>NC_069450.1:21762226-21792226 GCF_026875155.1 Cherax quadricarinatus
TACCCTACAGGTATACCTTCAGAGGGTTTCGGGGGGCAACGGTGGACCAGGGCTTTATCAACCAGACTGTTACTGCTGGCCGCACGTAAACAAACATACGAAAATATTTAACCTCGCATCCCTAGTTTCCTTTAATCCACACCCACCTTCCATTACCTCATTAGTAAATATTACAATAACTAATTCATTAACTCTAGTTTTCTCTGGTATATTCGATTTAGTCACATTTACTCATTTCCATTCAATTTCATTTATAATTATTAACTATATAATTTTGTCAGTCATATATAATTATCGAAACGCAGTAAACGTCAGGGAGGATATAATTCTCCTCAGTCTTGATATACACAGCTTTGTATCTCTTAATAAATACACGCAGAATTTGCGTGTCTACGTGAATTAAAACGAGCGCTAAGAATTTAAATGGATTGAGACACGTTTAGTGTTTCTTGTACAGTTAACAAGCTTTAAATTCAAGAAATTAATTAACTCGTTGATAGACACTGCTTAATTAACTTACGGATCTGTTTGCTGGGAAATTTGTAAAATCTGAAGAAAGCAGAAAAAATCTGAGGAAAAATTAGAAAAACTTTGAATAAAATTTTAGATAAAATATGAATAAAAATCTAGAAAAAAAAATCTAGAGAAAATTTAAAAAAAAATGAGAAGAAAAATTTAGAAGGTCTGAAAGACATAAAAATTCAAAGAAAGCCTAAAATTTTAGGAATTCTGGAAAAAATGTTAAGTGAAAATAATTTCTCTCTGCAATAAATTTTTTTAATACATACATACGTACCTGTTAATTACAGAAACTCGATCCGGAAACTGGAACCTGTGAACAAAGACAAGAGAGATTATTCACATGTACCCGACAATATTGCCGGGTTTAGCGCTTCCCCTTGATTATAATAATAATAATCTGCAATAAATTAAAAAATAAAAATCAGGTGATACTGGTAAATTTTATACAAATCAATGGCTTCCTATCCACAAGAAAATGGTGAAGGGCGAATAAAATTTGCATTGCGGAACTGTTGAAAGGGATTTTTTTTTCTTCCTGATGGTCGACTTACCACCTTCTCTTACGTCCGACATACAGAAATTTCGATTTCCCAGTGGTAAGATCTCCTCTTTTATAATTAGCTGCAGAAAGAACATTTTAATCATATTTCTTAATGTGTATTCCCTAGGGTAGAGACGGGAAGATTACACCAGTTGTCGTTATAATTTTTTCACCGTCTGTCAGAGGACTTACTTCGTCCCTCGAGGGTACTCGGATAATTAGTTTCCAGCATTAAGGAGTAGGGAGGAAAATATGTGTGTGAGAATTCTGTAGTCACTACAAACATCTTCATTTGAGGTAATGAGATAAATAAATATGTTTTTCACGAGGGACACAGTGATACATGATACACTCACGAGAGTGTTAAAGGGTAGACATAATCCAGCATATTAAATATGAACGAAATATGACCTGTCATATGAAATATGATCAAGAGCAGATGTTGATATTATCTATCACATGACATATGAACAACAAGAGCAAAGGTTCATACGATCTATCACATGAAATATGAACAAGAGCAAAGATACACATGATCCGTCGTATGAAATGTAAACAAAAGGAACAGTTGATATTATTTATCACATCAACGGTGAACAACGGATGAGAAGAACGACCTAATCCATCACACAAAATCTGAACAATCGAAACTAATACTAGACATAATCCGCCAAGCAATATTAACCGGAATAAAGCTAATATAACTTTTTCTCTGACTGGGGTAACCTGTTTCGCACAAATTACCCAGCGTCCATTTCTGCGCGCTTGAAATGTTACTGAATATATTAAGATTTCTTATTTTCGTGTAGGTTAGATTTGGTGAGGTTTAGTTAACGCATATTAACCTGCATTTCCGCATAATTACCCGAGAAAAAATTGGCTTCCATCTGGTTAGTGCAAGGCGTGGCATTTCGAATGAATACTTTCTCACGAGCGGTCGGAAATGGGGTGAACATAAGTGTTCTGCCTCGTCCGGAGGGAGGAAAGTGAAGTAACTGGATGAAATACGGAAGTGATGCTTGATAAACTGAACTGCAACGGAATACACTCGGACCTCTCATATCAATATTCATCTTGGGTCAGCTGACTAATGGGTGAAGTTGAGTTGTGAGTCAACACTCGACACTCACTTTAGTGTAAGGAGTACCTGACTCATTACAAGAGGTGCCAACGAAGGTGTGAATCATCCCTCACACACACAACAGGAATATTCAAATCATCGTATACAGCGCCCTCTTGAGCGTGGGTAATGTGGGTAAACACTTACCCCAGCGTGAAGAGTATTGGATTCAATAAATAAAGTGCCTAGAATAGTAAGTTAGGCCACACTCACCCAAGAGTGAAGAACACTCGCCTCATTAAACAAAGTGTCCACGAGAGTAAAGTCGTACCTGAAGCAGTTGTTGCTGCCTCATTTAAACTGTACTTAAAATAATGACATCCTATTCCTAGTAGTAATCTGCCATGATGCTCTTGTTATGAAGGCTGGGATGTGTCAACACAAAGACGATAATATCGTATTTTCCTCATTCTGTACAGGCAGGTTATTGTTTGCTGGACGGTGTTATTATAATTATTATTAACAGCAGTGTGACTTCTGAACGAAGAGACATCGATGAAGACTGAAGGTCATCATCATCATTATCATCACTATGCTGATAGGTGGAGAACAAAAAAAAATAAAGAAGAGAATGAAAATCACGAAAAGAAAATGTAAGTGAAAAAGCAAAGCAACAAAGAAAAGAAAAGAAATCTAATGGAAGTAAGCAAACTGTGATTAAACAACCCAGAAATATACTGTAGAAAACAATTTATAAAAAATCAACGAAGTAATTTTTGGTACAAGCAATAAAATGTCACAGCTGAAAAAAATAAAAGGACAAAGCTGTTTAATTCTTGTATTTTTAACGTCCTCGTGTGAGGAAATACCAGCTCTTAGTTGGAAGCCTCATAGACTTACCAGTCACACTCAAAAGAGGTTGCTTGGGATTCAGCTATTGGCTGAAACCTGCCAAACTGACTGATTAAAAGAGGTTGTTTGGGCTTCACCCATTGGTTAGAAGTCCTGCACAGTGACCAACCATATGAAGAAGAGGATATTTGGGCTACAGCGATTGGATGGATGTTCTGCAAACTGATCACTCACATGAAGAGGTTGTTTGAACGTCGGCTTTCGGTAGAAATCTCTCCATTTTAACATAAATTGCGAATCTGATTTTACAATTTATTATTTACCAATACAACAACAATGGCAACAAAACCCACACAACAGCAACAATATATATACACCATAATACCCACAAGACAACATCCACACAACCATTCTACCCACACAACATCAACAATATCACACGAAAAACACACAATACCCACATGACAGCAACAAGACGAACGCAACCATAGTACTCACACAACAGCATCAATATCAACACGACAAACACACAATATCCACAAGAAAGCAAGAAGACCAGCACAACCATACTACCCACACAACAGCAACATAAACACGACAAATGCACCACAATACACACAAGACAGCAACAAGACCCACACAACCTTACTACCCACACAACAGCAAGAATATTAATTCCGCAGCAGCATTATTGTTTCTCAGTATCTGGAGCAACACTACATAACCTTCTGAATATCCGGCCGGTTTCTGGCTGATCTTCAAAACCTAATAAAACGTGACATTTCTGGAGCGCGGCTGAGTGGCATCTCTTATTGCGAGCGTGTCCTTGACAGTCAGTCATGAGGATTTAGATTTTCAGGGACGTCTGTGGCCCTGAGAGTCAGACGGAATGGAGGTAGTTCCTCACAGACGTCCATGCCGAGGAACTGAAAGCAAGATTGAAGAACATTTCCTAACAGATCTCTATGAAGGAGATAGTTTCTGGGGTGAACCCTCAGTAAAATAGAATTTATTTCCTCCACAGACGCTGGTGCTATGAGCCTGGATGTCCACTGACAGCACTGGGACAGATGTATCTTTCGTGGCTGCTATGTAGTCGTAATTCACTGTAACAAGTGGTCCTCAGAACTCAAGCTGCCAGTGTGTTTTGTGTTCTTGCATTTTGTGGGTTGCCCATTGTCTTTACTCGTTGTAATAAGTGTCCGCGGGAAGTGAAAAGACGTACTTTGTAGAACAAACTTTTATCCGGGCATAGTTTCGCTCTGTGCTGAGCTGTATTATATCATAAGAAAGATTTCTGGAGGTTAATAAAGTCGTAATAAAGCTCTTCGAAGACCACAAACAACGTTGTCCTAATGAAAGCTTATTCTGCAACTTGTCTTTTGTCACTACTGTCCCCACTAGGCCACTTGATTCCCAGAACTCACGTTTGCAGCGTTTTGTGGCCTCGCGTGTCTGTCGGACTGTTACTGAGAAAAATATCCTATTATTTCCTTTCCTCTTTTGTTTTCGGGGCAATATTTACTTCGTGTTTTTGCAAGGCAAATTTTCAAGCAGGAACAAGAAAAAGATTAATATTATTTCTCTTGTTATATCCATCGCAGTTCATCACAAAAGAACAAATGATCAAAACTGAAGTGTGTTCACCCTAAATTGTAAAAGATGATTTAGCCAGAAGAAGATTTAGCGAGTGGGACACAAAATTCAGTTCACGAGATATACAAGAACAGATCTGATACATGAGACAGATCAGTGACTTGATAATCTTTCTTAATCAAAAGAACTAATAAGACGTGTAAACATAATTATATTCCATGACAATTAACAACATAAGGTATATGTGTCTTGATGGTCCTTCATTCTCTATCACAAATGCCGTCGTGATATTTAATGTATGATAGTTTTTCACCCGTAATCACAGACAAATAATGAATTATAAGAGCCTATATTCTCACTTCAGTCTCGGAACGATTATAAATAAATGCCATGATAAGTATTTTTTCACAACATAAACGTCCTTTATAAGTGTCACAACACAAATATGTTGATCTACCCCATAAAAACACTAAAGGAAGTGTTAATGCCTTGATATTCTCCATCGCAACAAAATCACAACCACTATCACCAAGTAGAATTGCCAGGATTTTTCTCTATTAGAATACTAATATGAAGTATGTCTTGATTCTAATCTCTAACAACACCAACATGAAGTACAAGTGCAATAAATCCCTTCCAAAACAACAACACCCTCATAATATCAACAACACGTAACAGCAGTGCCCCAGCCTCACACTATAAACATGAAGTTGTGACAGTCATCCCTCACAACACCATGGACACACCAATATGAAGTATAAGTTCCGTGAATCCCGTCCGTCACAACATCAGGGAACTCATCACGCGGCGAAGAGGACCTATGAAAAGCAATAAAAAATGTGTGAGAGTAGAAGTATTGTGGCCTGGGGTGGCGCCAGGTACCTGAATATTGATGTTGAAGGTTCTGAGAAGCTCTGAGAAGGTCAATGTTGAAGTGTGATAAAGCCGCTTGTTCCATCCGGCCTTCCAAGAGCACACACATATATATACATATATATATATATATATATATATATATATATATATATATATATATATATATATATATATATATATATATATATATATATATTAAAGGCTTTGAGCATTCACCGACACGGTTCGCAGTGATCCTTAACACGATTATCGGTGTTTTCATTGCTACCATAAAAGTTTATGGAGCAGTCAAGGTGCCAAATGTGATAGACAGATAATCAGGTAAACTTTCCACCATCCTTGATGGATATTATGAGGTAATCTAATAGTGACTGACTTCCCTATTAACACTGGTGTTTACAAAACAATACCTTTTTTGTGCGTGAGGCATTCTTCAGTGTTCCCTGATTGTTTGATCGGTGATCCTTGCAAACGTACAGTGGGACTTCAACTAAGACATGAAAGCAATAATTTCCACTCTGGTGAACTGTTTTGAGATGTATAATATATGGGAAGCCAACACATTATAAGTTACTGATACTATTAGACATTACAACGTGTTCACGTACTGGAGTATTTCAGTCGAGACTTCGAGACTTTCTTCCTGGCCACAATCCATACCGTAGCCGACATTTTGAGACATGGGCAGCTCTACTGCAGCTTCGACAAGTTTTTCTAAGACCTTGATACTAGTGTGCGGACATTTATGTAATACCTAACGGCGTACTGTACAAATCTCGAAGCCTTTTCAATAGCTGCCACGACTTACACACTGAGCAGATGTAGCAGCGCTTCCTTATATAACCCGAGCTGTTGACGTTCATTGGCGGTCCTCGACCCAGCTCCTGCCACAGTTGCTATGGCACCAAACATCTGTGTTCTTGTAAAATCCTCAGATCAAATGTCTTTTCTATCTTCAATGAAAAATAATCAGAAAGACGAACTGTACTGTTTTTCTCTGTATTATACTAACGAAGGAAAATTCTCGAGAGATCATCAATAAATTGTACTTGCCTAGTTGTGTGTACTGAGATTGAATCACAGCCCTTAGCTCAGCATATTCTAAGCAACTGAACGGGTTTTAAAGTTTCTAGCCCCTTGTGCCTCTCCCTCTATCAGGAATGATCTCCCATATTTCCCTTTCTAGGTCATAAACAAAAGATAATATCAAGTTTGTTTTGAGGAGAAGATACAGGTTCAGATTATTACATTATTATTATTGCTATTATTATTATTATTATTATTATTATTATTATTATTATTATTATTATTATTATTATTATTATTATTATTTATTATTATTATTCGAAGGAACTGGATAGCAACATTTCAATGGACGAAAATTTCTTGAATAGCATCAAAGCATCTTCCCTGATGGGAGACGAGATCAGAGATGATGCTTAACTGGCTGATGCAAGGAAGATGCTGGCGCATGACTCCGGAAATTACCTTCCCTGAGGATGGGGAGTTGGAAAGAAATGTTTTTACTGGATAATGAAGGTAAATGTTTTTCCGAAACCCTTTTACAAAGGATACCATGTTTTCTCAGTAGTACTTAGGGAGGTCAGCGGCTCACCTGGCCAGCCCCTCGGTGATCAATATCTCTCGCACATTCACCTAGCCAGCGCCTCACTGCCTCACTTGTCCAGGACGTCACTGATGGCTATCTCTCTCTCTCTTTCTCTCTCTCTCTCTCTCTCACACACACACACTCGACCAAGAGGCTCGTAGAAAGCAGTATTGGGTCCGGACTGACGTCAGAGATGGGCCGGATCAATGACTGTGAGCGACAGGGAATGTCTCGCTCAACTGACGGATAAATTGAGAATCTTCCCTGCAGAAAAGTGTTTACACTGTGCTCTGGTGAGCACAGGCAAGAAACCTGCTCACCTTATTCGTGAACTCCAGACATAATATTGAAAATAAATGATTATACGTATCATTGTTATTGCTTTAGGAGACAATACTTAAATTATGATTAACATAATATTGCTATGACAAATGCTAATACTAATATTAGTATAATAATAATGACAATTATGTGAATAAGAACAATAAAATAATAAAAATAATAATAATGATGTTCCATGAGAAAGTGAAGAAGAATCCTTCCTCCGTAAGCCATGCGTGTCGTAAGAGACGACTAAAATGCCGGGAGCAAGTGGCTATTAACCCCTTCTCTTGTATAAATTACTATATGTAAAAGTCCCTTCCATAAAATTTCTCGGAATTACAGTGAAAAAAAAAAGTTAACATGACAATAGGCGAAAAAATACCGTAGATTTTCACTGACAGTATCAGTTTATGCTTTTCATTTCAGATTTTATGGATTCAAAGGAGAGCAATAATATGCTTTTGGGCTGTTAATGGGTAATTATAAGCTATATGTACATATATATGTAAATATGTATATATATATATATATATATATATATATATATATATATATATATATATATATATATATATATATATATATATATATATATATATATATATATATTATATATATATATATATATATATATATATATATATATTGAAAATTATTAGTCAAAAATACGGTTGAAGCTGGGACGAAAAAAAATGCATAATAAAATATTTTTCAGATAAATTTTTACTTCGTTAGTCAATGAATTTGCATAAAAAAAATCATGTCAGTAGTCGGAGCTCTCTCATATTAATTAATTATAAAATCTGAATTCCAATATTTAGCTCAGTCAGTATTATTAGTGAGAGTCCAGCCAACTTGTTCAATTTGTTTTGTTTGAAACAAAGTAAATTAATTTACTGTGGAGGCGCATAATATAGAACTCTTTATTTCGGGTTTAGAGTTTTTTATTAAGAATTTTTCTTAGCTATTTTCTGCTTCCTGTATCTCTACAAAACCATGTAGTATATATTCAACACACCGGCCATACCCCACCGAGGTTGGGTAACCTAAAAAGAAAAAGAGAAGGTTATCTTTTTAAATTTAGCAATGTATATAGAAGGGGTTACTAGTTCCTTGCTCCTGGCATTATATATATATATATATATATATATATATATATATATATATATATATATATATATATATATATATATATATATATATATATATATATATATATATATACATATATATATATATTATATATATATATATATATATATATATATATATATATATATATATATATATATATAATGGGTCTGCTATTCTCACGTAACTAGTGAGAGGAAAAGAAGGATTTCGTTACAAGGGAAGATTCTAACATTTCTGTAAGAAGAACTTATTACTCTCTAAGAATATATTATGAAGTTAGTTGGTGTAAGTCATTTCTTGGCGTAACAAGGCAGCTTCACACCCGCCCACCACCGGTTTACCAAGACAGTAAATTATTACCCCCAGTGGCAGTATATTGCGTGTGTGAGGCTGTAGCATTGGTGTACATCTGACACTAACGAACCAAGATGTAGTGATGCTGCTTTCTCCTGCCATCTTTTGCTTTCTCCTACCTTGTCTTGCTTTCTCCTGTTTTGCGTCCTTTTCTACTGACTCTTTCAACTTTCTTGCCTCGCTTCCTTCCTTCCTAACATTTGTCCTTCACTAATTCATTCATTCTTCTTAACCTTCACCTTTCATGTTTCCGTCCCAATCTCACCTAATCCTTCTCTTTGCTATACTTCATCTCTCATCCTTACTCTCTTTCTCGTCCCTTCGTCTTTCCTCCTTTCTTTCTTTTTTCTATTTATCCGACACCACCGATATATGTATATATATATAATATATATATATATATTATATATATATATATATATATATATATATATATATATATATATATATATATATATATATATATATATCAATAGGAATCAAATTGAAATCTTTTTTATGAAATATTGGTAACCAGATTTCTCATTTTTTATATATTATTTATACTGTACCTGACAGGTAATATTTTTAAAAATCCCATTTTGACCACCGAATTTCTGACAGATATTGAAATAACAAATACTGCAGAGATGTTTTAATTAATTTAACAATTTATTGAAAATTTAAAAAAAAAATAATATTTAATGAGATCATTTTTTTTATAGATGGTGGTAAATGTGAAATGCAAATTATATAGATGCCACATTAAAGAAAAAATAGAATATATACCCTGACTGGCATTTTCTCTCAGTATATATATCTTGTCGTAAGGGAAGTCTGAGCTTGCTACCATCTGCAGCTCATAAGGCTGCCATCCCCACGAGCCCCTTCGAGGCGGGGTAGATGGCAGACCAGAGGCCTAGCTTCTCCCTACGAGCCCCGTGAGGGCGGGGAATGTGGCTAGGCCTGGGGACACTTGGTCCCAAAGATGAGGAGGTACTTGTCCTTCCTCCCATGGGAGACTTAAGTCTCGAGACACTCCCCAGATAGGGAGCCAAGGCCGGGTCACCACTACTTGGAAAAGACCCGGGCCGGGAGAATACCGGTGAATAAAAAAAAAAAATATATATATATATATCTTGTGAGCAAGGTAACATTTAGGTAAGGAGTCAGGGAAACCGGTTAACCGGACTTGAGTCCTGGTGGTGGGGAGTACAGTGCCTGCACCGTCAAGGAGTGGTGGAGGTATATTGCAGTTCATGAACTGTAGTATCGGCACGACTCCGGGAACACAGTGATGGAGCGAATGATGATGAAAATGCTTCTTCTTTCTCGGGTCACCCTGCCTTGGTGGGAAACGGCCGATGTGTTAAAAAAAAATATTGCTATTTAATCTCTAGTTTAATGTGTCTTCGACTGGTCTGGTACATTGTACATTGTGTACATTGTACATGTAACCTTAATGATTAACTTTAAACCCGATAAATCAACCTTCCTTAAATAATAATTTATGAATCAGAGTATCCCTCTGGCAGTGGTCTCGTAAACTACAAGTATAGTATACAATACATCAAATATTAAGCTCAAATTTTAAATGCATAATTAACAAATATGAAACATAGAAAACTAACAATATTTTATTCTCATTGTCCCACAGAATGAGATATACTTTTGTGTAACATTCGCCAAGAAAAATTATAATTTATAGTTTGTAAACTTTACGTCGCCCAATTACGAAATTCGAAATGACGAAATCAGAAGAAGAAAAATAGGGTCAATACATATATCTTAATTTTTAGCTGGCATAGTCTGGTGAATGTTGGCAGGAACACAAGAAACCACTTTATTTGTCACTCACACACTGACTAACAAAAACAGCCTGGTTTAATATGCTTTTGCTATACCCTGAGGCGGGGGATGATTTATTATATATTAAGCGCCGTGAAAATAATTTCGAAGATGTGTTCAGAATGTGCAGGACCAGCGACCTCCATCACCTATTATAGCCCCCCTTCCCCCCCTCTAACCCCCTCCCCCCCATCCCAAAATTCACCCTCCAATATTAATTTTTCTTACGAGTTTCCGGCACAAAATAAATATTATCTTTACAGAAGGAAATTTACCCTAAGAAAAAGGTTAACCTTTTTTTTTCTCCACGAGGAGAACTTTACTAAGTAGAAGCATACTACTTAAAAAAAAATTACTCGCAGATACTCACCCCTCTCACACTTTATTCATGAATAATCTACCCAACTTTTAAACTTAAAATTTAATGAATAAAAATAGTTGTAAATTTTGCTCAAAGTTTTTTGCTTCCTCTATCTCAATTTCTTCCTTTCATTTTATATCTCTTCCATCTTTTCCCATTATTCGCAGCTTTTTATCGGTTCCTCTTCTTTCTTGGCTGTTCCCATTGTTTATTGCTCTTCCTCTTCTGTCTCTCATCCCTCTATCCCCTTTTCTCTATACTTTTTAATTTTTATCCCTTCTTTTTGCAATTACTGGTATTTTTCCCTCATTTTCTCTTCCTTATTGCTCCCTCTCTGTTCTTCTCACCTCCATTTCTCTTCTCTGTGTATTTTCCTTAATATCCCATCCTCATTCTTCTTTCCTTTGCTTTCTCCCTCCCTCCCTCTTTCCAGCATTTACCATTTCCTCTGCTCACTCTCTCTTTCCTTCCCTGCTTACTCTCCCCGTTGTTCTTCTCTTTCTCTCTATTCTCTCCCTCTCAAGCTCTCTTCTTTCTATACTCTTCCCTTCCCAGATTTATGAGTGGACTGAAGGTAAAGAAGTTTGAATTAAATGGTAGTACATATTAAGAGAGGAATGCTGCTTCTTCTTTTGCTGCTACTGCTGCTGTTAATGCTGCTGCTACTACCGATATCAAAACAGTACTGCTGCCGGTAGTGCTGGAGGTGCAACTGCTACTGGTGCTACTAGCATTACAGCCACACAGCTTTTAGCTGCTACAGTATTTTTGCTTCCTTTCCCAACCACTCTCGGCGCCGACTCGCCAATATTAGTGAGGAAATGATGGACGGAAGACATTAACTCGGGCGACTAATGGTTCCTTGCCAAGAGGGAAGAAACGTAATTTGAAAGGCACGGTGATCAGATCATTACCAGGTTTGTTGCTCAACCACCATTACCACCAAAACAACCATAATCACCAGCCACAACATCCATCATCGTCACTACAAGTAGTCACCACAGCCATCATCACCTTGATATTCACTGCTGCTTCCTACATTCATCACCAACACTCATAGAAACATAACAACAACACAGCCATCATTATTATGATCTCCACTAATAAGATCGGAAACACCACCAACACAACAACCACGGTCATCACTGTCAAATGTAGGTCTGATGCCGTGCTCCTTCCTTAAGTGGATGTGACCTGGACCTGACTAGGTTGGGTCAGTAGTATAAGCCGGTAGGCGACTTGGACCTGCCTCGCATGCGCCAGTAGGCCTCCTGCAGTGTTCCATCTTTCTTATGTTCTTATCACCACAACAAACATCAGCACCACGTTTATTAACATCTATATTGTAAAACCATCAACACCACCGCCAAGTTTCTCCATAACCTTTACTCTCTCAACCAGAAAAACAACCTTCACTACCACCAGTAAGGTTGGAACTAAATCCGCATCTACAGTCAGGGGGATTAATAATTTTCCTGGGAAGCAGTTCAGGGACTGGTTAATTCCAGCCCTCATATACTCCACGCTCTCACAGCCAGAAATGTACGACACCGAGGTAGTTACACAGTTCAAGGACCAAAGACCGACACCGAGGTAGTTACACAGTTCAAGGACCAAAGACCGACACCGAGGTAGTTACACAGTTCAAGGACCAAAGACCGACACCGAGGTAGTTACACAGTTCAAGGACCAAAGACCGACACCGAGGTAGTTAGACAGTTCAAGGACCGAAGACCGACACCGAGGTAGTTACACAGTTCAAGGACCAAAGACCGACACCGAGGTAGTTACACAGTTCAAGGACCAAAGACCGACACCGAGGTAGTTAGACAGTTCAAGGACCGAAGATCGACACCGAGGTAGTTAGACAGTTCAAGGACCAAAGACTGACACCGAGGTAGTTAGACAGTTCAAGGACCGAAGACCGACACCGAGGTAGTTAGACAGTTCAAGGACCGAAGACCGACACCGAGGTAGTTAGACAGTTCAAGGACCGAAGACCGACACCGAGGTAGTTAGACAGTTCAAGGACCAAGACCGACACGATGGTGTTAGACAGTTCAAGGACCGAAGACTGACACGAGGTGTTAGACAGTTCAAGGACCGAAGACCGACCACCGAGGTAGTTAGACAGTTCAAGGACGAAGACCGACACCGAGGTAGTTAGACAGTCAAGGACCGATGGACTGACACCGAGGTAGTTAGACAGTTCAAGGACCGAAGACCGACACCGAGGTAGTTAGACAGTTCAAGGACCAAAGACGACACGAGGTAGTTAGACAGTTCAAGGACCGAAGACTGACACCGAGGTAGTTAGACAGTTCAAGGACCGAAGACCGACACCGAGGTAGTTAGACAGTTCAAGGACCGAAGACCGACACCGAGGTAGTTAGACAGTTCAAGGACCGAAGGCCGACACCGAGGTAGTTAGACAGTTCAAGGACCGAAGACCGACACCGAGGTAGTTAGACAGTTCAAGGACCGAAGACGACACCGAGGTAGTTAGACGTTCAAGGACCGAGGACCGACACCGAGGTAGTTAGACAGTTCAAGGACCGAAGATCGACACCGAGGTAGTTTAGACAGTTCAAGGACCGAAGGCCGACACGAGGTAGTTAGACAGTTCAAGGACCGAAGACCGACACCGAGGTAGTTAGACAGTTCAAGGACCGAAGATCGACACCGAGGTAGTTAGACAGTTCAAGGACCAAAGACTGACACCGAGGTAGTTAGACAGTTCAAGGACCGAAGACCGACACCGAGGTAGTTAGACAGTTCAAGGACCGAAGACCAGTTAGCATTGTATACGAGGTTAACATTTTTATTAATAAAGAGATAGGGTGCATTTTATTTCTAAGGAGAAATATAAAAATTGAAAAATTTCTCATAATGACAGAGCCAATCATATGATGATCTGCAAAGTGGAGTTGTGATGAATGGTTTGAAAAACCGACAAGTTGAAGATTGAGACACTTATGCAGCATATGGGAATCTTTATTCAGGAAACGTTTCGCCACACAGTGGCTTCATCAGTCCAATACAAAGAGGAAGGCGTAAGGAGAGGAGGAGTATGAGGTAATCGGTCCCTCAACCTGGAGTCGATGTGTTCAGTCCATCAATCTTGTAGAATGTACAGCCTTTGGACGAAGACCTACTTCGACTAGTGGATGGTACCACTATGACCCCGCCTCCGCCTGCTTCACCTCACCTCACTACAGTATATAAGCCACGTCTACGGCCCTATGCTGTACATTCTACAAGATTGATGGACTGGACACATCGACTCCAGGTTGAGGGACTGATTACCTCATACTCCTCCTCTCCTTACGCCTTCCTCTTTGTATTGGACTGAAGAAGCCACTGTGTGGCGAAACGTTTCCTGAATAAAGATTCCCATATGCTGCATAAGTGTCTCAATCTTCAAAGTGGAGTTTATTATTACATAGCCGAGGCCTTCCGCTGACATTCCATTCTACCAAATATTACATGAACCAGGTCGAATATATCACGAAATAAAAAGGTGTATTATAGCTTGCACAGTGCCGACCAGAACACAACACAGAGTATACAGTAACCACATCTAACACTCTGCCAACCACCACAACACAACGGAGAACTTTCGTTAACTATAGCTTACACTGTGTATAGCAGGCTAACAGCAGCACAACTAATACCATATAAACACAAGACACTATACGAAGCAGGGCAAATACAGGACAGTAAATACACATATAATGAAATTAGATATACCTCCATTCTGACCTCTATTCTGACCCCAACAATAAACAAACGACTTACACATTAATCACTGGATAATGGTCCTTTAGTACGCCAGAGAGATATCTTATCTAATCGACTTTCACATTTAATTTATAAATGCAATGAGCCTTCGTGCAACGAAAACATGTTTATTAAGCTACATAAAAAATAGGTTAGTGTATGTAGGGTAGATTAATGTCTGTAAAATAGTACGAAAATAATGCTAAATGTTGGTAAACTTAATTTTCTTCATTATGTTATCAACAGAAGATGGAAGCAATGCATGTAAGATGTATTGATGATAATGGAGGAGGAAGATGGAGTTATATTGTATCTGAAAATGGAGGGAAGAGAGTTATGAGGGAGGGAGAGTAAGAGAGAAGAGGGAGAAGAAAATTACTTCTATTTATAAACAAGAGAAAGCAAACAGACACCAGGACACACACACGCAAATACATATGTACGCACACAAATACACAAGCATGCACACAACACACACACACACACACACACACACACACACACACACACACACACACACACACACACACACACACACACACACACACACACACACACACACACACACCACACACACACACACATACATATATATATATATATATATATATATATATATATATATATTATTTATATATATATACATATGTGTGTGTATATATATATATATATATATATATATATATATATATATATATATATATATATATGTGTGTGTGTGTGTGTGTGTGTGTGTGTGTGTGTGTGTGTGTGTGTGTCTAAGGGTTTTGGGAGGTATTCAGAGGACAGCCTCGAAAACGCAATTACGCACGTCTGGGACATGGACTATAAGATGATATGGTGGTAGGACATTAGGACACGTGTCATCAGGGTACATACAGCATTTAGAACACAGAGGACACATGGAACGAACAGAGGTCACAACACAAGATGAGTGACCCGCAGAATAAGGGAATTACTCAAGTCAACGATATTCAAGATTAGAGGTTGTAAGTTGACGGGCGTCAGAAGATGCAAGTTGAGGGGCATCAGGATACTCGTTGCAATGAAGACTTGATATCGAGAAAAGGACGAGTGCGACGTGATTAAAAATTAAGAAAGGTCAAAGGAAAGTCACTTGTGTTCGAACACGGATGACGAGAAAACAGAAGGAAGACTGTGAACGAGCGTGCGGATGGAGGAATTCGGAATAAAATGGACCAATCTTATCGGAACGTAAAAAAATGGGAGGCATCAAGAATAACGAAAATGGCAAATTACAAATAACATCTAAACTCAGGTAAAACTTTAATTCCAACTATTTTTTTTGGGGAGGGACTGGGGAAATAAAATTCTTACTGTTAACAAAGTTATGTCTAAAATAGACAACAAGAAGCCTCAGTGGTTATGAAGACACATCAAGTGAGTCTGGCGCCTCAAAATAAATATAAAAACCGTTAGTTTAATTGGAAGACAAGGAGGTGTGTGTGTGTGTGGTTAGCGTTACATTGGGTGTGTCTGGGAGGGCCAAGGTGAGCAGCAGTAAGCTGGCAGCTTCCACCAGCTTAAACGTCTCGGTAATGGATGGGCCTGACTGCCAGCCATGGCCAGCTGTCTGCTGTTACGTCTGTTATGTCGAGGCATGGTGTGTATTATTCTGTCTGTCTCTGTCTATCTCCATACTAAATCAGGCCTTAACTAACTCTCTCAGGTGGTACGGATCTGCTTGACCCTGCTGCTGTTATGTTGTTGTTTATTTAGTCTGTTTTGTCTGTCTTTTTCTGTTGTTTGGCTCCTTGAGTTTGTGTTCTCACTCTCACTCTCTCTCTCTCTCTCTCTCTCTCTCTCTCTCTCTCTCTCTCTCTCTCTCTCTCTCTCTCTCTCTCTCTCTCTCTCTCTCTCTCTCTCTCTCTCTCTCTCTCTCTCTCTCTCTCTCTCTCTCTCTCTCTCTCTCTCTCTCTCTCTCTCTCTCTCTCTGTAATGAATCATATCTTGTTTATTATTGCATTTGTCTTCTTCTCTCATTTTCTCTGTTTTTATGTTTCGGTCTCTGACTTTTCTGCATTTCTCCGCCTCTCTCTGCTTAAGCAATAAATTCATGTGATATTAGCACCGTCTGCTTTTAATCATTTCTTCTGCTGCCGCCTGCTTGTTTTAATCTCTTCTGTTACCGTCTGCTTGTTTCCGTTTTAGTTTTTCTCTCTGCATACCTCCTCAAATCACTTGTTCTCTCTAGGCTGGAATACTGCTGTACATTAACATCTCCATTCAAAGCAGGTGAAATCGCAGATCTGGAGAGTGTACAGAGATCCTTTACTGCACGTATAAGTTCTGTCAAGCACCTTAACTACTGGGAACGCTTGGAAGCACTTGACTTGTACTCTCTGGAACGCAGGAGGGAGAAATATATCATAATCTACACTTGGAAAATCTTGGAAGGAATGGTCCCAAATCTGCACACAGAAATCACTCCCTATGAAAGTAAAAGACTGGGCAGGCGATGCAAAATGCCCCCAATAAAAAGTAGGGGCGCCATTGGTACACTAAGGGAAAACACCATAAGTGTCCGGTGCCCAAGACTGTTCAACAGCCTCCCATCAAGCATTAGGGGAATTGCCAATAAACCCCTGGCTGCCTTCAAGAGAGAGCTGGACAGATACCTAAAGTCAGTGCCGGATCAGCCGGGCTGTGGCTCGTACGTCGGACTGCGTGCGGCCAGCAATAACAGCCTGGTTGATCAGGCCCTGATCCATCGGGAGGCCTGGTCATGGACCGGGCCGCGGGGGCGTTGATCCCCGGAATAACCTCCAGGTAACCTCTTTCTCTACATTTTATTGTCTCTTTTACTTTCTTTTCAACTGTCTGTTTCTGCCTCCATCTCTTTCTCTCATCCTCTTCTAAATGTTTCTATATATATACATCTCTCTCTCTCTCTATTTGTGACGATTTCTCTTCGTTTTTCTGCTTGCTCGTGTGAGCGAACTACACACGATTTCTCAAAGCAAACTCTCTGTCTTTTATTTCACTGTCAATTTATTGCAGAGGACCACAAGCCAGTACCCAGGTGCCGCTCCTAAAAAAAAAAAAAACTATCCATCGACCAGGCTTCCAGAGCTAAGAAATACGAACTAACCATACCCCCGGCCGGGATTGAACCCGGGGTATGGTTTGTTTGCAATCGTGTCATTACGATTTCTTGAGTCAAATACGAACTACGAAGAATGAAAACAATGAAACTGATCACATTACTGTTGACGTTTAAGAGGCAGATAAAAGGAGCCTTGCTAACCACAAATGAGATTAAAAAATTGAAAGTGCAGGTAGATTTGGTACGTTTCTAATCAGCCACAATCAGGAAAATAACAGGACACAATTTTAAATAAAAGAACTTTAATCAATAAAGCTATTTATTTCCCTATTTATCGTCGAAACAGCTACTTTATAACTCCCACTGTGGGTGAAATATCGACTTTTTTTTTTTTTGCTTTTCGTCTTAAGATTATTGTCTATTAAAAAAAAGTAATGTTGGAAAAACATTATATCATATCTGTTCAGAAATAGAGGTACATGATGCTGGAGTGAGATCAAGAAAGAGAAAATAAATCTTACAATCACCGGAAATACAGTCACACACACACACACACACACACACACACACACACACACACACACACACACACACACACACACACACACACACACACACACACACACACAGGATCCACACATAGCTTTAAGAAGAGGTATGATAAAGTTCATGGAGCAGGGAGAGTGACCTAGTAGCGACCAGTTTAGAGGCGGGGCCGGGAGCTATGAATCGACCCCTGCAACCACAATTAAGTGAGTACAATTAGGTGAGTATACACACACACACACACACACACACACACACACTCCCTTTCTCTCCCTCTAGCCCCTTTCCCGCTCTTTCTTCACCACCCATCACTCTCCCAGTCCCCCTCCTTCCTTCACTCTCTTTCCCTTACAACTCCCCCACCCCCACACACACGCACACACACAGACACACACACACACACACACACACATGCACACACACATGCACACACACATGTGCACATGCGCAAACGAACAACACTCACCCACAGTACAACACCTAACTTATCTGTGTGTCTCTCCCTCTCTTTCTACCCCCCTTCCCACTCTTATCTCCATTACTCTGTCCCCGTCTCTCTCCCCCTTACAGTTCCCCACCCACACACACACACATATACCCCCCACACACACAAACACACGCAAACAGCACACACATGCATTACCCATAAAAAAATGGTGGCTGAGAAGGGAAGTCGAAGGCTCAAGGGATCAGAGGAAAATGGTTCTGGTAAGGAAGACTGGATGAAAGACCATTGTAAAAGGATGAAACAAGAGTGGGAGAGCAAACTAAGTGAGTTTTCTGCGAGAATGGAGAAGAGAATTTAGGCAGAGAAGAAGAAATGGGAGTCACAAGCCAAAGCTGCAGGAGCCAGGATATAAGCCCCAGAATATGAGGAAAATAGGCTGAAGTTAGTTACAGGGCTATTGCCCAGAGGAGGCATAGCATCTGAAGCAGGTACACCCCTACTGAATGAGGAGCCTAATGGAAGGGAAGGAGACATGACCTGCACTAAGGCCCTATCAGTCCACCAAACAAGGTCGAGGAATGAAGAGGGAGAGCAGTTGGGAGCAGGGATAGCAGTAAGGGAGGAGAAGGTGGAGAGGTGGATAGGTCCCATGCAGAGGTAAGACCATGCCACCAAGAGTTACAGGAAAAAATATGGGAGACAATGGCCATGTACAAACGGGACCCAGAGACACAGAGGGAAAGGCATTTGGGGGGAGGAGAGGGAGAAGTCAGTGTTTATTCATGGGCTTCAGGAGAGCAAGAAGAGGACGTTCAATGAAAGATGGCAGGCAGAAAAACAGGAGATTGAAAACATCAAAGAAATAGGCGAGAAGGACATGATTGAGATAGTAAATTTTTAGAGAATAGGGGGGTACCTGAAGGGGAGAAACTGGCTGGTCAAGCTGATTTTCAAGACAGACACGGTGCAAAACAGGATCCTGCAAGAGAAATCACAGCTGAAGGAATTGTAAACATACAAGAGGATGTTCCTATACTGAGACCGAACAAGAACAGAACAACTGCAGCTGAGGGAGAGGACACAGAAGCGAAAGGGGCTAGGGAGAGAGACAAGGACAGAATCAGCAGAGGACAACCAGAACAGGGCAGAGCAACAAGTGCAAGCACACACAGAACCATCCCCAGATCCAGATCCCCACAACCAAACATGCTATCCCAAAACAAACCACATTCCACACTTACAGCTCCCACCCCACACTACGCTGTAGAATCCCACAGCACACTACCAGGCCCCCCACCCTTTTAGACCTCCAGAACACAGTGGTGGAGAGGTAACTGAAGGTATGGTACACCAACGCAGATGGAATAATGAATTAGTGGGAGGAGTGGCAAGAAAGAGCCAAAAAGGTATCACCAGACATCACCATAGCTCTCACAGAAACCAAGCTAACAGGAATGATAACAGATGCCATTTTTCCAATGGGATATCAGATCTTGAGACAAGACAGAGGGAACAGAGAATGATAACAGATGCCATCTTTCCAATGGGATATCAGATCCTGAAGTAATACAGAGGGAACAGAGGGGGTGGAGGAGTGGCACTGCTCATCAAAAACCGATGGGATTTTGATGAGCTGGAGAGAGGAGACAGAGGAGAAGCATAATGCTACATAATAGGAACACTTCAATCTGGAAGTCCCAAGGTGGTAATTGTAGTGATGTATAACCCACCACAGAGCAGCAGGAAGCCAAGACAAGAGTATAATGAGAGTAATAGAACGATGGTTGACACACTGGCTGAAGTGGCCAGAAGGGCTCATGCGAACAGGGCAAAACTGCTGATTATGGGTGACTTCACCCACAAGGAAATCAACCGGGAGAACCTGGAGCCACATAGGGGCCCAGAAACGTGGAGGGCTAAGATGAAGGAGGTGGTACTGGAAAACCTCATGTACCAACATGTAAGGGACACTTCCAGAGAGAGAGGAAAGGAGAGGATGAACCAGCAAGACTGAACCTAGTATTCACCTTTAGTAGTGCAGATATTGAGGACATCACATACGAAAGACCCATCAGGGCCACTGATCACGTGGTTCTGAGCTTGGAATACATAGAGTTACAAGTGGAGAGGGAAGTAAGAAGGGCAGGACGAATGAAGCCAAACTACAAGAGTAGGAACTACACTGACATGAAGAATTTCCTACACAGGGATCAGTGGGACAGAGAACTAGCAGGGAAGTCAGTAAACGAGATAATGGAATATATGTTAACAATATGCAAGGAAGCTGAGGAGAGGTTTGTACCCAAGGGTAACAGACATAACGAGAAAGCCAGGATGAGCCCTTGGTTCATCTAAAAGTGTAGAGGGGCCAAAACTAAGTTTGCAAGAGAATGGAAGAAGTATAGGAGGCAAAGAATCCAGGAGAATAAGGACAGCAGTCTTAGAGCCAGAAATTAATATGAACAGGTAAGAAGGGAGACCCACCTACAATACGAAAATGACATAGCAGTGAAAGCCAGATCTGACCTGAAGCTGTTGTACAGCCACATCAGGAGGAAAACAACAGTCAAGGACCAGGTGATCAGTCTGAGGAAGAAAGGAGGGGAGGTCACAAGAAACGACTGCGAAGAATGTGAGGGGTTCAATGTGAGATTCAAAGAAGTGTTCACAGAGGAGACAGAAGGGACTCCAGAAAGACGGAGAGGTGGGGTACAACATCAAGTGTTGGACGCAATACATACGACTGAGGAAGAAGTGAAGAAGCTGCTAAGCGAGCTAGATACCTCAGGGGCGATGGGGCCAGATAACATCTCTCCATGGGTCCTGAGAGAGGGAGCACAGGCGCTCTGTGTACCACTAACAACAATCTTCAACACAGCTCTCAAAACAGGGCGACTACCTGAGGTATGGAAGATAGTAAATGTAGCCCCCAATTCTTAAAAAAGGAGAGAGACACGAAGAATTAAACTAAAGACCAGTGTCACTGATGTGTATAGTATGCAAAGTCATGGAGAAGGCTATCAGAAGATGAGTGGTGGAGCGTCTAGAAAGGAATGAGCTTATCAACGACAATTTGGAACCCACACCTAGCCAAGCACGTAAAGAAATTAGAGAAAATCCAAAGGTTTGCAACAAGACTAGTCCAGAAGCTAAGGGACATGTCCTACGACAGGAGGTTAAGGGAAATCGACCTGACGAAACTGGAGGACAGGAGAGATAAGGGGGATATGATAACGTCATATAAAATACTGAGAGGAATCGACATGGTGGACAGAGACAGTATGTTCCAGAGATGAGACACAGCAACAAGGGGTCACAGCTGTTAGTTGAAGACTCAGATGAATCACAGGGATGTTAGTAAGCATTTCTTGAGTCACAGAGTTGTCAGGAAGTGGAATAGTCTATGAACTGATTTAGTGGAGGCAAGATCCATACATAACTTTTAGAAGCGGTATGATAAAGCTCATGGAGCACGAAGAGTGACCTAGCAGCGACCAGTGAAGAGGCGGGGCCAGAAGCTGTCACTCGACCCCTGCAACTACAACTAGGTGAGTACATCCAGCTGAGTACAGACACACACACACACACACACACACACACACACACACACACACACACACACACACAACTATAGACCTGTGTCATTGACGTGTATAGTATGCAAAATTATGGAGAAGATTATCAGGAGGAGAGTGGTGGAGCACCTGGAACGGAACAGGAGTATAAATGCCAACCAGCACGGATTCACGGAAGGCAAATCCTGTGTCACAAACCTTCTGGAGTTTTACGATAAAATAACAGAAGTAAGACAAGAGAGAGAGGGGTGGGTTGATTGCATCTTCTTGGACTGCAAGAAGGCCTTTGACACAGTTCCTCACAAGAGATTAGTGCAGAAGCTAGAGCATCAGGCGCATATAACAGGAAGAGCACTGCAATGGATCAGAGAATACCTGACAGGGAGGCAACAACGAGTCATGGTACGTAATGATGTATCACAGTGGGCACCTGTGACGAGCGGGGTCCCACAGGGGTCGGTCCTAGGACCAGTGCTATTTTTGGTATATGTGAACGACATGACGGAAGGGTTAGACTCAGAAGTGTCCCTGTTTGCAGATGATGTGAAGTTAATGAGGAGAATTAAATCTGATGAGGACCAGGCAGGACTTCAAAGAGACCTGGACAGACTGGACACCTGGTCCAGCAAATGGCTTCTCGAATTTAATCCTGCCAAATGCAAAGTCATGAAGATAGGGGAAGGGCACAGAAGACCACAGACAGAGTATAGGCTAGGTGGCCAAAGACTGCAAACCTCACTCAAGGAGAAAGATCTTGGGGTGAGTATAACACCGAGCATGTCTCCGGAAGCACACATCAATCAGATAACTGCTGCAGCATATGGGCGCCTGGCAAACCTGAGAACAGCATTCCGACACCTTAGTAAGGAATCATTCAAGACACTGTACACCGTGTATGTCAGGCCCATACTGGAGTATGCAGCACCTGTTTGGAACCCGCACTTGATAAAGCACGTCAAGAAACTAGAGAAAGTACAAAGGTTTGCAACAAGGTTAGTTCCAGAGCTAAGGGGAATGTCCTATGAAGAAAGATTAAGGGAAATCGGCCTGACGACACTGGAGGACAGGAGGGTCAGGGGAGACATGATAACGACATATAAAATACTGCGTGGAATAGACAAGGTGGACAAGGACAGGATGTTCCAGGGAGGGGACACAGAAACAAGAGGCCACAATTGGAAGTTGAAGACACAAATGAGTCAGAGAGATAGTAGGAAGTATTTCTTCAGTCATAGAGTTGTAAGGCAGTGGAATAGCCTAGAAAATGACGTAGTGGAGGCAGGAACCATACACAGTTTTAAGACGAGGTTTGATAAAGCTCATGGAGCGGGGAGAGAGAGGGTCTAGTAGCAACCGGTGAAGAGGCGGGGCCAGGAGCTAGGACTCGACCCCTGCAACCACAAATAGGTGAGTACACACACACACACACACACACACACAGTAATAATAATAATAATAATAATAATAATAATAATAATAATAATAATAATAATAATAATAATAATAATAATAATAATAAAAAGATACAAAAAGAAAACAATAAAACTTGCAAATGAATTACACTCTCCACTTCGGAAAATTTTTAGTTTTTTCGCTATAGGAAGGAAAACTCTCCGGCAAATAGAAGATGACACACGTAGTACCAATATTTAATTTAAAAAAAATGACAGGGAAAAACTATAAATTATTGGCCGATATCGTTGACTATTCTTCTAAAAAATATTAAAAAAAAAAACACGAACATACGAGAAAAGTGGATTCACTGCATAAATAATGAAAACATTATAATGAAAACATTATAATGAAAATATTTTATCTGTTTAACAATTTGGTTTACGTTTAGTAATTTCTCGTTTATTAAATCATTAAAAATATTACGACAGAGTTAAGGAAATAGTTTAAAGAAGAAATGGATGAACAGATTGAATTTACTTAGACTATAAGAGAAAAAGTAATTGATGAAGAGAAACAGACAGCAATTGTAATCTTTAATAAGACAGCGTTCAACCTTCGCAGCACAATTATAGGTAGACAAGTGAACATTAAAATGGTATAAAATACCGACAGGTTGTTAGGTAAGACACATATTGTTTCAGACTATGGAACAATACTATTCTTCAGACTGAGGGACTGACCACCTCAAAACTTCAAGGGCGATGGACTGATTACATCGTCTTCAAGTCTCTTCTGCTTCTATCAACTTTTCTGTACTCGACTGAAGAAGCCTACTGTGTAGGCGAAACGTTTCGCAATAAAGATACCTAACTGTTGCATATGTGTCTTACCTAACAACATAGGTAGACGAGAGTAAGATAGTCATGTGCAAATACATTATATAAAGCAAATATTGAGGAGCACTGCAGACGGCCTACTGGTCTGCGTTGGGTGGAACGGGGAACGACCTGGCATGAAGAATGGATTCCACATATAACCCACCTTCTCTCCTTTTCGTTAGTGTAACTTTGTAAATGGTCCAATTCGGACCGAAACGTCGTCGTTAAGCTCCTCTCTTCTATGTGCGGGTTATTTGTGTATTATTCCAGTCAGGGTATTGTGCCTTTTTTGTTATTTATAATTTATATATTTATATATATATTTGTTTATATATTTATATATTTATTTATATATTTATATATATATTTTTATATTTATTTATATATTTATATATTTTTTATATATTTATATTTTTAAGGCTAAGTATGCCTGGGCCCACAAGGTTAGCAAGAAGTTAAGTGAGCAAGGGGTAATTTAAAAGGCAGGGTCGGGAAATGAGCCTCCATTTCTGCAACCACAAAATGGTGAGTACACAGCTAAATGATAACAGAGAACAAGATAGAAAAAAAACAGGCCAAACGCATCGAAGAGAGAGTCTCTCAGCAGGAAGCTAGACAGACACACGAGGCCACTCTGGTACAAACACTCTCTCTCTCTTTGACACGCAAAATAAAAGTTACCTTCTGGCTTGCAGGGTGCGAAAAAGGAATCACTTCTCATAAAATGTTGTACTGGACGACGGCAAATTGCCAAACTTTGTTTACCTTCGCAAAATGTCTCGTGAAACTTCAAGACGTCCAATAATAATCACAGGTGTCGCAGGAGAGTTTTATTTGCTAATTCTTTCCTGAGAATAGTTCGCTGAGAATACTGTCTCATCACTGTCCGTCAGAGAATAGAACGCCTTGCGTGGGTTTAGCACGTGGATTTAGCACGTCCAGCGCTTTTCCATTGAGATACGAGGCTTTCAATAGGAAGGATCAGGAAACATTGGTTGTTTCCGGATTTTTGGTGATGAAAACCTCGTATTTCTTATATATATATATATATATATATATATATATATATATATATATATATATATATATATATATATATATATATATATATATATATATATATATATATATATATATATATATATATATATACTTCGTCTGTTTCCTCTGTTTCCATCTTTTTGATTACCTCCTATGTCAGTTTATCTTATCGTCCTTTCTACAACCCTCATCAACATCGTGCGACATCTTCCATTTCCGTTCCTCCTCCTGAGCTTCGAGTCAAAGGGCACATTGTTGATCCAAGACCCGAGTTTTCTCTCAAAATACGCAACATCCAGGGAATGAGAATGTCGACAAGAAGAGGTCACTGAGAAGTAGTGGAGTGCCGTGTGAAAAGAAGTCAAATTACTAAAAAAAAAGGAATGAAGAAAATATTATTTGGTGAGTGAGGTGATGTACTCTATCAGTCCTTAAAACAGAGATATCTTTAATTTTCGACGATTGTAAAAAAAATAAATACTTTTCCTTTTTTATTCCTTTCTGCCAGTGTTTCAGTGATTACTTTCCCTCTTTCCTGTGCCAATGGTACCATTGATAATAATCGCCATATTTCTTACGTCGGATATATTTTTTTTTTTATGTTCACCGTTCACGTTGTCCTATTTTTCCCTTTCTTCATATAACTACTGAGACCTTTTTTTCGTCTTTTAAAGGAGGCCATTTAATCATTTAATCTTGAGTTTCTATATCTCATTTTCGAGATTTAAATACCATGATTTTTCACGAGAGAACTCGTGTGTTGTAGTGACTCTATTTATTATTTGTCTCAACTTATCCATATGAATTCCTCTGTGGTTACCCTGGCTTAATTTTTTTAAGTCATTCTGACGTTCTTTGAGGAATCAAGTATTTTTAAGATGTTCAACGAAATTTGTATCATGCATAATATACGTGTTTATGTGTTTGTCTCTGAGTCTTTCTGTTTGATGGTCATTTTTATATAACGATCGATTAAATGGAAATTCTCGACCCTTTTTCACTATTTATTTTGGCTGTGAACGGTAAAAAAAATCCAACTCACCAAAATTTAACGTTTTTTTTTTGTTTTGTTTTTTTCATTTTTCTTTCAGTGTTGGACACTCTTCTTGCTTCATTGTTTTTTACTCTTTTGCGAAAAGGTCTTATATGGGATACCTTTGCAGAATGACTTAACAATGTCTGGAAGGGCCAGAATGTTATGATTTTATTAAGCAGTGCAACCATCCCAGCGACTAGTGGCTGGTACAAGTGGTCGAGGAAGTATCAATATTGACAACACAGTTAGTGGAGGTGATGCGTCACGAGCCAGAGGTAAGTGGATGGTTTAATTGGTTGACGAGCATGACAGGTGAACAGGAGGATAGACAGGGACAAGGAAATCGGGGAGTGGGAGGTAACAGTGGTGGCATGTTGAGACAGAAGTGACAGAGAATAGTGATTGTAGGTAGATACGAAAGCCGAAAGGGTCGGGAAAACAAATGAGAGGGAACGAACGGTGGAGGCAGATGCAGACCAATGTAAACAGAAGACAGAAAACGGGTTCCAGATTGATACCTAATTAGACAGGAGGGAACTGTAGAATAGTGGCTGCAGAATGACAGGAGGATGGATAGAAAAAATAGGAGGACGGAGAACGGACGAGAGGGGGAAGAATGATGGAGGCAGGTGGACAGGTCAGGCGAGTGGTGGGTGGACAGGTCAGGCGAGTGGTGGGTGGACAGGAAATATGAAGCACAGAGAACTCCAGTCAGTACACAAGCACGAAAAGTCACTCTGCTACATGAGTGCAAAAATGGGATTTCAATTCTTTTTTTTTATATATATATAAAATAGTGGAAAATTCATTTTACAGCGATACAACCGACACCAATACATTTTTAAATTGACTTTTTCTTGATTCCGTTGGGATGTTAATTAGAATCTACTGAGCAAGCCTAATTATTAAATTCGCTTGCGAATAACTTTTAAAGATATATAGAAAACGTGAGTTACCCCTCGCGCATGTAGCCACAAACACCTTTGTCAGTCCAGCATCTCTGGAGGACGATCATAATCTGTCAACTTTTTCTCTTCCACAAAGACATCAAAATCCTTGAGATGATACAGGTGTTTCGATGTAATAAAAATACTTAAATCTTCCAAGTATTTCAATGTTTTGTTGTCTTTTTAGATTGTAGCTTATTTTAAAAGTTGTCATGACTCACGATTGGCCTGGAATTTTACGATTCAATTGCCATGAGTTCTAACCTTACCCGTACCGTGGTTTATAAGTTACCTCTTGTTTTCTGCTTCCCTTGACTGGAATGGTAAATCTACAATCGCAAAGATGAAATGTTACAATCTGCTAATAAGCTCCAATCTCGGACTGAAGCGGTAAACAAAAAATCTTCTCGCCTTTATCTCCTTCAAGACTTAATAATGCTAGCATTATTAAATGAGGCATTACCACGAAGGATCACTCCTTATCGAATATAGTCCCCAGTTATAATATACCAAGATGAAAAGCCTTCTCTAGTTTACAAACATACTAACCATTGTGTGAGGGGGTGGAAAAAATCCTCAGGACTACAGCCAGCAATCACAAATCTTAGGTCATTAATAATTACAGCTCAGAACGCTCAAAGTGGAAATATTTATCATATCCAATGAATCCAGACATTAGTTCAAACTTTATTTACTTGTACACTAAGTAAGGTGGTACAAATAAAGTTGAAATGGACATAATGTTCTCATTAATATGTATTCAAAGATGTGAAAAACAATGCACTTAAAGAATAAAAGATCTTAGTATATTTCGTTAGTTCCGATCACTGTAACACTACGAGGTGATCCTCAACTGGAAAAAAAACCTAATACAAGGACACAGTAGAGCCAATATTAAGACAACGTTTAGCTCAAAAGGTTAGTAATTTTAAGCCAGCACTTTTTTTAAAGGGCTCATCTTTGTATTCAATACTGTCTAATGAAAACTTACTGTGCGTATTTAATCATTGAATAACCTCACTTGGACACTTGGACAACGGAAGACTTATACAGGTGAGATATGTCCACAGATGTGATGTCACTTATGACTCTTCTCACTGAGCGAGGAAATTCCTTTCCATTGTTTTCAAGTTTATTAGTCAGTTCACATATCAGGTAAAATTTTTGAGAGAAATGTCAGGCAATGGAGAATTTTACAATACAGTTTATAATATTCCCAAATTCTATTCAAAATAAATTAATCTAATTTATACAATCCTGGACTTATACTGAAATTGCAATCAGCACTATTTATAAAGTTCGATTCTATTATATTTTCTTCAACCAGGAATTTGCTTGATACAACTTTCTAGGCTATTTGAAAACCATTAGTGAGTAGGGTCAAATGTGAGGTCACCCAGCAGAGCTAGGTGTTTTACCGTGATCCGAGGACATACGATGATGTGGGTGCCTCAGAGCTAATTTCATTCTACTCCCCGTTTGGTGTACTAGCCTCCACAAGCAGTATATATATTATTGTAACCACGGACGAGTAGTATTTAATCAATAACAACCCTACAACTAGCCGAGGACTCGAACCCATGTTGTTTAGGCCCGCCTCATGGTGAGCGAAAATCACATGACGCTCCTCTTGTAGGATTTGGTGGTCATATGCGTTAGAGCGTCATGTCATTTTCGCTCACCATGAGGCGGGCCAAAACGACATAGGTTCGAGTCCTCGGCTTGTCGCAGTGTTATTAATTAAGTACCATTCGTCCGTGGTTACAATAATATTTAAGTATATATATATATATATATATATATATATATATATATATATATATATATATATATATATATATACATACATATAAAGTTAGAAATTTTGCCAACAATAGGGCTCAAAATATCAACAAGCCAGACCAATCCAGTCAGACCAATTATTAGCTCCATAGGGTCAGTTTCATATAAATTATCCAAATGGCTTGTTGATATTTTGAGCCCTATTGTTGGCAAAATTTCTAACTTTAATGTTAAAAACAACATAGACTTGGTTGATAAATTAAGCTCCTTGACTGACTTAAATGATTTTAACACGGTTAGTTTTGATGTTACTTCTTTGTTTACGAAAGTTCCTGTTGATGATTTATTAAGTTTCTTATCTGAAGAACTCGTTAACTATGATTTACCATTGCCAGTTCCTACTATCATTAAACTTATTAAACTTTGCATTGTTGATGCAAAATTTGTAT
>NC_069450.1:21797226-21812226 GCF_026875155.1 Cherax quadricarinatus
TATATATATATATATATAATGTTCATTATATATATATATATATATATATATATATATATATATATATATATATATATATATATATATATATATATATATATATATATATATATATATATATATACACACACACATGAAGACAATTATTATGGAAACATGAAGGTAACATCAAGGATTCTAGAACACTGCATTATGGAGTCTTTGACCACCTTGACATGAATCTGTATCCTGCTGACTCTTGTCTGTGCACCCGGCTATGTGCACGGCTGTCTCCTGAATGTGCAGTAGGGTGAGTGTGTGTGTGTGTTTGTGTATGTGTGTGCTCACCTAATTTTGGTTGTCAGTGGCCACTTCCAACGATCCTCTAAGTCTCTAAAACAATATTATTTATGTTAGAACCTCTAAAAATTAATTGTTTTTTTCTTTACTGGCATTCTTCTTTATGTCTGGAAGATGTCTCTAATATTATGATAACGACTTGGTACTAAAGTAGGTATAAAGGTAGATACAAAAGTAGGTACACAGGTAGGTTCAAAGTTAGTTGGAACGGTAGGTGCAAATGTAACAGAAATGGGATCCCTAGCATGCTTGTATTTTAGCAATCGTTTCCCGTGATAAAGTTAATTTTTCAGCTAAATGTCTTGTGCACTACTATTACGAGTCTTCTTACCAACTTGTCAGATTGTGGCCTCAGTCACCACCAGTAATACAAACTGTCTGAATCAGCAGTTTAAGTGTTCCGTTGTGTATTTTGAACACCTGCAAGGATGCGAAAAGCTGTGGATATTTTTCTAGTGTATATCTCACTGTTGAGATGCAGTTCTCTGCATCCTGTGTTGTATAATTGTTTAACGGTGTTTTATCCTTATATTTCACGGCGATGCAGTTAAGAAGTTCCCTGTAACGATTTAGAGGACGGAGGATCAAGCCCCTGCCACTCCATACATTAACTCATACAGCTTAGCAAACGAAGTATCGAGCGCCTACAACTCGAGTTTAGCGCTTCTCTTTCAAATAACTACTATGCTGACTTCTGCACATTGTCACTTACGATAAATTAGACACATGTGTAACACTTGGGTATCTTTAATGAGGAAACATTCCACCACACACTGGATTCATCAGTCCATACAAAGGAGAATGGTGAAGACCTGGAAGTTGAAGCTACTGTGTGGCGAAACGTTTCCTGATTAAAGATACCCAAGTGTTGCATATATATCTAATTTATCAACTTGTCGGTTCTCTGAACCATTCTTCTACATTGTCACCCATGAAATAAAAGAAATAAAAGAAAACATACGGGAGTAACGCATCAAATACTGTAGTGACGGGGCTTGACGCATCACTTACGCTGGCAAAATAATAACTAATGCAAATTCAATTAAAAATAGAGCCGGGCGTGCTTTGTCGTTGCATTAAAAACATTACAGTAGGATGATAAAGGATATTTACAGTGTTGTTGAAAACTTATTGCGATGCACATTTATGCTAATTTGTCATTCGTACGTCATTAACAAAAGTGACGTGTGCGTCATAACAACAGAAATATTATGCAACTGTAAAAGAATTAGATGGAATAAAAGAGAATGTATAAAATCTTGATGCTACGATCCACAGGGATCTGTACCCATTAGTTCAGCTTTGGGTCAGTTGTTTCCATTCTTGCAATTAGTATCGCTTACCTTTTCCTAGTGGTACAGAATGAGTTATAGTTGGGATCTATTGTGTAAGAAACAGGAAAATGTCTCCCGTTTATCAAATGACGGTCCACTCAGTGACTGAAGAGCTCCTGCCACCCTGGTGCAGTGAAGCAGTGCTTAATAAGCATACGCTTACTTACAATAGCAAGGTTTTACACCATGTTAAAAAAGGGATGACGCATTTGTGCACTGTTTACGACTCTAGGCCCATTGATTCAGGCCTGGGTTATTAGTTTCATTATTCGTGCAGCCAGTTTACCTTACATCCTGTCTGCCTCTTCATTCTATCACGGAACAGTTCACACAGATCTTAACACATTTTCCTATACCTTTCCAACAAACGTCATGAAGATAAATCCTTTTCAACAGTTTCTCAACAGTTTAGAAACATTCACACTCCTAAAAAAGTTGCAACACTGTTGCGGGTAGTCTATGCAAAGGCGGAGGCTGCAACACACACAAACACAAGGTTAGTAGAACGGTAATGGTATTGTCAGCTATCATGAATATTCAGCGTGTGTCGTGGCGAGTTAATCCACCGTGTACAGAATCCACTGACCTCGTAAATACCTCTAGCCTCACTCTTAATGCTTACCACCCACTTTAAGGAGACATTCCCGGGTGCTGAAAAAAATAATCAGAATCGGATTTTCCCGTTTATATACAATCGTAAACAAGTACCAGTTAATTTAAGTGACATTTAATCCTTGTCACGTCAGTATAAACACTACAATGTATGAACACCGGATCTATATTGTCCAGATGGTGAGACACTTTCAAGTTAGTAGTAACAGCAAAAACAGCAGCAGCAGTAGCAGCAGCAGTAGCAGCAGCATTAGTAGTAGTAGTAGTAGTAGCAGTAAAAGTAGCATAGTACTAGTAGTAGAAGTAGTAATAGTAGTATTAGTAGTAGTAGTAGCAGCAGTAGAAGTAGTAATAGTAGTATTAGTAGTAATAGTAGCAGCAGTAAATGCAGCATAGTACTAGTAGTAGAAGTAGCAATAATAGTAGTAGTAGTATTAGAAGCGGTTATAGTTGTAGTAGTAGTATTAGTAGTAGTACTAGTAGTAATAGTAGTAGCAACAGCAGTAGCAACAGCAAGAGCAACAGCAGCAGCAGTAATAGTTGTAGTAGTAGTAGTAGCAACAGCAACAATAGTAGTAATAGTAGTAGTAACGAAGGTATGGCTAGACAAATGTGCTAGAATAGTCAGTTTTCTATCAGAATGCTCAACATAATAGGTAACGAAGTGATTCCTTAAACTTCTTCAACACAGCTTTCCTAGATTACTGTCGCTGCATGCTCACCTACAGTTGCTACTGCTGCTACCATTACTACTACCACTATTCCTCCTCGTTCTACCACTACTATTGTTGCTACTATTACTACTACTACTACTACTACTACTACTACTACTACTACTACTACTACTACTACTACTACTACTACTACCACCACTACTTTTATTACTGCTTCTGCTGCTGATACAGCTACGACAACTCCCCTCTTCAAAAATGCCCTACTTTCTCTACTTTCTTTACAAACCCTTTCTTATTGCATTATGTCTCATGTGTCATAGTGTGTATAGTCCCCTAACTTATTTTTTGTAGACCTTCCAGGTTAATTAGAAAGTACAAGCAATCAAACAGTTTTAGTAAAAACACTAATTGGATCACTTTTCATTCGGATTTTCTGTTTGTTTTGGCAGTTACTTCAATGTTTATGTCGGAGACTGGCGTGATTTATGACCTAAAACTAAGTTTACCAATCATTAACCTGTAGACTGACCGCTTCTCGATCTACTCTAGAGCGTTCATAGATTATCTCTCTCTCTCTTTCTCTCTCTCTTTCTCTCTCTCTCTCTCTCTCTCTCTCTCTCTCTCTCCTCTCTCTCTCCTCATCTCTCTCTCTCTCCCCTCTCTCTCTCTCTCTCTCTCTCTCTCTCTCTCTCTCTCTCTCTCTCTCTCTCTCTCTCTCTCTCCTCTCTCTCTCTCTCTCTCTCTCTCTCCAATCTCTCTCTCTCCCCTCCCTCTCCCCTCTTTTTTTTTTTACATAGGGTTTGACAAGGCTAGGTTAAGGACCCCTAGCTTTATTGACAAGCTATTTACAGGTTAAGGATTGCTAACTTTATTCAAAGCTAAGAGGTGTTACCTACATCAACTCATTTGAAAGCATTTTTATTGTTATGAGACATACAAGTCTCTCTCCCCTCTCTCTCCCCTCTCTCTCCCCTCTCTCTCTCTTTATCTATTTATCTATTTGCCTATCTTCCCCTCACACACCATTTTCATTTTTCAAATTTACAGAATCGTCTGAAGAATATCGTTCAGAGGTTGACTACCAACCTATTTAAAAATTATTTTACAAAGCACTGAACATTTCCCCGACTTCGGCTACGGTAACACAACACTACCACTGGAAACCGCTACTTAGAAGCAGAATTATTACAACCCAAATTCTCCTGTTATAATACTTTGGTTGGGACTTACCCCTCAACTCCATTATATACAGTTTTCTTGTCATAATTTAGGGGAATATATTAGTGCAGAGGACATAAAAATCCGAGTAAAATTGGTTAGCCTTTATTTTGACATAAAATATCTGTTACAATGCATATATTTACTTCGAACATCTGTTGCAATATAGACATTATCGATGGCTAAAAAATATCCATGTTTCCACAAACCACGACTTTTAGTAAAAAAAAAAATGAAACCCTGCCCCACTCAAGAGAGGGAAAACATGACCCAGTTGAATAAGAAAAAGAGTCACCTAAAATACGACGCGACCTTTAAAAGGCTCTGGTCAAGGAAGAAAAACATTTCTCAGTCATGAAAGGCAGCTCAAGGAAGCAAAAGTTGACGCAGGCATTAAAGGTCTTCCTCAAGGAACCACAACCCACTGAGCGCTCCAAAAACAAATGAAAACACTTACAAATAATAAAATAAATTTCCCAAGAAGGTTAAAAGTTACATTTGAAGAAATTTGTGGACGTTTGAAGAGACGCCGAACGAGGTTGTTTGTAGAAATACCGACGGTGGCAGGAATGGACAAATGTACAGAGGAGAGAAAAACAGGCAATTACAATGTGACTGACTCTCTGATGTTCCCACTAAACACACCAGCTGATTGTACTTACCCGAAGCTGCTGTCCTGGTTGAGGTTAAAACATCCAGTATGACCTGATAACCGGTTATTCTGAAACTATTGTTCTCAAGATAATATGGAATTTATTAACGTTTGTATTCGTTTTTCGTAATATGGAATTTATCATTATAATTATATTATATTCATAGGGGAGCGCTAAACCCGTAGAACTACACAGCGCATAGGGGGGGGGTCGATGGGAGGCATTCAGGTTCAATTCAGGGAACAGGAGCACAGATCCAATTCCTTAGATCAAGAGCCCCTCACCAGTATCAAGGAACTTCCTTTGAGGGAATGGAATTTATCAACGTTTGTTCGTATTCGTTGTAAGTAATATGGAATTTAACAACGTTTATTTGTATTCGTTGTTGGTGGGGGTGAAGATTTTCAGACACACACGACACACTGACACTGGTAGTACAAACCAACACGACACACTGACACTGGTAGTACAAACCAACACGACACACTGACACTGGTAGTGCTAACCAACACGACACACTGACACTGGTAGTACAAACCAACACGACACACTGACACTGGTAGTGCTAACCAACACGACACACTGACACTGGTAGTGCTAACCAACACGACACACTGACACTGGTAGTACAAACCAACACGACACACTGACACTGGTAGTACAAACCAACACGACACACTGACACTGGTAGTACAAACCAACACGACACACTGACACTGGTAGTACAAACCAACACGACACACTGACACTGGTAGTACTAACCAACACGACACACTGACATTGGTAGTACTAACCAACACGACACACTAACACTGGTAATACTAACCAACACGACACACTGACACTGGTAGTACTAACCAACACGACACACTGATACTGGTAGTGCTAACCAACGCGACACACTGACACTGGTAGTACTAACCAACACGACACACTAACACTGGTAATACTAACCAACACGACACACTGACACTGGTAGTACTAACCAACACGACACACTGATACTGGTAGTGCTAACCAACACGACACACTGACACTGGTAGTAAACCATACCCCCGGCCGGGATTGAACCCGCGGTCATAGAGTCTCAAAACTCCAGCCCGTCGCGTTAGCCACTAGACCAGCTAGTCACAATAAGATTCATCCAACTAGGTATATTTCTACACCATAGGAAGGTTAGCACAGGCACCTCTGTGACCACAAATGCAAGTTTTTACAGACGAATCTCCAGCTAGCGTGGCCGTGACGAACACTAGCTCAAGTCCCTTCACTGCCGTCAACATGACTCAAGAAATCGTAATGACACGATTGCAAATAAACCATACCCCCGGCCGGGATTGAACCCGCGGTCATAGAGTTCGTCACGGCCACGCTAGCTGGAGATTCGTCTGTAAAAACTTGCATTTGTGGTCACAGAGGTGCCTGTGCTAACTTTCCTATGGTGTAGAAATATACCTAGTTGGATGAATCATATTGTGGCTAGCTGATCTAGTGGCTAACGCGACGGGCTGGAGTTTTGAGACTCTATGACCGCGGGTTCAATCCCGGCCGGGGGTATGGTTTATTTGCAATCGTGTCATTACGATTTCTTGAGACACTGGTAGTAATAACCAACACGACAAACTGATGCTGGTAGTGCTAACCAACACGACACACTAACACTGGTAGTATTAACCAACACGACAAACTGATACTGGTAGTGCTAACCAACACGAAACACTGACACTGGTAGTACTAACCAATACGACACACTGTCACTGGTAGTACTAACCAACACGACACACTGACACTGTCGTTGCTGAATCCCCCAACTCACTGTCACTTTTGCTAATGAAAACGACAGCCCTTGAACACTAGTGATATTGACCACAACATAGCTTTGGCACTCGTATTTCTGTCCATTAGCAAACATAGTTACAGTGACATTACTGGCCACACAGTGAAGTTCATTTCCTGAACGTTGTATCCAGAGTGACTTATAACAGGGACAATTAACTGAATCAGTTCCACATAACCTAATGAGTAATTGTATCTCCTCACGACCTATTTTGAACCCGTTGGTTGAAATCCCTTTCATTATTCATTATGTTCGCAACACTAAGGAAGTCGGGAGTTTACTCCACTTTAACTGACTTCAAAATAAACTGGAATGAGGAATTCCTTAAATTATAATTATTGTTAAAGTGAGGTATTTACATAGTGTTAAATTTATGATGGGTGATTCACCATGGAAGCGAGAGATTTATTGCTGGGCATTTATCATCAAGTGTAACATTTATATTGTGCGACTGGCCGAGTAAATGAAGCAGTTACATCGCGTGATTTATTGAGGAAGAGAGACATTTATATAGTTTCTCGCTCCCTTCTATTTTTCTCTCGCCTTTTCTCTATCCCGCCCCCCTGTTGTTTCTCTGCCAGTAGACGCATTCTAATCTAGAGTTGTAATCCATTCTACAGTCTCAGACCACTCTATAGTCATACTTCAGTCTACAGTACTACTCTAGTCTACAGTCTCCGTCCAGTCTACAGTACTACTCCAATCTACAGTAATACTCCAGTCTACAGTCTCAGTCCAGTCTACAGTCCTACTCCAGTCTACAGTACTACTCCAGTCTACAGTACTACAGTCTAAAGTACTACTCCAATCCACAGTACTACTCCAGTCTATAACACTACTCCAGTCCACAGCATTACTCCAGGCTACAGCATTACTCCAGTACACAGTATTACTCCAGTCTGCAGTCCTACTCCAGTCTACAGTCCTTCAGTCTACAGTTCTACTCCAGTTTACAACACTACTCTAGTCTACAGTACTAATCCAGTCTACAGTCCCACCACAGTCTACAGTTCCACTACAGTCTACTGTCCCACTACAGTCTACAGTCTCACTACAGCCTATAGTCCCACTACAGTCTACAGTCCTTCTACAGCCTAAATTCCCCGTACAGTCTTCAGTCTCACTACAGCCTACAGTCTCGCTACAGTCTACAGTCCCACTACAGTCTACAGTCCCACTGCAGTCTAAAGTCCCACTACAGTCTTCAGTCCCACTACATCCTACAGTTTCGCTACAGCCTACAATCCCACTACAGTCTACAGTCCCGCTACAGTCTAAGCCCCACTACAGTCTTCAGACCCACTACAGCCTACAGTCCCACTACAGTCTACAGTCCCGCTGCAGTCTAAGCCCCACTACAGTCTTCATTCCCACTACAGCCTACAGTCCCACTACAGTCTACAGTCCCGCTACAGTCTAAGCCCCACTATAGTCTTCAGTCCCACTACGGCCTACAGTCCCACTACAGTCTACAGTCCCGCTACAGTCTAAGCCCCACTACAAACTTCAGTCCCACTACAGCCTACAGTCCCACTACAGTCTTCAGTCCCGCTACAGTCTAAGCCCCACTACAGTCTTCAGTCCCACTACAGCCTACAGCCCCACTACAGTCTACAGTCCCGTTACAGTCTAAGCCCCACTACAATCTTCAGACCCACTACAGCCTACAGTCCCACTACAGTCTTCAGTCCCGCTACAGTCTAAGCCCCACTACAGTCTTCAGTCCCACTACAGCCTACAGTCCCACTACAGTCTACAGTCCCACTACAGTTTACAGTCCCGCTACAGTCTAAGCCCCACTACAGTCTTCAGTCCCACTACAGCCTACAGTCCCACTACAGTTTACAGTCCCGCTACAGTCTAAGCCCAACTACAGTCCTCAGTCCCACTACAGCCTACAGTCTCGCTACAACCTATAGTCCCACCACTGTGTCGACTGCAGCATTTTCAACGAGAACATTTGTGGCGGCTTTCACCTGTGTTGGCTCGTTAGTGAGACATGTTGATTTACTCGGCTTTTTTGGTTGACGAACGAAAATACCGTTAATTGTGAATCCAGATTTTTCTCGAGTCTCCGGGATTTTATGCAGATACCAACGAAAAATAAATAAAATAGAAATTTGTCTACGTTTAGCGTTTTTTTTCCAAAATTTAAGTCTCATTTTGTTGCCATACTATGTATTGTACACAAGGTTAGATCCCTATTCCATGTATTATACACAAGGTTAGATCCCTATTCCATGTATTGTACACAAGGTTAGATCCCTATTCCATGTATTGTACACAAGGTTAGATCCCTATTCCATGTATTGTACACAAGGTTAGATCCCTATTCCATGTATTGTACACAAGGTTAGATCCCTATTCCATGTATTGTACACAAGGATAGATCCCTATTCCATGTATTGTACACAAGGTTAGATCCCTATTCCATGTATTGTACACAAGGATAGATCCCTATTCCATGTATTGTACACAAGGTTAGATCCCTATTCCATGTACTGTACACAAGGTTAGATCCCTATTCCATGTACTGTACACAAGGTTAGATCCCTATTCCATGTACTGTACACAAGGTTAGATCCCTATTCCATGTACTGTACACAAGGTTAGATCCCTATTCCATGTACTGTACACAAGGTTAGATCCCTATTCCATGTATTGTACACAAGGTTAGATCCCTATTCCATGTACTGTACACAAGGTTAGATCCCTATTCCATGTATTGTACACAAGGTTAGATCCCTATTCCATGTATTGTACACAAGGTTAGATCCCTATTCCATGTATTGTACACAAGGTTAGATCCCTATTCTATGTATTGTACACAAGGTTAGATCCCTACTCCACGTATTGTACACAAAGTTAGATCCCTATTCCATGTACTGTACACAAGGTTAGATCCCTATTCCATGTACTGTACACAAGGTTAAATCCCTATTCCATGTATTATACACAAGGATAGATCCCTATTCCATGTACTGTACACAAGGTTGGATCCCTACTCCACGTATTGTACACAAAGTTAGATCCCTATTCCATGTACTGTACACAAGGTTAGATCCCTATTCCATGTACTGTACACAAGGTTAGATCCCTATTCCATGTACTGTACACAAGGTTAAATCCCTATTCCATGTACTGTACACAAGGTTAGATCCCTATTCCATGTATTGTACACAAGGTTAGATCCCTATTCCATGTATTGTACACAAGGCTAGATCTCTATTCCATGTATTGTACACAAGGCTAGATCCCTATTCCATGTATTGTACACAAGGTTAGATCCCTATTCCATGTATTGTACACAAGGCTAGATCCCTATTCCATGTATTGTACACAAGGCTAGAGCCCTATTCCATGTATTGTACACAAGGATAGATCCCTATTCCAAGTATTGTACACAAGGCTAGATCCCTATTCCATGTATTGTACACAAGGCTAGATCCCTATTCCATGTATTGTACACAAGGCTAGATCCCTATTCCATGTATTGTACACAAGGATAGATCCTATTCCATGTATTGTACACAAGGCTAGATCCCTATTCCATGTATTGTACACAAGGATAGATCCCTATTCCATATATTGTACACAAGGTTAGATCCCTATTCCATGTATTGTACACAAGGATTTCCCTATTCCATGTATTGTACACAAGGATAGATCCCTATTCCATGTATTGTACACAAGGTTAGATCCCTATTCCATGTATTGTACACAAGGATAGATCCCTATTCCATGTATTGTACACAAGGATAGATCCCTATTCCATGTATTGTACACAAGGTTAGATCCCTATTCCATGTATTGTACACAAGGATAGATCCCTATTCCATGTATTGTACACAAGGATAGATCCCTATTCCATGTATTGTACACAAGGATAGATCCCTATTCCATGTATTGTACACAAGGATAGATCCCTATTCCATTTTATTGTACACAAGGATAGATCCCTATTCCATGTATTGTACACAAGGTTAGATCCCTATTCCATGTATTGTACACAAGGTTAGATCCCTATTCCATGTATTGTACACAAGGATAGATCCCTATTCCATGTATTGTACACAAGGATAGATCCCTATTCCATGTACTGTACACAAGGATAGATCCCTGTTCCATGTATTGTACACAAGGATAGATCCCTATTCCATGTATTGTACACAAGGATAGATCCCTATTCCATGTATTGTACACAAGGTTAGATCCCTATTCCATGTATTGTACACAAGGTTAGATCCCTATTCCATGTATTGTACACAAGGATAGATCCCTATTCCATGAATTGTACACAAGGATAGATCCCTATTCCATGTATTGTACACAAGGTTAGATCCCTATTCCATGTATTGTACACAAGGTTAGATCCCTATTCCATGTATTGTACACAAGGTTAGATCCCTATTCCATGTATTGTACACAAGGATAGATCCCTATTCCATGTACTGTACACAAGGTTAGATCCCTCTTCCATGTATTGTACACAAGGATAGATCCCTATTCCATGTACTGTACACAAGGTTAGATCCCTATTCCATGTACTGTACACAAGGATAGATCCCTATTCCACAAGTTAAAGTATTCATGACTTACAGTATACTGTTGCATAGTTTTAACTATCTTCCTGGAGTCGACATTTTTTTATCACAGCAAATCGGTTAATATGAACCGGTTCCACCATCATTCCTGATGTGAACTTCATTATGGAGAATTTCGAATCTTAGATAAAAGAAGAAAGTCTTGTAATCTGAAAACTATTGTGAGATATGCATAAACAACTCGGACCGAAACGTCGTCGTAAGTTCCTCTCTCCTTTATGCGGGATATTTGTGTATTGTTCCAGTCACGGTATTGTGCCTTTTTGTTCTTTATGGTAAAATAAATGTGAAAACTGTTGAATTAGTTATCTGTGTATTACCGGTGATTCATGATGAGTTGAGTGCAGTGAAACAATTAAAAATTTGCTGAAAATACTGTTCTCACCTATTTGTACTCACCTATTTGTGGTTGCAGGGGTCGATTCATAGCTCCTGGCCCCGTCTCTTCGCTGATTGCTACTAGGTCCTCTCTCTCCCTGCTCCATGAGCTCTATCATACCTCGCCTTAAAACTATGTATGGTTCCTGCCTCCACTACTTCACTTTCTAGGCTATTCCATGGCCTGACTACTCTATGACTGAAGAAATACTTCCTAACATCCCTTTGATTCATCTGAGTCTTCAACTTCCAATTGTGACCTCTTGTGTCTGTGTCCCATCTCTGGAACATCCCGTCTTTGTCCACCTCGTCTATTCCGCGCAGTATTTTATATGTCGTTATCATGTCTCCCCTGACCCTCCTGGCCTCCAGTGTCGTCAGGCCGATTTCCCTCAACCTTTCTTCGTAGGACAATCCCCGTAGCTCTGGCACTAGTCTTGTTGCAAACCTTTGCACTTTCTCTAATTTCTTGACGTGTTTGACTAGGTGTGGGTTCCAAACTGGTGCTGCATACTCCAGTATGGGCCTGACGTAAATGGTATACAGAGTCTTAAAACGAATCCTTACTGAGGTATCGGAACGCTATCCGTAGGTTTGCCAGGCGTCCGTATGCTGCAGCAGTTATCTGATTGATGTGCGCCTCAGGAGATATGCTCGGTGTTATACTCACCCCCAGATCTTTTTCCTTGAGTGAGGTTTGCAGTCTTTGACCATCTAAACTATATTGTGTCTGCGGTCTTCTTTGCCCTTCCCCAATCTTCATGACTTTGCATTTGGCAGGGTTAAATTCAAGGAGCCAGTTGCTGGACCAGGCTTGTAGCCTGTCCAGGTCTCTTTGTAGTCCTGCCTGATCCTCATCCGATTTGATTCTTCTCATTAACTTCGCATCATCTGCAAACAAGGACACTTCTGAATCTATCCTTTCCGTTAATGTCGTTCACATATACCAAAGAACAGCACAGGTCCTAGGACTGACCCCTGTGGAACCCCGCTTGTCACAGGCGCCCACTCTGACACCTCGTCGCGTACCATGACTCGTTGTTGCCTCCCTGTCAGGTATTCTCTGATCCATTGCAGTGCCTTTCCTGTTATGTGTGCCTGATCCTCTAGCTTTTGTAGTAACCTCTTGTGAGGAACTGTGTCGAAGGCCTTCTTGCAGTCCAAAAATATGCAGTCGATCCACCCCTCTCTCTCTTGTCTTACTTCTGTCACCTTGTCATAAAACTCTAGTAGGTTTGTGACACAGGATTTTTCTTCCCTGAAACCGTGCTGGTTTTGAAGATGTTGGTGTTGAAGATCTTTCTTAATGGCTCACACAATATCTCTGCTCCCTCTTTAAGGACCCATGGAGAGATGTTGTCTGGTCCCACCGCCTTTGAGGTGTCAAGTTAGCATAGCAGCTTCTTCACCTCCTCCTTGGTTATATGTACCTCATCCAGCACTTGCTGTTGTGCCCCCCTGTTCTGATTTCCTGGAGTCCTACTGGTTTCCACTGTAAATACTCCTTTAAATCTTGTGTGAAGCTCCCGACATATCTCTCTGTCGTTTCTTGTGAATTCCCCATCACCCTTCATCAGTCTGAATACCTGGCCCTTGACTGTTGTTTTCCTCCTGATGTGGCTGTACAACAGCTTCGGGTCAGTCTTTACTTTTGATGCTATGTCATTTTCGTATTGTCTCTGAGCCTCCCTTCTTATCTGTGCATATTCGTTTCTGGCTCTTCTGCTAATCTCTTTATTTTCCTGAGTTCTCTGTCTTCTGTACCTTTTCCATTCTCTAGTACACCTAGTTTTTGCCTCCCTACACCTTTGGGTGAACCAAGGACTCGTTCTGTTCTTCTCATTATTTCTGTTTTCCTTGAGAACAAACCTCTCCTCTGCCTCCTTGCATTTTGTTGCCACATAGTCCATCATTTCTTGTACTGGTTTTCCTGTCAGTTCCCTCTCCCACTGAATGTCTTGAAGGAAGTTCCTCATGCCTGAGTAGTTCCCCCTTTTGTAGTTTGGTTTTTCCCAGCCTATTCCTGCTACTCTCTCCACTTGGAGCTCAACTATGTAGTCAAAGCACAGAACCACATGATCACTAGCTCCCAGGGGCCTTTCATACATGATACCCTCGATGTCCGAACTACTCAAGGTGAATACAAGGTCCAGTCTTGCTGGTTCATCCTCTTCTCTCTCTCTGGTAGTGTCTCTAACATGTTGATGCATGAGGTTTTCCAGTACCGCATCCATCATCTTGGCTCTCCATGATTCGGGACCCCCATTACTGCAATTATCACCTTATGTCCCTCAGACTGGATTGTTCCTACTAAGTAGTCCCTTTCGCCAGTGCCATCCATTCCTTCCATTTTCTCAAAACCCCACTGGTTTTTAATGAGCAGTGCAACTCCTCCTCCCCCTCTCCTCCCTCTGTCTTTCCTGAGGATTTGATATCCGGATGGAAAGATTGAATCTGTTATTATTCTGGTGAGTTTTGTTTCTGTGAGTGCTATTATGTCTGGGGATGTCTCCTTGATTCTTTCGTGCCACTCCTCATACTTGTTTGTTATTCCATCTGCATTTGTATACCACAGCTTCAACTTCTTTTCTAAGACTGTGGTCTGGGAGGTGCATTGGGGTTGGGGAAGTGGGAGACCTGGTAAGGATCTATGGGTTGTTGCTGTGGGGGTGGAGTTTGTAATGTAGTGGGTGGGGGCATTGGATGTGGCATGGGTGTTTTGATTTAGAGTGTTTGGTTGCACTGGGGTTGTCCTGGTTGGGAGGCTTCTATAGGAAGTTGTGAGGGAGGCTGTATTTGATCTTCTTCCTGGGTCTGGGATCTCCTGTCTGTCTTCTCCATCCCCTCTTTCCTCCTTTCGCCTTTGTATCATCTCTCTCAGTTTCTGCCTTTCTTCTTGTGTTCTGTCGCAGTCGAGATACACCTTCCTGTATGCCGGCATGTCCCTTAATCGTGCTTTCTCCTGCAGGATCCTGTTCCGAGTCGCTTCTGCCTTGAAGGTCACTTTCACTGGCTGGGTTCTTTTTTTTTACAAACCCCCCTATTCTCCGAAAATTTTCCAGCTGGGTCATGTCGTCTTCTCCTATTGTTTTCATGATGCTTTCAATTGCTTTTTTTTCCCTTGTTTTCTTGCTTCATATGTTTCCCCTTCAACTTCCTGGAGCCCATACACAAAGACTGACCTCACCCTTTCATTCTCCCACTGCATATCCCTGTGTATCCCCTCATTTAATTTGGTTTCCTCCACTGCAGCTTTCCTTTCTTCAGTTTCACTGGCTAATAATGTACTTGGGCTCAGTGGCCTGTCATTTTCCCTTCTCGGCTTTCCTTGGGCTCTGTTGTTGTCTGTTA
>NC_069450.1:21814726-21827226 GCF_026875155.1 Cherax quadricarinatus
TGTCATCTCTACTTGGATGATGCCCATATCCTGCCTCCGAGACGGTGGACACAGGAACCTTCCAAGACGGTGAACACAGGAATCTTCCAAGACGGTGGACACAGGAACCTCCCAAGACGGTGGACACAGGAACCTTCCAAGACGGTGGTCACAGGAACCTATCATCTAGGCGACCTCAAAGAAATCACATCAGGCGCACCTGGAACACCTGGAGCACCTGAACTGAGAGGTGAAAATTAAAGGGGAGTATTGGTGTCCCTCCCTTATTCGATTGGGCACTGCCCTCTGTTCTCCCCTCGCAGCCACTTTCACTCCACCCAGCCCCACTCACACTTCCCAGTCCCTCTCACTCCTCCCATTCCCTCTCACTCCTCCCAGTCCCTCTCATTCATTTCAGCCCCCTCTCACTTCTCCCAGCCCCTCTCACTCCTCCCAGCAAATCTGAGACTTCTCAGTCCCTCTCACTTCTCCCAGTCCCTCTCATTCCTGCCAGCCCCTCTCATTCCTCCCCGTCCCTCTCACTCCTCTCATCCTCCCACTTTCACACCTCCCAGTTCCTCACACAGCATCCTTGACGATGTCATCAGCAGTTCACAAAGACGAAGCCACTGAAGCAATGAGACCGAGACCGTGCATATGGTGGAAACCGTGAGACCATAGAGACCGTGGTGATCACAGAGACCGTGGAGAACGTGGTGATCGTAGAGACCGTGGACACCGAAGTGATCACATGGTGTAAAGATAGCCAATCCTTCCCACTTCACCCCTAACCAGTACCCTACACATTATTCTACCAGTGGCTACCTATTCAAAATTTGCCAACATTCTCTCTCTCTCTCTCTCTCTCTCTCTCTCTCTCTCTCTCTCTCTCTCTCTTCCTCCCCTCTCTCTCTCTCTCTCTCTCTCTCTCTCTCTCTCTCTCTCTCTCTCTCTCTCTCTCTCGTCTCTCTCTCTGTCTCTCTCTTCTGTCTCTCTCTTGTCTCTGTCTCTCTCTCTCTCTGTCTCTCTCTCTCTCTCTCTCTCTCTCTCTCTCTCTCTCTCTCTCTCTCTCTCTCTCTCTCTCTCTCTCTCTCTCTCTCTCTCTCTCTCTCCTCTGACTTCCTCTCTCAAGGAAGGAAAGGTTGTCAGCTCAGTCCATTCCAAAATTTACATAAATGTTCCCTAAATGCGACTAACATCTAAAATTGCAAATCTCGCAAATGACGCAAAACTGGGGAAACAAGGACACATCATTGCATTTCACGAAGTGGTAAATCCGTGACGGTCATGTGTCGTAAGCGGTAGCGGCTCGATCCTCCGTCCGCTATTCTCAATCCTATCTTCGGCCAGTCAAGACATTGGTGATCAGGAAGGATTTAGGGTAACGCCAACAGATTGATGCAGTAGAAATGTGGTGATAAGTTTAAATGTTGACAAGTAAAAGGCAGTATATTTTGAAAATTATTTATTAAAAGGATAGTACATTCCGCACGTTAGAAAAATATACTTTACCCATCGAGAACGAGGTAATCCAATTGGAGACATAATTGAACTTTCAGGGGACTTTATATTTTGGCCTCTAAATAAAGTCCTGTTTAGCAGATAAACACGACTTCGGACAGAGGTCGAAAAATACAAACTTCTCTTCCTTTCTTGTTTCATTTTTATCTCTGAGTTTCTCTGCTGCCATGAATATGAAATGTCTGGACAACCAGCTAACCACACAAGAGAGAAGGACACTAGAGGTTCATTAACAATGATGTATAGCACCCCAAACAATGCCTTGCCAAAAGCTAACAGAATTCTAGGTTTCATAGCTGGGAATTTAGAAAAAATATTCGAGAAATAACTGATGTTCCTTCATGAGCTTGGATTTCACCTTAAACATAAAGTCCAGTTATCGTATGAAGGTGGTGAGGTAATGGTATGTTGATGGTGTGGTGTGATGATGGACGGTGTGATGATGGACGGTGTAGTGATGGATGGAGTAGTGATGGATGGTTTCTTGATGATTGATTTAGTGATGGATGGTGTTGTGACTGAAGGTGCAGTAATGAATGGTGTGGTGATGCGTCATAAGGTGGTGCATGGTGTGATGAGGCTCACACAAAAATTATAAACTAAAGAGAGACAAGCAAAAATTCCGAGGTACTCAACCAGTCCTTCATAAAATGAAGACTACGTCAAGATTTCATTCAATATTTCAAGATAATTAATGTCTAAACACGAAGAGTTATTTGAATATTATAGATTATTTATTAATACGATGCAAAGCACGCATATATAATATATATATATATATATATATATATATATATAATATATATATATATATATATATATATATATATGCAAAACAACCACTCTGAAAGTAGTCACGAAAGCGCTTGGAATTTCTCTATTCTTTCAGAGTGGTTGTTTTGCATATTCTGAAATCACCTGTTTACTGTGATCTTATTGCATATATATATATATATATATATATATATATATATATATATATATATATATATATATATATATATATATATATATATATATATATATATATATATATATATATATATATATACATATACATATATATATATATATATACATATATATATATATATATATATATATATATATATATATTTATATATATATATATATATATATATAATATAATAAATATATATATATGTCGTGCCGAATAGGCAGAACTTGCGATCTTGGCTTAAACAGCAACGCTAATCTTGCTATATAGGAAAAGTGAAAATTTGTGTATGCAATAATTTCGCCAAAATCATTCTGAACCTAACGAAAAAAATGAATTTCACTGGGTTTGTTTAGTATTAAATTATTGTAAACGTATTTAAAATATATTTAGTTGGGTTAGGCTAAAATAAATTGTTCTTGTTATAATAAGGTTAGGTAAGTTTTCTAAGATTCTTCTGGTGCAAAATTAAAAAAAATTACATTAACATTAGTAAAAAATATATATCTTTAAACGTATAAGAGAAAATTTTGGAAAGGACTTAATTATAAATGAGTTCATGCTAATTGACCAGTTTTACATATTCGGCACGACATATATGCATACATATATATATATATATATATATATATATATATATATATATATATATATATATATATATATATAAATATATATATATATATATATTATATATATATATATATATATATATATATATATATATATATTATATATATATATATATATATATATATATATATATATATATATATATATATATATATATATATATATATATATCAAAGTTGTTTCATCAAATCCTGAAATGCTTAACAATTCGCAAACATGCGAAATTATTTACAAACATTGTGTCTACGTCCACAGCAAGACTCGAACCTGCAAACTCTGTATAAGAGTACTCAACACTTTACCACAGAGCCAGACCCCTTGGGTCTGCTCCTCCTCCAGGAGCCAGTTCTGAACCAGGCCTGCAACCTGTTCATATCCATTTGTAGTTCCGCCTGGTCCCGTCCAATTGAATTCCTCTCATCAACTTCACATCATCTGCAAAGAAGGACACTTCTGAGTCCATTCATTCCATCATGTCGTTCACGTACACCAGAAATAGCACCGGTGCTAGGACTGACCCTCTGTGGAACCCCGCAAGTCACAGGCGCCCACTCTGACACCTCTTCACGTACCATGATTCGCTGATGTCTTCCCAACAGGTATTCCCTGATCCTTTGCAGTCCCTCCCCTGTTATCCCTGCCTGGTCCTCCAGCTTATGCACTAATTTCTTGTGTGGAACTGTGTCAAATGCCTTCTTACAGTCCAAGAAAGCGCAGCCTACCTAACCCTCTTTCTCTTGTCTTACTGCTGTCACCCTCTCATATGTGTGTGTATATATGTCCCCACTAGTTGTACTGACCTAATTGTGGTTGCAGGGGTCGATTAACAGCTCCTGGCCGCGCTTCTTCACTCTGTGTATGTATGTGTGTGTGTGTGTGTGTGTGTGTGTGTGTGTGTGTGTGTGTGTGTGTGTGTGTGTGTGTGTACTCACCTAGTTGTACTCACCTAGTTGAGGTTGCGGGGGTCGAGTCCGAGCTCCTGGCCCCGCCTCTTCACTGATCGCTACTAGGTCACTCTGTGACCTATGTGTGTGTGTGTGTGTGTGTGTGTGTGTGTGTGTGTGTGTGTGTGTGTAATCATGCGCAAAAGCGTTTTTATAATAACCAACATGAGTGTTTATATGCATATTAAGTCTCGGTTTTGATGATATTGCCCAGCAACTAATTTGCATTGATTGCTAAAACTTTGCCTACAACTACAAATTTAGTCAAGTAAGAATGATAGCGCATAAGTTTTATTAGGAACAGATACTGTCCATCACTGAGAACTTCATGGGTTTGCCCATCACTTAAAGGTACCCATCACTTGAAGGTACCCATCACTTGAAGGTACTCATCACTTGAAGGTACCCATCACTTGAAGGTACCCATCACTTGAAGGTACCCATCACTTGAAAGTAGCCATCACTTGACGGTATCCATCACTTGAGGGTATCCATCGCTTGAAGGTACCCATCACTTGAAGGTACCCATCACTTGAAGGTACCCATCACTTGAAGGTACCCATCACTTGAAGGTGCCCATCACATGAAGGCACCCATCACTTGAAGGTACCCATCACTTAAAGGTACCCATCACTTGAAGGTACCATTCACTTGAAGGTACCCATCACTTGAAGGTACCCATCACTTGAAGGTACACATCACTGGAAGGTACCCATCACTTGAAGGCACCCATCACTTGAAGGTACCGATCACTTGAAGGTACCCATCACATGAAGGCACCCATCACTTGAAGGTACCCATCACTTGAAGGTACTCATCACTTGAAAGTACCCATCACTTGAAGGTATCCATCACTTGAAGGTACCTATCACTTGAAGGTACCCATCACTTGAAGATACCCATCACTTGAAGGCACCCATCACTTGAAGGTACCCATCACTTGAAGGTACCGATCACTTGAAGGTACCCATCACATGAAGGCACCCATCACTTGAAGGTACCCATCACTTGAAGGTACTCATCACTTGAAAGTACCCATCGCTTGAAGGTACCCATCACTTGAAGGTACCCATCACTTGAAGGTACCCATCACTTGAAGGTATCCATCATTTGAAGGTATCCATCACTTGAAGGTACCCATCACTTGAAGGTACCCATCACTTGAAGGTACCCATCGTTTGAAGGTGCCCATCACTTGAAGATACCCATCACTTGAAGGTACCCATCATTTGAAGTTACCCATCACTTATAGGTCCCCATCACTTGAAGGTATCCATCACTTGAAGGTACCCATCACTTGAAGGTACCCTTCACTTAAATGTACCCATCACTTGAAGGTGCCCGTCACTTGAAGGTACCCATCACTTGAAGGCACCCATCACTTGAAGGTACCCATCACTTGAAGGTACCCATCACTTGAAGGTACCCATCACTTGAAGGTACCCATCACTTGAAGGTACCCATCACTTGAAGGTACACATCACTTGAGGGTACCCATCACTTGAGGGTACCCATCACTTGAAGGTACCCATCACTTGAAGGTACCCATCACTTGAAGGTACCCATCACTTGAAGGTACCCATCACTTGAAGGTACCCATCACTTGAAGGTACACATCACTTGAGGGTACCCATCACTTGAGGGTACCCATCACTTGAAGGTACCCATCACTTGAAGGTACCCATCACTTGAAGGTACCCATCACTTGAAGGTACCCATCACTTGAAGGTACCCATCACTTGAAGGTACACATCACTTGAGGGTACCCATCACTTGAGGGTACCCATCACTTGAAGGTACCCATCACTTGAAGGTACCCGTCATTTGAAGGTACCCATCACTTGAAGGTACCCATCATTTGAAGGTACCCATCACTTGAAGGTACCCATCACTTGAAGGTACCCATCACTTGAAGGTACCCATCACTTGAAGGTACCTATCATTTGAAGGTATCCATCACTTGAAGGTACCCATCACTTGAAGGTACCCATCACTTGAAGGTACCCATCATTTGAAGGTACCCATCACTTGAATATACCTATCATTTGAAGGTACCCATCACTAGAAGGTACCCATCACTTGAAGGTACCCATCACTTGAAGGTACCCATCACTTGAAGGTACCCATCTCTTGAAGGTACCCATCACTTGAAGGTACCCATTACTTGAAGGTACCCATCATTTGAAGGTACCCATCATTTGAAGGTACCCATCACTTGAAGGTACACATCACTTGAAGGTGCCCATCACTTGAATGTACCCATCATTTGAAGGTACCCATCACTTGAAGGTACCCATCACTTGAAGGTACCCATCACTTGAAGGTATCCATTACTTGAAGGTACCCATCACTTGAAGGCACCCATCATTTGAAGGTACCCATCATTTGAAGGTACTCATCACTTGAGGGTACCCATCACTTGAAGGTACCCATCATTTGAAGGTACCCATCATTTGAAGGCACCCATCACTTGAAGGTACCCATCACTTGAAGGTACTCATCACTTGAAGGCACCCATCACTTGAAGGCACCCATCACTTGAAGGTACCCATCACTTGAAGGTATCCATCACTTGAAGGTACCCATCACTTGAAGGCACCCATCATTTGAAGGTACCCATCATTTGAAGGTACTCATCACTTGAGGGTACCCATCACTTGAAGGTACCCATCATTTGAAGGTACCCATCATTTGAAGGCACCCATCACTTGAAGGTACCCATCACTTGAAGGCACCCATCACTTGAAGGTACCCATCACTTGAAGGTACCCATCACTTGAAGGTACACATCACTTGAGGGTACCCATCACTTGAGGGTACCCATCACTTGAAGGTACCCATCACTTGAAGGTACCCGTCATTTGAAGGTACCCATCACTTGAAGGTACCCATCATTTGAAGGTACCCATCACTTGAAGGTACCCATCACTTGAAGGTACCCATCACTTGAAGGTACCCATCACTTGAAGGTACCTATCATTTGAAGGTATCCATCACTTGAAGGTACCCATCACTTGAAGGTACCCATCACTTGAAGGTACCCATCATTTGAAGGTACCCATCACTTGAATATACCTATCATTTGAAGGTACCCATCACTAGAAGGTACCCATCACTTGAAGGTACCCATCACTTGAAGGTACCCATCACTTGAAGGTACCCATCTCTTGAAGGTACCCATCACTTGAAGGTACCCATTACTTGAAGGTACCCATCATTTGAAGGTACCCATCATTTGAAGGTACCCATCACTTGAAGGTACACATCACTTGAAGGTGCCCATCACTTGAATGTACCCATCATTTGAAGGTACCCATCACTTGAAGGTACCCATCACTTGAAGGTACCCATCACTTGAAGGTATCCATTACTTGAAGGTACCCATCACTTGAAGGCACCCATCATTTGAAGGTACCCATCATTTGAAGGTACTCATCACTTGAGGTACCCATCACTTGAAGGTACCCATCATTTGAAGGTACCCATCATTTGAAGGCACCCATCACTTGAAGGTACCCATCACTTGAAGGTACTCATCACTTGAAGGCACCCATCACTTGAAGGCACCCATCACTTGAAGGTACCCATCACTTGAAGGTATCCATCACTTGAAGGTACCCATCACTTGAAGGCACCCATCATTTGAAGGTACCCATCATTTGAAGGTACTCATCACTTGAGGGTACCCATCACTTGAAGGTACCCATCATTTGAAGGTACCCATCATTTGAAGGCACCCATCACTTGAAGGTACCCATCACTTGAAGGCACCCATCACTTGAAGGTACCCATCACTTGAAGGTACCCATCACTTGAAGGCACCCATCACTTGAAGGTACCCATCACTTGAGGGTACCCATCACTTGAGGGTACCCATTACTTGATGGTACCCATCACTTGAAGGTACCCATCACTTGAAGGTACCCATCACTTGAAGGTACCCGTCACTTGAGGGTACCCATCACTTGATGGTACCCATCACTTGTAGGTACCCATCACTTGAGGGTACCCATCACTTGAAGGTACCCATCACTTGAGGGTACCCATCACTTGGAATTACTTAAAAAGTATTTCCAGTGTACGATCTCTGTTAACTATTGTATCGTCCAGGCGACTTAATTCTGAATTTATTCAATTAATATCTTGTAAATTTTACCCTTTTCATCATTTCGAATTTTATTTTGAAGATATTTTCTACATTTTCTCGACATTATTTGCATATAAAACTAAGATCCAATTTGCGTTTATAAATATATGAAGGAAAATTATCGTAGTCCGAGGTACAATACCTGGCGACCCTGATGATAATGTTGTGCGTGTCCAAGTTTGTGAATATTTCATATTATTATTATTGTTATTATAATTAAAATAATAATTAATAATTATTATAATAATTATGATAATAATAATTGTTATTATTATTAATAATTATAAATAATAATAATAATAATAATAATAATAATAATAATAATAATAATAACAATAATAATAATAATTATATAATATTATTATTATTATTATTATTATTATTATTATTATTATTATTATTATGATTACTGTTGTTATTCTTGTTATGATCATTTATTATTACCATAATTATTAGTAATAATTTATTACTATTATTATTAGTAGTAGTAGTAGTATTTCTAATTTTATTTTTATTATGATAATTATTATTATCATTATTATCAGTGAAAATAATTGTACATTATTATAATTAATAGTAGAAGTAGTAATTGTAGTTTTTTGTTAATATTATTATAAGTAATAGTCATCGTAGTAGTAATAATAATTGTAATAATTATAGTAGTAGTAATAATAGTAGTCAATGTAGTAGTAGTAATAATAGTAGTCATTGTAGTAGTAGTAATAATAGTAGTCATTGTAGTAGTAATAATAGTAGTAATTGTAGTAGTAGTAATAATAGTAGTCATTGTAGTAGTAGTAATAATAGTAGTCATTGTAGTAGTAGTAATAATAGTAGTCATTGTTGTAGTAGTAATAATAGTAGTCATTGTAGTAGTAGTAATAATAGTAATCATTGTAGTAGTAGTAATAATAGTAGTCATTGTAGTAATAATAGTAGTCATTGTAGTAGTAGTAATAATAGTAATCATTGTAGTAGTAGTAATAATAGTAGTTATTGTTGTAGTAGTAATAATAGTAGTCATTGTAGTAATAATAGTAGTCATTGTAGTAGTAGTAATAATAGTAATCATTGTAGTAGTAGTAATAATAGTAGTCATTGTAGTAATAATAGTGGCCATTGTAGTAGTAGTAGTAATAATAGTAGTCGTTGTAGTAATAATAGTAGTCATTGTTGTAGTAGTAATAATAGTAGTCATTGTAGTAATAATAGTAGTCATTGTAGTAGTAGTAATAATTGTAGTCATTGTAGTAGTAGTAATAATAGTAGTCATTGTAGTAGTAGTAATAATAGTAATCATTGTAGTAGTAGTAATAATAGTTGTCATTGTAGTAATAATAGTGGCCTTTGTAGTAGTAGTAGTAATAATAGTAGTCGTTGTAGTAATAATAGTAGTCATTGTTGTAGTAGTAATAATAGTAGTCATTGTAGTAATAATAGTAGTCATTGTAGTAGTAGTAATAATTGTAGTCATTGTAGTAGTAGTAATAATAGTAGTCATTGTAGTAGTAGTAATAATAGTAATCATTGTAGTAGTAGTAATAATAGTAGTCATTGTAGTAATAATAGTAGTCATTGTAGTAGTAGTAATAATAGTAATCATTGTAGGAGTAGTAATAATAGTAGTCATTATAGTAATAATAGTAGTCATTGTAGTAGTAGTAATAATAGTAATCATTGTAGTAGTAGTAATAATAGTAGTCATTGTAGTAATAATAGTGGTCATTGTAGTAGTAGTAGTAATAATAGTAACCACTGTAGTAGTAGTAATAATAGTAGTCATTGTTGTAGTAGTAGTAATAATAGTAGTCATTGTAGTAGTAGTAATAGTTGTAGCAGTAACCTCATCCCATGATGACTCTGAAGCCTTTAACAAGTTAAAGCCAAACAGCGCCTAGGGCTGGAGGCTGTTAGGTTTGATCTGAGGAAGAGGAGGGGGGCATATCTAACTCCTTAAATCAAGAGCCCTTTACCAGCTCCCTTTTGAAGGGAATTACGTTTTAAAAACTAAAAAAATATCATTCATTTTTTATTCTATTTTGTCAGTCCCAGACCAACCTGGTCTAGCACATGTAGGGTCTGCGAGTCGATATTATCGTGGAGCGCCAAACCCGTGGGAGGTCATTTAGAGGCAAAGGGTTGTGGAAATTCGATCCTCTGTCCGCTAGTCGTGATCCGATCTCTGTCCGGTCAGAGGTAGATTGAGGGTCATGTCCGGGTGTGACATAAATATGTGTGATCTCCTGAACACTTCATCTCCTATCTATCCTTTTCGTTCGTTCCCTTACTCTCCTTCTCTTTATCCTCTCTCTCTCTCTCTCTCTCTCTCTCTCTCTCTCTCTCTCTCTCTCTCTCTCTCTCTCTCTCTCTCTCTCTCTCTCTCTCTCTCTCTCTCTCTCTCTCTCTCTCTCTCTCTCTCTCTCTCTCTCTCTCTCTCTTCTCTTTCCCCCTCCCTTTCTCTTACTCCCTTTCCACTACTCGATCACCTTTACTCTCTGTGTCACACATTTTAAAAACTGTGAAATTCGTCCGAGTCTGGCGTTTCCTACTGCATTCAAATGTAGGTCATCTGCCATGAACAAACTTCTGTTACTGCTAGAATTGTTCCAGTCAGAGGGAGAGAGAGAGAGAGAGAGAGAGAGAGAGAGAGAGAGAGAGAGAGAGAGAGAGAGAGAGAGAGAGAGAGAGAGAGAGAGAGAGAGACAGACAGACAGACAGACAGACAGACAGACAGACAGACCGACAGACAGAATGAAAATGAGAGACAATGTAGAAAACCTCAAGGAGAGTCTAGGTAAATTCCAAGAGGTTTGAATAAGCTGGCAACGCAAGACAAGCTCACTAATTCTCCTTATTGATCTTGGTCGACCTTCCTGGTGTTGGCTGTCTCTCCGGTTCCTCCATCTCCGGCAGGAGGCGCAGCTGGTCAGTGTAAGCGTGTAGTAAAGCACAGCGTAGTTACTCACTGTAAAGTGAAAATGGTGAGGACCTAGAGTGAATGCACAAGAGTGAAATCTGATGTGGTGAGAGTGTTTTGAAAGGGTGATGATTTTAACAAAAAAGTGGTGAGAATACGTGAAACAAAATACAGACAGAAGCTACATTTTTGGAGGAATGGGGCTAATTAGATCAGTAAAAGCCTTTCCTAAAGTGATTAGATATGTCTGTTTTCGTGGTACAATACAGTTGATGTTATGTGTCTGTAAGCAAACATTATTTCTTTTATTAGACGGATAGTTTAATTGATGTAAGACTAGGTGTAGTGATAATGTGACGATGATGGTTAGGTGATGGTCAGTGTTGTGAAGGAAGGATTGTGTGGTGATTTTGTGTAGTGATGGGTGGACTGGTGAGGTGTGGTTTTGGGTTTTGTGGTGACGGATGGCCTGGTGATAGTGTGATGATGAGTGCTATGATGATGCTGTGGTGATAGGTGAAGTGTTACAGGTAGTGTTATAGGTAGTGTTATAGGTAGTGTTACAGCCATCAACATTACAACATTTACCGGCTGTTCCTTGCAGTATCGCACACAGTCTTGGGTAAGAATTACCACCACCCTTCACTTCTGACAAAGTTTATGGTCTTCTAAACCTCTGATGCATGCTGCTGCTGGCATTTATCAGACGGACAGTAATTTTTCTCAGGAAACACTACCGAAGTGCCTATTAATCTTTCTTTCTATGTGAAGGCAGGTTGAATTTATTCTCAACCAGGATTCAAACTTTGACATTTATGATAAACTATATGGTATGAATCTTACTCCGAAGAGGTGGGAAAATATCCAAGGACTCGAACCCAATCTGCTTTGGTCCACCTCAGAGGCACAGAGGCTCAGAGCCACCGACACCACCGTATGTCCTCGGAAGACGGTAAAGCTCCTAGCTTGGCTGGGTACGTCATTCTTGTAGGATTGCGTGGTCGTGTAGGTTAGAGCGTCATGTGTTTTTGCTCACCATGAGGCGGGCCAAAGTAGCATGAGTTCGAGCCTTGAGTGCTTGGCTAGTTGTAGAGTTGTTATTGATCAGTACCACTCATTCGTGGTTACAATAATATAAAATACTGCTCGTTGGGTTAGTACACCAAACAGAGAGTAGAATGAAATTAGTTCATAGGTACCCACACCACCGTATGTCCTCGGATGACAGTATAACACCTAGCTTGTCTGGGTGCGTCATTCTTGTAGGATTGCGTGTGGTCCTGTGGGTTAGAGCATCATGTGTTTTCGCTCACCATGAGGCGGACCAAAGCAGCATGGGTTCGAGTCCTTGGCTAGTCGCAGTGTTGCTATTGATCAATATATATATATATATATATATAT
>NC_069450.1:21834726-21842226 GCF_026875155.1 Cherax quadricarinatus
TGTAAAGAGAGTAGTAAGGGAGAAAAAGTTGCATATGAGAAGTTTTTACAAAGTAGAAGTGATGCAAGGAGGGAAAGTATATGGAGAAAAAGAGAGAAGTTAAGAGAGTGGTGAAGCAATGTAAAAAAGAGAGCAAATGAGAGAGGGGGTGAGATGTTATCAACAAATTTTGTTGAAAAAAAGAAAAAGTTTTGGAGTGAGATTAACAAGTTAAGAAACCCTAGAGAACAAATGGATTTGTCATTTTAAAAATAGGAAGGAGAGTTATTAAATGGAGAGTTAGAGGTATTGGGAAGATGGAAGGAATATTTTGAGGAATTGTTAAATGTTGATGAAGTTTGGAAAAGCTGTGATTTCGTGTATAGGCAAGGGGGAATAACATCTTGTAGGAGTGAGGAAGAGCCAGGTTGTGAGTTGGTGGGGGAAGTTCGTGAGGCAGTAGGTAAATGAAAGGGGGTAAGGCAGCGGGATTGATGGGATAAAGATAGAAATGTTAAAAAGGTGGGGATATAGTTTTGGAGTGGTTGGTGCAATTATTTAATAAATGTATGAAGAGGGTAAGGGACCTAGGGATTGCAGAGAGCATGCATAGTTCCTTTGTATAAAGGCAAAGGGGATAAAAGAGGTGCAAAAATTATAGGGGGATAATTTTGTTGATGTTTCTGGTAAAGTGTATGGTGAGTTATAATTGAAGAATTAAGAGTAAGACGGAGAATAGGATAGCAGATGAAAAGGAGGCTTTAGGAAAGGTAGGGGGTGTGTGGACCAGGTGTTTCAGTGAAACATAAAGTGAACAGTATTTAGATAAGGCTAAAGAGGTCTTTGTGCATTTATGGATTTGGAAAAGGCGTATGACGGGTGGATAGGGGGCAATGTGGCAGATGTTGCAAGTGTTTTGGTGTAGGAGGTAGGTTACTGAAAGCAGTGAAGAGTTTTTACGAGGATAAATGAGGCTCAAGTTAGAGTATGTAGGAAAGAGGGAAATTTTTTCCCAGTAAAATAGGCCTTAGACAAGGATGTGTGATGTCACCGTGGGTTTTTTAATATATTTATAGATGGGGTTTGTAAGAGAAGTAAATGCGGGGTCTTGGCAAGAGGCGTGGAGTTAAAAGATAAAGAATCACACACAAAGTGGGAGTTGTCACAGCTGCTCTTTGCTGATGACACTGTGCTCTTGGGAGATTCTGAAGAGAAGTTGCAGAGATTGGTGGATGAATTTGTAGGGTGTGCAAAAGAAGGAAAAATTAAAGGTGAATACAGGGAAAGAGTAAGGTTATGAGGATAACAAAAAGATTAGGGGATGAAAGATTGAATATCAGAATTGGAGGGAGAGAGTATGGAGGAGGGGAACGTATTCAGATATTTGGGAGTGGCGTGTCAGCGGATGGGTCTATGAAAGATGAGGTGAATCATAGAATTGAGAGGGAAAAAGAGTGAGTGGTGCACTTAGGAGTCTGTGGAGACAAAAAAACTTTTTCCCTTTGGGGGCAAAGAGGGGAAGGGATGAGAGTATAGTTTTACCAAAAGCTCTTATATGGGTGTGAAGGTGGGTGATGAATGTTGCAGCGAGGAGAAGGCTGGGGGCCCGTGGAGATGTCATGTCTGAGGGCAATGTGTGGGTGAATATAATGCAGAGAATTCATAGTTTGGAAGTTAGGGGGAGGTGCGGGATTACCAAAACTGTTGTCCAGAGGGCTGAGGAAGGGTTTTTTGAGGTGGTTCGGACATTTTAGAGAGAATGGAGCGAAAAAGAATGACTTCAAGAGTGTATCAGTCTGTAGTGGAAGGGGAAGGCGGGGTAGGGGTCGGCCTAGGAAGGGTTTTGGGGGGAGGGGGTAAAGGAGGTTTTTGTGCGAGGGGCTTGGACTTTTTCCCGCAGGGATGCGTGAGCGTGTTTGATAGGAGTGAATGGAGACAAATGGTTTTTTAAAACTTGACGTGCTGTTGGAGTGTGAGCAAAGTAACATTTTTTGAAGGGATTCAGGGAAACCGGCAGGCCGGACTTGAGTCTGGAGATGGAAGTACAGTGCCTGAAATCTGAAGGAGGGTGTTAATGTTGCAGTTTAAAAACTGTAGTGTAAAGCACCCTTCTGGCAAGACGTGATGGAGTGAATGGATGTGAAAGTTTTTCTTTTTCGGGCCACCCTGCCCTTTGGGGGGAATCGGCCGGTGTGATAATAAAAAAATAAAATAAATTTATAATAATTATATATTTTATATATATATATATATTATATAATATATAATATATATATATATTATATATATATATATATAAATATATTTATTAATATATAATATATATATATATATATTTATATATATATATATATTATATATATATATATATATATTATATGCGCAAAAGATCACAGTAAACAGGTGATTTCAGAATATGCAAAAAACCACTGTGAAAGAATAGAGAAGTTCCAAGCGCTTTCGTGACTACTCACATTATCAAGGAACAATGAAAGTAAAGCATCAAATGAAGGTATATAAAGAGGTAGCCCACACCTCACTATCAGATCCCACAACAATGAAACACCTGACGCGAGACAGCAGGCCCGCCGGCCTAACTAGACAGATCCTTAATACAACCCACCAACAAACTATTCTACCCAAGAAATAAGAAATTTAAAAAATTATTATTTGTCCAATGTATTATTAAATTCTTCCCAAATTCTATTAATTATAAATGGATCTAATTTATATAAACCAAAAGAAATATTCATATTATTGTCAAAACTGCTTTTTATGAAACAAGATTCAATTATATTCCCGTCGACCATGGACTTGCTTGATGCTACTTTCTCAACTTTTTGAAAATCAATTGGATGGTTAAAATCTCTTACATGAATAAATAGAGCATTGGAATCTTGTCTAGTTCTAATGCTATATTTATGTTGTTTTAATCTTAGTTCGAGATTTTTACCAGTTTGACCGTAATAAACTTTATCGCAAATTTTACAAGGAATCTTATAGACACATCCATCAGCATTTTGGGGGGAATTCTTTATCAAAAGTTTTTTTACTGTATCGAGATTTTTGAATACAACTTTAATATTAAAAGTCTTAAGAAGAGAAGGCATATTAACCAAGTTTTCATGGTAAGGGAGAACCAACATATTTTTAGTTGAATAAGGCTGGTTGTCCCTTTTTGGGTTGTAAAAAGTATTTCTAGCAACTTTAAAAGATTTATCAATTACATTTCTTGGGTATTTCAAATCATTACCGATTTCATAAATTTTGGATATTTTCTCATCTATGAACTCTGGACTACAAATTCGTGAGGCTCTCAAAAACATTGATGAGAAAACAGACAGTTAAACTCTATCTTGATGGGAAGAATAATAATGGACATAGGAACAGTTATTTGTAGGTTTTCTGTAAATTTTAAATTTGAATTCATTATAACCCTTAATAATTAAAACATCTAGAAAAGGCAATGAGTTATTTTCTTCAAATTCAACAGTAAAATTTATAGAATGGGCTAAGCTATTTAATTTGCCAAGGAAATGGTGTATATCTACATTTTTGGGCATAAGACACCTGTCTCGCGTCAGGTGTTTCGTTGTTGTGGGATCTGATAGTGAGGTGTGGGCTACCTCTTTATATACCTTCCTTTGATGCTTTACTTTCATTGTTCCTTGATAATGTGAGTAGTCACGAAAGCGCTTGGAACTTCTCTATTCTTTCACAGTGGTTGTTTTGACATATATATATATATATATATATATATATATATATATATATATATATATATATATATATATATATAATATATATATGTTATGTATATGTCGTGCCGAATATGTAAAACTGGTCAATTAGCAAGAATTCGTTTAAAATTAAGTCCTTTCTAAAATTTTCTCTTATACGTTTAAAGATATATTTTTTCATTAATGTTGATGCAAAAATTTATAATTTTGCACCAAAAGGAACTTAGAAAACTTACCTAACCTTATTATAACAAGCGCAATTTATTTTAGCCTAACCAAACTAAATATATTTTAGATTTGTTTACAATAATTTAATGCTAAACAAACACAGTGAAATATATTTTTTTCGTTAGGTTCAGAATGAGTTTGGCGAAATTATTGCAAACAAAAATTTTCACTTGTCCTATGTGGCAAAATGAGCGTTGCTATTTAAGCCAAGATCGCAAGTTCTGCCTATTCGGCACGACATATATATAAATATATATATATATATATATATTAATATATATATATATATATATATATATATATATATATATATATATATTATATCAGCACTACTGAAAAAGAATATTTTCTGAGCGTTATTCAGGTAGGGTTCTCAGTATTACGGAGACACGAAGACTGTTATGACTCCTTCCAAGCACCTCAGGGAGTGTCTCAGCTCGGGATCTTGTACACCAGCTTAATATTACATTACTCTTGTGTTTGTATTTCTTATCAGTCTCGTTATTTCTCAGGAGGGTATTAAAGCCTCTTTACGATGCCATAAAGGGAGGAGATATGTCTAAACTGCTTTCCGGAACAGTTCAACAACAATGGATATCATCCAGGTGAGGGTCGGTTTACAGTTGGGAATAGGATATATATAAATTTCTCTGACAATATAGAAGCTCTCAGATAATTCCAGTTGCAGATAAACAATAGTTATTGACTGAAAGCCTCTAGGGAATTTGGCTTCCATCAATTTTAGAAAGTTTTCACGTGACTGAAGATAGTTTCTACATGGAAGACCCATTTTAAAAGTTATCTTTTTATAAAGGTGAGCGAGAACTCTAAGGTTAAAAATTACCATAGAGAGAGAAAGAGAGAAAGAGAGACTGGGCCAGTTGCAACCGTAAGATCAACACTGGAGGTTCTCCTCTATTGCCTAACATCCCCTCAAGAGAGGTTCCTTGACTCTGGTGAGGGGCTCTTGATCTAGGAATTGGATCTGTTCTCCGGTTCCCTAAATTGAGCCTGAATACCGTCCACATCCCCCCACATGCGTTGTATAATCCTACTGGTTTAACGCTCCCCCGTGATAATAATATTAATAATAATAATAATAATAATAATAATAATAATAATAATAATAATAATAATAATAATAATAATAATAATAATAATAATAATAATAATTATTATTATTATTATTATTATTATTATTATTATTATTATTATTATTATTATTGCTATTATTATTATAATAATAATAATAATAATAATAATAATAATAATAATAATAATAATAATAATAAATAATAATAATAATAATAACAGCATTAATAATAATAATAATAATTATAATATTTATTATATTTTCACTTACATCATAGGTACAGCAAACAGAAGGCCCATAGTATACATAGCATTTTGAGAAATATTTCGGGCAGGATTTTGAGAGTGAAAATTACCATGAGAGAAGCAAGGAGGAGAATATTGAATACATACAGGAAGAAGAAAGGAATCGAAGCAGCTTAACTGTAAAATAAGAAAGTAGACAAGTCACTAAAAAACAATAGAGAAATGGAATATCAACAAAAGTAAAGAGGATTCCAAGCAGAGAGAGAATAAGAAAAAAAAGGGAAAAGTTACCGAATTTAATAAACCAGATGAAAAACAAAAAAGGTAAAAGTGTTATTCTAAGAATACCCCTTCTAATCCTTATTTCTAGAATAAGGATTAGAAGGAAGATAAGAGGATAACAAAGATATAGACGCTGAGGTAAGAAGGGTTACTGTAAACTCTACTGAAAAATTAGAAGGGAGAAGATGCAGGAGGATTTACGAAGATGAAAAAGAGAGGAGGAAGAAGAAGGATGACGAGGATGAAAGAATAGGAAGAGGATGAAGAGGAAGAAAGAGGAAGGTACGGAGGTTAAGTGGGAGCAGTGGAGTCTGAAGGAGCAGAAGTAATGGAGCCGCTACTGAGAGGCACTGCGAGTCTTGGCAACAATGTCTCAGGGAACTAAAAATACTTGGAACAAGAAGGAACTTTTGTCTGTAGTATTTGTCGGTAATTAGGTATTCCGGAAAGGGTACTTAAATTTTCACTTATTGCTTGAGAACGTCTTATCTGATCGGCTTCAAATTTTCATTGCTGGTAAACCGTAACTAAGCAAAGGTTCGTACGATTATCGGCATTTTCTGGGCGCCCTGTGGTCGATTTTCCCGGATTTTATTTTCTTGAAATAATTTGAGAAAGCCTCTGCAGATTGGCTTTAAAATTTCAATTATTGTGCATCCTACCTAGAAAAATGTTGGGGTTGCTATTGGAGTGCGTAGGTGTCCTTTGCCCAATTTTAATTTTTAAAATGGTGAGGTTTTCCATAAAATAAAATATCTGGGTTGCACGTCTATTGAACAACATTAGTCTTCAAGAGATGACTCATCATAAGGGAAGGATAATACACTATAAATTTAGTCGGTATAGGAAAAAAAATTTCGGTATACCAACACGTTGAAAATGGGATCATGGCTTCGTTGGCTTTAAATGCATAAAAAAAATTTGGGGGTGATAACCCCTATTTTATCAACTTCATCTAACGATTTATAATATTAATATTTTTCAATAACTGAAGAATACCTCTTGTGATCGGCTTCAAACCTTTAATGCTGAGACATCTGAGGAGGAGGAAGAGGTTGTCTTGTACGCTCAGATACTGTTGTGCAAATTTGTCAATGCTGTAACATTCATAATGAAACCGCAATCACGATAACTGTAGAATGTATCTACAGGACAGCTTCACCCTTTCAACATTAGTGTCTTCTGTAGTGGGAGATTAATTTAGTGGGCTTGTTGAACCTTATTTCCTAATTTTATTAATAAAAGTTTAGCGTACCATGCTTACTCTTCTGAACTACTAAAATACGACCAACAGAAATGACCAACCGAGATGACCAGCAGAAATGACAAACAAAAATGGCCAGCAGAGATGACAGGCAGATATGACAAACAGAAATGACCAGCTTACATAATCAACAGAAATTATCATTAGAAACGGCCTGCAGAAATGGTCATTACAAATGGCCAGCAGACATAACCGACAGTTTTGGTCAGCAGAGAAGAACATTTAAAATAATTATTACCTCCAAATCATTGAAAGTAAAATAGAGATAGACACACGAGAGAGATTATGAAAAAGAATAAAGGCATTAGAGAGAAAGGAAGAGAATGAGGAGGCAGTAGGGGCATGGGTACAGTAACTTGTGTTGAGACCCAGTAAAAAAAATGGGTTGAGGTTGGTCCGTTTGACGTCCAACAGTTGAGTGCATCCATGCCCTTTACCATCACTCCCTTCCTCCCTCCCTACTTCCTTCACATCCTTACTCCCTCCCTCTCTCCATCCCTTACTCTTTAACTCATTCCCTCCCTCAATTTACTTCACTCCATCACTATCTACATCATTCCTTTCACTCCCTAACTTCCTTACTCAGTCCTTTCCTTACTCCCTCTTTAGATCCTCTCCCTAATACACTCCCTCCTTCAGTTTCCTTCTCTTTTCTTCCAAAACATCAGC
>NC_069450.1:21847226-21882226 GCF_026875155.1 Cherax quadricarinatus
TCTAGGTGAGACCTTACTAATGATGTATAAAGCTGCAGTATGACCTCTGGACTTCTATTGCTTACACTTCTTGATATAAATCCCAGTAATCTATTTGCCTTATTACGTACGCTTAGGCATTGCTGTCTTGGTTTAAGGTTGCTGCTCACCATAACCCCCAAGTCCTTTTCGCAATCTGTATGGCTAAGTTCTACATCATTTAACTTATAAGTACTAGGGTTATGGGCACTCCCAAGCTTCAGAACCTTGCATTTATCTACATTGAACTGCATCTGCCACTTTTCTGACCAAGAATAGAGTTTGTTTAAATCCTCCTGAAGTTCCATAACATCTACGTTTGAATCAATTATCCTACCTATCTTTGTGTCATCGGCGAATTTGCTCATATCACTAGTAATTCCCTCATCAAGATCATTGATATATATTATAAACAACAACGGGCCCAAGACTGATCCCTGTGGAATGCCACTTGTTACAGATCCCCACTCGGATTTAACCCATTTATGGACACTCTCTGCTTCCTGTCAGTGAGCCATGACTCGATCCACGAGAGCACTTTTCCCCCAATGCCATGAGCTGCCACTTTCTTTAACAGTCTATGGTGCGGAACTCTATCAAAAGCCTTACTAAAATCTAAGTAAATAATATCAAATTCTTTATCGTGGTCAACAGCCTCAAAAGCTTTACTGAAGAAAGTTAATAAATTAGTTAGACAAGACCGGCCTCTTGTGAATCCATGCTGAGTATCATTAATCAAGCTATGCTTATCGAGATGGCTTCTTATAATCTCAGCTATAATTGACTCTAGTAATTTGCTACAATTGAGGTCAGGCTTATTGGGCGGTAATTTGACGGTGTGTATTAATGTGACTTTTTTCCAGTCAGTGGATTTTTCAATTCAATACAGAGAATACATACTGGAGACGGTGAACGAAGGGGAGAGGTAATCCTGACTTGTCCAGTCACTAGGTTCTGATAGAAGGTATTAAGTTCATTAGCCTTGATAAATCTGAGACGCTCCATATATTTTATTCATTGAATGACTGCTTGATGTGGGAGAAGCTCTAACAAAGAGAACTTTAGGAGCACGGTTTCGAAGTAACCATTAAAAAACAGGAGTGTCTTACTTGAAGTGGAAGTTTAACCAAATAACATTAAGAAATTCTTGTTACAGTAGGCACAATAAAACCCATGAGGTAAGCCTATTGAGGTTCACTGTCTGATCCAGCAGCTGGTGCTCAGCCATCATACACACACACATACATACAAAAATTTATGTGCAATCTCAAAATTTCTGAGCTGCCTCACCCGGGATAGTTGATGATCTTTTCACCTCGAGAGTTTGTGTGAATGGAGGTCGTTAAGGTGGATATCTCAGCCAACTACTCGTGTCAGACACTCAGAGGGGAAAAAGTAATTTACATCTGTTGGTTGTGCGTGTGTGTGCACCCTCTTGTGTCACTTGCGCCTCCTCCGACTCTCTGGCTCATCTGTCACTGTGCACCTGTCACTGTCAGCTGCTTCACGTGTCGCGGAAATATATCTCCCTCATTTATCCCCTTAAATACCCCTGTATCTGTCACTTTTATTTGTCCGATAATCTGCCTGTCTTTTCGTCTCTCCTGTCCTGACATGCTCAGTCGTCTGTCCTCCCTCCCTTTATCTATTTCCCTTTAACGTGCTTTCTCTAACATATCTTCCTTTTAGTCTCTCCCATCCACCTCATTTTTATCTCCCAATCTTTTCTCTCTTCTTCTGTTCATGTTCTTTTGGCCTCTCATCTTATTTGTTAAACCTCACATCCCTCTCCCTCTCTCTCTCTCTCTCTCTCTCTCTCTCTCTCTCTCTCTCTCTCTCTCTCTTCTCTCTCTCTCTCTCTCTCTCTCTCTCTCTCTCTCTCTCTCTCTCTCTCACACACACACACGAGTGCCACTTCAACCATCCCTTCACCATGGGTAGTCAAGAGAGTGCCCTTCAGTGCCTGTACAACTGGTCTTTCCTCGCTTCCCCTCATCCTCACCTGTGCTAGCACTATAATACCTTCATAAAGATCTGCTTTCCCCTTACTTTCGTTTTTCTCCGTTTCCTCCCTCTGCTTACTATTCGGTTTCTCTCATTTATATTATTTTACATTTTCTTCCTTTCCTTTTCTTTTGCTATGCCTTTGTTTGTCTTTTCTTTGTCTCTTGTTTACTTAATCTCTTTCATGTAAGTTATATTCCTTCTGTTCTCGTATTCTTATTCTGCTACGTCTAATTCTTCACCACTTCCTTTGTCACATCATTAGTCTTCCAATCCTCCTCCACCCCCACTACCACCCCCACCACCACCACCACCACCGGTACAACCACCAACACCACCACCACTACCACCACATTCACCACCACTACTACCACCACCACTACAACCACAACTCCCCACCACCACCACTACTACCACCACCACCACTACCACTACCACCACCACCACTACAACCACCAACACCACCACCACTACAACCACTTCCCCCACCACAAACTTTACTACCACCACTATCACCACAACCATCACCCCTCCACCACGACTACTACCACCACCACTACAACCACCACCCCCACCACAACCATTACTACCACCACCACCACTACCACCACCACTACAACCACCAACACCACCACCACTACAACCACTTCCCCCACCACAAACACTACTACCACTACCACCACCACCACTACCACCACTACCACCACCACCACTACTACCACCACTACCACTACAACCACCACCACCACTACTACTGCCACCTCCACTACTACCACCACCACCACTACTACCACCACTACCACTACAACCACTTCCCCCACCACAAACACTACTACCACCACCACCACCACCACTACCACCACCACCACTACAACCACTTCCCCCACCACAAACACTACTACCACCACCACTACAACCACCACCCTCACCATCGCGACTACTACCACCACCACCACTACCACCACCACCACTACTGCCACCACCACCACCGCTACCACCACCACCACTACTACCACCATCACTACTACCACCACCACCACTACAACCACCACCCCCACCATCACCACAACTACCACCACATCTCTTCTCCTCATTTTGTCATATATTATCACCTCTTTCCATCATCTTGCTCTCCCTTTTCTTCATTTACTTTAATCCCTCATTACGACTCCTTCCTGATTCTTCTTCTCATCCAGTTCCTCTTCCTCTTCCTCCTCCTCCTCCTCCTTCTCCTTCTCCTCTTCTAAGTTTACCAAAACTGACAATTCTTGCTAACCATTCTGAGATCCAGAGTTTCCTTGTTATTATTTATTGAGCAACTCCCACGATCCTCTCTCCCTAACCCTGATTCTTTATCTTCTTTCAAGATTCTCTGTCTCCCCTTTCTTTAACCTTTCCTTATCTTCTTTCAACATTCCTTTTCTCCCCTCTTGAGCCTTTATCCTCCTTCGTGATCTTCTCTATCCGGCACCATGAGCCTATTCCCTCACATTATCCTTTCTCTTTAATACCGTAATTATTTTCCTTAATAGGATCGTCTCTTTCCTCTCCTTCCATGATCCTTAATTTCATCAACTATGAGTTCCCTCCTCTACAGTGATTCTCTCATCACATTTCCCGATTCTTTTTACCCTACTAGGGTTCAGTATCCTGATCCCATCTCTCTTCCCTACTATGTCGAATCTGTGTCTCCATGATCCATTTTTCTCCACGATGGGATTTATGTAAAACTAGTCTCACCCACCATGAGGAAACTCTGATAACATTATCTCATGACAACAAAGGGCAGCAATAATACTACTGAGTCTGTAAATCCCCCGACTGATATTATACCTAATGGGATTACTCCAATACTTAAAAGATCAATTCATTTCGTTTCCAATACACCAAAGGATATTTTCCAAAGATGAGCAGGCTATGTAAATTGGTTCTTACCCCAATATGTGAGCCTCAGTTTCTCATCTGTTTTTTTAACGTTCCTCTCCCCTTTCAGGATTCAGCATTCTGTACAACACAATATTGCTAGTTATTACCTTCGAAACTCCAAGGTATTGGATCTACCCTCCTATATATCGGATCAGATCTGATTACCTCCCGCTCCCCAGGCGCTTATGATTCTCAAGAGTTTAGCACTTCTGTGTGAATGTAATAGCAGATGTATAAATATTTCGGTAGCTGCGCTAACTGAAAAGGTATCCCCGTGTTTCATAATCTCACTTCCCAGTGCCCCAGTGCCCCAGTGCATGTAGAAGGTTAGTTAGTTTAATATGTTTATTATGCACCCCATACCCATCCTGTGGGCGGTAGTCAAAAGATTACAGAGGTACATAATTGGTCCAGGGACTGGGCCTCAAAGTTTTGATAGCTGAGCAAGTTACAGAGGTAATGAATTCACAATTTACAAAGGTAATGAACTCACAATTTACAAAGGTAATGAACTCCAGGTAGGTCTAGTCACAATCATGACAAGTTACAAAGGTATTTACAGATTACAGAGGTACACAATGGGTCCAGGGACCGGGCTCCAAAGTTTTGATGGCTGAACTAGGTACAAGGTAATGAACTCACAAGTTACAAAGGTAATGAACTCACAAGTTACAAAGGTAATGAACTCACAAGTTACAAAGGTAATGAACTCACAAGTTACAAAGGTAATGAACTCACAAGTTACAAAGGTAATGAATACTGTAAGAATGGTTACTTACGTTTATACATGGCTGCAATCATGAACAAATTTTAGAGTAATGAGCAATTCACACTTCCACACCCGGTCACAACTGTAGTGAGTTATTGGTGCAAATGTTGATTGTTGAGTCTATCTCTCTCTCACACACACACACACACACACATACAAATTCATACACACACACACATAAACACACACACACACACACACACACACACACACACACACACACACACACACACACACACACACACACACACACAAACTCATACACACACACGCAACACACACTCATACACACACACACACACTCATACACACACACACACTCATACTCACACACACACACACACACACACACACACACACACACACACACACACACACACACAACACACACCACACACACACACACACACACTCACACACTCATACACATACACACAAACACCACACACACACACACACGTGAGTACACACACACACACACACACACACACACACACACACACACACACACACATGCACATATGTGGTAATGCTTTATTTACAGCTAGCAAAGTCAGGGTATTTCTCCAGAATGGTCTGTAATATACCACTGTGGATAAAATACTTAGCCATTTCTTGAACACTTCTGAGTGAGTTGTTTCTAAATTCATTAATTTTATCGCATTCCAGTACATAATGACGCAGGGTGTGACAATAATCCATCTGGCAAAGTTTACATTTCGTTTGGTCTACATCTGGTGGTGGTGATTTAACCTGCCAAAGATACTTGTAACCCAGCCGGAGCCGGGCGGTAGTGACATCCAAGAGTCTGCTTATTTTGTTGGATGCACCATAGACATGTGGCTCCTCCTGCATGATAGAATGATGATAGATGGACTCACTGGTGTCAATCTCCCTGAGCCTTAAGTCCATAAAATTCAGCTGAAGTTCTTTTCGTATTATTGTTCTCAAACTACTACCTGACAAGCCAAGATTGTAATTACTCCCTCTTTGAAAGCATACAGCTTAGCCAATTTATCAGTTCTATCATGCATCTGAAGACCAATGTGAGATGGAATCCACAGCATGTGCACTCTGACTCCACTGTCCACAATCCTACCATACCTGTGTCTGGCTTCTGACACAAGCATGCCACAATTTATGCTTAATGAGTTGAGAGCATTTATGGATGACAGAGAATCAGTTACAATTAAACTGTCAATCTTTGATACATAGATGCATTTCAATGCAAGGAGTATGGCAAACAGTTCTGTCTGAAGGGTAGAGGCCCAATTATTGATGTGTGCTCCAATTTCTTTAAGAGAGCCATCACTCTGTACGACAACAGTAGCACTACCAGCTGCACCAGTGGATTGGTGAACAGAACCATCAACGTAAATAATTTGCGAGAGTGTGTGCTGTGTGACTAAGTTATCAATACAGCTTAAGGCCTCATGTTTGGCTTCAAGGCGAAGTTTTGGTTGTGATTTAAGAAGTAGTTTGGGGGGAAATGGAGGAATGGTAGTTTGGAATGGGGTAATATTCCATGGAGCGGAGAAGTGCCGCTGTTGCTAGTGCAGAGTGCAGCATAAATTGGTAATAATGCAGCTAAATATCTGAATTGAAAACCTGGACATATCTGAAGAAGTATTCAAAAATCATCATATGGAACCTAATATCGGAATTTCTTTAATAAAAATGATTAATTAGGACATATTCAACCTAATCCAAATTCAGACCTTTCAGAGGCACCAAAGAGACCAATATTCACACACAGACACATTAAACTTGAAGACGCTCGTAAGCTGCATTAGTAAATTACCAGCGTAAAAGGGTTAAAGGTAATTAGATACTGTACTAAGATATTATCACATGGAAAGAAGTATTTAATTTTTTTCAAATTTCTTCCATAAGAAAAAGAAATTGGACGTACCAAGGCCAGAATCAATCCAACCTCTTCCCTAAGTACGACTGACCAGTTCTTAAGTAAATAAGTATGTAGGTAAAAAATAGAAAACAGGTAAGTTTTATCTAAGCTTTGGCTAAACAAAATTATTTTTCCAGTGGTCACTAGGACAAACAGATGTTACAGACACATGAGAGTAGATTAGGAAGATTTAAACTACGATAACCCAACAAAGTCAAACATTGTGACTTATTTCTAATCAGATAACGTATTCTCAAGTTTTTCACAGAAGCCAATTTGATCAATAAAACCTCCACAACCTAAAACCATATGCTTAATTTGAGGATAAAACGTCAGCACTAAGATTTCAAAGCTGACCAGGAGATGCATTCTTCAGGTCAGCATCCAACTAAATTTATTCCCACACAGCCTAAAACTAAGAAATGTTTCGCCCGTTTCATAAGATGACTCGACCAAGAAAGACTGATGCTGTTCACTAGTGTTTTATTTTAATTTGAGGAAAGCACTAAACTAGTAGGAGTTATACAGAATCTGTGGAGTGTGATGCATTCAGATTCAGTTCAAGCAAAAGGAGGATCAAGGGACCCTCATCAGCATCAAGGCAAAATAAATGCAAAAATATGAAATAATACTCTTTTCCTTACCTGTCTTGACCTGACACCTGTTTTCTGCCTCTTCTCTTTTTTCGTGGCTGATTAATGGGGGCTTAAGGCCTTTGAGTATATGAAGGTCATTAAGGCTTATCGAATACATAAAGGTTATTAAGGTCTATCTAATGCATGAAGGTCATTAGGGCTGCAGATAATCTGTTCACCTCTAGTAATAGGAATTAGAACAAACTCTCACGATGTGTTTTTCCTCATCCATAGACGGACAGACTTGACTCAGAAAATTTACTCTATACAGAAAAATGATAAATAAAACACGTTGGCTTCCAGTCCTAAACACAATTGTAGAATTGTTTTTCAAATTCCTGTCAGACGTAAACGCAAAGAAAAACCTTGGAGTGATTATTAGCATTTATCTTCAGTAATAAAACAATGACAAGCCAAGTGTAGGAAAACTAACCGTGATGCGATGGCAGTTTTCTTGATCCAAGACTTGACGATACCGTCACTTCGCCCAGATGAAAACTCATTAGGCTGGAGAACATAGTGATAACCACAGTAAATAGATACTCATGTACAGTTCAAAACATCGTGGAAAAACGTTTTGCCACGACAACTGAGGAAGTTCCTAATGGCGAAATGTTTCCTCAGTAAATGCATTCAAGAGTGCAAAAGTGTTTCTTATCTACAAAACTGATTACCTCCAATTTTCCAGAAGCTGTATAGCCTGAGTTGAGGATTTTCCAGTGGAAATAATAACACGGAAATGGAAAGATTCACAACAAGACATTCCGGGTAAAAGATAACCAAAAACAATATTGGCTGTGTACATCACGCTTGTCAGACTTCACCTGGAATATACTGTGCAATTTTTGTCCCCAAATTATATCAAAGGCAACGACAAACAAGAAGAGGGAAAAGAGAGGGGCGTCGCAGCTGGGGCTTCTGTTATAAAATAACCCGGAATTAATGTAGATTTAAATTCACGAACTTAATATATGTTAGGGAGTTGTGAGAATGAAAACTCGATCAAACCTATAAAAAACAAAACTATACGAAGTTAAATGGAAGAAGATATTTGAAAAACAAGTCGATCTGACGACACGATGAACCTTCATGAAAATCAAGGGTAGAAGATGTAATAAAAACGTAGGGGAAGTTTTTTTTGGGGAGGTTGATAGTCAGAGAAGACCAGAACAGATTGCAAATACAATTCAGTTTTTTTTTTGTAAACGGTTGGGTAAGCACTCTGGAAATGTCGGTTTCAATTGATTCGTCCAAACAGACTTTAACAGTGTGATTGCAACTCCGAGTCGCATTCACGGAGCTGCTAGGGAGACGCGTTGACCCATATGGAAGACAGTCATAAGGTATAAATTCCAATGGCAGGATCTAGCTTGCGAGTTAACGCAATCGGAATCATTACCGTTTGTGATTAACCTGTTGTGGGTATCGGGTTTCAGTCTCTTGATTAACGAATGGAGGTTCGAACCTCAACAACTCCTTGCTCTTAATGACTGAAACAAATTAAACGGAGGGAGGCTCAAGCCTCTCTCAATGACCCACATTAGTCGAGCATACGGAGGATCGATCCTTCATCTTCACGCTAAGCGAACCACACGAGTTCAGAGCTTCGTATAATGTAACAAAAGTGTTCGATATTTATAAAAAACATCTTTCTGCAGATTTAAGTAGATTATTGGTTTATTAATGGGGAAGTGTTGAAAGTATGGGAGTTATTACAGCGTTATGGGGATGGGAGGAAATCAGATTTAATCCGAGGAAAGGGACGATGTCTTCAATTCCTTAGAGGTTAGGTTAGTTAAGGTTTGTCAGGAAACAGGAGTTTCCTGACGCGGGTCTTAGTCACATGATGACCCGCAGTTGAAGCATTTGGTCATCTGAGCGAGGACTTCCGCTGGCTTACTGGTCCACCCCTTCAAAATATCATGGTTATAACTATAACCTACTGCTGAGCCTTGATTCCTTAGAGTCAAACTGTCATCAATGGTAAAATCCCCCTCAAGGAAGGTTCCTTGATGTTGGTGAGGGGCTCTTGATTTAGGGAATTGGATCTGTGCTCCAGTTCCCCGAATTAAGCCTGAATGCCTTCCACATCCCCCCCCAGGCGCTGTATAATCCTCCGGGTTTAGCGCTTCCCCCTTGATTATAATAATAAATAATGGTAAAATCAGTCTGAAGGGAATATCAACCCACTACCATTTTTTATGTATGTAATATTAATAAATGCCCCAAAAAATAATTTTGAAGCCGTTGAAATACATTAATGGTTTTCAATTTTTATGTTAGAAATTTTCTGGGTTCCATGAAAATGCCATATTCACAGCGATTTTTATTTAAAATTTTGGTAAATTATGTATATCCACATATTAACTTTAGCAGCAGCATCATCACAATGACCTCCAACAGAAGATCAAACTCAGTCGCAAACTTGAGTACCTCTGCACTAACAGTCGACAGAAGGAAATGGGACGGAAATCGATGCTAAATAACCTATTGTCACGCACCTTAACTGACTATGAGAGACAAGCACTGAGTCTGTGATTCAAATTTACCACTAACGTAAACAAACCTGTGAATTCTTGGGTAGCTATGGATAGGGTTCGTTTTGATAAGGACCTGCCTTGTATGGGCCAGTAGACCTTCCGCAGTGTTCCTCCATTCTTAAATTTGCCCTGAACTTCGCCCTTCATACACGTTTTCTGTTGTATGCGTGTTGTCTTGCTTATGTATGTTGTTGTGTTTGTGTGTGTGTGTGTGTGTTTGTGTGTACTCACCTAGTTGTACTCACCTAGTTGAGGTTGCAGGGATCGAGTCCAAGCTCCTGGCCCCGCCTCTTCACTGGTCGCTACTAGGTCACTCTCCCTGAACCATGAGCTTTATCGTACCTCTGCTTAAAGCTATGTATGGATCCTGCCTCCACTACATCGCTTCCCAAACTATTCCACTTCCTGACTACTCTGTGGCTGAAGAAATACTTCCTAACATCCCTGTGATTCATCTGTGTCTTCAGCTTCCAACTGTGTCCCCGTGTTGCTGTGTCCAGTCTCTGGAACATCCTGTCTTTGTCCACCTTGTCAATTCCTCTCAGTATTTTGTAAGTCGTTATCATGTCCCCCCTATCTCTCCTGTCCTCCAGTGTCGTCAGTTTGATTTCCCTTAACCTCTCCTCATAGGACATACCTCTTAACCCTGGGACTAGTCTTGTTGCAAACCTTTGCACTTTCTCTAGTTTCTTTACATGCTTGGCTAGGTGTGGGTTCCAAACTGGTGCCGCATACTCTAATATGGGCCTAACGTACACGGTGTACAGGGTCCTGAACGACTCCTTATTAAGATGTCGGAATGCTGTTCTGAGGTTTGCCAGGCGCCCATATGCTGCGGCAGTTATTTGGTTGATGTGCGCTTCAGGAGATGTGCCTGGTGTTATACTCACCCCAAGATCTTTTTCCTTGAGTGATGTTTGTAGTCTCTGGCCCCTTAGACTGTACTCCGTCTGCGGTCTTCTTTGCCCTTCCCCAATCCTCATGACTTTGCACTTGGTGGGATTGAACTCCAGGAGCCAGTTGCTGGACCAGTTCTGCAGCCTGTCCAGATCCCTTTGTAGTTCTGCCTGGTCTTCGATCGAATGAACTCTTCTCATCAACTTCACGTCATCTGCAAACAGGGACTATTCCTTCCGTCATGTCGTTCACAAATACCAGTGTGTTTGTGTGTGTGTGTGTGTGTGTGTGTGTGTGTGTGTGTGTGTGTGTGTGTGTGTGTGTGTGTGTGTGTGTGTGTGTGTGTGTGTGTGTGTTGTTGCTTCCCTTACAATAAGAAGAGTAATATTGTCTCTTTTTATAATCCTCTGGTAATGAGGCCTCGTTTCATCAACATAGCTTACCAGGTTAATTACGCTCCGATAATTTGCTTTCTAATCGGCTTAGATTTGAAAAATTAATTGGCCTAATTATGTGATGATGACCATAATGACTTGATATATAAAAACATGTTTTCTGAGGTATTTTGGTAGAGACTGCTTAATTTTAATCTATGTGAAAAGCATTAGAGAGAGAGAGAGAGAGAGAGAGAGAGAGAGAGAGAGAGAGAGAGAGAGAGAGAGAGAGAGAGAGAGAGGAAGAGAGGGAGGGAATAGTAAGATATATACACATTTTCATACAGAAAGTTACATACACAAAAATATTCACATCCACATACATAACGACACATAATTATGCACATGCACAAAGGCGGATAATTAAGCATATTCACATGTAAATTCACATGAAAATATAGGCTGGACACAACACAGGACATAGTCAAAAGCATAATGTTTCTCTGAACCTTACGTGAGGGACGTAAAATAGAAAGTAACACTCATCAACACAGATAACAACATGTAATGTTATTATGTGAAGCAAAAGCGACGAGTTGGCAGTGTATGTGTGTGTGTGTGTGTGTGTGTGTGTGTGTGTGTGTGTGTGTGTGAAGCTTATTCCTCAGTGAACGTCCAGAGGCTTCAAAGATTCTGTATTTATAATTACTTAGCAAATTCTGAAATAATTTATCCCATAATACTGTGATGATGAACTTCAGAGATTTTTTAAGAAAATCTTGCTACGCAGTACAGTCTGCAAAATATCCAGAATTAAATGCTTAAGTACAAATGTCAATATCCCTGAAGTTCAGAAATAGCCAGGATCTCCAGTATATATTTTTTTCTTTTCTAGAACTGAGAAAAATCAATGGTTGACGGAACAAGAAGGCACAACCGGAAGATGACGCCTCAGATGAGTCAAGGAGATGTCAGGAAGTATTTTTTTAAGTTTTAGAGATGTCAGGAAGTGTAACAATCTAGAGAGAGAAGTGGTAAAGGGAGCATCGACGTTATGAAGGCTTGCTCCTTCCTTCTTATCTTTTTATGTTCTTAAGATGCTCAGTTAACGCATATATGTTATTCATCATGGATATGGTCCTACGTAATTTTTTTTTTTTTTTTTTTTGTAAAACTCATTCAGAGGCACAAAACATCGATGTTTATGCACATATGAACAAAACTGTGACTGCGGATACAGTGCGGCTTTGGCTCATCCTGCAGATAGTTAGTCGGGCACCAGCTGGGGCCACCACAAACAATTATCCATCCGGAGCCCTTTATAAGAACATAAGAACATAAGAACATAAGAAAGGAGGAACACTGCAGCAGGCCTGTTGGCCCATACTAGGCAGGTCCTTTACAATTTATCCCACTAACAAACATTTGACCAACCCAATTTTCAATGCCACCCAAGAAACAAGCTCCGATGTGCAAGTCCCTTTCAAATCCAACCCCTCCCACTCATGTACTTATCCAACCTAAATTTGAAACTACCCAAAAAATTTGAAACTACCCAATGTGTAACCTCGCCATGGTAGTGAAGCTAGTTTGATCCAAAGAATTGAAGCTACAGTTTCCATCCTTCGTAATGAAACCTGATTACCTCCCATTCCCCAGGTGCTGTTTAACCCCTTAAGGGGTTTGTGTTTCCCCATACGTATACCTGGAGTATACGTGGAGGGGAATTTCGAGAGTGAATGACCCCCCCCCCGCTGCCCGGTATGTGACCCAGGCCTCGTGGTGGATCAGGACCTGATCAACGAAGCTGTTACTTCTGGCCGCACTTAAACCGAAATACGGATTAGGTTGAAAAAAATATATATACTCGTACCACTCACACTCTGCGTATTTCTATCTATTGCGTTTAGTAGATTTTTCCTACGTCTCTTCAAATTAGAATATCCAAATTCTTGCTCAATTATTTTCTTTGATTTCTGCCTGAGCTATGCTACCATAATTTAAGATTTGTTTTTCTCGGTTAGATTAAATTAGGTTAGGCTACGTTAGGTTAGATTAAATTAGGTTAGGTCAGATTAGGTTTGCTTAGGGTGGGTTAGGTTAGGTTACGTTACGTTAGGTTAGGTTAGGTTAGGTTAGGTTAGGTTAAGTTAGGTTAGGGTAGGTTAGGTTAGGTTAAGTTAGATTAGGTTTGCTTAGTGTGGGTTAGATTAGGTTAGGTTAAGTTAGATTAGGTTTGCATAGTGTGGGTTAGATTAGGTTAGGGTAGGTTAGGCTATGTTAGGTTAGGTTAGGTCAGATTAGATTAGGTTAGGTTAGGTTAGGTTAGGTTAGGTTAGGTTAGGTTAGGTTAGGTTAGGTTAGGTTAGGTTAGGTCAGATTAGGTTAGGTTAGGTTAGGTTAGGTTAGGTTAGGTTAGGTTAGGTTAGGTTAGTTTAGGTTAGGTTAGGTCAGATTATGTTAGGTTACGTCAGGTTAGGTTAGGTCAGATTAGGTTAGGTTACGTCAGGTTAGGTTAGGTCAGATTAGGTTAGGTTAGGTCAGGTTAAGTTAGGTCAGATTAGGTTTGCGTAGGGTGGGTTAGATTAGGTTAGGATGGATTAGGTTAATATATATCAACTCATTATTACGTGTTTTTAACTGTCAGTTACGAAATACAGAAAAACGGGTTTTATACTCGTACCAAACACCATGTTAGACGCTACCATAGTGTGCGATATCTCCCCAACACACTCAGAAAACACTTGAAATAGGGATGCCTCATCTACCCTATTTGTATTTTCACCAGAATATTAAAATTGTCAATATAATTACCGCATATGCATGTTGGCAGGTGTTGCTCCCGGGTAAGAAGGGAAGATTCTTGTTTCAGTATATACCTTTCCTGAAGGTCCATGAAGATGATGTCATACACAGGTGGGCTGGGTTTCGTACCAGATGTTTAGCACCAGAGGTAAACGTCGTCTACAATATAGTTGTACATTATCGTTTTCCCTTCTGGTGAACATCACAAGAACTTCCCTACATTCCCACTGCTTTCACGAAGCTGCTATCACTAGTCTTGTTCACAGAGAGGGTCGAGATACGCGGACGTAAGATCGAGCCTCCACTCCTTGCTCTGAATGACCCAACACAGGTTAAGAGCTTCAATAATAACAATTATCTGTTGAAGGAATGTTCTCCCGTTCATATGCTCTTATCCAAGACCAATTTCCGATTGTTCGTGTTCTCTGTGGGTTGTAATCGGCCCCTTCTTGCAATTGCTGGGTAAACATGTTGTTATGAAGAGTGTTGCAATTGTTGCAATGCGGCAGTAGTGACGTGATATTAACATAGTGTGAGGCTTGTGTTTGTCTGTGTATGTGTCCTCCAAAAGTTAGGCTAGTGGGGGTCGAGTCTCGGTTACTGGCTGCCATAACTAAACTTAAATTCCGTTTTTTTTTTTTGTTGTTGTTTATTACCCTCTTGGCTTCTATTATTTTTGCTGTTTAAATTTAGTATTAAGCTTATTTCCACTACCTTCTAATCCAGGTCATTCAGACTGTTTTGTTACCCATGGAGTGAAGGAGTATTTTCTGATTCATGTGGTTTATCTGGGTTTTGCCTTCCATTTGATTATCTATGTTATTTACCGTGTGTGTGTGTGTGTGTACTCACCTATTTGTACTCACCTATTTGTGGTTGCAGGGGTCGATTCACAGCTCCTGGCCCCGCCTCTTCGCTGATTGCTACTAGGTCCTCTCTCTCCCTGCCCCATGAGCTCTATCATACCTCGCCTTAAAACTATGTATGGTTCCCGCCTCCACTACGTCACTTTCTAGGCTATTCCACGGCCTGACTACTCTATGACTGAAGAAATACTTCCTAACATCCCTTTGATTCATCTGAGTCTTCAACTTTGAACTGTGACCTCTTGTTTCTGTGACCCTTCTCTGGAACATCCCGTCTTTGTCCACCTCGTCTATTCCGCGCAGTATTTTATATGTCGTTATCATGTCTCCCCTGGCCCTCCTGTCCTCCAGTGTCGTCAGGCGGATTTCCCTCAACCTTTCTTCGTAGGACAATCCCCGTAGTTCTGGGACTAGTCTTGTTGCAAACTTTTGCACTTTCTCTAATTTCTTGACGTGCTTGACTAGGTGTGGATTCCAAACTGGTGCTGCATACTCCAGTATGGGCCTGACGTAAATGGTATACAGAGTCTTAAACGAATCCTTACTGAGGTATCGGAACGCTATCCGTAGGTTTGCCAGGCGCCCGTATGCTGCAGCAGTTATCTGATTGATGTGCGCCTCAGGAGATATGCTCGGTGTTATACTCACCCCAAGATCTTTTTCCTTGAGTGAGGTTTGCAGTCTTTGGCCATCTAAACTATATTGTGTCTGCGGTCTTCTTTGCCCTTCCCCAATCTTCATGACTTTGCATTTGGCAGGGTTAAATTCAAAGAGCCAGTTGCTGGACCAGGCTTGTAGCCTGTCCAGGTCTCTTTGTAGTCCTGCCTGATCCTCATCCGATTTGATTCTTCTCATTAACTTCGCATCATCTGCAAACAAGGACACTTCTGAGTCTATCCCTTCCGTTATGTCGTTCACATATACCAAGAACAGCACAGGTCCTAAGACTGACCCCTGTGGAACCCCGCTTGTCACAGGCACCCACTCTGACACCTCGTCGCGTACCATGACTCGTTGTTGCCTCCCTGTCAGGTATTCTCTGATCCATTGCAGTGCCTTTCTTGTTATGTGTGCCTGATCCTCTAGCTTTTGCAGTAACCTCTTGTGAGGAACTGTGTCGAAGGCCTTCTTGCAGTCCAAAAATATGCAGTCGATCCACCCCTCTCTCTCTTGTCTTACTTCTGTCACCTTGTCATAAAACTCTAGTTGGTTTGTGACACAGGATTTTCCTTCCCTGAAACCGTGCTGGTTGTCAATTATACACTTGTTTCTTTCCAGGTGCTCCACCACTCTCCTCCTGATGATCTTCTCCATGACCTTGCATACTATACACGTTAGTGATACAGGTCTGTAGTTTAGTGCCTCATGTCTGTCTCCCTTTTTAAAAATTGGGACTACATTTGCCATATTCCATACCTCAGGGAGTTGCCCAGTTTCAAATGATGTGTTGAAGATCTTTGTTAATGGCTCACACAATATCTCTGCTCCCTCTTTAAGGACCCATGGAGAGATGTTGTCTGGTCCCACCGCCTTTGAGGTGTCAAGTTCGCATAGCAGCTTCTTCACCTCCTCCTTGGTTATATGTACCTCATCCAGCACTTGCTGTTGTGCCCCCCTGTTCTGATTTCCTGGAGTCCTACTGGTTTCCACTGTAAATACCTCTTTAAATCTTGTGTTGAGCTCCTGACATACCTCTCGGTCGTTTCTTGTAAATTCCCCATCACCCTTCCTCAGTCTGATTACCTGGTCCTTGACTGTTGTTTTCCTTCTGATGTGGCTCTGTACAACAGCTTCGAGTCAGTCTTTACTTTTCATGCTATGTGTGTGTGTGTGTGTGTGTGTGTGTGTGCGTGTGTGTGTGTGTGTGTGTGTGTGTGTGTGTGTGTGTGTGTGTGTGTGTGTGTGTGTGTGTTACATCTGGTCATCTATGTGAATCACGAAATAGTAATAACACGATTGCGAACACGTCACATAAAGGGTGAGGATTCGAACCCCTGGCAAGCAAGTCCAAAAACTCTCAGATGTGTTATCCACTGGATCATTCCAGGGTAATAAGACTCCTCCATCTAGGAATATCTCTATACACCATAGGAAGGCTAGCATGGGCCCACCAATATGACCACAAATTCCTGAGTTTTATACACGGGTTTCACACAAGCACGGCTGTAGTGCGCCCTGATCAAGTCCCCTCAAAGACTCCATCACGACTCTCGAAAAAGTAATACCAGTCTTTGAAATAAATCAGGGAACGGATGGGACTTAAACCCAAAACAAGGGAGGCCAAAACCTCTTGAGATGGGCTCTTAACATTCAGTCTACTAGAACCCTTTGGGTATTATGTGTATTCTACCACATCATTATCAGACTCATTCCACTTAAAAAGTTCTACTTCGTTTGTCTTAAATTTATGTCTGTCTCCTTATTCTGTTGTGACTCCTCTCTTCTATTGTTCGCTGACTTGAAACTAACCTCCTTTAGCCTTGTCATCTGCTAAACATTCCTTCGATGGCAGGAAGCCTCCAATTTTCCTCGTGTCATTAACCGAATCAAGACTTCATTTTCGTGCGGCTTGTTCAGATCACTAAATTATTCCTTATTCACAAACCACGGAACTGGTTAGATTTGAACCCATGGCGAGTGAGTGATAAGACTCTAGGCCAGTGCGTAAGCCACGGGACCAGCTGGCTACAATATGATTCATCCAGTGAGGTATGTTTATATACCATACGGAGGTTAACATGGGCCACTACTATGACCACAAATGCAAGTTTTGACAGGTGAATCCCCCGCCAGCGTGGCTGTGTCGAACTCTAGCTCAGTTCCCCTCAAACCAGTCATCATCACCTTACGGTTCCTTGATCATATGCGCCTCAGAGCGCAGTCTCGGAAAAACATCCAATTTCATAATCTCGTCTTTAACCTAATAAACTCTTTTTCCCTTGCAGCCTCAGCACTATTTCACAATGTTATATTAATTTAACTTAAAATTAAGGTAAAAACTATTTTCAATTATTACACGTCCGTCAACGCGCTCAAGTAAATTTTTGCATAAAATAAACTCTCTTCCAGCGCTCGTTTATTCAACGAACATTTATCAGGTATTGACAAGACTGCGATATCTCATAAAACTATTATCTAAATTTCGATTTTTTTATCAACATTCTTTCCCCTCATATCAAATAACTACTTTACCATAACTCACAGCCATTATTGAAACGATTCTCGCCACCCACACAAGGTTACCTGCAATCGTTCCCTGTTCGTATCGCGCAGCAAGTGCACATTACCAAGTCTAAATAAGCAACCGCTAGAAGACATTCAACTCGGCTGCTCAACCCTCTCAGTGCACATCACGCTCATAACAGAGAGATATTAAGCTTGAATTTCTTTTATTACATTGATACATGTGTGTGAATATATATGTGTATTTCACTAATCACTGAAAATTGTTCTTAGAGTACTGGTGCGTGTACATGAATTTGCGACAATGATATATACCGTTTCCTTACATGCATCTGACACGAATTTTTTGTTAGCTTTAGAAGCTTAAGTAAACAGAAAACAACACATAAAACCCTCATATTTCTCAGTCGACAGCAGAGAATGAGAAACAACCGAAGTCAGTCAGAGACAATTACTCACATTAGCAGCCATCACCTTTACTCAGGTTTTGCTGCCCTGTAAAACAAGGAAGCGCCATAAATCCTCACATTCTTGTACCTGTTTTCCTAAGACAAAGGTCGAGACTGGGGTCATTTTTGTTTATATAATAAATGACTCGGGTGCTGAGACAAATACAAGGTGATTTCTCTGTGTTGTTATTGTGGACGACTGTGTGTTTTGATAGACTAGCCACTGGTGTGACAGACGGGGCTCTGTTGAGGCAGACAGGACTCTGATGTTGCGGATGGGGCAGTGGAGCGGCAGATACTGTTCGGATGTGTGGAAAACGGGGTTCTAGTGTGGCAGAGGAGGGCTCTTGTTATGCCAAATGGGCTCTAGTGTAAAGGACGGGGCTATGGTGGGCCAGAGACATCTCTGGTGTATGGATGACTGGCTTGTATTGAAGCAGAAGGGCCTCTGTTATGGCAGACGGGGTAATGGTGTGGGTCAATCGACCCCTGCAACCATATATAGGTGAACAAACACACACACACACACACACACACACACACACACACACACACACACACACACACACACACACAAACTGAGAGAAAACAATTTCTTCAATTCAAACACATGATGTCACCGTCGCGCAAATCATTACGACAAATACTTCAGAATGTCGCCTTAAGAAATTTAACTTAAGTTTCACGCATTTTTTAAGATTTCCTTCTTGAAAAACACAAAAATTTATTGAACATGCATCTGACATTATTTTAAAACACGTTTTTCATCTTGCAACAAATTAAAACAAGTTTTGTCTATAATAAAATGCAAATGCATTTACGTCAAACTTTTTTAAGATTGGAAAGCAAACTACGACAGTGTATGTATTTCTACAAAGAGTTAATTTTGTAGACCATCGCCTCCGCAACCCAGTCCTGGACCAGATTTCCAGATGGCCTGATCAACCAGGCATCTGGAGTTAGCTACACTTCCTCATGGCCTGATCAACCAGGCATCTGGAGTTAGCTACACTTCCTCATGGCCTGATCAACCAGGCATCTGGAGTTAGCTACACTTCCTCATGGCCTGATCAACCAGGTATCTGGAGTTAGCTACACTTCCTCATGGCCTGATCAACCAGGTATCTGGAGTTAGCTACACTTCCTCATGGCCTGATCAACCAGGCATCTGGAGTTAGTTACACTTCAACATGGCCTGATCAACCAGGCATCTGGAGTTAGTTACACTTCCTCATGGCCTGATCAACCAGGCATCTGGAGTTAGTTACACTTCCTCATGGCCTGATCAACCAGGCATCTGGAGTTAGCTACACTTCCCTCATGGCCTGATCAACAGGCATCTGAAGTTAGCTACACTTCCTCATGGCCTGATCAACCAGGCATCTGGAGTTAGCTACACTTCCTCATGGCCTTATCAACCAGGCATCTGAAGTTAGCTACACTTCCTCATGGCCTGATCAACCAGGCATCTGGAGTTAGCTACACTTCCTCATGGCCTGATCAACCAGGCATCTGAAGTTAGCTACACTTCCTCATGGCCTGATCAACCAGGCATCTGGAGTTAGCTACACTTCCTCATGGCCTGATCAACCAGGCATCTGGAGTTAGTTACACTTCCTCATGGCCTGATCAACCAGGTATCTGGAGTTAGCTACACTTCCTCATGGCCTGATCAACCAGGCATCTGGAGTTAGCTACACTTCCTCATGGCCTGATTAACCAGGCATCTGGAATTAGCTACATTTCCTCATGGCCTGATCAACCAGGTATCTGAAGTTAGCTAAACTTCCTCATGGCCTGATCAACCAGGCATCTCGAGTTAGCTACACTTCCTCATGGCCTGATCAACCAGGCATCTGGAGTTAGGTACACTTCCTCATGGCCTGATCAACCAGGTATCTGGAGTTAGCTACACTTCCTCATGGCCTGATCAACCAGGCATCTGGAGTTAGCTACACTTCCTCATGGCCTGATCAACCAGGCATCTGGAGTTAGGTACACTTCCTCATGGCCTGATCAACCAGGCATCTGGAGTTAGCTACACTTCCTCATGGCCTGATTAACCAGACATCTGGAGTTAGCTACACTTCCTCATGGCCTGATCAACCAGGCATCTGAAGTTAGCTACACTTCCTCATGGCCTGATCAACCAGACATCTGGAGTTAGCTACACTTCCTCATTGCCTGATCAACCAGGTATCTGGAGATAGCTACATTTCCTCATGGCCTGATCAACCAGGCATCTGGAGTTAGCTACACTTCCTCATGGCCTGATCAACCAGGCATCTGAAGTTAGCTACACTTCCTCATGGCCTGATCAACCAGGCATCTGGAGTTAGCTACACTTCCTCATGGCCTGATCAACCAGGTATCTAGAGATAGCTACACTTCCTCATGACCTGATCAACCAGGCATCTGGAGTTAGCTACACTTCCTCATGGCCTGATCAACCAGGCATCTGAAGTTAGCTACACTTCCTCATGGCCTGATCAACCAGGCATCTGGAGTTAGCTACACTTCCTCATGGCCTGATCAACCAGGTATCTTGAGATAGCTACACTTCCTCATGGCCTGATCAACCAGGCATCTGGATTTAGCTACACTTCCTCATGGCCTGATCAACCAGGCATCTGGAGTTAGCTACACTTCCTCATGGCCTGATCAATCAGGCATCTGGAGTTAGTTACACTTCCTCATGGCCTGATCAACCAGGTATCTGGAGTTAGCTACACTTCCTCATGGCCTGATCAACCAGGCATCTGGAGTTAGCTACACTTCCTCATGGCCTAATCAACCAGGCATCTGGAGTTAGCTACACTTCCTCATGGCCTGATCAACCAGGTGTCTGGAATTAGCTACACTTCCTCATGGCCTGATCAACCAGGCATCTGGAGTTAGCTACACTTCCTCATGGCCTGATTAACCAGGCATCTGGAGTTAGCTACACTTCCTCATGGCCTGATCAACAAGGTATCTGGAGTTAGCTACACTTCCTCATGGCCTGATCAACCGGGCATCTGGAGTTAGCTACACTTCCTCATGGCCTGATCAACCAGGCATCTGGAGTTAGGTACACTTCCTCATGGCCTGATCAACCAGGTATCTGGAGTTAGCTACACTTCCTCATCTTCTACAAGATTGATGGACTGAACACATCGACTCCAGGCTGAGGGACTGATTACCTCATACTACTCCTCTCCTTACGCCTTCCTCTTTGTATTGGACTGATGAAGCCACTGTGTGGCGAAACGTTTCCTGAATAAAGATTCCCATATGCTGCATAAGTGTCTCAATTTTCAACTTGTCGGTTTTTCAAACCATTCATCGAAACCATTGGGTAAATAATATATGAAACAGAGTGAAAGAATGGTAACTGGAAGAGAAAATATCGAAAATAAGAAAAATATGCCTCCGGCAGTGTCAGGAAAGAGATAAATAAGTTATTTAGAAAAAAATAAATGAAACAAAAAAAAAAGAGTGGTAAGATATTCGACAATAAAATACACGTTACAGTGTCTTACTTTTGAGAAACTATTGAAGAGTAATAGTAAAAAAATAAAGAAAAAGGCAGATATATTACACTGGCAGAAACTGGAAATGAGATGAGGAATGAGTGAAGAGTCAGAAAATTAATATAAAAGAAACGAACGAAGCAGTAATGATGATTATTTTTTTTTATTTAGGCGAAGCGCTAAACTCGTGTGGGCTCGATCCTCTGGCCTCTGATCACCAGTAAGAAATGGAAAAAGACACTTATGTACAGTTCAGGACATTTATTAAAGGAAACGTTTCGCCACGAGTGGCTTCTTCAGTCCTAATACAGAGAAAACTAAGAAAACATTTATATATATAGTGGCAGGAGTCAGGTGAGGAGACGCGTGGGTAGAGGTGGTAGTAGTAGTAGTAGTAGTAGTAGTAGTAGTAGTAGTAGTAGTAGTAGTAGTAGTAGTAGTAGTAGTAATGGAACTAAGGAGGTGAGGCTAGAGAGGGACCTGCTGGCATCAAGTAACACCAGTTCCCAGGATGGGTAATATCCTCTTGCTTAGTAATTTTGAAATACTGTAACTACCGGATTTTTGCTTTATAGTGTTACTGACAGAAATTAGTGCAGCTTCAATGCATTTTCTCCGTGCACCCAGTTCCTCTGAAATTTCTAAATTATTAACAAGGGATTCATTACACAAATAACCCGCACATAAAAGACAGAAGCTTACGACGACGTTTCGGTCCGACTTGGACCATTGACAAAGTCACACTAACAGAGGAGGAGCAGGACGGCTATATATAGGCAGGAAGAGGTGGAGGTAGTAGTAGTGGTAGTAGTAGTGGTGGTAGTAGTACAAGAATTGTATATAATACCGACAGGATGAAATGACACATGCACAACACCAGGGCATCCCCACCGTAGACGTTTCGCCATCCAGCCAGCCACTGGATGGCGAAACGTCCACAACAAAGACAACCAGACGCCGCACATGTGTCTAATTTCATCAGTAGATGTAGTAGAAGAAGAAGAGGAAGTAGTACTGGTAGTGGTAGAAGTGGGAAATAAGGAAGACGAGGGAGTCAAATACAAAGGAAGGGGAGCACTGCAAGAGAGCTAGAAACCCACAGAGGGAGAGCAAGCGCACCGAGGTGCGTGAATGGGGAAGTGGTGAAATAAAATAAAGAAGGAACAGAAACACGAGACAGGAGAGAGAAAGACAACCCAGAGGAGAAAAGGAGAGAGGAAAGGGGAAGAGGAAGAAGAAAAAGAAGAAGAAGAAGAAAAAGAAGAAGAAGAAGAAAAAGAAGAAGAAGAAAAAAAATGAGGATTCAGGTTAAGTCACGGGTGTTCTGAAGTTTGGAGCATTTTACAATGTATGGAGAGGAAGGCATCTACAGAGACGAAGCCAGGGCTAAGGTTCATACAAGGAAAGTTGTGTATAAGAGAGGATTCAACTAAACGGCGACTGTTCAAGTTGGAAGTAGGGAAGACAGTTTTAGCAGAAGACCAGTCAATAGGATGGCTATGATCTCTGACGTGACAGAAAAGAGCATTGTTAATGTCGGCAAGCCTAACACTATTTTTGTGCTCCCTAAGTCTGTCAGAAAGAGATCGACCAGTTTCTCCAAAGTATTGAAGAGGACAGGAGGAGCAAGAAATAGAGTAGACACCAGGAACATCTGTAGAGGGAGGAGAGGTATGAACGAGATTAGTGCGAAGAGTGTTAGTCTGGCGGAAGGTAAGCTTGATGTCTAAGGGACGGAGAGAATTGTTGAGATTAGAAAGACCGGAAATGTAGGGAAGGCAGAGGATAGAAGAGTTCCCATGAGTAGAGAGTATGGGAGAGAAGAAATTGCGTTTAGCACGTGAGAGGGCAGAGTCTATGAAATGGGAAGGGTAGCCAAGACGGGAGAACGAATTATAAAGAGTGGAAATTTCTGCTGGAAGGAACTGAGGATCACAGATGCGGAGGGCACGGAGAAAGAGGGAGATAAGAACACTTTTCTTGACAGGGGAAGCATGATAGGAAAAGTAGTGAAAGTACATGCCACTGTGCATAGGTTTACGGTAAACGGAAAAGGAAAAACCTGTATCTGAGCGGTGGACATGGACATCAAGGAAAGGAAGTAAGGAATTAGATTCCCATTCAGCTTTAAACTTAATGGAAGGGGCAAGATTGTTAAGAGCTTCAAGAAAAGGTTGGAAGAGACTGGAGTCATGAGGCCACAGAGCAAAGATGTCATCCACATAGCGGAGCCAGAGTGAAGGTTGCACATCGAGGGTAGGAAGAAGAACAGTCTCGAAGTATTCCATGTAAAGATTAGCAAGGACAGGAGAGAGAGGAGAGCCCATAGCGACACCGAAGGTTTGGGAATAATATTTCCCTAGGAAGGAAAAGGAGTTAGAGTCCACACAGAGGCGGATCAGATCAAGAAAGACATCAGTGGGGATGGGGAGATGAAGAAACCCTACATGGGCCTTCTCTCTAAGTGGCATGTACATTCACTACTTTTCCTATCATGCTTCCCCTGTCAAGAAAAGTGTTCTTATCTCCCTCTTTCTCCGTGCCCTCCGCATCTGTGATCCTCAGTTCCTTCCAGCAGAAATTTCCACTCTTTATAATTCGTTCTCCCGTCTTGGCTACCCTTCCCATTTCATAGACTCTGCCCTCTCACGTGCTAAACGCAATTTCTTCTCTCCCAAACTCTCTACTCATGGGAACTCTTCTATCCTCTGCCTTCCCTACATTTCCGGTCTTTCTAATCTCAACAATTCTCTCCGTCCCTTAGACATCAAGCTTACCTTCCGCCAGACTAACACTCTTCGCACTAATCTCGTTCATACCTCTCCTCCCTCTACAGATGTTCCTGGTGTCTACTCTATTTCTTGCTCCTCCTGTCCTCTTCAATACTTTGGAGAAACTGGTCGATCTCTTTCTGACAGACTTAGGGAGCACAAAAATAGTGTTAGGCTTGCCGACATTAACAATGCTCTTTTCTGTCACGTCAGAGATCATAGCCATCCTATTGACTGGTCTTCTGCTAAAACTGTCTTCCCTACTTCCAACTTGAACAGTCGCCGTTTAGTTGAATCCTCTCTTATACACAACTTTCCTTGTATGAACCTTAGCCCTGGCTTCGTCTCTGTAGATGCCTTCCTCTCCCACTACATTGTAAAATGCTCCAAACTTCAGAACACCCGTGACTTAACCTGAATCCTCATTTTTTCTTCTTCTTCTTCTTTTTCTTCTTCTTCTTCTTTTTCTTCTTCCTCTTCCCCTTTCCTCTCTCCTTTTCTCCTCTGGGTTGTCTTTCTCTCTCCTGTCTCGTGTTTCTGTTCCTTCTTTATTTTATTTCACCACTTCCCCATTCACGCACCTCGGTGCGCTTGCTCTCCCTCTGTGGGTTTCTAGCTCTCTTGCAGTGCTCCCCTTCCTTTGTATTTGACTCCCTCGTCTTCCTTATTTCCCACTTCTACCACTACCAGTACTACTTCCTCTTCTTCTTCTACTACATCTACTGATGAAATTAGACACATGTGCGGCGTCTGGTTGTCTTTGTTGTGGACGTTTCGCCATCCAGTGGCTTGCTGGATGGCGAAACGTCTACGGTGGGGATGCCCGGGTGTTGTGCATGTGTCATTTCATCCTGTCGGTATTATATACAATTCTTGTACTACTACCACCACTACTACTACCACTACTACTACCTCCACCTCTTCCTGCCTATATATAGCCGTCCTGCTCCTCCTCTGTTAGTGTGACTTTGTCAATGGTCCAAGTCGGACCGAAACGTCGTCGTAAACTTCTGTCTTTTATGTGCGGGTTATTTGTGTATCGTTCCAGTCACGGTATTGTGCCTTTTTGTTATTTATTTAAGGGATTCATTGTTTGCCAGAACTAAGTCAAGCAGGTTATTTCCCCTTGTAGGTTCTTTCACAAACTGCTTCAAAAAACAATCCTGAACTACTTCTAAGAAGTCGTATGATTCTAAATTCCCAGTCAAGAAATTCCAATTAATATGACTAAAGTTAAAGTCTCCTAGAATTACTACATTATCGTGCCTTGTGGCCTTAACAATTTCCTCCCATAGTAGTCTCCCTTGGTACCTATCTAAGTTTGAGGGACGGTATATCACGCCTAAAATCAGTTTTTCATGCCCCTCTGAAAATTCTATCCAAACACATTCTGTGTGTTACTTCAGACTTAATACCCGTTTTTATGCAACAGTTCAAGCGATCTCGGACATACAATGCCACCCCACCCCCCTTCCCGATACTTCTATCTACTTGAAACAATTTAAAACCCTGAATGTGACATTCCGCAGGCATGTCCCGATTTTTTTAATTAAACCACGTCTCAGTTAAGGCAAATACATCAAAGTTACCTGCACTAGCAACTAATCTCAACTCGTCCATCTTATTCCTAGCACTACGGCTACTAGCATAATAAACATTGAAAGACTCTCCTTTCTCTTTACCCTTCCTGCTCATTTCTGTTTTTCTACTAAACCTATTACTGTCCTCATCACCCAGTATCACTGGCTTTTCAATGTCTACCTCGTTCTGCTTATTACTAGTTCCCCTAGAACTCATAATACTACTACACTGGGACTTCACTGTTTTCCTGCCAAAACCCATACCACTAACTATTCCTAGTTTAAAGTCCTAAGAGCTACCTCCACTGCAGTTGCCAGTGCCCCCACCCCAAACCTAAATAAGTGAACCCCATCCCTGGCATACATGTCATTTCTGCCATAGAAGAGGTCCCAGTTGTCAATGAATGTTACCGCATTTTCCTTACAGTATTTGTCCAGCCAGCAATTGACACCAGTTGCCCTGGACAACCATTCATTTCCAACTCCTCTCCTTGGCAAAATACCACATATGACAGGGTTCCCACCCTTCTTCCTAATTATTTCTATTGCTGACCTATACCTGCTAATCAGGTCTTCACTCCTACGTCTGCCAACATCGTTGCCTCCAGCACTGAGACAGATAACAGGATTGCTCCCATTACCTCTCATGATGTCATCCAGACGGCTAACAACATCCTCCATCCCAGCCCCAGGAAAGCAAACCCTTTGTCTCCTACTCCTGTCCTTCAAGCAGAACGCCCTATCCATATACCTAACTTGGCTATCCCCAACAACAACAATATTCTTACCTTCCTTGGTGTCGTTCGTCGTGACGTTCCCAGTAGTCGACTCACATTCGTCGGGTAGTACTGAGAATGTATTAGATGTTTCCACAACAGTTTCCACAGTAGTCTCTTTCTTCTTCATCGTCTCCACCTTTCCATTCGTCTTCTTGATCGTCAACTTCGTTCCTTGCTGTCCAGCCACTGACCAGTTTCCCTTCTTGACCTGAGGACTCAAAACAGGAGGACTACTACGAATCTTCTTGTTTTCCTCAGTCAGTCGCCGAATCTCCATCTTCGTCATCCTCAATTCTTCTTTAAGCTGTTGGTAAAGTTGCTCGATGGAGGGCATCATGGTTCAGTCCGTAGAGAGCACACTCGATACGTCCTCACTGAGCTAAGTACACGTCACCACTCCAGTACACGTCACCACTATTACCAAACCAGTAGTTTCCTATATACTATCTAAATCTAAACTTACCTAATTTGAATCCATTATTGCGGGTTCTCTCTTGGAGGGATATCCTCAAAACTTTATTTATATCCCCTTTGTTAATACTCATCTTCTAGTTATACACTTCGATTAGCACAACAATACTTTGTAAAATGTGTTTATGAAGGGAAGGTGCCAAAGATCGGCAAAAATAATTAGGTGTAAATAGAAGGAAAGAGCAACAAAAACGATATACAGGACGTCACATAAGTCTGGAAGTATAGGCAGAATGAATTAGAAAATAGAGAGTATGTGTGGACCAACTTTTTGCATGTAAACAACGGGCATAAAGAGAAACATAGAGGTATGTGGCATATTATAAATAACAAAAGAATAAAACTCACATTATCATAGTTGGAAAAAATTCACAACTAGCAAAGAAACGGGAGATTAAATTTAGAAAACCTTTGGTCAGTCGTGAGGGGCTATTATAAACCTGTGACTTAATGTGGGTTTCAGGCAAACTGGTTAGCCATACTTGAATTTTCATGGTGGGAATACAATATTTGCACTCTGATATATGTAGGCAATCTGAGAGAGTGATAATGAAAGAGAGAAGGAGGAATTGGGAGTGAGAAACTGAAGATGAGAATGAGAGAATGTGAGAGAGCGAGAGAGTGTAAGTGAGAGAGACAGGCGAGTTGAGAGAGGGTGGGGGAGGGAGGCAGGCGGGAGAAGTGAGAAACATTTATGCAAATGAGAAAACTAACATTAATCTAGCAAGTGAAGGAGTAAAATAAAGTTAAAAGTTTAGAAGAAATATATGAAGAGATAATGCAGCTTGGAACAAGCACTCTTGTCTTCTGTTTGCACATCTCGATGAAGTACGCTTAAGTCGAAGAAAAAAACAATAATAAACTTGAACTTGATAAAGACGTTTAAAATCAAGGGACTTAGTCCAGGGTAGCAAATATTGCTTCACCACTCTTCCTTAACACTTGCTAAAGAAATTGGCACAACATTTTTACCGAGTCGTATTTACGAATGTCTTTGTCATGGAAAAGCCTAATTAGCACAAAGGTAAACAGAGATTGCATTGCCGGTAAGTGTGTCATTTTTTCCCTTGTGTTCCAAGGGCAGAATTGAGTGCCTTGGTTTCTAGTGTGTTTGCTCACTCAATTGTACTTCCTTGTGTAGGGTTTTAGCTCCTGGTCCCACCCCTTGTTCTTCATTTGGCTGGTATGGTTTGTTCTGAAACTCTTGTGGTCTGGGACATCCACGGCTGGAACTGTATATGGAGATTATTGCTCACTATTTCATGTTGGTCTTCTTATTCGTGTGGGTGATCTGCCTCCATCAATGGCTCTTCTGATTTTGTCTCTGTCTCAAACATTACGTTCGTGTATTGTGTGTTTCGTGATTGCATCTTCTCAGAAATCTGGCTCATGAGTATCGATGTCTACCCAGCACACTAAGGTCTCCCAAGGAAGTCTATCCAGCACACTAAGGTCTCCCAAGGAAGTCTATCCAGCATACTATGGTCTCCCAAGGAAGTCTACCCAGCACACTAAGGTCTCCCAAGGAAGTCTACCCAGCACACTAAGGTCTCCCGAGGAGGTCTACCCAGCACACATCGAGGTTTCCGCTTCACTCTAGTGAGGTCTCTCGCAGCACGCTGAGGTCTCCTCCACCAGAATGGGGTCTCCCCACCACACTGTGGCTGACGCACCTCTTTAAGACTTTTCTGGTTTATGTGCCAAGATAAAACTGAGTCGGACGGCCTGTGACGTCACTAGCTGGGTCTGATGCCTTGTTATGAGTTTTTTTATGGTGTGTGTGTGTGTGTGTGTATGTGTATGTGTGTGTGTGTGTGTGTGTGTATGTGTGTGTGTGTGTGTGTGTGTGTGTGTGTGTGTGTGTGTGGTGTGTGTGTGTGTGTGTGTGTGTGTGTGTGTGTGTGTGTGTGTGTGTGTGTGGTGTGTGTGGGTGGGTGGGTGGGTGGGTTTGTGAGTGCGCTTGTAAACATATCGATATATGGCTTGGTTTATAAGAAATTAAATTTACTGACTCAGCTATAGATCCGTTAATATTTATGAAAGTCATGCATTTGCAAAGCTCCAAAATCTGGAGAACCAACCATCGCCTCAATAACCCAACGTTATGTTACGACAATATGATTTACAATACGAACCAGTTGATGCAAATGAAACAGCCTGGATCCTGGCGATGCAGCCTACCGGCTACAGTTGCTAAGCAGAGACACTAACAGAATAAATATATATATATATATATATATATATATATATATATATATATATATATATATATATATATATATAATATATATATATTATATATATATATATATATATATATATATATATATATATATATAATATATATTCTTTCTTTCAACACACCGGCCGTATCCCACCGAGGCGGGGTGGCCCAAAAGGAAAAACGAAAGTTTCTCCTTTTACATTTAGTAATATATACAGGAGAAGAAGTTACTAGCCCCTTGCTCCCGGCATTTTAGTCGCCTCTTACAACACGCATGGCTTACGGAGGAAGAATTCTATTCCACTTCCCCATGGAGATAAGGGGAAATAAACAAGAATAAGAACTAGAAAGAAATAGAAGAAAACCCAGAGGGGTGTGTATATATGTGCTTGTACATGTATGTGTAGTGTGACCTAAGTGTAAGTAGAAGTAGCAAGACGTACCTGAAATCTTGCATGTTCATGAGACAGAAAAAAGGACACCAGCAATCCTACCATCATGTAAAACAATTACAGGCTTTCGTTTACACTCACTTGGCAGGACGGTAGTACCTCCCTGGGCGGTTGCTGTCTACCAACCTACTACCTATATATAATATATATATATATATAAATATATATATATATATATATATATATATTATAATATATATATATATATATTATATATATATAATATTTATATATTATATATATATATATATATATATATATATATATATATATATATATATATTATATATATATATATATATATATATATATATATATATATATATATATATATTATATATATATATATATATATATATATATATATATGCAATATATGCAATAAGATCACAGTAAACAGGTGATTTCAGAATATGCAAAACAACCACTGTGAAAGAATAGAGAAATTCCAAGCGCTTTCGTGACTACTCACATAATCAAGGAACAATGTTCCTTGATAATGTGAGTAGTCACGAAAGCGCTTGGAATTTCTCTATTCTTTCACTGGTTGTTTTGCATATATATATATATATATATATATATATATATATATATATATATATATATATATATATATATATATATATATATATATATATATATATATATATATATATAATATATATATATATATATATATATATATATATATATATATATAATTGTTTATTGAAAGAAAATCGACTAGTTGACACTGAAACTGTGTTACATTCAGTGAATGACAAGGAGTAGCAAGACGTTTCCTGGCCAGTGTGTATCTTTGTTGCCAGCTATGATGAAAGAGGTTCTTGCACCACCAGCTGTGAAGGAAGACGTTCTTGAATCTCAAGCTGTCATGTAAGACGTTCCTGGGTCACCAGCTGTGATGGAAGATGTTCCTGTGTCACCAGCTGTGATGGAGAATGTCCCTATACCACCATCTATCATCTATACCACCCTATATCTGCCGAACCTGAGTACTGGGACCAGAGTGAACGTTCGTTGGACAACGGGACGAGATATGGAGTTAAAGTATACGTGAAATCAGGTATATATATATATAACTCAACTTTTTCTTGAGTGGCAGTCACTCTAACACTCTTCAAATATTGCATAATAAACAACATCAACAAAAGCAGCAATAGTAGCAACAAAAACAATAAGAAAATGAACATCAAGAGCAGTAATGTCAATATCTACAAAAGAGGCAGTATGATCAACAGAGGTAAATTAAACAACAGCTGCAACAATAAATATAGCAACAGCAACAACGCCAGCAAAAAACAACAGCAAACATTCAGCATACACTAGGTTGGTTAAGGCAGGTAAATACAAACTCCAGCGATTTCTCTGACAGAAATCTCAGTCTGTTTCATACTCATGAATGCGTTTGTTTAAAATGCATTTAAAATTAAGTGCTTTCGAAAACGTTCTCTTATCAATTTAAAGATATATTTTTTTTATGTTAATGTAACAATTAATGGTTTTGTACCAAAGGAAGCTTAGAAAACCTACCTAACCATATTATAACAAGGGTAAATTAATTTAGCCTTATCCAATTAAATATATTTTAGATAAGTTAACAATAATTTAACATATATATATATATATATATATATATATATATATATATATATATATATATATATATATATATATATATACATATATATATATATATTATATATATATATATATATATATATATATATATTATATATATATATATATATATATATATATATATATATATATATGTCCGTGCCGAATAAGCAGAACTTGCGATCTTGGCTTAAATAGCAACGGTCATCTTGCTATATAGGACAAGTGAAAATTTGTGTATGCAATAATTTCGCCAAAATCATTCTGAACCTAACGAAAAAATATATATTTGATTATGTTTGTTTAGTACTAAATTACTGTAAACGTATTTAAAATATATTTAGTTGGGTTAGGCTGAAATAAATTATTTTTGTTATAATAAGGTTAGGTAAGTTTTCTAAGATTCTTTTGGTGCAAAATTAAAAATTTTTACATTAACATTAACGAAAAAAATATATCTTTAAACGTATAAGAGAAAATTTCATGAAGGACTTAATTTTAAGTCCTTAATTTCAAGGTAGTAGGTTGGTAGACAGCAACCACCCAGGGAAGTACTACCGTCCTGCCAGATGACTGTGAAACAGAAACCTGTAACTGTTTTGCATGATGGTAGGATTGCTGGTGTCTTTTTCTGTCTCATAAACATGCTAGATAACAGGGATATATTGCTACTCCAACTTACACTTTGGTCACACTTCACAGACACGCACATGCATATATATATATACATACATCTAGGTTTTTCTCCTTTGGGGAAGTGGAAAAGAATCTTTCCTCCGTAAGCCATGCGTGTCGTATGAGGCGACTAAAATGCCGGGAGCAATGGGCTAGTAACCCCTTCTCCTGCAGACATTTACTAAAAAAAGAGAAGAAGAAAAACTTTATAAAACTGGGATGCTTGAATGTGCGTGGATGTAGTGCAGATGACAAGAAACAGATGATTGCTGATGTTATGAATGAAAAGAAGTTGGATGTCCTGGCCCTAAGCGAAACAAAGCTGAAGGGGGTATGGGGAGTTTCGGTGGGGGGAAATAAATGGGATTAAATCTGGAGTATCTGAGAGAGTTAGAGCAAAGGAAGAGGTAGCAGTAATGTTGAATGATCAGTTATGGAAGGAGAAAAGAGAATATGAATGTGTAAATGCAAGAATTATGTGGTTTAATGTAAAGGTTGTATGCGATAAGTGGGTCATAATAAGCGTGTATGCACTGGAAAAGAGAGAATGCAGAGGAGAGAGAGAGATTTTGGGAGATGTTAAGTGAATGTATAGGAGCCTTTGAACCAAGTGAGAGAGAAAATTGTGGTAGGGGACCTGAATGCTAAAGTAGGAGAAACTTTTAGAGAGGGTTGTGGTGGGTAATTTTGGGGGTGCCAGGTGTAAATGATAATGGGAGACCTTTGATTGAACTTTATATAAAAGGGGTTTAGTTATAGGTAATACATATTTTAAGAAAAAGAGGATAAATAAGTATACAAGATATGATGTAGGGCGATATGACAGTATTTGTTGGATTATGTATTGGTAGATAAAAGTCTGTTGAGTAGACTTCAGGATGTACATGTTTATAGAGGGGCCCCCAGATATATCAGATCACTTTCTAGTTGAAGCTTACACTAGAGTAAAAGGTAGATGGGATACAAGGAGAATAGAAGCTTTCGGGGAAGAGAAGGTGAAGGTTTATAAACTAAAAGAGGAGGCAGTTAGGAAAGTATAAAACAGCTATTGGGGGAAATAGATGGGCTAATGAGAGCAAAAGGCAATGGGGTCGAAGAGGTATGGGGTAGGTTTAAAAATGTAGTGTTCGAGTGTTCAGCAGAAGTTTGTGGTTACAGGAAAGTGGGTGCGGGGGGGGGAAGAGGAGCGTTTGGTGGAATGATGATGTTAAGAGAGTAGAAAGGGGAAAAAAATTTAGCATATGAGAAGTTTTTACAAAGTAGAAGTGATGCAAGGAGGGAAGAGTATATGGAGAAAAAGATAGAGGTTAAGAGAGTGGTGAAGCAATGTAAAAAGGAGCAAATGAGAAGTGGGTGAGATGTCAACAAATTTTTTGAAAAATAAGAAAAAAAGTTTTGAGTGAGTTTAACAATTTAAGGGAAAAGGCCTAGAGAACAAATGGATTTGTCATTTAAAATAGGAGAGGAGAGTATTAAAGGGAGTTAGACGTATTGGGGATGGGGAATATTTTGAGGAATTGTTAAATGTTGATGAAGATAGAGCGTGATTGGTGTAAGGGCAAGGAGGAATAACATCTTGTAGGAGTGAGGAGAGCCAGTTGTGAGTGTGGGGGAAGTTGTGAAGGCAGTAGGTAAAATGAAAGGGGGTAAGGCAGCCGGATTGAGGGGATAAAAGATAGAAATGTTAAAAGCAGGTGGGGATATATTTTTGGGAAAGGGGTTTGGGTTTACAATTATTTAATAAATGTATGGAAGAGTTTAAGGTACCTAGGGATTGGCAGAGAGCATGCATAGTTCCTTTGCATAAAGGCAAAGGGGACAAAAGAGAGTGCAAAAATTATAGGGGGATAATCTTTTTGAGTATACCTGGTAAAGTTTTAGGGTAGAGTTATTATTGAAAGAATTAAGAGTAAGACGGAGAATAGGATAGCAGATGAACAAGGAGGCTTTAGGAAAGGTAGGGGTGTGTGGACCAGGTGTTTACAGTGAAACATAAAAAGTGAACAGTATTTAGATAAGGCTAAAGAGGTCTTTGTGGCATTTATGGATTTGGAAAAGGCGTATGACAGGGTGGATAGGGGCAATTGTGGCAGATGTTGTGGGTGTATGGTGTAGGAGGTAGGTTACTGAAAGCAGTAAGAGTTTTTACGAGGATAGTGGGGCTCAAGTTAGAGTACATAGGAAAGAGGGAAATTATTTCCCAGTAAAAGTAGGCCTTCGACAAGGATGTGTGTGTTCACCTGGTTTTTTAATATATTATAGATGGGGTTGTAAGAGAAGTAAATGCAAGGGTCTTGACAAGAGGCGTGGAGTTAAAAGATAAAGAATCACACACAAAGTGGGGGGTTGTCACACTTGCTCTTTTCTGATGACACTGTGCTCTTGGGAGATTCTGAAGAAAAGTTGCAGAGATTGGTGGATGAATTTGGTAGGGGTGGCAAAAGAAGAAAATTAAAAGTGAATACAGGAAAGAGAAGGTTATGAAAAATAACAAAAATATTAGGTGATGAAAGAAATTTGGATATCAGATTGGAGGGAGAGAGT
>NC_069450.1:21887226-21907226 GCF_026875155.1 Cherax quadricarinatus
TCTCTCTCTCTCTCTCTCTCTCCGGCATGACTGATATATCTAGGAAAACATGTTTCTAATTTTATTAAGGTCTGACACAAATTTCCCCCAGTGTTCATGAGCGGGTGTTTGAAATGTAAGATTTTAAAGTGAATTTGCACCGTGAAACTTTAATTAAAGTGGAACGCAAGTGGAAAGCGAGGATTCCCATTTTCAGCCGGGTACGTATTATTAAAATGAATTTATATTCCGCAGCTGCTGGGACTGAAACATCACATTAGACCACCGCAGCTCCTGCAGTTATAGCTGCTACCCAACTCTCTGGGTACTACGGCCGTAGGTATTTTTTTTTTATAAGAGGCATATAAGGGAGACTCACTTATTTTACGATGTTTACAGGTTAATATTTGTAAGCAGAAGAAACCCGTATGTTGTCAGTTAAATATATTAATAAATTTTCTGTATATTTCGATCTATACGTGAGTTTCCCTTGAAGAGGAGTTTAGTAGGACGTCGAAATATTTGGCTAATGATTTTTACGTGTTTTACCTTGTGTGTGTTGTTTAATTTTATAGGTAAAGAGGACACTGTTTTGAGGTCGAATATGATAAGACTCACTTTTTTTGAGTTTCTGTCACTTTGTGGGTTTTTAGTCTACATGTGTTCATTACACTGTTATTGAAAATATCACACACACACACACACACACACACACACACACACACACACACACGCAAATACATATGTATGCGTGTGTTTGTGTTTGTTTGTGTGTGTGTGTGTGTGTGTGTGTGTGTGTGTGTGTGTGTGTGTGTGTGTGTGTGTGTGTGTGTGTGTGTGTGTGTGTGTGTGTGTGTGTGTGTCTGTGTGTCTGTGTGTGTCTGTGTGTGTGTGTGTGTCTGTATGTCTGTGTGTACGTAAAAGACACATGTTTCGACTTCCAACTAATCTCCACTTACAGTGAACCTCAGTTACACACAAAGCTTGTAAAACTGACTCATAAATAAACAATTGCTTTTCCAAACAAGTCGTGCATAAATTCATTGTTGGAATAATTCACCGGAAATTCCATATTTCAGTATAGCCAAATAATACTAACTAAATTTCACTTGGCCTAAGATAAGTAATGTAGGATTATGTTACTATGTATTCGTTATTTTTAGGAATATTAGGTTATGAAGAAAATAACAAGGCACAATATCGTGAGTGGAATATTATGTTATTATGATTAGAAAGCTTTTGGATTATTTTTGATGATATATTTAAATAAATATATAACAACTTAGTAGTTCAGTACAACGAGTCGTTTCTCAGTGGCAAGAATGTAAAGGTAATCAATAATATTTTGGCCTTAAATTGACGCATTACACCAATAACCTACACATGGACGAGAGGAGCTTATGACGACGTTTCGGTCCGACTTGGACCATTTACAAAGTTAGAGTGTGACTTTGTAAATGGTACAAGTGGGACCGAAACGTCGTCGTAAGCTCTTCTCTATGTGCGGGCTATTCGTGTATTGTTCCAGTCAGGGTATTGTGTTTTTTTTATTAAATGGAACCAGTGAGGATGTCGATACGATTGCCTTCATGTACCTATAGATTTGTATTATATTTCTGTATTAAAGATATTTTCTTCTCACTGCGTTTGTAATTGTTGATGATATAATAATTTACAAATTTTTACTTAAGAGAAAATTGGTTATGTGGATTTATTTCAATTTTATTTTTGCATCAGTCATTAAAGTTGATATTTTATTGAAATGGAATTGAAAATTATGTGGAAAGCAGAATGTAATAAAGAATGTCAGTGAATAATACTTATTCATTAATAATTTAGATGAGAAATTCAATTTTACGAGTTATTTATTCAACAAAGAAAAGCGGGGTACCCTAATGCCCTTTATTATTATTTATGTTAAGCCATAAATCCGTGTTGGTCACTCAGCACCTGCAGAGGTGGAGGCTCGATCCTTCGACCGATTAAGCTGATCACGAAACATACGCGTGTCACGATTAATCTAACAGAACCCTTACTCTAGGAACAGAATATTATATTATAATTGCATTATATTATAATGCATTACCGGTGCGGGGAAAAGCCGATCGCGTAATACGAGTATTGTGAGTAATTAAAAATCCATAATTACACTCTTTCTCATTATGATCACAAATAATACGAGCCAAAATAAAAACGGACGATAAATAAGCACACGCTACAAACGATAAATTCAGCAGTCCATTTTGATTTTTCCAGTGGCTGTTTTCATAGTGTCAAAGTGAATTCCGTATCATTAATTACTAAACACAAAATACAGATTGTAGTTAGTAGAGAACATGAAATGTGTCAGTCGATAGTACATTACCAGATAATAATTCTTCTCGTCACTATAAATTATGCTGTTAGTCTATGCTGCGCTGTTTTTATTCAGCACTGTCAAGCATACGTGGGAAAATGGTTATATTTAAAAAAATATATATATATTTACATTACAATCAGTGTATGCTGTATAAAAAATATAAATGATTTTTAATATATATGTCGTACCGAGTAGATAAAACTGGTCAATTAGCAAGACCTCATTTAAAATTAAGTCCTTTCTAAAATTGTCTCTAACACGTTTATAGATATTTTTTTTTATTTATGTTAATGTAAAAATTAATAATTTTATTCCAAAAGAATCTTAGACATCTTACCTAACCTTATTATGACAATTGAAATTTAATTTGCCTAATACAACTAAATATAAATTAGATGAGTTTACAATAATTTAAACAAACAAACACAATGAAATATATTTTTTCGTTAGGTTCAGAATGATTTTTGCGAAATTATTGCATACATGAATTATCGCTTGCCTTATTCGGCAAGAAGAGCGTTGTTATTTAAGCTGCGCTGGAACAGATCACAAATAAGCCGCACCTTGGAGAGAAAACCTTAGACGACGTTTCGCTCCATCCTGGACCATTACAAATCCAAAACATTATCAAGTGCACAGAAATCATCTCAGCTTACTTCTAAATGTTTATATCATATAGACCATTCCAAGTTATGACACGAAATCATCTACACTAGCCTACAGATATAGCATTGCAGTGAGATTCGTGGCTCTCTTCACCCAGGTCCAGGGTGAAGGGAGCTTGTGAACCATAAATAACGTTTAGGTATCTCTTTACTACTGAGTGAGCATACTAGCATGTGTAAGAAAGACTCTTCCCGAGGATCAAACACGGAACATCTCGGTTGGGAGAAGAACGAGCTGACAACCGATTAACACTAGCAATGTGCTATAAATATGTGGAGAAACATGAAAATACAGTCATTAGTCTTCATTTGTTCCGTTCATTGCGTAAACCTGTGTACTACAGTAGAGTTCAAGGATAAATCTCTTTATCGAAGATTCATTAAATGGTCACATTGTATCGAGTAGTTAAATTCTAAAATAAATTTCTGTTTTATAGCCAAAGTCAAGGAAATTTTTTTTTTTTTTGCTTTCAACTTAAATGCCGTGTGACCATTAGTGCAGTAATCGTTCTCTCCCACCATAAAACGATTAGTTGGCAAGTGAATTCGCAAAAAATAAGCTGCTTTCATTATCATATAATCACCATATTAAGTCTTCATTAAAAGCCCACGAATTCAAATTATGGAGAATTCCGTGTTAGGAATTCTACGGGCAAATCAACCCACGTTTCATTACTGGAACATTCTGTAAAAATAATATGATTATGTTCAGAAAATAGCAGTCATTGCCAATACACTTAAAAGGGGCAGTATATAAAGGCAGTCTATTTTCATCTTGATAAAGCCCTGTGTTTATAATATAAACATTAAAACCACTTTAAAAAAAGAACGTCGTATCAGTATTTGAGGGGTCTTAAGATGGACGAGAATAAATACATTAAAACTGATGTATCGGCTTTCTGTCGTTGCATAGTGGCATTGCGAAAAAAATCTTGAAAGAATGTAATGGTATACATTAGTTTTAAAAACCGGGTTTTTTGAGGAGGTTGGTGTGAAAATATACAATGGATTTAGAAGAATAGTGCTGGAATATTCAAAACTGAACACAGAGAACAAATTTTGAGAAAAAATATGAGGCTTCACCATGTATTTATTTTATTCTCACCTTCACCACACTCTCCCTCATCACACTCTTCCTCACCACAGTTTCCCTCACCACACTCCCTCACCACACTCTCCTTCATCACACTCTCCCTCACCACACTCTTCTTCACCACAATCTCCCTGACCACACTCCCTCACCACACTCTCCTTCATCACAATCTCCCTCACCACACTCTCCTTCACCACAATTTCCCTCACCACACTCCCTCACCACATTCTCCTTCACCACACTATCACGTTACCCCTTCCAACACCCCTTCACAACACTTACCTCCACCACAGCACTACTACCTTCTCACCACCACCACTCCATCACTACTACACCCCCTCACCACACCACACTTTCACCATCACAATAACATCAAAGAGACAAGTCCTCCTCTATACTCTCTAACTTGGGAACATAACGAGTGAGGTCACGTCGACCGGAAAAACGGATGAATCGTGCAAAAGGAAAGAGAAAACAGAAATACTGTGAAGGCGAAAACAACATCGTGAGAAACAGGAATCGACTCACAGGAAAGAACTGAGGACAACTGGAAGGAAACGACTCTCTCTCAGCAGTCCACAAACAGCAACAGGAGGGTTTCCGTGCTTGCTTTATTGAGTAAAACTCTCAAATAAAGCGTAGGAAATACAAATTCCCAAGACTTTAAAACTCGGTTCCATTATTTATTAGACTAATTATGTGTCAGTTTATCCAGTATTAGTCCCAGTTCTTTCCAGTCGCAATATTTATTCCACACAAATGAAGACTTATTTTCTCTGGTGTTTTCTCCTCGTTTCTCCAAGAGAAGACAAAGAAATTAATGATGTTGACTATGAAGAAAGGTAATAACCATGGTGATAACGAAAATTATGATGGCTATAATGCTGATGATAATGATTATGATGATAACGATGAAGATGAGAATGAGAAAACTTTAATAATAATAATAATAATAATAATAATAATAATAATAATAATAATAATAATAATAAGAAGAAGAAGAAGAAGAAGAGAAGAAGAAGAAGAAGAAGAAGAAGAAGAAGAAGAAGAAAAATGGTAATAATAATAATAATAATAATAATAATAATAATAATAATAATAATAATAATAATAATAATAATAATAATAACAATAGTAATAATAATAATAATAAGAAGAAGAAGAAGAAGAAGAAGAAGAAGAAGAAGAAGAAGAAGAAGAAGAAGAAGAAGAAGAGAAGAAGAAGAAGAAGAGAAGAAGAAGAAGAAGAAGAAGAAGAAGAAGAAGAAGAAGAAGAAGAAGAAGAAGAAGAAGAAGAAGAAGAAGAAGAAGAAGAAGAAGAAGAAAAAGAAGAAGAAGAAGAAGAGAGAAGACGAAGAAGAAGAAGAAGAAGAAGAAGAAGAAGAAGAAGAAGAAGAAGAAGAAGAAGAAGAAGAAGAAGAAGAAGAAGAAGAAGAAGAACAACAACAACAACAACAACAACAACAACAACAACAACAACAACAACAACAACAACAACAACAACAACAACAACAAGAGGAAGAAGAAAATTAAGATAAAGAAGACGAAGAAGAAGAAAAAAGAAGCAGAATAAGAATAGCCTCGTCGTAAAATTACCACTCTGACCTCAGACCTTTAAAGATCAAAATTATTATTTTTTTCGTGCAGAAAAATCCACGAGACCAAATATTATGGAATATTTGATATCACATATATATTCAGTTACTGAGGCTGTACATGCGTTATTTATTTTTTATTCCCGTTATTTCAAACCTTTGGTAATAAAGCTGGCACGAATCTCTATAGATTAGCAAGCTTCCACTAATTGTTCATGGATGCGTTCCTTCGGAAACTCGTAAATTTTGAATCAGTGATAATCTCTCACTTTCTCAATGAGCAGTTTCCGCCAAGTGCCATCCAGGCATTAATGCACTGAAAACCTCTCTGACATTTCCAGAGCTCGGATGCAAATGCTGAGTGCCTCTCTCGCCATTAGTGGACGGAGGATCGAGCCTCAGATACGCCTTTAGCTGAATGACCTCCACATGAGTTGAATGCATAATGGTATGAATGATGCAAAATGTTTATGGAAAGTTTATGGAATTTGAAATGTAATCGTTCATTTTTTAAGTGTCCAAAATGTCTTTAAGAAAGTTATACAAGAATGATGAGTTGATGAATAAGACACATGAAGCCATGGTGTTGCAGAAGAAGCCATGGTGTTGCAGAAGAAGCCATGGTGTTGCAGAAGAAGCCATGGTGTTGCAGAAGAAGCCATGGTGTTGCAGAAGAAGCCATGGTGTTGCAGAACCCATGGTGTTGCAGAACCCATGGTGTTGCAGAACCCATGGTGTTGCAGAACCCATGGTGTTGCAGAACCCATGGTGTTGCACAAGATATCCTGTGAAAGAATAACCTGCACGTAGGAGACTGAAAGTTATGTCGACGTTTGAAGTACTTAATTGTCCAAGTCTGACTGAAAAGTCGTCACAAGATTCAGTCTCCTCTCTGTGAGTTATTTTGTGAAAGATATCGTCTCCAATACAGACACCCAGGGGAAACAAACCATACCACGGGTGGGGTTTGAACCTGCGGTCAGAGAGTCTGTTAACTCCAGACCAGGGGAAGGGGTGAACGTGTGACTCACTCATCACAACGTAACGTGTATATCAAAGAACTGGTTTGGTAATAGAGTTGTGATTGAGTGAAACAAACTCCCGATTCATGTCGTTGAAGCTAAAACGTTGTGTAGTGTTAAAAACAAATGAGTTGACGTGAGTTGGACTTGACTGGCTCAGGCCAGAGGAATCTGATGCAGTCATTCTTCCTTCTTAAGTAGATGTGACTTAAACCTGACTGGCTTGGGCCAGTAGGTGACTTGAACTTACTTAGTATGGACCAGTAGGCCTGCTGCAGTACTCCTTCTTCCTTAAGTTTTTATGCAAATAATTAAGCGTCGATCCCTCTTGTGGTAGTCTGAAAGTGAATTTCATCTTATGCATATGTTAATAAGTGAAGTTATGTCAATAATTTAAGCTATGTTAATACTTTATGCTATGTAAATATTTTATGCTATATTAATCATCTATGCTGTGTTAACAATTTAAAAATATAAAAATTAAGGAACGCCGCAGCAGGCCTTTTGCTCCATGCTATGCACGTCTATACTAGGTAGGTCCAACCCCTCTATACCTTTCCTCTATACAATTTTCTCTCTACATTTCATTTTTAACACTCTTCTATATTCCTTTCCTCCCATTTCCATTTTCCCCTCTGATAACTTTCCTAAAAAAATTATTCAGAGGATACTTCCATCAATTCCAACCAGCAACTGAACGTAGATCATCAACTGAGAATAATTAAATCAAGACTACGAAGATCAGGCTGACTTGGAGATGTAATGTATATTTAATCAAGTAAGTCTCACTGAGAAAATAAGAGAAATTTATCCAACCTTCAGTAATAACTGAGAAATCGTGGAATTATTGAGGTTAAGATTATCCTGGGAAAAGAGATGCCCAAAGGACATTGGGATTAACGAGATTAGCCTTGTCTAGACGTCAGGATTTACCGACGTATCCTGGAATTAAGGTTCATTACAGGTAATCTTAATTCGTGAATAAAATATTTATGAATAAGCAAATTAAGTATTGACCTGCAGATACTAAATTAGTGAATGATGTAAAGATTGTTATGATATACGCTTTGATATAGTGGTCAGGCATAGTCATGTCTAATACCTCGTGCATTAAGCTTTTTATTATTATTATTATTATTATTATTATTATTATTATTATTATTATTATTATTATTATTATATTTATTATAAATTATTTTATTATCATCATTATTATTATTATTATTATTATTATTATTATTATTATTATTATTATTATTATTATTATTATTATTATATTTATTATCAATTATTTTATTATCATTACTATTGTTATTATTATTATCAATATTCTTATTCATATTATTATTATTATTATTATTATTATATTATTACCTAATTGACTATTTTTTTTGTAATACATCTGATGCTATGCCATTACATTACATAAACTCAAATTTAGTTCCAAACGCCATCAATTGAGATGGTAACAGCGTAGTGTCTCAACGCCATTAGAGACGACAAGTTGATGACAAGTTGAAGAAAGGAGGAACACTGCAACAGGCCTATTGGCCCATACCGGACTGGTCTTTCTCAAATCCAACCCACTAATAGCACGACTGTAAACAAATGACAGAACTGGTTAGGATCGAACCTACAATGGCAATTGGATCCAGTTGGTCCATAGGTTAGCGCACAGGCTTGTGAGTATTATCACTTGCCTGCGATGGATTCGAGTCCCACTCGTCCTGTGATTGGTTTTCATCTTCCTTATAAGACTCCGCTTCTCAAGGAATAAATCTTCTGCCGCTTATATACCTTGTGTAATTTCTCCACATATCATGTGGATATGCCATGTTTTGCTAAAATTTTATTTCCTATAATTTTTCTTACTTGAACATAAATTAACCTGTCATGACATTCCATTGGAGAATTTAATTTTCAGTCCAGTAATGGACAATCCGTCATCCATAGTGATTTGCCAATTTATAATTCAAATGTGAGTTAGCACCCTCACTCAGGGAGTCATGAGAGAGGGGGTTATTATTATTATTATTATTATTATTATTATTATTATTATTATTATTATTATTATTTTATTTTATTATTATATTATTATTATTATTATTATTATTATTATTATTATTATTATTATTATTATTATTATTATTATTATTATTATTATTATTATTATTATTATTATTTTATTATTATTATTATTATTATTATTATTATTATTATATTATTATTATTATTATTATTATTATTATTACTATTATTATTATTATTATTGTTATTATTATTATCATTATTATTATTATTATTATTATTATTATTATTATGATTATTATTATTATTATTTTTTTTTTTTTTTATTATTATGAAATCGAAATGTCCCAAGAAAAAGTTTGTCTAACAATAATTTCAACATCTCTCAATAATTTATTTAAAGACGTTTTATATATTAAAGAAAAATAAACAGACGAGTGTACTTTTAACAAATTAGATTTGTTACTATAACATATAAGAAACCTTACGATTATATACACTAAAAGGTAAATATACAACTATTTTTATATTAGTAATTAATGTATTCTTAAATGTAAGTTAGTGTAACAGATGAACTGCAACTTTCATGACCCTCATGAAGTTCATGGTTTTAAACCCAACAAATTAAATATAATGCACGAATAAAATGTTATAACTCGTGCAGAAATCATTCATAAACTTTTGTATGAAATTATACTAATCTACTGCGGGGAAGAACTCTCTCTCAGTATGGTACTGCAACTGAATATTTTGTAAGTCGTGATTCACATCTCTGCTGTCATCTCCATCAATTAGTGACGCAATGTTGAATAAGTACAACAGTTAGGTATCTTTATTCCGAAACGATTCGCCTACACAGTAGCCTTCTTCAGTCGTGTACAGAGGAGGCAGCAGAAGTGGTAATGATGTAAAGACGATGTGAAAGGTGAGGCGCGGATAATTTTGACGACAGGAAAGGCGGAACAAAGTTCAATTTCTTTTGCTATTCCACGTGATATTGTTAAGTTCCAATAGAAGCTCTAATGAGCTTCCTTGGAGCTTGGTAACACCTGCCATATGTGTGCGTGTGTTGAACTCTGCCGACCGTCGTCTCAAGGATTAGTCCGGCTGCAAATGTTTTGACTTTCAAGAACCTAGGTGTGTGCCTGCTTATATGTTTGTCCCACACTGGAGCTCTGAATGGTTATGTGCAACAGCATTCAAAATATATTTTGAGCTACTGCAATAAAAAAAATATTAGCAGCAACAGAAGTATCAGCAGCAACAGCAGGAACATCAACGATAGTAGAAGAATCATCATTAGTAGCAAATACAACAGAATTAGAGGAATACAGTACTCACTAGGAACGCAGATCATCCTCAACATCAGCTACAGAATCAACAGCAACAGGAGCAATAGCTTAATGAAATGAACAGCAGCATCAGAATGATCAGGAGCAGAATAAGCATCAACAGCAAAGACATCATCATTATCAACAAGATCAGGATCAGCATTAGTAACACCAAAAGCGCTGCAGCAGCAGCGGCGATAACAGCAATGGCAGCACCAGCAGAAGCGGCAGCAGAAGCAGCAGCAACAGCAGCAGTAAAGCTACAGAACGCACACTTGAGACCTGAACATTCATCATCTTGAAACGCAAGGAAGGGGCTGGCATGCGTGCGTTTCTTTCAAGCACACGCCATTATTCTTGGTGAACCTCCACTCCTGGGTTTTCCTCTCCACTTTAAGGTCATATTGACCAAAGGAAGAGGGAAAAAAAATAGCAAGGAATTATACTGGACGTAGCAGCTCCTACTTATAGATTTTTTTCGACTCCCATCACCTACGTCTCTCCAGAGTGATCATCGGAAAGAACATTCTTCTCGACAGAAATGAATTTTTTCCTAGGAAAATGAGACAGCAGGTCAGAGAGGCGAGGCTGGAAGGATAGATAGAAGGTTGGGGATAGGTGGAGGGTGAAGTAAATTGAGAGTGAGGGGAGGACGAGGGTAAGGATAGATTGAGGGTGAGAGGAGGTTGAAGGTTAGGGAAGGTTGAGAGAGAGAGAGAGGAATGAAGAGGCAAAAATAAATTGTATATCAGTGAAAGGTATTTATTATCTTCGAATGAAAACTGAGAGATGCGAAGAATTAATAATGACAGCATTAATATGAACTGCAGAAAGGCACACACACAAACACACGACAAAGCAATATTCGTAACATGTGCATATTTCCCAACACTGCTAACATAAGGCGAAAAACTTTCTTCACTATTTAAGTGACTTTTGTGCTTTTTAAGAATGAAAAAAATGTTTCTATAGTCCTCCAGCCTTAATCAGATATATGATTAACAGTATGTATAAGTGGCAATAAATAAATAAATGATATTCCAGTAATTAACTTATGAAATTAATATGCGTTGGATTATTTTAATTAGGGCTCTAAATGGGAGAAGCTCGAATATATATATATTTTTTAGAGGATATTGTGTGGGAACTGACAACAGACCATACCCCCGGCCGGGATTGAACCCGCGGTCATAGAGTCTCAAAACTCCAGCCCGTCGCGTTAGCCACTAGACCAGCTAGCCACTAACGCTAGTGGCTAACGCGACGGGCTGGAGTTTTGAGACTCTATGACCGCGGGTTCAATCCCGGCCGGGGGTATGGGTTTGTTTGCAATCGTGTCATTACGATTTCTTGAGTCAACTGACAACAGGTTCGCTGCCTCTCCTATGATCTATTGTTGGGTTATTACTCGAGAGTCATTAAGGCTGTATATCACCTGCACATCACCAGCTATGTATTCTTGAATATCTAAACTTGGGATGAAAGTGAAATCTGCAGGCATACTAAGAGATATGCGTCTCTCTCTCTCTCTCTCTCTCTCTCTCTCTCTCTCTCTCTCTCTCTCTCTCTCTCTCTCTCTCTCTCTCCTCTCTCTCTCTCTCTCTCTTCTCTCTCTCTCTCTCTCACTTCCTCTCTCTCTCTCTCTCTCTCTCTCTCTCTGACTTGACTTACGAGTCCAAACATAACATTGTATTCCTCCCTTAATCTATATGCTAATGTGCCGGGCAGGCTCTTAGCGGAATAAAACGTGTTCTTTGATCGCCTCCAGATGAGCTTGGAAAAACCCTTCTCATCCACACCTCGTTCTTCTTATATTTGCATTAGTGAATCTGTGTGTCCATCTGTGACCTAATCTACGCCTTCATCCTTGTCTGTGATCAGTCAAGCTGTTGGTAATCGCAATATAGATAAGACATTGTTATAACATACAAACGGATTTAATGGAGGTACAAACTGCGAGAGTTGTTTTAAATTTAGTGTGACGTGAATTTCAAGGTCGATCTTGAGCTACATATCCTTAGATATTTATTTTGCTCTGGACAGTTAATCAAAAAATCTTCCAGTCCTAAATGGACAAAGGACTTTTGTATCATTGAGAAATTATTATCCAGTAGGGGTCACAGAGCGCCTGGGAAGTGGCAGGTAACCTGCTTTGATTCGAGGACGTGAACTCTAGCTGTGTTTCCTTGGCTTAAAAGCTCTGCACAAGTATTAGTATTAGTAGTGTATTAGATGGTTGCAAGGTAATTTTTTATGCCTTTCATGACTGCGGTCAGCAGTGTTTCTTAATTTCTTAGTATTGATCCTTGCATCAAACCAGATTAATTACATTCCACAGAGTCGAGACTCACTGGGCGTTCAGCAGTGTTGTATATAGACAAAAAAAATCCTGAAGCAAATCTCCAGCACCTCAGCCAGTGTACTCAGCAAGTGTCCTTACCTAGTGTACTCCTCAAGTAGTGTCCTCACCTAGTGCACTCCTCAAGTAGTGTCCTCACCTAGTGCACTCCTCAAGTAGTGTCCTCACCTAGTGCACTCCTCAAGTAGTGTCATCACCTAGTGCACTCCTCAAGTAGTGTCCTCACCTAGTGCACTCCTCAAGTAGTGTCCTTACCTAGTGCACTCCTCAAGTAGTGTCCTCACCTAGTGCACTCCTCAAGTAGCGTCCTCACCTAGTGCACTCCTCAAGTAGTGTCCTCACCTAGTGCACTCCTCAAGTAGTGTCCTCACCTAGTGCACTCCTCAAGTAGCGTCCTCACCTAGTGCACTCCTCAAGTAGTGTCCTCACCTAGTGCACTCCTCAAGTAGTGTCCTCACCTAGTGCACTCCTCAAGTAGCGTCCTCACCTAGTGCACTCCTCAAGCAGTGTCCTCACCTAGTGCACTCCTCAAGCAGTGTCCTCACCTAGTGCACTCCTCAAGCAGTGTCCTCACCTAGTGCACTCCTCAAGTAGTGTCCTCACCTAGTGCACTCCTCAAGTAGCGTCCTCACCTAGTGCACTCCTCAAGTAGTGTCCTCACCTAGTGCACTCCTCAAGTAGTGTCCTCACCTAGTGCACTCCTCAAGTAGTGTCCTCACCTAGTGCACTCCTCAAGTAGTGTCCTCACCTAGTGCACTCCTCAAGCAGTGTCCTCACCTAGTGCACTCCTCAAGCAGTGTCCTCACCTAGTGCACTCCTCAAGTAGTGTCCTCACCTAGTGCACTCCTCAAGTAGCGTCCTCACCTAGTGCACTCCTCAAGTAGTGTCCTCACCTAGTGCACTCCTCAAGTAGTGTCCTCACCTAGTGCACTCCTCAAGTAGTGTCCTCACCTAGTGCACTCCTCAAGCAGTGTCCTCACCTAGTGCACTCCTCAAGCAGTGTCCTCACCTAGTGCACTCCTCAAGCAGTGTCCTCACCTAGTGCACTCCTCAAGCAGTGTCCTCACCTAGTGCACTCCTCAAGTAGTGTCCTCACGTAGTGCACTCCTCAAGTAGCGTCCTCACCTAGTGCACTCCTCAAGCAGTGTCCTCACCTAGTGCACTCCTCAAGCAGTGTCCTCACCTAGTGCACTCCTCAAGCAGTGTCCTCACCTAGTGCACTCCTCAAGCAGTGTCCTCACCTAGTGCACTCCTCAAGTAGCGTCCTCACCTAGTGCACTCCTCAAGTACTATCACTCGTATTAATACCCCGAGTAGCTGGTAAAATATAGGTGCAGCATTGGGGAAAAGAACTGGAAAAAAAGACAGTAAATGAAATGATGGATCACGTGACCATGAAGTGCAGCGAGGGAGAGGAGAAATTCGTACCCAAGGGCAACAGAAACAATTGAAAGACCTGAACGAGCCCTTGGTTCACCCAGTGGTGTGGAGATACCAAATATATCATGGAAGTTATGCTCTTAGTCTTTGTATTACCTGTACCTGTTGACACTGTAAGAATGGTTACGTTTAAGCAGAACCTGCCTACCATGGGCCAGTAAATCTTATGTGGTGATAATCTTCTCATATGGCTGTATTTTAAGTATCCTTCATCAATTTCAGACATTCCTTTCCATCAGGTCTTTACTCCGATTGAAAGAAAAAAATATGTTTTCATTCGGAAGTAAAAAAAAATAACATCTGGTAAAAGTTATGGTAATCCTCTTATCAGTGTTCATGGTCCCTTGATGTCCGATTTTGCCCAGTGATAAATTTCAGCACTCGTAAAAACACTAGGCAGGGCCTTATAAATCCCACCCTCGGGTGAAACGTCGTAATAAAAGGTGTTTCTTTTCTACCAGTGTTTTTTTTTATTCACAACACTCGTAAAAACCTTAAGTTTGACCATTAAGTCGCTTCAGGAATCATGTGAGGAGTTACGGGCGAGGTGACGAGTCTCTCTCTGAGAACGTCAACGATGCTCACTGCTCTGGCAACGAGGGCTTTAACTAACACTTTTACGTCAGTCCAGTGTGCGTTCCTCTATCGGAATCTCTTGGACCGTAAACGTAGCGAATAGTTTCTCAGACTAACCCTTGATCCCGTTTTTTTTTATATCGCCTCGTGCTACTTCCACTTTTATAGTTTCGGAATCCTTAGAGGCTCAGAATTTATTTGTGTGTCTCTGAAGGCTACCGAATCTCACTGGATTCGGTCAATAGACAAACTATCTAAATCTCCTGAGGCTTAACCTCCTCCGTACCTCCAGACGGAGAGAACCGGAAGCGTGCGTTTGCAATACACGTACAACGAACATTTTGGCAGAAGTATCTTAAGTTTTCGGAGTATATGTTTTTATTATAATTTTAATAAATATCATTATTCAATTTGCTTTAATTTTGTAATTGTTATTATTATTATTATTATTATTATTATTATTATTATTATTATTATTATTATTATTATCATTATTATTATTATTATTATTATTATTATTATTATTATTATTATTATTATCATTATTATTATTATTACTTTTGTAACTGTTATGATTATTATTATTATTATTATTATTATTATTATTATTATTATTATTATTATTATTATTAATATTATTATTATTATTATTATTATTATTATTATTAATTATTATTAATTATTATTATTATTATATTATATTATTATTATTATTATTATTATTATATTATTATTATTATTATTATTATTGTTATTATTATTATTATTATTATTATTATTATTATTATTATTATTATTATTATTATTATTATTATTATTATTATTTATCATTATTATTATTATTACTTTTGTAACTGTTATTATTATTATTATTATTATTATTATTATTATTATTATTATTATTATTATCATCATTATTATTATTATTACTTTTGTAACTGTTATCATTATTATTATTATTATTATTATTATTATTATTATTATTATTATTATTATTATTATTATTATTATTATTATTATTAATGCGACTACTTTTATAATTATTATTACTGGTGTTAGCATTAACAACACCTGCTTGCCGCTAGCGTTGTATTATTACTGCGAAGAATATTGAGACGTAGTGTTGAAATGAACAACGATGATGCTGCCTGTTTGACAATATGGAATTCTGACAGTCTGATGATTTTCCAGGCTTGCTCGACACTTCCGCTCTGCTGCTCTTTCGGTTAGCAGCGTGTGTGTGTGTGTGTGTGTGTGTGTGTGTGTGTGTGTGTGTGTGTGTGTGTGTGTGTGTGTGTGGCACTGAATTTGATTCCAAAACAAGCACAAGTTGATGTGTCACTTGCCGTGGATGCTCTCTGTAGGCCTCTGTATGTGTGAGAGTCTCCCCTCCCCTCTAACTCTCTCTCTCTCTCTCTCTCTCTCTCTCTCTCTTTCTCAAATACTCCACATTCCTCAAACACTAAGGCTTATATGATGTGCTTAACTTCAAAGAAACAAAAATTGCCTTTCAGACTGACGGGAAGACCAGCAAGCCAGACTCAACCGTAACTTTTCCAATTACAAGAGAAATTAATTAACTTGGTTGAGATATGAAGGGAAAATTAATCCTGGAAGGACCGGTTGTCGAATTTCAATTCATGGCAGTGACCTTCAAATTGCTTGAAAATTGCCATTAGAGATATATTATCGGTTATAATAAAAATAGTAATAATAATAACAATAATAATAATAATAATAATAATAATAATAATAATAATAATAATAATAATAATAATAATAATAATAAAAAATAATAATAATAATAATAATAATAATAATAATAATAATAATAATAATAATAATAATAATAATAATAAAAATAATAAAAACATTAATAATAATAATAATTGTAATAAAAAATTAACAATAATAATAAAAATAATAAAAACAATAATAATAATAATTGTAATAAAATATTACCAATAATAATAATAGTAAAAATAATAATAGTTATAAAAATAATTTGAATAATAATAACAACAATAATAATAATAATAATAATTAATAATAATAATAATAATTTATTCTCATAAAAAAACGCGTACAAATAATGCAAATTTTGCGAGAAGCCCCTCATTATTTCGGGCAGAATAAAATTACCTCTAAGACTTTTGCACATTGAAAAGACTACATATTTATGCATATGGGGTTAATAAAAATCATGGTATGGAAAATATGGCATTTTGGTAGCTTTGGAAATATGACGATAGTTGGTCAATTGTGTCAAGACTGGGAGAGCAATATTCCTGGGACACCTCTTGACTTCAACAGTATCTAACTGGTTTTAGAACAGACGTGAAAATTCAGAAGTTGATTATTAAGTTAAATTATTGAGTTTGTGTAGCTGTCAAGTTGTGGAGGAAGTTGTGCGTTGAACTGTGTTGAGTTGTGTTTAGCTGTGGAGACCAGAGGAAACCTGTGGAGACCAGAGGAGACCTGTGGAGACCAGAAGAAACCTGTGGAGACCAGAGGAGACCTGTGGAGACCAGTGTTGACTTATGGAGACCTGTGTGTGCCTATGCTGACATGTGTCGACCTCTGTATGCTTAGAACATAAGAACATAAGAAAGAAGGAACACTGCAAAAGGCCTACTGGCTTATGCGAGGCGGGTCGAATTCTCACACCGGCTTAAGCCAATGCCTTGACCTAGTGAGGTCAGACACGTTACTTAAGGTAGGAGCACGGTATCCGACATAGTAGCACAAGCTAGTCAGGTCCAACTCATGCAAACCACACCTACTCATGTATTTATCCAATCTATTTTTAAAACTACACAACGTTTTAGCTTCTATGAATGTTCACTGGAGTTTGTTTTACTCCTCCACAACTCCCGAGTCTATTTTCTTTTGGGCTGTGTCGACCTGTATTTACCTCTAGTGACTTGTTTTGACCTGTTGGCCTGTGTTTAACAATTTTGTCTTTTGTTGAGCCTATTTTCCCCTGTAATGATCCGTACTGAAGTACATTGATTAATGATGACCTGTGTTTTGACCTGTCTTGACCTGTTGACAGACCTGGTCTGTTGTGTCCTGTGATGATCTGTATTAACCTATAGTGACTTATGTAGATGTTTATTGACCTGAAATGACCCGAAACTAAAGCCGTCAATTACTTTTTTAATTATAAATGAATTAGTTTCTGAACACATAACAAATACTAAATATGAAACTATGAAATCAAAATAATGAAGTTTACAAATAAAATTAAACAAATACATGATGCATGAACAATTAAACATATTAAATGATAAACTAATTAATAGCCAAATGAATTACGTATAATATTATATATATATATATATATATATATACATACATATATATATATTATATAATATATATATATATATATTATATATATATATATATATATATATATATATATATATATATATATATATATATATATAATAGTAGTAAGGGAGAAAAAGTTAGCATATGAGAAGTTTTTACTAAGTAGAAGTGATGCAAGGAGGGAAGAGTATATGGAGAAAAAGAGAGAGGTTAAGAGAGTGGTGAAGCAGTGTAAAAAGAGAGCAAATGAGAGAGTGGGTGAGATGTTATCAACAAATTTTGTTGAAAATAAGAAAAAGTTTTGGAGTGAGATTAACAAGTTACGAAAGCCTAGAGAACAAATGGATTTGTCAGTTAAAAATAGGAGAGGAGAGTTATTAAATGGAGAGTTAAAGGTATTGGGAAGATGGAGGGAATATTTTGAGGAATTGTTAAATGTTGATGAAGATAGGGAAGCTGTGATTTCGTGTATAGGGCAAGGAGGAACAACATCTCGTAGGAGTGAGGAAGAGCCAGTTGTGAGTGTGGGGGAAGTTCGTGAGGCAGTAGGTAAAATGAAAGGGGGTAAGGCAGCCGGGATTGATGGGATAAAGATAGAAATGTTAAAAGCAGGTGGGGATATAGTTTTGGAGTGATTGTTGCAATTATTTAATAAATGTATGGAAGAGGGTAAGGTACCTAGGGATTGGCAGAGAGCATGCATAGTTCCTTTGTATAAAGGCAAAGGGGATAAAAGAGAGTGCAAAAATTATAGGGGGATAAGTCTGTTGAGTATACCTGGCAAAGTGTATGGTAGAGTTATTATTGAAAGAATTAAGAGTAAGACGGAGAATAGGATAGCAGATGAACAAGGAGACTTTAGGAAAGGTAGGGGGTGTGTGGACCAGGTGTTTACAGTGAAACATATAAGTGAACAGTATCTAGATAAGGCTGAAGAGGTCTTTGTGGCATTTATGGATTTGGAAAAGGCGTATGACAGGGTGGATAGGGGGGCAATGTGGCAGATGTTGCAGGTGTATGGGGTAGGAGGTAGGTTACTGAAAGCAGTGAAGAGTTTTTACGAGGATAGTGAGGCTCAAGTTAGAGTATGTAGGAAAGAGGGAAATTATTTCCCAGTAAAAGTAGGCCTTAGACAAGGATGTGTGATGTCACCGTGGTTGTTTAATATATTTATAGATGGGGTTGTAAGAGAAGTAAATGCGAGGGTCTTGGCAAGAGGCGTGGAGTTAAAAGATAAAGAATCACACATAAAGTGGGAGTTGTCACAGTTGCTCTTTGCTGATGACACTGTGCTCTTGGGAGATTCTGAAGAGAAGTTGCAGAGATTGGTGGATGAATTTGGTAGGGTGTGCAAAAGAAGAAAATTGAAAGTGAATACAGGAAAGAGTAAGGTTATGAGGATAACAAAAAGATTAGGTGATGAAAGATTGGATATCAGATTGGAGGGAGAGAGTATGGAGGAGGTGAATGTATTCAGATATTTGGGAGTGGACGTGTCAGCGGATGGGTCTATGAAAGATGAGGTGAATCATAGAATTGATGAGGGGAAAAGGGTGAGTGGTGCACTTAGGAGTCTGTGGAGACAAAGAACTTTGTCCTTGGAGGCAAAGAGTGGAATGTATGAGAGTATAGTTTTACCAACGCTCTTATATGGGTGTGAAGCATGGGTGATGAATGTTGCAGCGAGGAGAAGGCTGGAGGCAGTGGAGATGTCATGTCTGAGAGCAATGTGTGGTGTGAATATAATGCAGAGAATTAGTAGTTTGGAAGTTAGGAGGAGGTGCGGGATTACCAAAACTGTTGTCCAGAGGGCTGAGGAAGGGTTGTTGAGGTGGTTCGGACATGTGGAGAGAATGGAGCGAAACAGAATAACTTCAAGAGTGTATCAGCCTGTAGTGGAAGGAAGGCGGGGTAGGGGTCGGCCTAGGAAAGGTTGGAGGGAGGGGGTAAAGGAGGTTTTGTGTGTGAGGGGCTTGGACTTCCAGCAGGCATGCGTGAGCGTGTTTGATAGGAGTGAATGGAGACAAACGGTTTTTAATACTTGACGTGCTGTTGGAGTGTGAGCAAAGTAACATTCATGAAGGGCTTCAGGGAAACCGGCAGGCCGGACTTGAGTCCTGGAGATGGGAAGTACAGTGCCTGCACTCTGAAGGAGGGGTGTTACTGTTGCAGTTTAAAAACTGTAGTGTAAAGCACCCTTCTGGCAAGACAGTGATG
>NC_069450.1:21909726-21932990 GCF_026875155.1 Cherax quadricarinatus
TACGTATTTCCTTTCCTCGTAAAAAGAGGCTCTGCCAGTGAAAGACATGACACTCCCGTGGCAGGGAGGGACATGACACTCTCGTGGAAGAGAGGGACATGACACTCTCGTGGCAGGGAGGGACGTGACACTCTCTTGGATGGGAGAAACATGATACTCTTGTGGAAGGGAGGGACTTGGCACTCTCGTGGCAAGGAGGGACATGACACTCTCGTGGCAGGGAAGGACATGACACTCTCGTCGCAGGGAGGGACTTGGCACTCTCCTGGCAGGAAGGGACATGACAACCTTGTAGCAGTGAGGAACATGTCACACCCTCATCTCAGAAAGGGAGTCAACACCGTCTCTGACACCCTCATCTCAATGAGGGACTCGACAGTTTCTCACACCCTCGTGGATGGTTCTTCTGTCAACCCTGCAACTCACACTCGGAAAATGCCTGATAAATATTGAAGATCAAGGTTGGCGCTTTCCATCTCCCTTTGTTTGTTCATAATTTCCTTCGGTAACGTTCAAAGTGTTTATATTTTTGGTTGAGGTAGCGAGAAGGTTTGATGGCTTGTTGACTCGTAGCAGCGAGCTGCATGTTGTTGTTGGTGTGTGTGTATGTGTGTTGACCTGTGTGTTTACATGGGGCAAAGTACACACACACACACACACACACAGCACGAAACTGCTGGTGAAAAGACTGTACGTCTGATCCAACGAGTGGTTGCTCGAGTTCAAACCTAAGAGGAGCACAGAAACGAAGATGTAATGCTAGTTTGACCCTGATGATACAGGTACATAGAGTCTACACACAACAGGCGGCAGCAACAGTAGCAGAAGTAGCAGAGGGAGTAACAACACCAATAACAGCAGAAACAGCAGCCGTAAAAAAGAGCAACAGCCACAGAAGCAACAACATAAGCAGGAGCAGCAGAAGCAGAAGCTGCTCTACTCTGCTGCTCTCTACTGCAAGTTAGTATAAGAGCCACTGCTAGAGTTCTAAATTTAAGGCACCAAAATCCTAAAGGCCAACGATCACGCATAAACTTATATTTTATGTTGGGTGTTCTCGGTGAGAGAATCGATGTGTGCTCTTTTCCACTCTCTCTCTCTCTCTCTCTTCTCTCTCTCTCTCTCTCTTCTCTCTCTCTCTCTCTCTCTCTCTCTCTCTCTCTTCCTTTGCGTCCTTTCTCTTTAATCTTCTATATTTCATTCTATTTGCTTAATTTACTTAAACTAATCAATCATAAGTTAATGCAGAGCTATAGATCGTGCAGACATTTACAAAAAAGAATTAAGAAAGCAAACGGTATGATTTGAAGAGGGATTTTCTTGGAAAATGAATCCCTTTTGGTTAATTCTCCTGATCCCATTGTTCGTGGTTACAAGTCAAAGGAATTAGCTGGAGTCGTTCTGTAGAACCGGTGACTGCTAGTGATGTTTCATTGTTAAACGTTTAAATGCAAGAGCTTTGTCTCTGTGTAGGGCACTGGTTGGAGTCCTTATTGTCGACGAGCCTCAGATTAAGCAAGCTTACTGACGAACTTCAAGTTAGGCAAACTTATTGACGAACTTCAAGCTAAGCAAGCTTACTGACGAACTTCAGATCAAGCAAGCTTACCGGTGAACTTCAGATTAAGCAAGCTTATTGCTTACACCCTCAAACACACAAACCTAATAAACTAGCACACCTTTACACTCAGCTTACTGTTAGCACACTCTCACACACAAAATTATATCTTCAGAACTCAATCAGACCCATAATGTGTTAGGACAATCTCAAGCTCACAAAATTATGTTATCAAACCGTCAAATACAAAACATAATAAATCATAGAGAGACACACACAAAATGTGTTTAGTATACCCTCACATCCCCAACACAGTATCTTCAAAAGCATCCTAACACACTCTGTATTGTACCACAATTCATTGACAAAAAAAAGGCCAACATCTAACTAAAAATATATTTCTTTTTCTTTGACAGGAATACGACCAGATTGCGAATAACTCTAGAAACTCATTTCCCAAACACCCACAGAACAATACAGTGTTGCAGGAGGCACTGTTGCAAAGGCATAATGGCCTCACCCTGGCTCTGACAGGAAGGTACGCAGTTGTTGAGAGCTCCACGCTTGTTCATTTACATATTCACGTTACGATAATGTCTTAGCAGTTGTGGGTAGCTTAGTACTTAGTCACCACCATTCTCTACATAAAATTATTTTTTAACATACTGTAAAATATAATGCTGAGATTTCTTTTGGAGTTTGTTACAATAGAGAGGGCGAAATTTTGAATGAAAAATGGAAGTCAGAAATGAAAAGCAGTATTCGCTCTACGGAAATCAAGCAGTAGAGAACACTGGCTATCATTTATTTGGCTGTCGTCAGTCATACACGCGTCCAGAGTTTGAACGGTCACAAACGAAGTCCGGGCTGCATCATTTCTCATTTACTCCCACGTGAAGTGAATCAGCTAGCATCATAGAATATTATTTATATGTATATTGAACTGATCGTGGCGATGGCAATTTGTTATTGCAGTGGTGGTGGTGATGGTGGTAGTGGTGGTACTGGTGGTAGTGACTGTATATTGTGCTACTGGTAGTGATGGTGGTTATGGCAGTTGTGGAGATGATAGATTACGCTAGTGACTGTAGTGATAGTTATGGAAGTTAATGGTAGTGATAATAATATACTATGATTGTAAGCTTTGCTATTATTTATATTGAAATTGCGGATCAGTAGGCCTTCTACAGAGTAACGTGAGGTATCGACTCAATTTGTGAGGTGAGGTGATGCCTCACTGAGTTATGTGGCTCCTCACTGGGTGAATTGTCACCTTCTCTGAGTGAGCCATTACCTTAGTGAATAACATTAAATATGCTTCTCTTGCCTTTCTTCCTACTCCTCTGAATATGTATTTTCTCCAAATATACACACACATACATACATACATGGATATACGTATATGCAATACAATCGCAAACAGGCGATCGTAACAGTGCAAGACAAACCACGGGGGATGCAAATCTTCCAACTATATATATATATAATATATATATATATATATATATATATATATATATATATATATATATATATATATAATATATATATATATATATATATATATATATATATATATATATATATAATATATATATATAATATATATATATATATATATATATATATATATGTATATATATATATATATATATATATATATATATATATATATATATATATATATATGTGTGTGTGTGTGTGTGTGTGTGTGTGTGTGTGTGTGTGTGTGTGTGTGTGTAAGTGTAATTGTGCAAGACAGGTATACAGTACCGACAAGATGAAAGTTAAGACACTTGTGCAACATCAGATGTTGCACAAGTGTCTTAACTTTCATCTTGTCGGTATTGTATACCTGTCTTGCACAACTTGTCAGGCACTGCAACATCATGGTATCTTGAAATGCGAAACGTTTACAATAAAGATAACCAGATGTTGCACAAGTGTCTTAACTTTCAAGTTTAATTGTAACCACGAACAAGTGGTATTTATTCAGTAACAAACTGCGGCTAGACAGGGGATCGAACCCTTGTTGTTTTAGCCCTCGTGGGAAGAGACCGATCTTTCACGACGCTCTAAACCACTGGACCATATAATCCTACAAACAACATGAACCTAGCGAACTAGGTGGGGAATAAAATGGTGTGGTTGTCTGAGACAACCACACCATCGTATGTCCTCGCAACATGAAGCAAGCCTAGTTCGCTAAGCTCATGTTGTTTGTAGGATTGTATGGTCCAGTGGTTTAGAGCGTCGTGAATTTTCGTTTTCTTCCTACTAGGCGGGCTAAAACAACACGGGTTCGATCCCCTGGCTAGCCGCAATTTTATCACTACAGAAATTGCATAGCATTTAATATCACTATGGCAATAGCACTTACCTTAGGAACACTTCCTCAGCATGAATAAAACTCTTGCCAATATGTTCTGACCTATACGCGTCCTGCTGTGCCCCTTTATTTTCCGAAGAAGTAAAATTTATTGCCTGTGCCCTATATTCTGCGGTGTTTCTCCTCTTCCCGTCTCCTTTTACAAAAATGATCTTCTGGACAGTTAATAAACTGGGGGAACAGTTCTCTTCTTCTTCCTCATCTCCAACACTGCTCTTGTAATGGTGGAAAAGTGCTCCCCTAACCTATTTTTGAAAATTCGAAACACAGGCACTTTCAAGACATTTATTAATGGAAATGTCTCATCCCTGGTGACTTTATCAGTTGTAATTATGATCGATAAAGCCATCAGTGACGAAATGTCTCTTTTAGTAAATATGTTATCTGTGCATATGAGTCTTAATCTCAAACAATCTGTCTGTGTTATCATATCGGTACTTATACTCACCTTCAAATTTATTTCACCACACCGTCCCTAAATTGGTAGGGAAGTGCCCGCTCTACTCCATTACACCGCCCATAAACTGTGGGAAAAGTGCCTGTCTGTTCAACTACACCTTCCTAAACTAGTGGAGACGCACACCTCTATTCCAGGACACTGCCCCTAAACTGTTGGAGAAGTGGCCCTCACTTCCACTACACCGACCCTGAACTAGTGGTGAAGCATCTCTCTCCCTCTTGTACATCAAGCAATCTATGCGTGTGTGTGTCTTATCCGCCATCAATTCTGCCTTTCCCCTCCTTCATTGAGTCCCGCTGTATCCTTCCTCTCCCTTCCCCTGCAGCTATTTTCACGCTCAATATTCTCGTGAGGCTTCATCCATCACCTTGCTAGCCCTCGGCTGCTCCCCAGCACACGTCCTCAGCCTCACTACTGGACTCCTCACGTCCTGATGCTTCCTCTGGTCCTCAAAGCAGAGGGTTCTCAGCCTCACTCTGCAGACCAATACATTAATCTTCTCAAGGATCTCCTTGTCTATACAGTCATCAATTCCTTTTCTCCTCATATTTAATTCACGTTCCCCTCTTTTTGGTTCATGTTTACTTCTATCAATGATTCTCATTCATATCCATATTTGTCTTTAGAGTTCTTCATATATATATATATATATATATATATATATATATATATATATATATATATATATATAATATATATATATATATATATATATATATATATATATATATTGTTCTGCCCAATATGTAAAACTTGAGATAAGGATAATTTTACTTGCAACAGCACATTTGCTAATATCACTCCACACTTACATTATCTTCGTCACCCCATACTTGTCATAATACCTCTGCCACTACACACTTTCCATAATACCTCGGCCATCATACACAAAGCGAAACAGCCAAGCATGGCTAAATATAATACAGATCTGATCGTTAAAACCATTGTTAGACCAGTATCTCCGAAATGTAAAATTTACCTGGTCGCAAAGAGTGCATTGTAAAGTCAGTATCCCTCAGATATAACGTTGTATGAATAACTGAACTCACAATACTAATTTGGACTTTACACGATGTTTCGGTCCGTCCAGGACCGTTATCAAGTCACGATTGATATTATAGTAATTAGTGAAATATTCAGTAACATATCAGCAGTCAGCAGCACATTACACTGTATAAAAGTAACCAGCAGACATTACACAGTAAAACAGTAATCAACAGTACATTACACAGTATTACAGTAACAGACGATAGTACGTCACACTGCACAGTGTATCGCCAACCACTGTTATCGACTGTCAATAAAGAACGAGGCTTCATGTAACTCCTCGTTCTTGACGGCTTATAATTAATAATTCTTCAAAGGAAAGCCATTTCGTAAGCTTGATGAAAAAGCCTCCGTCTTTCGATTAAAAAGACAGTGACTCACGAAATCGTAATAACACGGTTGCAAATAAACCACGGAATGGGTTCAAACCACACCCTTTCCGTGGTTTATTTAAAAAGAAAGTGGATTTGTACCGTTATGTAACTCTGAAGGTGAACAAGAGTCACAACGGTATATGCGCAGCGACCTCAACTCTGTTTACTTCGACAACTTGGAAGTCTCTCCAAAGTTATCCAGTTGCTGTTGAAACGTTTCACAAAATATTGGCCACTGCTGATGACAGCTTTTACCGGAAGCTGTAGAGTGCAGCAGTCTCTGGAACCTGGAGTGGAATAAATCATATTTCCCGACCTCCGGTTCCATGAGGTGAAACCAGTGAAGGAACAATGCATACCTCTCGAAACAGAAAAGTATTCATTTTGTTTTTATTATTTAAATTTTAGAATGAGATTATCATTGTGTATAGTTGAACATAATTCTTTACAGCGAGATGAGGAATGACTTTCTGGGTAAAAGCTCTTAATAAATGCCATGACTTCCTGACATCCTCCCTTCTTTCCAATCGAAACTCAAAAACTTTATAAAATATAAGAAATCAACCAAAAATAGTAAAATAAAAAATTTGTCTATTGAAGTGAGTCTCGGAAACGTGGAATCAGGAAGCGAATTTCATTCAGCATATATCGAACGAGGTAAAAAAAAAGGGGGGGTCTGGAAACATTTGTATTCGTGCGCTGCAAATTTGCACACCGCCCTGATGAGCTGGGGAAGCCTGGCGAGTGATTAATGTCTGCATCGCTGAAACAGAAGAATGGCTTGCCAACTCTCTTTCGAAGCGACGAACATTCGTACCAATACACTTGCTAACCGACTCGTTTTCGAATAACTCACTTTTGAAGAACTCCCGATTATTGCAGTTGTTTTGGCTTGGGCAGCGGTACAAAGGCCACTTGTTCGTAGTTGTGGCCATAGTGCAGCTTGTTCTGTTCATTAGTTGCTAGTTGTGGTCACAGTGCAGCTTGTTCGGGTCATTACTTGCAAGCCACTGCCCACGGTGGCATGGTGTGTGCCATTAAACACAGACACGTGGCTACAAATAAATGGCCAATGAAGCCCCAATGGTACATTCTTACATTCTTTCTGTACACAGTAGGACAGGGAAGAATTTTATATACTGGGTTCTTAAGACGAGTGGGGAGGTTAGTAGGGAGGTGTTGGGGTGGTAATAGAGTGTGTGAGGAAGGGAAAAGAGAGGAGGAGAGGGAGTGAGGAAAGTTGGCATGAGAAAACGAGAAAATTAGGAGGCTGGAGAGGAATATGTTGGCAAAGAAAATATGGGTGGGAAAGTAAAGAGGAATGTTGGTGAAGAAAAGAGGCACCAGGCAATGACGAAGGATAACGAAATAGAGCGTTGCTTAAGAGTCAGGATAGGTGATTTGTTGAAACGTTAATGTGGCAATATATGGGCAGGAATTTGGTTCAGACTGGGGCATGCAGGCAGTGGGGATGGATTAAGAAGATGGTTAGGTAGAAGAAAGAAACAGAGAATAGGAAATGGTGGAAACATATGTTCTCCGCCCTGTGACTGTTACTTTACTTGACGGGCCAAGACCACAAGTGACCATGCACTCGCATGTATAGTCTTACCTCAACAACAGACACCAATATGTCGTTATCAAGGGCACTTCCTCGTCTTCAAGAACTGTTAACATTGGCGTCCCACAGGAAAGTATCTTTGGCCCTCTGTTCTTCTTCTGATACATCAATGAACTACCAAATGTATCAGTGTTTTCACATGGTTCCACATTTAGTTATGTCGTTTCCTTAAATTTGTTACTTTCTAGGAGCATCCCTGAAACCTCCTAGAAAACTAGAATCACTAGAAATCCCTGGCTGCATTCTAAACTTGACTGACTTAGTAAAGCTTAAAATTTCTGGTAGGTCGTAATTAAGTCCTTTTTCCACTGGTGCCATTCTTATAGGAAAGTCTGATTTATTTACATTTAACACTGAGAAATAACAGCTGATGACGATCTCTGAGTATTTATTATTATTATTATTATTATTATTATTATTATTATTATTATTATTATTATTATTATTATTATTATTATTATTATTAACGAAGTTGGAGGTCTTGTGTCCAGAGGGCTTTAGTAGCAAAAATAAATCCTCTCTTGCTGGTTCACTACGCGGTGAGTTGTGATAACAATACAGGATTCATTATTGCTGCACACCTTCCACGGCTGTTATGTACCATGACCTGCAAAAAGTTGTTATGAGCTGTCAAAAACAGTGTTCTGGTGAATTCTAAAGTGAACTTATTTATTTATTCATGTGGAAGCGCTTTGTAATTGGGAGGTAATCGGGCTTGATCCAATGTAATGGATGGTACCTCCAGGAGCTTGAATAGAGAAATTCTCTTTTTTTCGGTGCTCTCAACTGATGGCTTTTTTTTTTTTTTTGTCCTTATTCTAGTTTTATGAACTGATTACTAATGAAAACTTATACATACTCACATTTATAAACACACACACGAGTGGTATTTAATCATAAAATACATCATAACATAAAAAAATATATATATATATATATATATATATATATATATATATATATATATATATATATTTATATATATATACTCCCCTTCACATTCCCACCATCAGTGAAAGCGCAGGGCTAGTTAGCCAACTATTGTTAGCACCAGAAATAACTAAAGTGGGAATGCTAACGCCAGACAAGACATTTTTCATCCGTAACTTGTTCAATTATAGGTCGAGTTTGACGTGGCTTGAATTATATTTCACGTCACGCTGCTCAGGTGTTTCTGTCCCTCGCTTCTCCAACTCGCACGAAGAACAGTACGAAGCTGGTGTGACCTGTACCCACTTCACATCTCTGGAAACATCTTTCACAACCCATGACAACACGGAACCTCAACAATACTGGCTTGTTCAGTTTCCACTGTTCTCTCAGGTCTGGAGTCTCTTCAATCCATGCAGCCTGAGGGACCCTAAAGGAGTTTTTTGCTGGTGAAAGATCGGGAGTATACCGAAATGTAGTAAATTAAAATCAACTAAGCAGAATAAATCATAAAAAACGTCATAGGGCCCTTACTGAGCGAAATGTTGGTTTAATAGAGGCTTGATCAGTCTACATATCATAGAATTTACAACATTTTGCGATTAGAGATTCAACAACACTTTTTAAAACCATAGTCAACCACTTGGTTAGCAATACTTATACACAAAGCCAAAATGATATTGAAACCCTTGGAAAAAAGCCGTACATAAAATACTTTCAAAGGCTATCTTTTCAGAAGAAAGCCTCACTTAAGAACGCTTTGAATCTCTAAAAAAAGAGTAAGCTAAGAGCCAAATTGAAAGAATTATTGCCTGCCTGAATCGTCTCACCCTCCATGTCTTGACTAACTCAACATTCAGTGTTTTAAAGCTGGCCTGTTGCCAGTGCGAAGTGGAACGACGTGTAGAGCAACTGTTCTTTTTTACTTGGCTCGAGAATGTAAGTGTCGATCTCTTCCTGTCTGTGCTTCAGATTCATTGAGACTGCGTAGGGAATGCCTTCTCTTGAGCTGTTGGATTTATTGCTTTATCTTCTGATGTCTTCTGTATATAATTCTGCAAGGATGAGGGACTGATTACCTCCTCTTCTACAGTATTTCGTTTATTCTCATGTATTGTACTGATAAAACTACAGAAATATAGATATCCATATGTTGCACATGTGGTCATTTCTGGAAAACTAGTTATAAGAACAAAGTTGTTTGGAAGAGCTCTGTTGTTATTACTAGGTTTCCAGATGGTCCCTAAGTGGTTACCAGGTGGTAGCTAGTGGTCATTATATAGTTCCCAAAGTCGACACTGAGGATACAAGCAGATTATTTACTGTCAGGCACGAAACAACAACACGAAAAACTCGAAATAGGATGCATGTCGAATGCTCTCAAGCTCTCTGAAGGTGTAAAGACCTTGTATATAGAAATCATGCAAGAACCCTATATAGTGAATACGCCAGTGTTTATTTCAAAAGATTTCTCTTAAAAAATAAGCAAACGTGAGCACTCTACAAATTGTTAAAGATTTTGTTTTAGAGAATGGGCAGCGAGAGCTCCCTACAAAAGTTTTTTTTATAGCAGAAAGCCGCTAGTGTGAGCACTTCGGAGTTCGCCCACAACATCAATATCTCCACACTGTGATAAGCATTCTCAAAGACACAGTTTGACGTTTATTGACAAAAGGTCGAAGTTGAAGTATTACTTTCTCCATACGAATGACAAATATCCCAGAATCAGTTTGGTTTTACTGCGAATATTTCTCTCTCTATCTCTCTCTCTCTCTCTCTCTCTCTCTCTCTCTCTCTCTCTCTCTCTCTCTCTCTCTCTCTCTCTCTCTTCTCTCTCTCTCTCTCTCTCTCTCTCTCTCTCTCTCTCTCTCTCTCTCTCTCTCTCTCTCTCATCTCTCACACACACACACACACACACACACAAACAACACACAAAAGAAAATGATCTGAAAAACATTTACATGTCTTCAAAAAAGAATGCAAAAGCTCCATGAAGCAATTCTTTCTTGGTCATGTACACAAAAATTAAGACCAGGTATAAACACAGAGACAAACTCCATTACACTGTAATAATATTAGTAAAATTACCGACATGACAATATCGAGCCATTACGGCTTGATAAAGCTCCTGGAGAGCGAAACGTTGCCACAGTAAAATTCCACATTAGTTGCATTTTTTCCCTAAGAAACTCCATCAAACAAAAAGTGCAAGAATACAGAGAAACACCAAAGACATACATACATAAAAATACACAACCACAAACACTCGAAGCGACTCAAACACGCACACACACACAAAAACACACACACAAAGTTACATCTGTATTTTTTTTATTTATGCAAACAAGATTATTCTATCCAGCAATGTGCTCAGAAGCGAATTACGAGCCGTAGAATTTTAGAAATTTTGCATCAGAGGAAAAAATTCTTTTACGAGCTAAACTGACGCGAATTCCCCTGGTAATATATATTCGTTTTAGCTCATCTGATTTACATCAGCGTAGGATTTCACCTGTCTCGTGCAAATATTGTTACTTAATGTTTTTATAGAGAAATAGCTACATATAAACCCATGTATATTTAACTGGGTCAAGTTATTAATTTGAGATTTTATATTATATATATTATATATATATATATATATATATATATATATATAATATATATATGTGTGTGTGTGTTGTTGTATATAAATATATATATAATATATATATATATATATATATATATATTTTAATATATATTATATATATATATATATATATATATATATATCCAGCCTTGGCGCACGCCTCGACCCACAAGACCATTCCGCATCGGTGTTGCCCTTTTGACTTGCCGCCCCTATTCTCGCCGAACACAGGTGTATTTGTGGCAGTGAAGCAGCAGACCAGATTCGGGTGCCATGGTCTTGTGTGCGTAAATCCGAGGGAAGATATGCAAAGACATGTGAGGTTAATAACATTATCAAGAGGAGCCTCACAACAGCTGGATGCCCCAGCAATAAGGGAGCCACCCCAACTATGCAGTCTGATGGCAGCCAAAGCGTCCAGATGGTATCACCTTCAAGCCTGGACAGATGGGAAAGAGTGTGGTGGGTCTATACATGTGCATCTACCTGGCTGATACCTATCTCCAATACACCAGGAGGAAGGAGGGGCAGCTGCCAGCTTCAGGGATTCCCAAAAGTCCTAGAAAATAGGAGAACTTGCCCATCATTATATGTTTTGGTTCCCATAGGCTAGCAGAGACCCTTGGCTCATGGGGAAAGAGTGCATCTAAATTCCTTAAGGAGCTGGGAAAAAGACTCATCAGGGTAACTAGGGATCCCAGGGTAGCTAGTTTTCTGTTCCAGCGGCTCAGTGCGGCTGTTCAAAGTGGTAATGCCTGCTGTATTTTGGGCACACGCCCCAGCTCTGAGGAGCTGGATGAGATTTTCGCCTTATAACCGGTGATACACACGTAATAACATGTACCTTATATGCCACCTTTATATCAACAATGTATCTCTTAAATGGTATAAAATACTGAAGAAGCCTACACAGTAGGCTTCTTCAGTATTTTATACCATTTTAATGTTCGCTTTGTCAGACACTGCAACACAAGGGTATCTTGGTACAGACCTGAAATCAACTTGGACAACTTCTACTAGTGAGAATGGCTGGATTTGAGAGGGATGTGACCTCCCAACGACTTCATTCTTACCTCTACTGGCAGCCTACATCTCACCACCTGGTGGTATATAAGGCTCCATCCTGTCACTTCAGCTCCATATTGTTTCAGACTATGGAACAATACTCTTCTCCAGACTGAGGGACTGACCACCTCAAAACTTCAAGGGTGATGGACTGATTACATCGTCTTCAAGTCTCTTCTGCTTCTATCAACTTTTCTGTACTCGACTGAAGAAGCCTACTGTGTAGGCGAAACGTTTCGCAATAAAGATACCTAACTGTTTCATATGTGTCTTACTGAACAACCTGTCAGTATTTTATACCATTTTAATGTTCAGGAATAGACTTAGAAGTGTCCCTGTTTGCAGATGATGTGAAGTTGATAAGCGGAATTCAATCGGACGAAGACCAGGCGGAACTACAAAGGGATCTGGAGTTCAACCCCACCAGTGCAAAGTCATGAAGATTGGGGAAGGAGAAAGAAGACCGCAGGAGGAGTACAGTCTAGAGGGGTCAGAGACTACAAACCTTACTCAAGAAAAAGGATGTTTGGGTGAGTATAACACCAGGCACATCTCCTGAGGCGCACATCAACCAAATAACTGCTGCAGCATACGGGCGCCTATCAAACCTAAGAATAGCATTCCGACATCTCAATACGGAATCGTTCAGAACTCTGCACACCGTGTATATCAGGCCTATATCAGAGAATGAAGACAAATAAGCAGATGGGATTCACTACTGACAAACGTAAAATAATGCATTCTACATATAGAAATCTCAAGCATAAGCGTAAAGCGTTGGCAGACAAACTTGCTGTGATAAAAGAGAGGAGAAAAGCCTCTGAGTATTTATAAGCTACAACCTAAAGTACGCTAAACAATTATTCTCCACAAACAGTAAAGCCAAGAGAATGCTTATCTTCATTGCTAAAAATAAAAACCAAGTACATAATACTATATTACTATAAACTTTCTATACCCTAATATCGTAAAGGGCGAAGTCAGACTTGAGAGAATACAAAGGAAAACAGAGATAAATCACGTGAAGAATACACCAACCTACTATATCTGTTCTCCCTTAGGAAGTTAAGAACACGTGATGAATTCATTCTAAGCATTAGAGTGGATCAGACAGATACATTACAGTCAAACAATGAGACACTGTTTGCAGTGCAAAGTAAATCAATGTAAATGATAAGGGAATGAATCTTTAAAGGACAAAATGCAACACTAATGTATGGGAAAATATGCAGAATATAATCACAGACTTGAACAGACTTTTCACTGAAACTTGAAGCATAATAATGCAGTATTTTATGAACAAGAAGACAAACTTGAGAGGCAGTTTGAAAATGTCGTAATCAATTAGATTTAGATGATACGCTTCACAAATATCCCGCATATGGGAGAAAGAAATTTATGACGATGTTTTGGTCCGACTTGGACCATTAACTAGTCATACTAACACACGAAGGTAAGGAAACCAGTATACACTCACACACACACACACAAGGTGGACCTAGTGACGACCAGCGAAGTGGCGGGGCCAGAAACTACGACCCGACCCCTGTCACCACAAATAGGTAAGTACACATACACACACGACTCTCTCTCTCTCTCTCTCTCTCTCTCTCTCTCTCTCTCTCTCTCTCTCTCTCTCTCTCTCTCTCTCTCTCTCTCTCTCTCTCTCTCTCTCTCTCTCTCTCTCTCTCTCTCTCTCTCTCTCTCTTTCTCTCTCTCTTTCTCTCTCTCTTTCTCTCTCTCTTTGACCTAAAGCATACCCACTGATGCTCCGGAGGGCGAGTCGTCTTGCCTTTCCTTTATACACTTGGGAGACCAGTCGTTGGCTTCTCTTCCACACACTCGAGTTTTACTTGGTCTTTTCTGAGACATTTTCCCCGAGGAACCCAGTTACCCTTACACATCCCAGTAAATTGTGCTGCGTGAAAATTTTATGGAATGTCCTTGAACCACCTTACACCACACTATCACATGCACTGAAGTATCATCATCTTACACCATACTATCACATGCACTGAAGTACCATCGTCTTACACCACACTATCACATGAACTGAAGTACCATCATCTTACACCACACTACTATACACCCTACACACCTCCACATCTCTCTGTACACACTGCCATACACTCCAGGTATACACACCTAAGCATCACGCGATACTATACACTCTTAGTACCGTACTCCTCCTCCGTGAATGCTCAACCTGCAAGTGTCCAAAAAAATCCTTTATTAACCTAAACAGAAAATCATTTATGGTGGTGTACACTATTATCAGTGAAACCCTCGAGTATGTATCACCAGCCTGGAGTCCGTAACCAGGCATCCCATTGCAGGAGCTTAGTGAAAAGACAGTAGACACGATCCCGACATTCAGTATCTTCAGGGGCATTAACTGGGTGAACAAGGACCAACTATTGTGAGAGAAACCTTGAGAAGAAAACAGAGTTAAACCGTAGAGACGTTACTAAACCCCTTCTCCAATGTAAAAATTGTGATTAAACGACTTTTTTTTAGTATTATGGTGAAGCAAATGTAGAGTAAAAACTATGTATGATGTAATCCATTATGGGCTTCCCAAGCGAATATGTATTTTTGAGAGATATATGAGTTTCTTTTCAGACCTTATTGCAGAGGAAATTCTCTGCTCATGAAGTGAGTGGAATTTTTCCCCAAGTGTATGTTAGGGGTCGGAGGAAAATGCTTCCAACATTTTACTGAATAACAGCAAGAAAAAGAAATTTAGGAATGAGTCCCTGTGTAGGTGGGTGAAATATACGAACAAGCACGAGTTTGGGACTGGCTTAGTCGTAATCCCTTACCTGCCTGAGCTGTGGGGCTCGCGACCGGTCAGGTCCCCATCCGAGATAAGTTTGTCAACTAAGCTTTATGTCAAATAGGAGTGAGCTCTTACTGAAAGGCAAAGAACGAGAAAATGAGGCAGAGTTTGCGAAAGCGATATAGTCAAAATGCAACAGAAGAAAGATGAACAGAGACGAAGGCGACATCGGAGAGAGAGGAGACAGGAATCGGATATCAAAGACAACGAAATCGCCGTGCAATGAAGATGATAAATAAGATCAAACAGAAAGAGGTAAAAACAGTTATACAGAGAGATATTTAGCAAAGGCTTAGATAATAGGCATAACGCACACACATTTCCCTTCTCTCCCTGCGTGCCTCCGATACAGGACATGTCATTTCCCGTCATTTCCATATGATGAACACAAGACTGTTATTAGTACAAATGACATCACTATAAGGGGGATCTTAGGGTCTTACTATGGGTGATACGTACACAACTGAGTTGCAGGGGTCGAATCATAACTCTTATAGCTCTTCTCTCAACTTAATCAATCGGTTTTATTGATTTCTAGCCACTGTAGTCTTCTCTTCATCCCTTGAAGAGAAGTATAAGTATTGCTTCCATGGCCTTGTTACCCACTGGGCTCCATTTACTCACCTCCCCTCTCATCTAAAAATGCCTTTTCCTATTTCCTTTATCTAATCCTCTGAGAATTTTGTAAGTCATGATCCTGTCACTACTGGTCTTTTCCTCTTCTATGTTGTTAGAGAGAGAGAGAGAGAGAGCTGGGGTTGCTTTCATATGAGGTTCTTGGTATCTTATGATGTTTCTGCTATCTTCCGATTGTAATACTACTTTATGATGTATTTGCTATCTTCTGGTGCTTTTGAGTCTCCGGTAATATTAGCACAAAGCCTGCTAGAGCTGCTAGTTTAAACAGTGACCCAATTAAATCGCTCCATCAGGGGATTTATGTTTTAATATTAATTCAGGATAGCTTAAATGTAAATTAATTTTATTACCTACATTATTAGAGAACACTGTAACAGACCGCTGACACTGGGAACGAGAGAGTGGGTATCTTGATTGTCCGTGCTCGGCGTGATCTAGGGGTAGCTGGTGTACAAACTGTCCGTGCTCGGCGTGATCTAGGGGTAGCTGGTGTACAAACTGTCCGTGCTCGGCGTGATCTAGGGGTAGCTGGGTGTACAAACTGTCGTGCTCGGCGTGATCTAGGGTAGCTGGTTACAAACTGTCCGTGCTCGGCGTGATCTAGGGGTAGCTGATATACAAACTGTCCGTGCTCGGCGTGATCTAGGGGTAGCTGGTGTACAAACTGTCCGTGCTCGGCGTGATCTAGGGGTAGCTGGTGTACAAACTGTCCGTGCTCGGCGTGATCTAGGGGTAGCTGATATACAAACTGTCCGTGCTCGGCGTGATCTAGGGGTAGCTGGTGTACAAACTGTCCGTGCTCGGCGTGATCTAGGGTAGCTGATATACAAACTGTCCGTGCTCGGCGTGATCAGGGTAGCTGGTGTACAAACTGTCCGTGCTCGGCGTGATCTAGGGGTAGCTGGTGTACAAACTGTCCGTGCTCGGCGTGATCTAGGGGTAGCTGGTGTACAGACTGTCCGTGCTCGGCGTGATCTAGAGGTAGCCAATGATATGGGCTGATTTTACTCTCTTTTGAACGAGAAAAACTGAAACAAAAGAACAATCTGGACCATTAGTAAACTTATACCTAAAATTAGCTTAAAAAATAACCAGAATTCTTACAGTGGCTTTAAAACTACCGGAGGGAAGAGCTGACAGACCTGCGACTGAACAAGATATATTGTTCCAGTTATCTAATGCTTTTATTTCTACTGTAACCCCACTGTGAGTGTGACTGTGTCAGATAATGACATACAGAAATATATGTGATTACTGAATAGAAACAACTTTAATCCGTAATGAGCACATTACAGCTCGACTAGGGTTTACATACATTATATTCATTTATCCAGGGAAATATATTGTCCACAAAGTTAATCTTTTAATCTTTAATTAGTTGATTTGTTAGGTTTAAAGTATATGGACTACACGAGGTTCATTAAGGTTGGATATGTTCGGAACACTACAGGTAAAAATTACTTATATTCATAAAACAAAGAAGCGAGTGCTTAATTAAGCTTAAATTCTAACGATTATCAAAGGACCATTAAGGCATGCAATCTGTACAACATTATTCAAAGATATTTTAATTCATAAGAAATATTGCGCTTCAATAAAAACTAAACAATGAATCTTAAAAAAAAAATAATAATAAAAGTCTCAAATACGGAAAAAGTGATCGAAGAAGATCCACGGTCTATAATACATCGTTTAAAATCAAAGAGGCTCTGTAGAGGATCAGTATTCGGAAGGAGAGCTTGTGAAAGCAGCGGCGTGCCTCAGAGAGAAGTATTCCCAGGCTCTGTTAGATATATACGCCCAACGCCATTCCTCACTGCGACAGAAATGTCTCAGGAGACGGATCAGAAGAGCGAGAGAATTCAGAAGAGAAACGAGAATCTTTAAATCTGTGGAAGTCCTTGGGGCAAGACGAGAATGTGGCTTTGAAGAAGGGCATGTTTGTGTGCGTGTAGGGTTGAATTTTGGTTGTGTTTGTGTATGTGTGTATGTGTGTGTGTGTGTGTGTGTGTGTGTGTGTGTGTGTGTGTGTGTGTGTGTGTGTGTGTGTGTGTGTGTGTGTGTGTGTGTGTGTGTGTGTGTGTACTCACCTAATTGTTGTTGCAGGGGCTGAGTTATAGCTCCTGGCCCCGCCTCTCAACTGGTCGCTACTCCCTGCTCCATGAGCTTCATCATACCTCTTGTAGGTTTCCCTGATCTTCGTTCACTTGTATTCTCCTCATTAGTTTCACATCGTTTGGTAACAAGGACACCTCTGAATCTATCCTTTCCGTCATGTCGTTAGCATATACAAGAAAGAACACCGGACCTAGGATTGACCCTTATGGAACCTCACTCGACATATTCACCGAATCTGACACCTCGTCTTGTACAGACACACTTTATTTCCTTCCTGTCACGCGTTTCCTGATCCATTGCAGCACTTTCCCTCCTATTCCTACCTGCTCCTCTTGCTTTTCAAGCAGTCTCTTGTGTGGCACTGTGTCGAAGCCTTCTTACAGTCCAAGAAGATGCAGTCTATCCATCTCTCTCTATCCTGTCTTACTTCTGTTACCTTGTCATAGAACTCCAATAGGTTTGTGATGCAGGAGTTCCCTTCCATGAAGCCGTGCTGTTTGTCATGTATGAGTCCATTTCTTTCTAGGTGCTCCATCACTGTTTTCCTGATAAGCTTCTCCATAACTTTACATACAATACATGTCAGCGACACTGGTCTGTAATTTAATGCATTCTGTCTGTCTACTAACTTAAAAATCTGCACTACATTTGCTGTCTTTCACACCTTAGACAGTTGCCCGGTTTCAATAGATTTATTGAAGATTGTTGTTAGTGGCATATACTGTGCCTGTGTGTGTGTGTGTGTGTGTGTGTGTGTGTGTGTGTGTGTGTGTGTGTTTGTGTATGTGTGTGTGTGTGTGTGTGTGTGTGTGTGTGTGTGTGTGTGTGTGTGTGTGTGTGTGTGTGTGTGTGTTTGTGTGTGTGTGCGTGTGTGTGCGCGTGTGTGTGTGTGTGTGTGTGTGTGTGTGTGTGTATGTTGTGTGTGTGTGGTGTGTGTGTGTGTGTGTGTGTGTGTGTGTCTGTGTATGTGTCTGTGTGTCTGTGTGTCTGTGTGTCTGTGTGTGTCTGTGTGTGTGTGTGTCTGTGTCGTGTGTGTGTGTGTGTGTGTGTGTGTGTGTGTGTGTGTGTACTCACCTAGTACTCACCTAGTTGAGGTTGCGGGGGTCGAGTCCGAGCTCCTGGCCCCGCCTCTTCACTGATCGCTACTAGGTCACTCTCCCCGAGCCGTGAGCTTTATCATACCTCTGCTTAAAGCTATGTATGGATCCTGCCTCCACTACATCGCTTCCCAAACTATTCCACTTACTGACTACTCTGTGGCTGAAGAAATACTTCCTAACATCCCTGTGATTCATCTGTGTCTTTAGCTTCCAACTGTGTCCCCTTGTTACTGTGTCCAATCTCTGGAACATCCTGTCTTTGTCCACCTTTGTCAATTCCCCTCAGTATTTTTGTATGTCGTTATCATGTCCCCCCTATCTCACCTGTCCTCCCAGTGTCGTCAGGTTGATTTCCCTTAACCTCTCCTCGTAGGACATACCTCTTAGCTCTGGACTAGTCTTGTTGCAAACCTTTGCACTTTCTCTAGTTTCTTTACGTGCTTGGCTAGGTGTGGGTTCCAAACTGGTGCCGCATACTCCAATATGGGCCTAACGTATACGGTGTACAGGGTCCTGAACGATTCCTTATTAAGATGTCGGAATGCTGTTCTGAGATTTGCTAGGCGCCCATATGCTGCAGCAGTTATTTGGTTGATGTGCGCTTCAGGAGATGTGCCTGGTGTTATACTCACCCCAAGATCTTTTTCCTTGAGTGAGTTTGTAGTCTCTGACCCCCTAGACTGTACTCCGTCTGCGGCCTTCTTTGCCCTTCCCCAATCTTCATGACTTTGCACTTGGTGGGATTGAACTCCAGGAGCCAATTGCTGGACCAGGTCTGCAGCCTGTCCAGATCCCTTTGTAGTTCTGCCTGGTCTTCGATCGAGTGTATTCTTCTCATCAACTTCACGTCATCTGCAAACAGGGACACCTCAGAGTCTATTCCTTCCGTCATGTCGTTCACAATACCAGAAACAGCACTGGTCCTAGACTGACCCCTGCGGACCCCGCTGGTCACAGGTGCCCACTCTGACACCTCGCCACGTACCATGACTCGCTGCTGTCTTCCTGACAGTATTCCCTGATCCATTGTAGTGCCTTCCCTGTTATCCCTGCTTGGTCCTCCAGTTTTTGCACCAATCTCTTGTGTGGAACTGTGTCCAAACGCCTTCTTGCAGTCCAAGAAAATGCAATCCACCCACCCCTCTCTCTCTTGTCTTACTGCTGTCACCATGTCGTAGAACTCCAGTAGTTTGTGACACAGGATTTCCCGTCCCTGAAACCATGCTGGCTGCTGTTGATGAGATCATTCCTTCTAGTGTGTTCCACCACTCTTCTCCTGATAATCTTCTCCATGATTTTGCATACTATACATGTCAGTGACACTGGTCTGTAGTTTAATGCTTCATGTCTGTCTCCTTTTTTAAAAGATTGGGACTACATTGCTGTCTTCCATGCCTCAGGCAATCTCCCTGTTTCGATAGATGTATTGAATATTGTTGTTAGGGGTACACATAGCACCTCTGCTCCCTCTCTCAATACCCATGGGGAGATGTTATCTGGCCCCATTGCCTTTGAGGTATCTAGCTCACTCAGAAGCCTCTTCACTTCTTCCTCGGTTGTGTGCACTGTGTCCAGCACTTGGTGGTGTGCCCCACCTCTCCGTCTTTCTGGAGTCCCTTCTGTCTCCTCTGTGAACACTTCTTTGAATCTCTTGTTGAGTTCTTCACATACTTCACGGTCATTTCCTGTTGTCTCTCCTCCTTCCTTCCTTAGCCTGATTACCTGGTCCTTGACTGTTGTTTTCCTCCTGATGTGGCTGTACAACAGTTTCGGGTCAGATTTGGCTTTTCGCTGTGTGTGTGTGTGTGTTTGTGTGTGAGTGTGTGGTGTGTGTGTGTGTGTGTCTGTGTCTGTGTCTGTGTGTGTGTGTGTCTGTGTGTGTGTTTGTGTGTCTGTGTGTACTCACCTATTTGTGGTTGCAGGGGTCGAGTCCTAGCTCCTGGCCCCGCCTCTTCACCGGTTGCTACTAGGCCCTCTCTCTCCCCGCTCCATGAGCTTTATCAAACCTCGTCTTAAAACTGTGTATGGTTCCTGCTCCACTACGTCATTTTCTAGGCTATATCCACTGCCTTACAACTCTATGACTGAAGAAATACTTCCTACTATCTCTCTGACTCATTTGTGTCTTCAACTTCCAATTGTGGCCTCTTGTTTCTGTGTCCCCTCCCTGGAACATCCTGTCTTTGTCCACCTTGTCTATTCCACGCAGTATTTATATGTCGTTATCATGTCTCCCCTGACCCTCCTGTCCTCCAGTGAGGTCAGGCCGATTTCCCTTAATCTTTCTTCATAGGACATTCCCCTTAGCTCTGGAACTAACCTTGTCGCAAACCTTTGTATTTTCTCTAGTTTCCTGACGTGCTTTATCAAGTGCGGGTTCCAAACAGGTCCCTCCCATACTCCATATGGGCCGACATACACGGTGTACAGTGTCTTGAATGATTCCTTACTAAGTATCGAATGCTGTTCTCAGGTTTGCCAGGCCCCATAGCTGCAGCAGTTACTGATTGATGTGTGCTTCCGGAGACATGCTCGGTGTTTTTACCACCCCCAAGATCTTTCTCCTTGAGTGAGGGTTTGCAGTCTTTGGCCACCTAGCCTATACTCTGTCTGGGTCTGTGTGTCTGTGTGTGTGTGTCTAGGTGGTGGGTGGGTGGGTTTTGTGTGTGTGTGTTTGAGAGAGAGGGAGGGAAGAGGAGTGAATATATATATATATATATATAAAATATATATATAATATATATATAAATATATATATAATATATATATATATATATATATATAAATATATATATATATATATAAATAATCTCTTCTTCATTCAACAAAAATAAAAAACACAGCTATTGGTAGACACTATTTTAAATTTCAGTCACGGATTCAACGTCCAAATTTGAATAAATGATTTCTCACTTAATTCATAGCACTGTTAAATATACCCGGGGACCTAATTTGCATGTGGTACTAAAAATTAAAAAATCGAGGAAGTTAATAGTTTAAACGGCCCCCCTCGACTCCTACATATGAACCCTCAAATAATATATGTATATATATATATATATATATATATATAATATATATATATATATATATAATATATATATTATATTTATATATATATTATATATATATATATATATATATCATATATATTTTATACATAATAATATATATATATATATATATATATATATATACATACATATATATATAAATATATTATTATATATAATATATATATATATATATATATATATTATATATATATATATATATATATATAATATAAATATATATATATATATATATCTTTCTTTCAACACACCGGCCGTATCCCACCGAGGCGGGGTGGCCCAAAAGGAAAAACGAAAGTTTCTCCTTTTACATTTAGTAATATATACAGGAGAAGAGGTTACTAGCCCCTTGCTCCCGGCATTTTAGTTGCCTCTTACAACACGCATGGCTTACGGAGGAAGAATTCTGTTCCACTTCCCCATGGAGGTAAGAGGAAATAAACAAGAACAAGAACTAGTAAGAAAAATATAAGAAACCCAGAGGGGTGTGCATATACGTATATGCTTGTACATGTATGGTGTAGTGTGACCTAAGTGTAAGTAGAAGTAGCAAGACGTACCTGAAACCTTGCATGTTTATGAGACAGAAAAATGGACACCAGCAATCCTACCATCATGTAAAACAATTACAGGCTTTCGTTTACACTCACTTAGCAGGACGGTAGTACCTCCCTGGCGGTTGCTGTCTACCAACCTACTACCTAATATATATAATATATATATATAATATATATATAGATATATATATATATATATATATATATAAATATATATATAAATATATAATATACATATATATATGTTTGTGTGTGTGTGTGTGTGTGTGTGTGTTGTGTGTGTGTGTGTGTGTGTGTGTGTGTGTGTGTGTGTGTGTGTGTGTGTGTGTGTGTGTGTGTGTGTGTGTGTGTAAAAGTAAAAAAGTTGAAAGTGAACATAGAAAAGAGTAAGGTGATGAGGGTGTCAAATGATTTAGATAGAGAAAAATTGGATATCAAATTGGGGAGGAGGAGTATGGAATAAGTGAATGTTTTCAGATACTTGGGAGTTGACGTGTCAGCGGATTGATTTATGAAGGATGAGGTTAATCATAGAATTGATGAAGGAAAAAAGTGAGTGGTGCATTGAAGTATATGTGGAGGCAAAAAATGTTATCTATGGAGGCAAAGAAGGGAATGTATGAAAGTATAGTAGTACCAACACTCTTATATGGGTGTGAAGCTTGGGTGGTAAATGCAGCAGCGAGGAGACGGTTGGAGGCAGTGGAGATGTCCTGTCTAAGGGTAATGTGTGGTGTAAATATTATGCAGAAAATTCGGAGTGTAAGAAATTAGGAGAAGGTGTGGAGTTAATAAAAGTATGTCAGAGAACTGAAGAGGGTTGTTGATGTTTGGTCATTTAGAGAGAAAGGACAAAAAATA
>NC_069450.1:21933490-21940990 GCF_026875155.1 Cherax quadricarinatus
AACTTTTCTTCTCATAAAACAAGCAATACGTCTTGATCATTCTAATTATCTCTTTTTTTTTCATCATCTCTTCTTTCTCAAGTCTTAGTTTGATCTTCTTAACATTTCCTTAATCTCTTTTTGTAGTTACTCTGCAACTTTCATTTCCTCTAGCTTTCATTTCATGGTGTTTTTTATTTTCTTTTAATATTCCTTTCTCCCTTTTGTTCTTTTTTGATTTGATGGTCTTATCTCTGCCTCTTATCATATTCATTACACCCCCCCCTCTCATCACTCCTCTCTCATCACCCCTTTCTCATCAGATCCCTTTCCCTTTTTTTCTAATGCCCAGCTACTCGATTTGAATGCCTCTCCCCTCATAACTTTCCCTATGCCTCTGTGAATGCAGTATTTTACCCTTACTCTTTCTCCCCTCTTCCTGTCATAACTCTTCACTTTATTCTCCCTCCCTTTCTCCCTTTACTCTCCCTCCCTTTCTCCCCTTACTCTTCTCATTCACAGTCTTTCTCCTGCAGATCTTTGCTTTCAGCATCAGACCCTCAAACATAATCTGCGCATTGTGCTTAAAAGGCAGATGCAAATTTCCAAGAACCGGTGTTCCTACCTTCTCAGAATTATTATTATTATTATTATTATTATTATTATTATTTTTATTATTATTATTATTATTATTATTATTATTATTATTATTATTATTATTATGAGAGGGGCTAAATCCTAACCTAACCTTCATAACAAACGCAATTTAATTTAGAATATTCCAACTAAATATATTTTATATAAGTATTACAATAATTTAATTATAGGAAAACACAATGAAACATTTTCTTCGTTAGGATCAAAATGATTTTTGCGAAATTATTGCATACACAAATTTTCGCTTCTCTTATTCGGCAAGAAGTGCTTTGCTATTTAAGCCAAAATGGCAAGATTTACTTATTCGCCACAGCATATATATATATATATATATATATATATATATATATATATATATATATATATATATATAATATCTCTGGCTTTTAAGAGCTCGAACCTACGGGCCCTTTCGACACGGTACAGTTTTAACCAAATTTTACCCACACTTTGGCAATACCTGGCGTTGCTTAGCTGCTTTCACTTACAAGAGCAAGCTCACGGATTTGGATTTTTACTTATCCCTTCCCTGAGTGTTTTTTTGCGGAGTGTTTCTACAAATAATCTTATATATATATATATATATATAATATATATATATTATATATATATATATATAGTTCCTTGTATTGTATAGTCACGAAAGCGCTTGGAATTTCTCTTTCTTTCAGAGTGGTTATTTTGCATATTCTGAAATCACCTGTTTACTGTGATCTTATTGCATATATTTATATATATAATATATTTTATAATATATATATATATTATATATATAATAATATTTATATAGTATATATATTTTATATATATATATATATATATATTATATATATATTTGCTATTTGAATAAGTTTCAAGAATTAGTTTGTGCTACCATCACTGGAAATTTTCAACCAAATTATGACCCATTGAACACTATGGAATACCACGAGTCTTGCTTAGCTGTTGTACTTACAAATAAGCCACGGAATATATGTGATCACTTACCCTGGAGCACCATGAGTGTGTTTTACCTGCCCGGAGGTGTTCCCTACACAACTCAGGTCTTACTGACCCGCAAGTAATGCTCTCGTATATATCACTATGAATATTGCATCATAATGTATTTTTCGCAACTTCTTGCATTTTTCAGTCTCCCGGAGCTCGTACGCTTGTTTATGACGGGTCGTATTTTGTGGTGATATAATGTATAGCGGTGTGAGTTCTTTTAATGATCCCTGCGTGATGAGTTTAATCAGGGTTTACCTGGGAGACACCTGTGACCGTTTAGGCAGCTCTACCTGAGAAAATGACTCGTTTCGGTCCTGGGACCGAAACGCTTCCTAATAAATAAATGATAAATGTCTTGAGTGTCTTGCACATATTTTATTTCCTTAAGTTGTTGGTAAAAACCAGCTGATTTTTACCAGTTCTTCTATTCTCGCAATCCAACCTGAGGCCAAACATCCCTCTCGATCACCCCAGAAGCTCTTGAGGTTCTGGTGATTGTGCTGTTGTCTTTAGCGATATACTGGTGGTTCCAAACGTGCTGGTGATTCTGGTGACGCAATGATTTTTTTGAAGGGAATGGGGTTATCTTGGTGATTGCACAAATAGGTTGTTGCTTTCCACGGCCTAGAGGATACAAAAGTCATCACAACATGGTTGATACATCACTTTCCTTTGAACATATAAATCTATGCACTTCGACTCGGTATAGCTCTTCAATAAGAATTAACTATTTAGAATTTTCTCCCTTTCATTTTCTTTTCCCACTTTTTGTGTATACAATTCCATATAAAAAGATAAATTATCCGCTAACAATCCTAGTATTTATTTTGTTAAAATATTCATATCTTGAAAATTTGATGCCGATCTAAAGACGCATTCTCTAGAAAAGAGGAAGGAAAGAATTAGGCTGAGATATAAGAAGAAAAGGAGGAGCAGAAGATGCCAAATATTTCAATAAACCACCACAGAAAATAATTCGGACACTAGAAAACATAGCAATGCATCCCAGGACTCCACGACAAATGATGTTACCTTTCCCGTCGTCCTAACACCTAACAACCCGAGCTGAAGAGAGTAAGAAGAGACTCTTTCACTTTTCTCTTCTTATATATATATTATCTGCCTAAATACTTCCTTTAGCCTTAGAGCACACAGTCATATACTTCTATCAATGACTCGAGCGCAAACTGGAAGACCTATCGATACCTCCCTACTAAGGAAGGTTGCTCTTGAGCGGTTTTCTCCCAGTATTGCTTACACGATATTCTGAGATTCTCATTTCATTTTGTGATGTTCCTCTTTATCTCTGCTGCTGCCTTCCTACCCTTCACTTGTCTTCTCGTTCCCTCTCCCATTCGTTTCAAATACACATCACAAAGTTTGGGATACACTGACAACTCCTGTGAAGCGAGAATAGTTGCACAAAACTTGGGAGAGAGCAAGAGATGGAGATAAAGAGAGAAAGAGGGAGAGAGAGAGAGAGAGACATTGAGATAGACAGACAGACAGACAGACAGAAAGAAAGAAAGACAAACAGACAGACACAGACAAATTTATCACCGAATATTACATTCGCATTTGTGTTAGGCAACTCTACTGTCTATATCATTGCACACTGCTAGTTGATTTTTTTTTTTTTTTTGCTATTTCCCTGTCGTATGACCATACTTACTGACCGGGTAACACAACAAAGATCCATATCAGAGGATTTATCCAGATAAAACAACAGCAGTACACCTCACCCAATTTCAGGTCAACAATTCAGAAACGAACAGGGCCCTATTCCCTAATACTTCGTCAGTCACACTGGTAAACGGAAATAGCTTATTAAGTAGGTGGTGAAGGCAAACCCAATACACAGTTGTTTCAAGTGTAGGTATTAAAAGGTCCAGAAGCAAAATTCTCCCACAAAATTCACTGTTGCTGATACCTGAAGTGGGAGAATGACTAGATAAAGTTTTGCTATTAGCGAAACGTTGCCTTAATGAAATTTCTTTCTCTATATTGCATTTTTATCCCTAAATATTACAAAAGTTTCGTTCCAGCTCTCCACTCTCACCTCTTGAATATTGGTGGTCTGGTGTTATCATATGTTTTATATCTATGTTTTATATCTATACGTGAAAACACGTAAATGAGCTACTCTTCCTAACGTCCTCCTGATTCGTTCCACGTACATAGTAACCTCATTCTGCAGAAAGAAAATTCATTTATTTGAACACCAAGTTCCCGTTAATGCTCTTTAAATATGCTCATCCTTTTAGGACCTCCCTTGCACTGACACAGTGAGTGAGAGAGGCCATTCTTCCCTCACACTGAGACTGTGAGGATGGGAGGTCATTCTTCCCTCACACTGACACGGTGAGCAAGGGAGATCATGCTTGTCTCAAGCTTATTATTTTAATCGTATACAACACCGACAAACTGATGAATATGACACTTCGCGGGAAAGACTGGCATTAACTGCTACGAGGCGAGGCGCACTGCCGCACACAGAATACGCAAGAGGGTGCCTAGGCACTGTGAAATACTGCATCACAGCACATATCCAACGCACTGCCACATGCAACCACACGACGCATGACCAAGACCAAACCAACTCTCCTTTTTCTAACCCCATTCCTTCACTGATCAGCTCTGGCGAACGGGAAAATCATCAGCAGTCAATATCATTTTTATCGTCTTTTTCCCTCCATCTAATAAGATTTAGAGTGGAGCATCAGCTCCGTATCCGAGCCACAGACAGACGTAACCTCGCCCCGCCACACCGTGGCGAGGTATAAACAAACCTCCACCTGCAGCCGTGACACCAAGTAAAGTTTCACGACGTAATTTCCCGAGGGAAGGCAAGTGACAGGGGCGAGGTATCTGCGGCGCCTTCTGCAGGCAGAGATACTTTCTGCGGTGTTTCCTCCAACAATGAGGTCTGTGATGTTTCCTCCAGCACTGTTTTTCTACGACGTTTCCTCCAACACTGAAGTATTCTACGGCACCTCATCCAGTCCTGCAGGGGAATCCAAGAAACTTGAGCTGCCATCCTATTCCTCTGATCTGCACCTTATAATACATTTAAAGAAAGAACAAAATATTAATGAACCAATGCCAACAAAAAGTAAACCTTTACTTGTGACTACCTAAAGCTGATGGTACATAAATGCTGATGTGTAAGTATTATTACAAATAAACAATAAGTACTGATCGTCCCCATGGGTCATATAGCAATACCGTTGCATCATAATATATTTAATGGTCTCTTTGCTTAAGCTGTGATGAGACGCAGCTCCAAATACTCGCCTCTGATGCAGCCTTGTTACCCCCAGATCTAAGGTACTGGAAGGCTTATAGGTTCTTGTAGGCTTTCACGTCCTTTCCAGCAATTGAAGATACAGTGTTCACGGCGTAATAGATGGAATCAAGCGTACTGCATATGGTTATTAATTCAACTGCCAGAGAAGAGACGTCCTAGGTGGCTGATGAGTGTAAATTAATATAAATAACAGAAAAAAAGCACAATACCGTGACTGGAATGATACACAAATAACCCGCACATAAATGGTCCAAGTTGGACCGAAACGTCGTCGTAAGCTCCTCTCTTCTATGTGCGGGTTATTTGTGTAAATTAATATATTTATGTGATGGAAGTGGTTTCGAAGGCCGAAAAGTTGAAGAATGAGGCACTTGTGTAATATCTGGGAACTTTTATTGAGGAAACGTTTCGCCAGTCAGTGGCTGTGGGACTGATTATCTCAAATTCCTCCTCAGCTTTCCCTCTTATTCTCTGTATTGGACTGAAGAAGTCACTAGCTGGAGAAACATTTCTTCAGTAAAGATCTCCAAATGTTTCGCAAGTGTCTCCTTCTTCAAAATAATTATGTTTCGGAAATAGACACATATCCAACACTTAAGTATCTTTATTTAAAGATTTTTCGTCTACTAGAGGCTTTATTAATTCAGTACTGAGGATTTTTGAAGACACTGAAACTGGAGACAGAAGAGGACGAGGTAGTCAGTCCCTCAGCTTTGCAGAACTATACACATAAAGCACTGAAAGATGAGATAATCGGTCCCTCAACCCAGGTGTTTCACATGTTTAATTCCTCATGTATATTAATATTTTAATGTAATTTACATTATAAAACAGGTTAATATACGTTAACTTAAACTAACCAATAATAGTGTATATCCAGATTTTGCTGTTGTCTTGACCAGGCATGAAATCAACAAGCGAATACTTCGTTAAATATGTAGGGTCTTCGGTTTGGACATAACACTCAACGAACCGACATGAACGGGTTGTGGTGGAAAAACAATTGGAATTAACGAAGGAATATCGAACCTCCTTTTATTTCTGCTCTTCCCTATGAGAAATGCTTACTGAAAAATGTTGACAAAGGGGAAGCATGACTTAGACCTGCCTAGCATGACCCAGTGGGCCTACTGTAGTGCTCCTTCCATATTTTCATATGCTTTTATGCAAAGCACACTTTTATTGGCATGATATTTGGTTTCGCAAAGTTGCGTCACTGATGAAATCTCAACACAGAAGCGAAACGTTGCCACAACAAATTTCTTCTCTTCCCCTGTGTTCTATCCTCACCAGCGTCCTCGAACACACATTGTAATTTGTATTATTCTAGCAATCAAGTGTTCAGTTTCTTTGTTATACTCCGTTTATGTCGTAGTAAAACACGAGCCTAAGGCTGCCGGAGGAAATGCGAATAGAAAGAGGAAATCCGAAAATTTCGCGGACAAGTTATAGACATTCCGATAGCGAGTGACAGAATTTACAGACGTAGAGGCAATGAAAGTAATCGCTGCCACCGAGGTTCAGGGTTACATTGGTTTCCAGCCATCCTCTTTCTCTCCCACTCTCGCTCTTTCCCTCCTGATTCTCTCTCATGCTGTCTCTCCCTCTTTTGTCCTTAGGGTGACAATAGCGATCATGAATGAGCATGACATCATCACTCCAGAATGATTGAAGGCGGAGAACAAGCGAGAATGAGACCATCACTTAAGAATAAGTGAGACACCATCACTCAAGAATAAGTGAAAGTGACACCATCACTGAAGAATAAGTGAAAGTGACACCATCACTCAAGAATAAGTGAAAGTGACACCATCACTGAAGAATAAGTGAAAGTGACACCATCACTGAAGAATAAGTGAAAGTGACACCATCACTCATGAATAAGTGAAAGTGACACCATCACTCAAGAATAAGTGAAAGTGACACCATCACTCAAGAATAAGTGAGAGCGACACCATCACTCCAGCAAAACAGGTTTCCTGGGAGGCCCGTCTTCTGGGTCTGGATAGAGACATTATGGGTAATGGCTGCCGAGGCTGAGCGAGACGACTTTAATGGCTGCGTCATCATCGTCATCATCAATCGCTTTTGTTATTGTTATTTTTGGTGGTTTTCCCTGATGCTTGTCATATATTACAGGCCAATGCTTGATCCTGGAAATCTTTTGTGTAAGTTAGCCGAAGATCTGTTTATGTGTACCGGTGGTTATGGAGGCCGATTCATGGTGTGTTGTGTGTGGTGTGTGGTGTGTGTGTGTGTGTGTGTGTGTGTGTGTGTGTGGTGTGTGTTTTGTGTGTGTGTGTGGTGGGGTGTGTGTGTGTGCCTGGCCCCGCCTCTTCAATGGTCGCTACTATGTCCACTCTCTCCCTGCTCCTCTTCTTGAAGCTATGTATGCATCCTGCCTCCACTACATCACTTCTCAGACTATTCCGCTTCCTGACAACTCAGTGACTGAAAAAATACTTCCTAACATCCCTGTGACTCATCCGAGTCTTCAACTTCCAATTGTGACCCCTTGTTGCTGTGTCCCTTCTCTGAAACATCCTGTCCCTATCCATCTTGTCAAT
>NC_069450.1:21945990-22053490 GCF_026875155.1 Cherax quadricarinatus
ATGCAGAAAAAAGTTGAAAACTAGAGATTATTATATATATATATATATATATATATATATATATATATATATTTTATATATATATATATATATATATATATATATATATATATATATATATATATATATATATATATATATATATATATATATATATATATATATATTATATATATATAATATAATATATATATATATATATATATATATATATATATATATATATATATATATATATATTTTTATATATATATATAACAAAAAAGGCACAATACCGTGACTGGAACGATACACAAATAACCCGGGTTATTTGTAATAATCCTTCACTGGTGTCGAACACCTGTTATAGTCTTAATGGCTCTTATGGAGTAGATTGGCTTTAAAACATAATAAACCAACTAACTGTCACGGAGCAAAACCATGCAATAAATAAGTTCAAATTTTCTTAAATCTTTCTGCACTCGTTGAGAAGATCGTTAAGCTTTGATAAAATAAGACTTAACATGGCGTATGTTAATCCCTGACAATAACAAGATTTAGCAAGGCATATCTTACTGGAGGATCTCAGGGATTTACAAAACCCTTATAAGTTTCTCTCACTCATTAGTGTGAAAAGAAAGTAAAGGATTTAGGATAAAGGGGAAAAAAAGCCAGAAAATATTACAACAGATGAGAAGACCCAAATAACGTACTGTAGATAATAGTCAAGACACACGTTATACAACAAGCTTTTAAGGGGGTAACGTTTCGCTCTGAGCAGAGCTTTATCATGTCATGATTTGTTGAAGCTTTAAACAGAGACAAACGTTTCCCCACTAAAAGTCTATTCCGCAACGAGTGTCTTTTATTCATTCCTTGCCAATGACATGTGTATGCAAAATAAATGATAGTAACAAACAGGGAGAAGCGACACGTCAGGGAAAGAGAAGGAGAGGAAAGGAATAAATGGACAGAGGAAGTAGGACATGCAAGATAACAGGATGTGCAGAAAGGGAGGGGACGAGAGAGAAGGCGGTCGGTAGGAAGAGAGTGAACGATGGAGGAAAATGAAAGCGGCTGAAGGAAAATATGAATAGGGCTGAAGGAAGAGAAGTGATGAAGGAGGAGTGAAGGAGAAGTGGATTAGGAGAAGAAGGGGAAGAAGAAAGAGGGTTAGGAAGAGAAAGAGTGTCTCTCAGTCCTAAAGTACAGCATGAATGAGTGGGGGTAGAATGAACAAACAGTAGGACAGACAAAAATACACACAAAACACGAGACAGAGGAGTGGGCAGTCATACAGACGGTGAGATGGTCATCAGTAGAGAGAGAGTGAGATGGTCATCAGTAGAGAGAGAGTGAGATGGTCATCAGTAGAGAGAGAGTGAGATGGGCATCAGTAGAGAAAGAGTGAGATGGGCATCATTAGAGAGAGAGTGAGATGGGCATCAGTAGAGAGAGAGAGTGAGATGGGCATCAGTAGAGAGAGAGAGTGAGATGGGCATCAGTAGACAGAGAGTGAGATGGGCATCAGTAGACAGAGAGTGAGATGGGGATCAGTAGAGAGAGAGTGAGATGGGCATCAGAAGAGAGAGAGTGAGATGGGCATCAGTAGAGAGAGAGTGAGATGGACATCAGTAGAGAGAGAGTGAGATGGGCATCAGTAGAGAGAGAGTGAGATGGGCATCAGTAGAGAGAGAGTGAGATGGGCATCAGTAGAGAGAGAGTGAGATGGGCATCAGTAGAGAGAGAGTGAGATGGGCATCAGTAGAGAGAGAGAGTGAGATGTGCATCAGTAGAGAGAGAGTGAGATGGGCATAGTAGAGAGAGAGTGAGATGGGCATCAGTAGAGAGAGAGTGAGATGGGCATCATTAGAGAGAGAGTGAGATGGGCATCAGTAGAGAGAGAGAGTGAGATGGGCATCAGTAGAGAGAGAGTGAGATGGGCATCAGTAGAGAGAGAGAGTGAGATGGGCATCAGTAGTGAGAGACTGAGATGGGCATCATTAGAGAGAGAGTGAAATGGGCATCAGTAGAGAGAGAGTGAGATGGGCATCAGTAGAAAGAGAGTGAGATGGGCATCAGTAGAGAGAGAGAGTGAGATGGGCATCAGTAGGGGAGAGAAGGTGAGATGGGCATCAGTAGAGAGAGAGTGAGATGGGCATCAGTAGAGAGAGAGTGAGATGGGCATCAGTAGAGAGAGAGTGAGATGGGCATCAGTAGAGAGAGAGTGAGATGGCATCAGTAGAGAGAGAGTGGATGGGCATCAGTAGAGAGAGAGTGAGATGGGCATCAGTAGAGAGAGAGAGTGAGATGGGCATCAGTAGAGAGAGAGAGTGAGATGGGCATCAGTAGAGAGAGAGTGGGATGGGCATCAGTAGAGAGAGAGTGAGATGGGCATCAGTAGAGAGAGAGAGTGAGATGGGCATCAGTAGAGAGAGAGTGAGATGGCATCAGTAGAGAGTGAGATGGGCATCAGTAGAGAGAGAGTGAGATGGGCATCAGCAGAGAGAGAGTGAGATGGGCATCAGTAGAGAGAGAGTGAGATGGGCATCAGTAGAGAGAGAGTGAGATGGGCATCAGTAGAGAGAGAGATGGGCATTATTAGAGAGAGAGTGAGATGGGCATCAGTAGAGAGAGAGTGAGATGGGATGGGCATCAGTAGAGAGAGAGTGAGATGGGCATCAGTAGAGAAAGAGTGAGATGGGCATCAGTAGAGAGAGAGTGAAATGGGCATCAGTAGAGAAAGAGTGAGATGGGCATCAGTAGAGAGAGAGTGAGATGGGCATCAGCAGAGAGTGAGATGGGCATCAGTAGAGAGAGAGAGTGAGATGGGCATCAGTAGAGAGTGAGATGGGCATCCGTAGAGAATGAGTGAGATGGGCATCATTAGAGAGAGAGTGAGATGGGCATCAGTAGAGAGTGATATGGGCATCAGTAGAGACAGAGAGATAAGCAGAAAACTAGACCGCTGTATCTCGTGTTTGGACAGTATTAGCTAGACCGGCAGAGGACCTCTCACTGCTTAACCTGGATTATAACCCAAAACTTTTTCTCCCGTCTTATTCTCTTATTCTCTCAGTGCTTAGTCTCTCGACGTTGGTAACACGAGTTTAATGTTTTCCTGATGCAGTGTGGCTCACGTTTGATGTTAAACGACTTCTCTTACTCTTAGTTTCTGATTGTACTGTACTTTCTGAAGTGCTGAATCCATGTGTGTCATTAATCGCAAGGTCTGGAGTTTACCTGTCTGAGACCAAGCCTCATGGTGGATCAGGATCTGATCAACCAGGCTGTTACTGCGGTCTGGTGGAAGCTCCCTCTTCTCTCCGTTAATCGTAGCTCCTCTAAACATTCAGACTGTTGATAAATTAGACACATGTGAAACACCTGGGTATCTTTAATTAAAGATACCCAAGTGTTGCACATGTGTTTAATTTATCAACTTGTCGGTTCTCTGAATCATTTGTCTACATTTGGGCTGTTGTTGATCCCCGATTCATCATCTATTCCATTGGCTCTAAGGCTAGAAACAGAAAGAAGAAACCTTGAATACATGATTGAGGAGAATTCTAACGTCCTAAGTGAGTTACAATGAGACAGTGATATTATACCAGCCTGTACTAGGTGCATCCCATGATGTACCTGGTACAGGCAAGTGATGATGTAGAACCCATCCGTGTGAGGTGCTAAGTGACAATAAATGGCTACCACTGCTTATATCATTTGACGTGATGGGTGACAGAGCACACCCACCAGCACCAAGCATTTCATGTTAGGTGGTGGGTGACGGTAAACGGCCCAACACTGTGTATCATGTTAGGGCCGAGTGACCACACCAAAACACCACCTCATAGATACTGTGTATCCCGTTGTCTAATCGAGTCATTTATTCAATCATGATTACCAGTACGCGATAATTAGATCTGGTTACGTTAGGTCATTTGCATAATAGCAACATGTGACAGATATTCAGGCAAGATATATGAGACGAAACACACTCAAATTAACACAACACCTTTACTGTTTTGAAGTTAGTTATGAAGGTAATTATTGTAACTTCCACTGAATTATATTTATAAACACATACATAAAAATTACTTTTTCCCATCAGAAGTCCTTTACACTTATTGTTTAAATTGTTAATTATAATATGAATGATGTTAATCTAATAAAATATTTTATTATTAAGCAATAATAGTGAAAGGTCTGTATGAAACCTCAGTAACAACGTAAATATATTTTAGTATTGTGTGGTGGAGGCTCGATCCTCTGTTTACTAATTGCTTAACTGAATCCTAACGCTCACAGCTAGGTTTCCTTCAACAACAAGCGTAAATGAAAGGGAGAGAAGTTTGGCTTTTATAGCATCTGACTTTTATATTGATTATACACCCAAGTCTCCTCAGCGACTTTAAGCTGTTGTAGTAATAAAATTATTATGAATGTATTCTCAGAGACTTTAAGCTGTTGTAGTAATAAAATTATTATGAATGTATTCTCAGAGACTTTAAGCTGTTGTAGTAATAAAATTATTATGAATGTATTCTCAGAGACTTTAAGCTGTTGTAGTAATAAAAATATTACGAATGTCTCGTCAGAGACCTGAAGCTCACATAGTGAAGATAGACTAACATATGTCTCGTTCCAGACGAGACGATATATGCCGAGAATGTCTCGCTATATGCCGACAAAAGACTGTGGTATTTGATGTGTTATAAATGAGATTTTGTTTACATTGTTTTATTTTACCAGTCTTCAACGTAACCTCTGGCTTTTGTTTGGACCTGAACTTGAACCAAATGACTTGTTGATTTTACAGTGAACTTTGAGGTTAACTTTGACCTACGATGTTAACTTTCATCAGTGATTTTTAACTATGATCAGCGAATTGCTGACCTTTCCTTCACTAGCTATAATGGTTTAAATTTTTGTATGATAATGAAAATTATTCACTTCTAATATATAATTTTTCTTAATAATAGAGTGTGTGACAGTTTCCTGGCTAATAACATTAACAGCAAGCAAACATGACAGCTGTCAACGCCAACAAGTGAACGTGACTGTGGTAAACACCATCAAATGAACATGACAGCAGTCAACACTTGTAAGTGAACATGACTGCTGTTCAATACCAGCGAGTGAACACGACTGCTGTCAACACCAGCAAGTGAGCACGACTGTTGTCAACACCAGCGAGTGAACACGACTGCTGTCAACACCAGCAAGTGAGCACGACTGTTGTCAACACCAGCAAGTGAACACGACTGCTGTGAGCATTAGCGAGTGAACACGACTGCTGTCAAGCATAGCGAGTGAACACGACTGCTGTCAACACCAGCAAGTGAACACGACTGCTGTGAGCATTAGCGAGTGAACACGACTGCTGTCAACACCAGCGAGTGAACACGACTGCTGTTAAAACCAGCAAGTGAGCACGACTGCTGTCAACACCAGCGAGTGAACACGACTGCTGTTAAAACCAGCAAGTGAGCACGGCTGTTGTCAACACCAGCGAGTGAACACGACTGCTGTCAACACCAGCAAGTAAGCACGACTGCTGTCAACACCAGCGAGTGAGCACGACTGCTGTCAACACCAGCGAGTGAGCACGACTGCTGTCAACACCAGCGGGCGGTCTGTTCAAATAACGAAGGCAATAACACTCTTGGGTAATTTTTTTCAGGAATGGAGGCAGCAAATGAGGCAGAGTTAACAATAGCCGCTTGTTAACGTAGGCTATCGTTCCTTCTTAGCTTACCTGTCTAGCTCACTTGCTTGGCTCACCTGGCTTACCTTCTTGGCTCACTTGTCTGGCACAACTGAGCCATGTTATAAACTTCAAATACATGAAACCTGACGCACAAGAATCATCTCTCTCATATATATATGTCGTGCCGAATAGGTAAAACTGGTCAATTAGCAAGAACTCATTTAAAATTAAGACTTTTCTAAAACTTTCTCTTATACGTTTAAAGATATATTTTTTTCATTTAGGTTAATATAAAAATTAATAATTTAGTACCAAAAGTGCCTTAGAAATCATACCTAACCTTATTATAACAAGCGCAATTTAATTTAGCCTAATCCAGCTAAATATATTTTATATAAGTTTACAATAATTTAAAAAAAAACATACATAATGAAATATATTTTCTTCAATAGGTTCAGAATGATTTTTGTGAAATTATTATATACAAAAATATTCGCTTTCCTTATTCGGCAAGAAGAGCGTTGCTATTTAAGCCACCACACACACACACACACACACACACACACACACACACACACACACACACACACACACACACACACACAAGAGATTAGTGCAAAAACTGGAGGACCAAGCAGGGATAACAGGGAAGGCACTACAATGGATCAGGGAATACTTGTCATGAAGACAGCAGCGAGTCATGGTACGTGGCGAGGTGTCAGAGTGGGCACCTGTGACCAGCGGGGTCCCACAGGGGTCAGTCCTAGGACCAGTGCTTTTTCTGGTATTTGTGAACGACATGACGGAAGGAATAGACTCTGAGGTGTCCCTGTTTGCAGATGACGTGAAGTTGATGAGAAGAATTCACTCGATCGAAGACCAGGCAGAACTACAAAGGGATCTGGACAGGCTGCAGACCTGGTCCAGCAATTGGCTCCTGGAGTTCAATCCCACCAAGTGCAAAGTCATGAAGATTGGGGAAGGGCAATGTTGCAACCCCTGAATGGGTTGCAATGATTAATATGTATATATATAATTATTACCTTTTCATATAATTTTATATTGCTTGTATTTGCGATAATAGTTAAATCATAAATGTATTGCTTTATATTATTATTTGACTTAGCTTCCTTTTGTGAGGTAGGATGTAACATATTATGTGCTCAGTTCAAGTCTTGATTGTCTAACTACTGTAATTATCGCTCTTTGCTCGTTAGACTGCCGGCTTCTGTTGCTGGGCAGCAGCTGTCCACGGAGCTATCACGTGATCGAGGGGGGGTGTCTTCACCTTGCCTGAAGTATTCAGTCTGGTCTAGACTCGCTTGGTGGTTGGACGCATTCCAGACAAGAAGTTCCTAAATCTCCCTTATTGGCCCTTGTTGGAAGATTGTCTCTTGTCTCATTATTGTTAGTTCTGGAGACTCTGTTCACAGAACATTGTATAGACTTAGTGATTTTCGAGGTTGTACTGAGGTTGCGTGTCGCATAGGCACTCTAAGCAACTCAGGTCCTGAACTGTAGCTTCTAACCTAATTTGTACTGGTATCTGTGTATTATCACAGTCGGGAATTTTCTTATGCTGAACTTAGATTCAGTAGTATGGGAGTGTTGTGACTTGTGGAGGATCTGCAGATGGTCCCTACTTAGTGTCGTTATATTATTTCCTTGTTCCTGATTCTGTGTCACTTTTGCTTGTTATATTGCTATTGGGCTTAGCATTCTTTTTATTATTCAAGCAGACTGTTCTGACTGCCAGTTGGTCAAGAAGTTAGTTTATTGGAGGATTTTGTCAGTCACTTGTTTAAGTCTAGTCGAGTCGTGAGACATAGTGAACTACTTAGAGCACTTACACACATACACACAAACTTACTTGTACATATTTATAATATCTTATTAAATGTTAATGTACCAGACGGTACTTAAGACATAATATGTGATATGTGCTTTCAGCTCAATACTGCTGTACACGAGAGAAGTGATTATTATTATTTTGATTATTATTAATTTAATTTACTTTGATAATATACCTCTAGACGATACTTAATAAATTTATTAAATTTTAATTTCTCTAGTTAGTAGCCTACCAGTTGTAATCCTGAAGCACTATTGAATTATACTGAATTCTAATGGATAATTGGACAAGGATACTGACTAATTGTTACGAAAACCCAGTAACAGGCTGGATGCTAGAAGGGAAGTTCTTTCTAGTATTCACTGGAGATCTCTAAGTTTTTTGTAACAGGCAAAGAAGACCGCAGACGGAGTACAGTCTAGGGGGCCAGAGACTACAAACCTCACTCAAGGAAAAAGATCTTGGGGTGAGTATAACACCAGGCACATCTCCTGAAGCGCACATCAACCAAATAACTGCTGCAGCATATGGGCGCCTAGCAAACCTCAGAACAGCATTCCGACATCTTAATAAGGAATCATTCAGGACCCTGTACACCGTGTACGTTAGGCCCATATTGGAGTATGCGGCACCAGTTTGGAACCCACACCTAGCCAAGCACGTAAAGAAACTAGAGAAAGTGCAAAGGTTTGCAACAAGACTAGTCCCAGAGCTAAGAGGTATGTCCTACGAGGAGAGGTTAAGGGAAATCAACCTGACGACACTGGAGGACAGGAGAGATAGGGGAGACATGATAACGACATACAAAATACTGAGAGGAATTGACAAAGTGGACAAAGACAGGATGTTCCAGAGATTGGACACAGTAACAAGGGGACACAGTTGGAAGCTGAAGACACAGATGAATCACAGGGATGTTAGGAAGTATTTCTTCAGCCACAGAGTAGTCAGTAAGTGGAATAGTTTGGGAAGTGATGTAGTGGAGGCAGGATCCATACATAGCTTTAAGCAGAGGTATGATAAAGCTCACGGCTCAGGGAGAGTGACCTAATAGCGATCAGTGAAGAGGCGGGGCCAGGAGCTCGGACTCGACCCCCGCAACCTCAACTAGGTGAGTACAACTAGGTGAATACACACACACACACACACACACACACACACACACACAATATATATATATATATATATATATATATATATATATAATATATATATATATATATATATATATATATATATATATATATAAATGTTCGAAAAGATCTCATAAAGAGCGAATTTATCATGATAATGAACCACAAAAGGGGGAGAAATAAGAGCTTGAGGCCTTTCAAAATTAACCATTGTCAGAAGCACTGACATTCAATGAATTGGCTGGGGTTTGCTACAAATTCATCGAATTAGAAAAAATGGAAGCGATATGTCATCTCGAAGCATAGAGGGGACCTTTGCTGGAAACAAAAGGTACAGAAAAAAAAGCAATTTTGGTCAATATAATCCACTAAAACGTTCCAACAACAGTTTAGACTGGTGAGGTTCATTTCATTTGACCCCTTCAAAAGTCTTGACCAGCTTTGTCCATCTCAAACGCTTATCTAACTTTCTTCAACAGAGGCATCCGTACCTCTCGCAAACACTTCCCACTCTCGACACGGGTCACTCCAACAGCGCCACTGCTGCCAACGGAGGGGGCGACCTCCAACACTGAGGCGCTGCTCCTGGGAACACTTTATCGCATCCGCAGTTTTGCCAACTCTCCTTGAACACTGGTTGAAGTCGCGCTCTTCTCTGAAAGGCTTTGAGGCCACAGGAGTTCCTTTGAGAAATGCTTGGACCATCCGAGAAGTAGTGTTCTGAGAGCTACTCCTTCCTCAGCAGCTCTTTAGAGCGGTGCACTGGCCAAGGAAATTCTACTGCGAGGTGTTTTGGCAACAAAAGCTCTTTTTAAAGCTTCTCTGGCCACAGAAATATGTTGCAGAGATGCTTTTTCCACATTACTTTGAGAGAATCTTATGATGCAAAAGTTACTTAGAGATTTTTTTTCTCGTAACAGAAATTACCTTTAGGGAAGCATTTAATGCAAAACTTGCTTTGAAAGTTGATCGTGACACAAGAATTACATGAGAGCTTCTATTGCTGCAACAGTTAATTTGAGAACGTCTAGCTGACTTTCCCTTTTCATATGAATTCGTTTAATTGCCTCACTCAATATAAAATCTTCTAGCCTCCTCCCTTGAGATATACTTTTTCTTCTTTCTCCATGTGAGCTCAATTTGTTTACCTCTTCCATGTAAGCTCAGTTTGTTTACCTTTTCCATGTGATCTTCACTTACGTCTCCCTTCATGTACCCTCTGTCCATTTCCCGATTTCATGTATCATTTTTGCAGTTTTTATTTTCCTTATATCCTCCTACACTCCATACTCTGACTATCTCTTAATTCCTGCGTTATTTAGCTCTTCTCCCTCTTTTTCTTCCCATTTTCGTTCCTTTTCCTCTTCCTACTCCTCTTTCCGTCTGACTTATTTTATTTCCATTCTTTACGGCGTTGCTCTCCTGCTCCATTCACCACTGCGCATCTAACAGTGAATGGAAGCTGGATTGTAAATTGACTTGCGGATCTTGTTCCAGAGACGATGTTCCAGCTGCTATGCTGTAGGATAAGCCTTCCTGCTTGGCTGGAATATGAGCCGCTAAGTTTGCTTGGAGGATGAGATTTACTGCTAGGCTAGGAAATGAGCTTTCCTGGAGGATGAGATCTCTCTGCTTGCCTGGGGAATGAGCATTCCTCCTAGGCTAGAAAATAAGCCTACTTACTGGGATGGGGAAGGAGATCTTCCTGCTAGGTTGGAGGATGAATCTTCCTGCTAAGCAGAAGGATGAACATCTCCGCTAGGGTGAAAGATGAACATCCTTGCTAGGATAAAAGACGACCTCCTCCGAGCTAGGTTGACAGATACTCCTTGCAGTAAGCTAGAGGAGGAGCAGCGTTCCTGAGCTAGGTCTAATTGTAATTAGATAGCACATCTTATAATAATCTACCAAAAATTATATATTAATAGCAGCTCTCTTTCCAGCTCCAGTTTTTTTTTTCTTTCGTTATTGTTCCAGGAAAATGGAACTACCCTCTCCTTCCTCACATCATACTGGTGTATTTCCCTGAAACCACAATGCGGCTGCTACTACTACTACTACTACTAATACTACTACTACTACTACTACTACTACTACTACTACTATAATAATAATAATAATAATAATAATAATAATAATAACAATAATCTTCCGATGTTATTGCGTAATTTGTAGAAACATATAATTTCCTTTGCTTCTTAACAAAAACTGCCACAGCAGCTGCTAGACATTAGAGCAAACTAACTGTTTCTACATCCATTTTGTCCTGGTGGGAGACGATTACTGTCTGAATTTTGTTCATTAAGTCGGAATTTTAGTTTAGGAAAGAGGCAGTGACATTATTATGTGCGTGTGTGCTCACCTAGTTGTACTCACCTAGTTATGGTTGCAGGGGTCGATTCATAGCTCCTGGCCCCGCCTCTTCACTGGTCGCTACTGGGTCACTCTCCCTGAACCATGAGCTTTATCATACCTCTGCTTAAAGCTATGTATGGATCCTGCCTCCAGTACATCGCTTCCCAAACTATTCCACTTCCTGACTACTCTGTGGCTGAAGAAATACTTCCTAACATCCCTGTGATTCATCTGTGTCTTAAACTTCCACCTGTGTCCCCTTGTTGCTGTGTCCCATCTCTGGAACATCCTGACTTTGTCCACCTTGTCAATTCCTCTCAGTATTTTATATGTCGTTATCATGTCCTCCCTATCTCTCCTGTCCTCCAGTGTCGTCAGGTTGATTTCCCTTAGCCTCTCCTCGTAGGACATACCCCTTAGCTCTGGGACTAGTCTTGTTGCAAACCTTTTCACTTTCTCTAGTTTCTTTACGTGATTGGCTAGGTGTGGGTTACAGACTGGTGCCGCATACTCCAATATGGGCCTAACGTACACAGTGTACAGGGTACTGAACGATTCCTTATTAAGATGCCGGACTGCTGTTCTTAGGTTTGCTAGGCGCCCATATGCTGCAGCAGTTATTTGGTTGATGTGCGCTTCAGGAGATGTGCCTGGTGTTATAATCACCCTAAGATCTTTTTCCTTGAGTGAAGTTTGTAGTCTATGGCCCCCTAGACTGTACTCCGTCTGCGGTCTTCTTTCCCTTTCCCCAATCTTCATGACTTTGCACTTGGTGGGGTTGAACTTCAGGAGCCAATTGCTGGAGCAGGTCTGCAGCCTGTCCAGATCCCTTTGTAGTTCCGCTTGGTCTTCGACCAAATGAATTCTTCTCATCAACTTCACATCATCTGCAAACCGGGACACTTCGGAGTCTATTCTTTCCGTCATGTCGTTCACAAATACCAGAAACAGCACTGGTCCTAGGACTGACCCCTGTGGGACCCCACTTGTCACAGGTGCCCACTCTTACACCTCGTCACGTACCATGACTCGCTGCTGTCTTCCTGACAAGTATTCCCTGATCCATTGTAGTGCCTTCCCTGTTATCCCTGTTTGGTCCTCTCCTCCAGTTTTTGCACTAATCTCTTGTGTGGAAATGTGTCAAACGCCTTCTTGCAGTCCAAGAAAATGCAAACTACCCACCCTTCTCTCTCTTGTCTTACTGCCGTCACTCTGTCATAGAACTCCAGCAGGTTTGTGACACAGGATTTCCCGTCCCTGAAACCATGTTGGCTGCTGTTGATGAGAGAGAGAGAGAGAGAGAGTGTGTGTGTATGTGTGTGTATCTCGCCCACTCTCTTTCGCCCACGCCCGCGCACTCACTGCCCACACCCCTCTCAGTGCTGTCATGTCCTTCACGTTTCTCCCTACATCACTCCTCTTCATTATTTTCACCATCTTATCTATTTTTCCGCCTCGCAGAGACGGATTTTCTGCCTCGTAGTCTTCCATTATTTCCTGAGGAGGTGCGGCCTCCTCACCCCATTCCCCCTGCTGCCCTCCTCTCACTCCCCCACAGGTGGATGTTCCCCTCATGTAGCTGCTCACTTCCCTTTGGTTCTTCTCAGATATTTGTTCCCCTCATCTCTCTCCTCTCCCAAACTAACTAAACAGAGATGAATCTACTATTTCTAAGTAAAAGAATAGAAGGAGTGTTGATCATAGATTATTATAAGAAGGCTGGAGAGAAAGGTCTTCATAAAGGGATATAAAGCGGGATGATTAAGGCGTCGGGTAAACAGTAGGAGGAAGAGAAAGTGGACTATCCACTTTGATTTGTAAATTTTATTGCAGTTTATTGAAGGAGTGAACGTCAGAGTGTAATAAAGTTGGGACAGGTACTGGACGAGATCAAACTGGATTGATGTGAGACTAAGGCTGTCTGAGAGAAGATGAGGGAGGGAAGAAGGAAGGAAGGAAGAAAGAAAGGAAGGAAGGAAGTGAGAGAGGTAGGTAGGAAGTAAGATAGGAATAAAGGAGCGAAGGCAGGCAAGAAGGGAGAGATGGAGTGACGGGAAAAAGTATGAAAGGAAAAAAGGAAGGAAGGTGGTCGAGAAGGAGAAAGGAAGGAGGTGGAAGAAAGAGTGAAGGGTAACGAAGAGGAAAAAGGAAGGAGAAACACGGGAAATAGATGTAGAAAATTAGAAGGAAAAGAAATATCGAACATTTAAAAGAATGAGTTGGAGAAGAATCAAGAGGTTAAAGAAGAAAATACATAAAAACGAGGAAAAGAAAAAGATGAGAAAGTGATACAGAAAGTAAAGAAAAAGACGAAAAAAGTAGAGAAATTCAGAGAGAAAAAAAATCGGCAGAAGAGAAATCAGAAAAGGGAAGAGCCGATAACGAAGAGGAAAGAGAAAAAGAAAAAGATGAGAAAGTGATACAGAAAGTAAAGAAAAAGACGAAAAAAGTAGAGAAATTCAGAGAGAAAAAAAATCGGCAGAAGAGAAATCAGAAAAGGAAGAGCCGATAACGAATAGGAAAGATAAATAGTAAGTGAAAAAAGGAAATGCAGAAAGTGATGGAAAAACAAAAGAAGTGAAACTGGAAGAAGAGGCAGAAAGGGGAAGAAGGGACGCATAAAGAGAAGGAAGAAAGAAAGACATCTGGAGAAAGAGAAAGAAAAAGTTTCTCGAAGAGCAATAGGAAAGGCAGAAAGAAAATAATAGAGGGGGTAGAAAGAGTAAGAGTGGATGAGGGAGAAAGAGAAGAAGGAGAGTAAGAAGGGATGGATGTAAAGCCCAGCAGAGCGACAGGGAAAAATCTTCGAAGCAAAATAAGGAAGTGGTGTAGGCGGCGGCAGGCGAGGTCAAGACGTCTTAAATCAGAGTCTCTGAAGGACGAGACGAGATGGAGGCAGCATCTCGAGGGAGAAGACGAGACTTCAGACACACACACTACACACACACACACACACACAACACACACACACACACACACACAAACACACACACACACACACAACACACAACACACACACACACACAACACAACACACACACACACACACAACACACACACAACACACACACACACACAACACCACACACACACCACACACACACCACACTCACACACACACACACACGAACTACACACACATACAACACACAACACACACACAACACACACACACACACACACATACACACACACACACACACACACAAAACACACACACACACACAACCACACACAAACACACACACACACACACACACACACACACACCACACACACACACAAACACAACACACACACACACCACACACACACACACACACACAACACACACCACACACAACACACAACACAACACACACACACACACTACACACACACACACACACACACACCACACACACACACACACACACACACACACACACACACACACACACAACCACACAAAAAACAAACACACACACACACACACACACACCACACTCACAAAGAAGATAGAAAATGAGGTTGCTTACAGATAAAAAAATTTGAATGAGAACAATTTTATAGGATATGAAGACAAGTTACAAAATATCAGCTGAAAAGACAGACAGTTGAAAGACAAGACTTTCCAGTGTAAACTTGCGAAGCAAGAGTTTACAGTGGCTGTCACTGAGAAGGAGAAAAGTTTCTACAAGATATCGACTTCGCATGGAACTACTTCTTGTGTTTTGGTGTGTGTGTGTGTTGTGTGTTGTGTGTGTGTGGTGTGTGTGTGTGTGTGTGTGTGTGTGTGTGTGTGTGTGTTGTTGTGTTGTGTGTTGTGTGTGTTGTGTGTGTGTGTGTGTGTGTTGTGTGTGTGTGTGTGTGTGTGTGTGTGTGTGTGGTGTGTCTGTGTGTGTTGTGTGTTGTGTGGTGTGTGTGTGTGTGTTCTGTGTGTGTCTGTGTGTGTGTGTGTGTGTGTGTGTGTGTGTGTGTTGTGTGTGTGTGTGTGTGTGTGTGGTGTGTGTGTATGTGTTGTGTGTGTGGTGTGTGTGGTGTGTATGTGTGGTGTGGTGTGTGTTGTGTGTGGTGTGTGGTTCCTTTAATAGATCTGTCATAGCATTTGTGGACCTATCTTTCCCTGTGCATAATTCTTCAGTTTAAATTCAATACATGTTTTCTGATGTCTTCATTTCCTGTACTGGTTTTATCTCCAGTAAAGATCCAATCCTTGTTTTCTATTCCTCAGTGCTTGTATTTCCTACTGATCTTCAGATAAGAAGTTCATCTGTCGTTAGTAACAGGTGAACACACAGCAAAATTCTCAGTCATCTTCTTAAGCGTGAGTGCCCAAACAGTCATCTGTTGTGAGCATCATCTCTACGATTAAAAAACTTCATTGTTGCATGCAAACGCAAGAATTTCAAACGTTGTCTGTAGCAGCACTGGAGCTGAAAATTTTCTCTATCGTCTGTATCAAGTGGAGGGCTCGATCGTTTCTGTCTGAATATCCTGAAAGACACAAACGTTCGTCTATCATCTGCATCAGGTGTAAGTACAAACGTTCCCCAGTGTCTTCATATCCCAGTTTTCTGGAGGTTGAACCATGCAGCTGACGCTGCTCCCCGTCCTCTGAGTACCTTTCACTCCTTAATAAGTCCCAGAGATCAAACACAATTCCCGTAATTTACCAGCGGCTGTAGTAGAGCACTTCCACTATTGCTATGGAAACAATGGGAGCAGTAGGGCTGAGGACAACCACATGCCAAATTCAGTGGCAATAACTTAGGGATGAATAGTCAGTCGGTTGCTGAAATGCATACAAATCAATAGTAATAATAATATTATTATTCCTATTATTATTGTTATTGGTATCGTTATTGTTCTTATTATCATCATTATTATTATTATTATTATTATTATTATTATTATTATTATTATTATTATTATTATTATTATTATTATTATTATTATTATTATTATTATTATTATTATTATTATTATTATTTTCATTATTATTATTTTTTTATTATTATTAGCTTTATTATTATTATATTATTATTATTATTATTATTATTATTATTATTATATTATTATTATTATTAATATTAAATTATATTTATTATTACAGTATTATTATTAAATTCATGGGTAAACGTTAAACACTATGAGATCATCCAACGCATAAAATACTGAAAGCAAAAAATATTTCATGCAGGGAAGAAATAATTATCATCTATAATTCTTTATATATTATCATCTATAATTCTTTCACGAATTATCCATCACCAGCATCCAGAACTCCTTTTCTTGCAGACGACGTTATCATTATTATAATCAAGGGGCGAGCGCTAAACCCGGAGGATTATACAGCACCTGGGGGGGGGGATATGGAAGGCGTTCAGGCTTAATTCGGGGAACTGGAGCACAGATCCAATTCCCTAAATCAAGAGCCCCTCACCAATATCAAGGAACCTTCCTTGAGGGGTGTAGACGACAGAACAGAGAACTAGAATTTCTTTGCACTATTAAGGAAATTATGAGTAATACAGTGGCCAACAGACAAGATGCAATATTTGTTTTATATTTTCCTGATTGAGTATTATCCTAATATTCTGACTGGTTAGACATACGGGTTTAGAGATTCATGAAAAACATGTCCAAGCTTACAAACAGAGTAGAATTATTATTATAACCAAAAAGAAGCGCTAAACCACAAGGGCTATACAGCACTGACAAACAGAGTAGAAGCATTAGCTCTGATGGCAGCGGCAGAATGGAGTGTAGTTTCCAGACAACCTGCCTCGACGACTCTGCAGATCTGCTATATTGCCTCAGAAACTCAGTAAAATTCGGTCAAATTGCCTCAGCGTGTATAGGGTTTAGGCAAATTACCCAAAGAGACTCTTCAGTGGCAGGCAGATTAACTCAGAGGAGCTACTAGATTCAGATAAATTTCCCGAGAGATTCTGCAGTTTCAGGCAAGTTCCTACAGAGACTCTTTGGTTTCGGGTAAATTACCTCTGTAAGATTCTGGCAAACTGCCTAAGAAGCTCTGAAAATTCAAGTAAAATTCCAGTAAATGTAGAGCAATAGTATATTTAACACGAAGTTCAACTTTTAATATTAAGAAAAATCGTCTATAGTATAATCCTAAGAGAAAAGTCGTTTGAGCGTCGGGTAGCGAAAAAAATAGAAACTTTACTGTACATAACTATTGGTTGGTTCAGTAGGTTTAAAATCTGTCGACTACACGAGTATCACCTGTGCACAACCAATCAAGAATACTGTAATCCTTGTAATAGGAACCTAACAAACTTTCAGTGTATAAACACTTAGAGATATATGCCTCCCAATGAATATATTTTTTGGTTATTATACGTATTTTACGGTTTGTTGTCCTACCCACCAGAGTGGTAAGACTGTTTGTGTTCCAGTTACCAGTGTAGCAGAATACTGTTGTTCCAGTCACCAGATTAGCAGAATACTGTTGTTCCAGTCACCAGAGAAGTAGAATACCGTTGTTCCAGTCACCAGAGTAGCAGAATACTGTTGTTCCAGTCACCAGAAGTAGAATACTGTTGTTCGCACAGTCTCAGTCCAGAGTAGTCATACTGTGTCATCACAAGTAGCAGATAATTGTTCCAGTCACCAGAGTAGCAGAATACTATTGTTCCAGTCACCAGAGTAGCAGAATACTATTGTTCCAGCCTCTCGAAAAGCAGAATACTATTGTTCCAGTCACAGGAGTGGAAGAATGTTGCTGGTCCGTGATGTAAATTATTTAGAAACCCGACAAGTTGAAGAATGAGACACATGTACATTCAAAGTATACATAATACTTCAAATGCTACAAAGAAGATATGAAAGATGTGAGGAGGTAGAACGACCAATTGAGTTGTTAACCACAGAGGTTGGCGAGAGGCTTTTGATCCAAGAACTTGGACCTGATCCTTCCTTTCAAGGATCGAAGCAAATTGTCTCCCATTTCTCTTGTCGCTCTATGAACCTTTCGAGTTTAGTGCTGTATCCCTCCCTCCATGAATATAATAATGTTGAGCACACAGGTCATTTCCCAATAATCTATATGTTATGACCGGATACACCTGGGCGCTGCAGTTTACATTTAAGGGGGAGAATACTCAGGGTACGAAAAGAGCCCATCAAACCTACGTAATGACTTTCATTTCGTGATTACTAATTTGTAATTACCAGTTTCGTAACTATCAATGTGAAACTACTAGTCAGTAAATTACATGAGCAGAACCATGTGTTACCCCTGAAGGTTGTCGCTTAATGAATCTCATATTCCTTTCTCTATCATAAAGTCAGTTTTTACACAAATTATTGTCAGTTTAAGAGTATTAAAGATGAATTGTACAGCAGCTGAACCACTCGCTGATCTCACAGTCGTACGGTAGACACTACCAGCTCACCACTCGCTGATCTCACAGTCGTACGGTACACACTACCAGCTCACCACTCGCTGATCTCACAGTCATACGGTACACACTACCAGCTCGCCATCGACATCATCAGAATGTACATTATCTTCTTTCTCAGAGTCTTTGGCTTCTAATACCCATTATTTTACAAGTCAAATCACTTTTAAACAGGAATATATATTATATTTACTGTAATGGGAAGCACCAGATCTGTCGGGAGGTCATACAGTACGTGAGAAATTTGATGGATTCAGAAAAGAGTTGCTTTAGGTCCTTGGATGATGAATTCATTACCTACCCATAAATAACATAGCTTTACTCCGGAATAAAATTTGATATATTATAGTGTCGTTTAAGATAACCAGTAAATCTGTCACAACTCCAAGAACTGGAAAACGATTTTGACTGGATTCTGTTAATAAAAATTCAGGTTGATGTAGAATGTGCTAAAATCTAAAAAAAAAAAAATAATAATAACAATAAAAATAATAATAAAAATAATAATAATAATAATAATAATAATAATAATAATAATAATAATAATAATAATAATAATAATAATAATAATAATAATAATAATAATAATAACTACAATCCTGGTAGCCAAAGACACAGTACACAAGTGCTGTACAGCCTCCAGTGGTGATACTTTCAACTTACTTTATAATGATATTGATAGCCGGAACACAATCACTCCTGCTTCCACAATCACTCCTGCTTCCACAATCACTCCTGCTTCCACAATCACCCCTGTTTCCACGATCACTCCTACTTCCCTCTCCATTGGTATAATTTCCACTTGATAATGTCACTGTTGTTAGGATCTGTGTTAATAGTATCCTCTCACAATGCTGCTACTTTCAAGAACAATGGTAATACTTCTTTCTCTATATAATGCTGCTGCTGCCACGAACAGCGTTAATACTGCTAATACTGTTAATACTTTTAATTAATACTGCTGATGTGGGGAACCCAGTGGTAAGTCTTTCTTTCATAATCTTGCTGCTACCAGGAACAGTGTTAATGCTTTCCTCTCATAATGTTGCTACTGAAAGGAATAGTGTTAATGCTTCCTTCTCGTAGTATTGCTGCTATCAGGAAGTGCTAATATTTCCCTCTCACAATGTTGCTGGTGCAACGAACGAAGAAAACTAATTACGTAAATATGATGAGCTCATTACACATTCTCAGCCTCGTCAAATAAAATTCTAAACTGTAGCGCCGATGCGCATCGGGTATTAGCATATAGATTATTGGGAAATTAGAGCCCAGATCCTCTCGTTATACTTAAACGACGCTGACTAACACCATTATCACTACCACGTCTAAAACTACATCCACCGGCACCATCACTTACCAGTACAACATTAATATCACTTCTACCATTCCCACAACAACCACCAGCGCTTTAACGTTACCACTGCACACTACCCTTACCACCCTCTCCAGAACAGCTACTATCACTACTACTATCACTACTATCATAACTATCACTATCACCACCCTCCACCGGGAGGAAAACACATTACTCACAAGGGAGCTACAACACAGGTATTTTACAACCTGTTGAAAGTATGCTATGTACGTGGATACATCAGCAGTCAGGTGCAGTAGATTAGGCACTATGGACGTTCATTTCAAGCCCCTTAACACATTTTCGATCCCTTAATAACTGCAAATATTCCTTCCAAGTTCCATAACATATTTCGGTCCCTTAGCAAGTGTTCTGGATACATAAGACGGAATCTGAAGCAGTTTGCCCAGAGATGAATTTCATGGCGACATCACAGCTGGTCTGAGTGAACATTTACTCTTGTATACGAGTTGCGGAAAACCTCAGGAGTTATTTTATGGACGAGGCTCATAGCCTGTATCGAGGTATCTTTTATTGGCTTCTTGGGCTCCTCTCTCTGTGTGTGTGTGTGTGTGTGTGTGTGTGTGTGTGTGTGTGTGTGTGTGTGTGTGTGTGTGTGTGTGTGTGTGTGTGTGCAGTGTGTGTGTGTGTGTGTGTGTGTGTGTGTGTGTGTGTGTGTGTGTGTGTGTGTGTGTGTGTGTGTGTGTGTGTGTGTGTGTGTGTGTGTACTCAAATTCTTGTTGTAGGGGTCGAGTTTAAGGATCGACCTAAATTCATTCCAGTCTCATTCCAGCAGTTTTCCAGTGTTTGTAGAAAAATACTGCCAATGCCCTGTCACACTCTTTTTTGCTGGAGGATCAAGGAATATCTGTCTTGCAATTGTTTTTATACTAGCTACTTTGTTCCTTAGATAAGTAACCATTAACCCCTCGCTAACAGCAATTTATTATACATTCACTAAACATGTGTAAACAATCTTTATAATTACTGCTCCTTCAACTACCCAGATCAGGTTTGTGTGTAGGTCGCATATCCGCCAAACAACAATTGTGTGTAGGTCGCATATCCGCCAAACAACAATTTTGTGTAGGTCGCATATCCGCCAAACAACAATTGTGTGTAGGTCGCATATCCGCCAAACAACAATTGTGTGTAGGTCGCATATCCGCCAAACAACAATTGTGTTAGGTCGCATATCCGCCAAACAACAATTGTGTGTATGTCGCATATCCGCCAAACAACAATTGTGTGTAGGTCGCATATCCGCCAAACAACAATTGTGTGTAGGTCGCATATCCGCCAAACAACAATTGTGTGTAGGTCGCATATCCGCCAAACAACAATTGTGTGTAGGTCGCATATCCGCCAAACAACAATTGTGTGTAGGTCGCATATCCGCCAAACAACTATTTCCACTATACCTGATGTATGACTACCTCTCCCGGCTATACCTGTACGATCAACTTTTTTCATTATACCGTTAGTAATACCAGCTGCATAGAACTGTCTGCAATGCCTCACCTGAGAGGTCTCTGAACTTTCTCTGTTTCTTGGGGAAAACTGAGTAAAAACCCAGAAAATAGAGTTTATCCTCCACTTACCCTCTTCTGTCCATCCACCATCCTCCACAAACTCTCATCCACCCTCTAGCAAACTTTCCCCAGCACTTCCCGCTGTCAGGAGTTCGGTGATCCTTCGTCAGAAGTCCCGCACGACACCGTAGCTCGTCAGGCAGCCTGAACAGTGCCTGGTGGCAGCCAGCACAGGGCTTTGCAGTTGTAGTGGCACTGTCTTTGGCCTGGTGCTGGTGGCGGTGATGAAATGGAATGTGGTGGCAGTCATGTCTTGGAAGGGTTGGTGATGGGTTCGGTGACAAGTAGTTGGATAAGTGCGGGAGGTGGTAGGCACTAAAGCCATGAGTAACATGGACTATCAGGTACAAGGCCTTACAGGTGGTAGTCGTAAAGGTACAAACCCTAAAGAAATATCTGAAAAAAGTAGTCATTTAAGAAGTAGCTGTAAAGATTGTTTGCCCTTTACTGCCGTATAATTTTTAAAATCATTGAAAGCATTAAAATCGTATAGGTCATCCGTCGCCTGGAAAAATGTGAGGTAATTAGGTTTGACCCAGCAATGAAGTACCTTCCATGAAAGGTTTAAAAGCTTCAACTAAAGTTAATAAGGAGTGTTTACTAAATTTTATCCCAGCTGTCTCACGATTAGCAGACGGACGATTGAGCCTCCACAAGTCTCGTGGGCTGAATGATCCACGTGAATTTACCGCTTCACATAAATTTAAAACAAAAAAAGAACTAGAAATTACAATGCAGCGCAAGTTTGCCAGCTGCCAGGCAGAAAAACTTCCTTGCCCACGGGAAGTGGGAACTTCAAAGAATCCTTCTGTGGTAATAGAGGAAGAGCAAATAAAAAAGATACGTAAGCTTACCCTGGTCGTATCTTTAACACAGGCGAGAGCTTCACATGTGCCGAGGGAGTCGAGGATACCACTATCCTTGCTAGAGAACAATGAGCTGAATATTTTTTATCTTCATCTAACAATTCTACAGTCTAATGTCGTGTCTTCAGTGAATATTGAGTTATAGCAAATTTAGCACACCATTCATTTTATGAGAGAAATACAGCACAACAAATTGTTATAATTAGTAAACAGTGCAGCGGAATAAACTGGTGTTTTTACTTAACAATTCTGTGAGTAACCAAGACTGCTGCAGAACAAATTGTTATCATAAGAGAACAACGCTGAAAAGCAGTTATCATAAATGAACAACAATACCGTGAATCAAACTGGATTTTTATGTAACGTCAAACTACGAGCCCGTTCTCAGTTTTATTTAGATATTCTTTTCTCATAACGACCGTTATAAAGTCTATTCAAAGTTAATTCAGAAAACACTTTTGGTTAGGGAGTGTTGAAGTAGGGATTAGTCTGACCTTCAGTGTGTATGACACCTAGTGTGTGTGTGTGTATGTGTGTGTGTGTGTGTGTGTGTGTGTGTGTGTGTGTGTGTGTGTGGAATGAATGTGAGTGTGTGTATGTGTGTCTTTAACAAAGGAGGAGGAGTAAGCAGAGTATACCTACAAACTGTCAGTGTATGCACACAGATAACCAGGAGACGAAAAAAAATCCTAAAAATCCACACACGTGTTTATGAGAGTGCATGTGTTGGAGGCTGAACATGTTTGTTTTGGTCAGAGTAACATCTTCAACATGTGGCACAAGTTTCTCGTTCGTGCCAGAGCTGCTTTTCCTTGTCAACTTTTCTCACAAGTTTCTCTGAGTCTTGCTTCCCTGGTCGTCCGAGTGCTTCTTTCCCTACTTGAGCCTTTGAGAGCCTGTCTCCAAGCCTGTCTCTAGGGAATCAACATTCCTTGCCAATCCCAAATACACCTTCCGCTGAGGGCACGTAACGCCATCATTTCTACGAGATAAAAAAAAGTATTTCAAGAACTCAGTAACCTTGATGAATCTTTGATATTTTTCCGAAGAGATAGTTAAAACTTTAGAGATAATATTTACCCTAACTTGAAAGAAAATTATTTTTAACTCTATTTGGTAAACAAAAATTCAGCCCCAATGAAAAATCATTCATTTTTTCCTCAGTCAAGTTATATGAGAAAAAAATAAATATAACTTCATTGCTGTCAAAGTTTTTTTCTTTACATAATTTCTGATGTCTTGATATTGATCTCATTATAAAAAATGTATATGTTCGTGCATTCATATCTAAGAGAAAATATATAATAAGAGGCAAAACGTGTATTGCTGTAATGAACAAATGTGTTCTAATATTACAAACACAAGAGAGAGCATACGTAATAATTTGGCAAGTGTGTGTGTGTGTCAGGAAGAGGAGTTTCCAGTAGGCTGCAGCCGGCTCTTGTTTATGTCTCACTCGTGTTGAGTCTTTGTGTCTCCACCAATAGGTATTGTGGCCTGCCTTTGTCCGTGTTTGTCGTTTCTCGTGTGCCCTTTTGTACATGTCTGTTGGTGTATGTGTGTGTGAATGTCTCTTAGTGTATGTGTGTGAATGTCTGTTAATGTATGTATGTGAATATCTCTTAACGTACGTGTGTGAATATCTGTTCGTGTATGTGTGCATGATTTATGTTATCCCTCCTAGTTTCATGGGTTTATTATATATATATTATATATATATATATATATATATATATATATATATATTATATATATATATATATATATATATATATATATATATATATATATATATCATTCAACTTCCTGACCGTCTTGAAGCTGAAGAAATATTTCGTAAAATCCTTGTGGCATATCTATGTCTTTAACTCCAAACTTTTGCTCCCATGTTCATGTTTTCCGCTTCTCGACTAGTCTATCTATACTTGTCCCACCTTCCCTCTCAAGTCCTCAGAGCATTTTCTATGAAGTGTTCTTCCCTGATACTGCTATCATCTTATGTCATCGAATTCATTCCCCTTACTTTCTATTCTTAGTTCAAGGATATTTTCTCCGGGACTAGAAACTTTTCGAATCATTTTGCTTCATTATTTTTTCTAAACATATTTTATCAAGTGTGGATACAATTCTCGTTCCGCGTTTTCCACGAATATATGTTAATTTTGAATTAATCAAATGCACATTCGAAAATTTTCACAATCATGAATTTCTCAGGGCTGAATTCCAGAAGCCACTTGTTCGGTCAATCATGCTGTCTGGCCTGGTTCAGTTACAGCCTTTCCTCCAGTCCCCAGTTTTTAGTTTATTCACAAATTTGACATCATTAACGAAGAGGAGATATGAGTGTGTGTGTGTGTGTGTGTGTGTGTCTGTACTCACCTAATTGTGGTTGCAGGGGTCGAGACTCAGCTCCTGGCCCCGTCTCTTCACTGATTGCTACTAGGTCCTCTCTCTCTCTCTCTCTCTCTCTCTTTCTGCTTCCTGAGCTTTATCATACCTCTTCTTAAAACTATGTATGGTTCCTGCCTCCACTACTTCACTTGCTAGGCTATTCCACTTCGTGACGATTCTATGACTGAAGAAATACTTCCTAACGTCCCTGTGAATCGTCTGAGTCTTCAGCTTCCAGTTGTGACCCCTGTGTGTGTGAGTGTGTGTGTGGTGTGTGTGTGTGTGTGTGTGTGTGTGTGTGTGTGTGTGTGTGTGTGTGTTAGTTACCATTTGGTCCTAAGCGCATGTCGATTAGACACTAGGCCTGTTGTATGTGCATGCGTGTGTGTTAGTTACCATTTGGTCCTAGGCACATGTCGATTAGACACTAAGCCTGTTGTATGAGCATGCGTGTGTGTGTGTGTGTGTGTGTGTGTGTGTGTGTATGTGTGTGTGTGTGGTGTGTTTGTATGTGTGTGTGTGTGTGTGGTGTGTGGTGTGTGTGTGTGGTGTGTGTTGTTTATATGTGGTGTGTGTGTGTGTGTGTGTGTGTGTGTGTGTGTGTGTGTGTGTGTGTGTGTGTGTGTGTGTGTGTGTGTGTATGTGTGTCTTTGTATATGTGTGCGGATTAGTGCGTTAGTGCTCAAAATCCCTAGTGAGTCGGATTCAACTGACAAGTGTAATACACCTCGACACAACAGTGTTTTGTCTGAACTCTCATTCCCCTCTCCCCGTCCCTTCATGTTATATTCAGGTAACTTTAAGTGACATTAACTTAGACAATTTTACTGATATGTCAGCCTGAAGGAACCAGTGTACTGGTGTTGATAGCAGAAGATACACTAGCCACTGTTGTGTATGTCTGGGATGTTCCATGGGCCGTGCTGACAAAGTCTCACGAAACACGTACATTCTCTCTCACACACATAAGAACATAAGAAAGGGGGAACACTGCAGCAGGCCTGTTGGCCCATACTAGGCAGGTCCTTAACAATCCTTCTCACAAATAAAATATTTGCCCAACCCAATTTACAATGCTACCCAAGAAATAAGACAATGCTACCCAAGAAATAAGACAGTCTAAACACTCACATGCACACATTAATAAACAACAGACAAAACAGAGTGCACAAACCGTACACAAATAATACGTGCCTAACATTTAAATTTAAAAACATCTTACCATGAAGAATTTTTTTTATACGGGAGTCACTGAAGCGAAACTCAGTTTGCTCCCAAGTGAGCTTCTTTCTGCAGCTCCGAAAATATATTAAAACTAAATTTATGAAAAGTATACGACAAACGCAGCCATCCACCAAACTTGCTGACGACCAACTCTCCAGGATCATAATGTGATGCTTTTTATCTCTTGAATACGCAACTTATATATTCCAAACTGTGTTTACGTATTTAGACTATTGGAGCTCCAGAAGCTCCAGCTAATGGACTGGACTCTTAGAATTTGAAAGACCGATGTAATGTAACCAGGTGATATTTACTTGGAATTAATGTAGGGCATTAGTTTATGCATTGAAAATTGGGTTGGTCAAATGTTTGTTAGTGGGATGAATTGTAAAGGACCTGCCTAGTATGGGCCAACAGGCCTGCTGCAGTGTTCCTCCTTTCTTATGTTCTTATGTTCTTATATGGTGACCTAATTCCTTTTAGGTTGCTATTGATTATGCGAAAGTGAGTACCAACACCCTGACTGGTCAGAACGCTCGCCGTTGTTACAGGGCAGAGGAGCTAACGTTCATAAGCAATATCGATGAATTTCTAAGATATCAATATAAATATACTTCTCTACTGCTGAAAATATTGGTCTCTACCTGCCTCTCTCTATCTCTCTCTGTCTCTCTGTCTGTCTCTCTCTCACTCTCTCTCTGTCTGTTTGTCTGTCTGTCTGTCTGTCTGTCTGTCTGTCTCTCTCTCTCTCTCTCTCTCTCTCTCTCTCTCTCTCTCTCTCTCTCTCTCTCTCTCTCTCTCTCTCTCTCTCTCTCTCTCTCTCTCTCTCTCTCGACGAACATATATTAAAGAGCCTATCTTGGCTATGATCATCCCTCTTAATCAACGCTGCTTAAGTGACATGATATTTCGTTCTTCCACTCTTCCCTCATAAATTTTTCCTGACAGTTCCTGCACGGGTCCGCAGCAATACTTTAGAGTTTTAAAGGAATTCGTGTTGCTTTTAGTTATATGATAACTCCAGCACACTTCAAACCATTATTTTATAGGAGAAATGTAGTGGATACTTTGTTGGCTTCGGAATCTCCTGAACATGTTCAGCTTGTGTCTGCTTGTGTAAATGATAAGTATCTGAGTATAAAATTTGCCTATGAAAAGTGTAATGGGGATTTAAAGCCTATCGACTATAATACACATACACAGAGAGAAATACACATTTTGGTGTATATATTCTTCCTCTCTTAAATAAATAATAATTGTTAGCAGAGGACGCTCCCGGAGACAGTATTTGCTTGCACCTCCTCCTCTTTTCTGCATCATTGCACGTTCTAATGATGTGTTGATTGCAACATGAAAGGCCTATATATATATATATATATATATTATATATATATATATATATATATATATATATATATATATATATATATATATATATATATATATTATATATATATATATATATATATTACATTATATTATATATATATATATATATTTAATATATATATATATATATATATATATATATATATAAATACGTACATACGTACATCCACCTTCTTTCTGATTCTTCTCTCTCTCTCTCTCTCTCTCTCTCTCTCTCTCTTTAAGGGAGGTTTATTGATGCTGGTGAGGGGCTCTTGATCTAGGGAATTGGATCTCTGCTCCAGATTCTCTGAATTAAGTCTGAATGCCTTCCATTCCTCAACTCCAACAGGCGCTGTATAATCGCAATGGGTTTAGCGCTCCCCCCTCTCTTTCTCTCTCTCTCTCTCTCTCTCTCTCTCTCTCCGTCTCCTCTCTCATTCTCTCTCTCTCTCTCTCCTCTCTCTCTCTCTCTCTCTTCCTCTCTCTCTCTCTCTCTCTTCTCTCCATCTCTCACTCTTCTTCACAAGTAAACATGAGCATCCTCCACATTCTTCCATGAACATTTTCTTTCCATAATGTCACTATTCTCAGAAAATGTGTTGCCATTGTTTTATTTTATCTTCCTCTTCACGTCCTCCTCCCACAGTCTGCCTTCTTAATCTGACCAATAAATTTACTGCATCTTAAGTCCCACGTCTTCTAAGGCTTAGCCCAAACGCTTCCTGGCGTCTACATTTCTCTCTTTCCCTCCCTCTCTCTTCACAATTATATTGAATTATTTTAATTACTTCATTAATATGAATTCTGCTTTCATAACGAGTTAAGATATCCCGAGAAAGCAACAGCTGTTGAGTTGCACCCAAATGTCTGGTTACTCCTAGGTGAATATGGGAAGCTGGTGCAAGACCTTCTCGTGCGTCTTGATTTGCCCTAAGAACAAACTTACGTATTTTTCGCTTGCGAGTCCAACTCTTTAACAGCGAACTATCAGCCACCTGGAAGGGATCGACTCTTTGCATATCGAATTTTCTTCTAATAAGGAGATAAAATATTTTATCTGGAGTTGTATACAGTGCCAGAGTAAGGCACCGCCTTGATTATTAATGATTATTAATTATTATTAATGATCAAGTAGCTAACACACTAATCAGTGTGAACTAAAACATCTTCTAGTCCCTGATTATCATAAAGTGATAATATTTCAGATCTCCTTACCAGTGATGGAAGGAAGATCCAGTTAACTTTACTGATTAACACCCAGGGTATAGTATTAGAGGCGGTTTAGTATATATTGGTGTATATGTAGTGCAGTAGCAACAACTCTAGTAGTATAACTGTAGTAGTGATAGTGGGGTCAATAGTATTCCAAGTTCTTTCGTCATTCTTTTAATATACATGTGTGTTTATCAACACTTGATAACTCTTTTCACTCAATCCGTCGTGCTGGCAATGTGACCTGAGCGAATGAAAGGTGTGTAGAGAACCTTATGCTCTGCCATCTTACGGAGAGCACTAAATTTCCTACCCTTGTCTCCCTGATTTGAGTCCAAGTGCTGCCTCGAACGGTGCCTCATTCCGTTTTCTAGAATCCATTTCCTGCTAGGTTGAAATCTTTCCTTCTGTACTTTCTTCAATAAACAAACGACGCCATTAAGTGGCTTTGATTAGTGATTCTGTCTGTATCTACTCCGACAGAGTAACGAAACTGTTGACCACCGGCATTAACAACATCTAGAAAACAGTCTAACAGACTGAAGAGTTTCTGCCAAGAAAGAGATAATGAGACAACTTTCCTTAGCAGGAGTGGGTGGTCTTCGCTGGCTTAAGATTTATCACCTCCTCTCTCTTTACGCCTACATCAACCCTCTCCTCCTTAATTAATTGATAATGTAACACTCCCGCTTTTCTCCTGCACCCGCCTCCTGCCTTACACTCATCCTACTGTGACAAGGATTTTATCGAGTGTTTTATTGGGCAGAGCATTAGGTGACAGACTCTCCTACGTTCTCAACATATACATCGTAGGTGTTCCAATGCACAGATCGTGGTCGCCATGTAGGTTATATAAAATTAATTAGAATAGTTAGGTTATACATAATTACCTTCAGATTTAAGCTAAAGTCAGAAGAAATGTATAATAGGGATAGAGGAGCTTTTTTTCACATAAAAACTGTAAGTGGTAAATATGGAAAGGGAAGGAACTGTGGGATTTTTAAATATGGAAGGATGTGGGCAGTGTAAATGTGGGAAGTTGCAAGAACTGTAAATGTGGGAGATGTAAACGAGATAGGCTCTTTTGAATTACAAATGTTGGATTATATGGGATAGGTAAACGTGAGAGGTTACAAGAGTTGTAAATGCGAGAGGTTGTTAGAGTTTTGAACGCTGGATTTTTATTAGAAGTTTGTAATTATAGGAAGGGCTGGAGGAATTTATTGCGTCAGATTGAAAATAATGTTGTGTGATGGTCACTCTAGCTTTATAGAGAACACGTCTCCCTATGCATGCACCTTCCTGTGCACACCTTCATGTGTACACACCTCCCTGTGTACTCACCTCAATGCGTACACAACTTTCTGTGTACACGCTTCCCTGTGTACAATCCTCCCTGCATACACATCTCCCTGTGTACACACCTCACTGTGTACACAACTTTCTGTGTACACACCCCCTATATGCATACATCACTGTAAACACACCCACTTATCTGATTTTAAACCTCAGCCTTTATATTTTGTGTAATTATTAAATGTAATTACTTGTTTGTACCGAAAAGAGCAGAGTTAAGCTCGTGAATGTGGTACTTTCTTCCTCACTAAATTTTCCTCCAGGTGCTCACATCTCTCTGGGTGCACACTTTTCTGTGAACACTTCTCTCTGTGTGCACATTTTTCTGGGTACGCATCTCTAGGAAGAAACATTTCTGACACTGTTTACAGGGTCTGGCAAGCGTGTTAAAGCACTTAAAATATTTTGTTTTCAGTGTTGGCTTTGAAAGCTTAAAATATGTGAGCGAAGCATTTGTCTATCTGTGTTTTCTCGTTCGTAATGTTTGCCTGGAGAGTGTACTATGAGATGTTGCGTAGTTGTTGTTTGTTGTGTTTGGTTTAGAAAGACACGTAAGCAAACACTATAAGATATTTATTAAAAAACGTTTCGGTCCTGGGACCTTGATCACTTCTAACATACAGAGGTAGAAAGACATTATATATATAGGCGGAGAGTGAGATGTGACGCACGTGACCTGAGGAATGTCATAAGAACATAAGAATGGAGGAACACTGTAGAAGGCCTACTGGCCCATGCGAGGCAGGTCCTTATCAAAACACTATGTTATAGTGTTTGCTTACGTGTCTTTCTAAACCAACTTGTCGGTATTTATTACCAAGGTTTATACCATTTTGTTGTGTTTGTTGGGGTTGGTGCTCTCTGTTGACTCACTGCCCTGTTAACATCCATATACACCTTAGAGTCAATTCTCTCCAGAATCTGTCCTCTACTTCTCATAATCCACTTTCCACCCTCCCATCCACTGACACCCTCCATCCTTTGCACTCCATCCTACAGATTTAACCCTTCACATTCCATCCACTCTTTCTCCTAGCTTCGTTTTCCTGTTCGTTTAGTTATTTCCTGTTGACCATTTGGCGTCTTCAAGACGTAAACAATGGACGCCACACCACTAAATAAAAGACTTGGTGCCACCTTGCGTCATAATTTAAAAGTTCTTATTAAAAACGTAATTATCTCCCAACATTACTTGCTGCTTATTTTTCCCCTCCCTCTTTGTGTCTTTCCCTTCCTTGTCTCCCTTTCTATGTTCCCACTTTCTTACTCTCTCACTTGTAAGCATTCACGATAAACTATTTTAAACCAAAATGAAAAACCAGTATTTTCTTCACATTCAAGGGACATTACTCCACAAACTGCTCTCCATCTCATCACGCCAAAATCAATATCTGAAATAAAAACTAAAGAAAAATTAGGGTATGGTAGTGAGGGATGCTGCAGATCTGCTCCTTCATCTAGAGGAACCTTCCATCACAGACAAATCTCCTGAAGAAAAACTTGGAAGCTTGTAATTTAAATATATAAGGAGGAGGGTGGCTGGCGGAGCCAATCACTGGCAGCGTCTGATGTCAAGGGGGGTGAGAGGAAAAACACGTACAGCGTCTACATTATGCATGTTGGACAGGTGTGGGGAAGATGCTGTGTTACGGACAGGTAATTTGGATAGCTTGTGTTTAAAGGCAGGTGTTCGCCACGTACTGTTTTGTGGACAGGTGTGGACAAGGTTCTGTAATACGTCCAGTGTTTTGGACATATATTGCTGATGTTATTATTTATAGTTAGATGTGCAAAGATATATTATATTTAAGACAGGTATGAAGATAAGTTTCTAATGTGAACAGGTGTTGGATACATCCTACATGCAGACAAGTTTTGGGAAAGATCTTGAAAGTAGGAAGGATGCGAAGGAGATTTATGGGGTGTGGATAGGTAGAATGTTTCTCTCTTTATCCTGTTTTCACCCTTTTGTCGTACAAAATGGGGCATGTGCCTGTTGTCATGCTAATACCCACCTCACTCTGCTCTCTAATCAAGAGACACTAAATAACGATATTCTTCATTGGTTTCTAAGATTATCTGCTATATCACTCAGAATTCTTTCGCTTCTTATATTATTTTACTCTTCGGGTTGAGAATATTATATTATATTTTCGAAATACAAAGTCATTTTTCTCATCAACGAATGGATTGTCATATGACGGTTTGCTATATTTCTTCTCTGTGCATTAAATAACGAGATCATTGTCTTATTTGTCAAAATTTTGGCGCCGTTTTACCCAGCGTGGGTTTTACGCGTTTTTCTTGAAGAAAATATTGCAAGAATAAACTGGTGATCAGTAACCAGAGGTCATCAAACTAGACGAAATCAGTTTCAACTTACGCATCCTCTACATATGTTTCCAATAGCTTGATCTTTTTTTTCTGCTGATCTCTCACCTTATAATTACTGTACACTGTTTATGTGCCCTTAGGATCTGATCACAAAGTCATCTCGTTGCATGGAATATAGTTCTTCTTGCCATAAGTCGCCTTCCACACCATACAGCTCTTGGTATCTTTTTCTCGATTTCTTTTGAGTAAATGATCCTAACCAATGCATGATACAAGTTATCGCGATTATTGTTGCTGGAAAGGTTAAGTCCATTTATCTGTTTCTGTCTCTTCAACCTTTAGTCCATAGTTACATAGAACACAGCCTCTTCTCAAGGATGCTGTATCACTTGTTGACAGCCTCTGTACCTTTCTTTTATTCAGCTTTGCATCAATTAGTATTCTACTTTGCATTTGCTAGGGTCTAATGTAAAACAAGGCTGGTGCAGAGGTGTGGAGGTACAGTACACTGTACAGATGGATGTTTGTGATTAAACAGATGTAGGGACGGTGAGGAACTTGTGGACAAATGATAAGAGTCATTTGTGTTGTGGACAGGTGGGGTTCTGTGGGAAATATCACATGGTGTAGACAACAGTGGCGGTGAGGGAAATATATTGAGGGTGAGTCTAGGGGTGTGAGGATTATCCTGTGCTGTGGGCAGGTGTAATAGTGTGAAGAATGTCCCTGTGATATGGACATGTGTAGTGGTGTTAAAGCATTTTCTGCCTGGCAGAACAAAGCATCATTGACGGGTCTTGATCAATAACTGGGCGTCTATGAAAGCTGGTCTTACTCTGCTAAAAAATTAAGGGCACGTTACACAATCATGTATTCCAATAATGGTATTCCATTGAGAAGGTTCTGAACTTAAAGTTCTGTGTGTTGAAGCAGAGATTTGTGTAACAGTGAGTGGTGTGCAGCGGGGGATATTGGTCTCTATCACCACAGGTTGTAAAAGTAATTCTTCCGTAACTGTATTTACATAGGTGCACTCGACGCGCTTAGGTAGACCATTTGCTCTTATATTTGAGTGCACATGTAATGTGCACTTACCTAGAGCTTGTATATACATTTGTTCCATGTTAGGTATCACACACATATGTGTTAAACATGTACATAAATTAATATGTACGAACATACCCACACACACACACGCACGCACACACACACACACACACACACACACACACACACACACACACACACACACACACACACACACACACACACACACACACACACACACACACACACACACACACACAGTCAAGAAGTGTCTGTGTTATGTCAACCATGCCTCACAAGGAGCCTCAAGTCCTCACAACATTACACGACATATTTACATTTAGCTTTAGTATGTGAAGTCCAATTTTGAAGGGAGCGAGAGCCGCCCCGTCTGGCTCTGGCGTTTACCTTCACCTCCACAATGTTAACTCAGTCAATATAAGCAACAGCGATTTTTCTCAAGTCAAGGAAGCTCTCTCCTCTGCCTCAGAGGTTGAGGCAATCAGCAAATATTGGCCCGGGGAGGATGGGTATATCCCAGAGCTAAGGGAGTCCAACTTGCTAATATACTAATGGCTCCTGCGCCACGATAAGATTGTATAAATGGTTACTCTCTATATTAAAGTATCTCCACTCACTAAGATATCAATAACTGCTGCGCTACTGAAGGATTATAAATAACTTTTCTCTGTATTTAATGCCTGCAGTCGTTACTATGTCACTGGCAGACTCTAGACTCCGATCTTTTATATGACATACTTCCACTATATATTTTACTCTGAAAAACAACTCCCATACTTACACTGTCTCTCTTCCATTGTAAGAGTGTTCACTTCATACGTTACAGAATAGAAAAACTTACCATAACAATCACGCTATAGGCGTATAACCTACATATATAATACACTATAGGAGTGTTCGCTCTACCTACTGAACTTGGTAAAATATCAGAAGTAAGAGAAAATAGTTATCGTTGATATACACAAGCCATAACATTATCCTGTCTGTGCACCTGGGGACGTGATCTCATATTATCCTGAACATCTGCACATATGAACTCAAATTACGTTGTGATAAACAACTGTCAGTGAATATACAGAAGGATGGACTGCCAATTTACGAACCGCGGTTCTAGCCCCTCGTTCATCCTTCTGTTTATTCGTATGAAGATATAAAAATCCGCATAGAAGCATAATTCTCTGTGCAAATATAGTAATACACATACCAGCGTTTTCCTGATCAAATAAACCCGTTCTTCTCCATATAATGTCTCTCATACCATCAACCTGCAGCAATACCAGCAAGGGGAACGTTTAGCCTTGGACATCGGACAATACCCATTGGGACACCTTCGTGTTTCGATCTTATATTTGCCCCTGGGGCATCTAAGACCTAAGTATCAACTGGAGTTAACTTTGACCCCCTGGGAGAAATCATTAGCTAAATCTCAACTTACTTTTTTTCAGAGTTTTATCAAGTTGCATCCAAGCTGAAGTTGGTGAAATGGCTAAACTTGGAAGTAGCGACCAAAAACCAGGGTAATGAAGGGGCAAAGTCAGCAACCAAGCCAGGAGTCAAGCTTTTGTGTGGTCTATATAATGCCTCACTTTCTCTCTCTCTCTCTGTCTCTCTCTCTCTGTCTCTGTCTCTGTCTCTCTCTCTCTCTCTCTCTCTCTCTCTCTCTCTCTCTCTCTCTCTCTCTCTCTCTCTCTCTCTCTCTCTCTCTCTCTCTCTCTCTCTCTCTCTCCTCTCTTTCTGCCTCTTCTGATATGCATTGAGGTAGAGTGGGCTGGGCTAAAGGAATTCGGGGATCGTGCAGCTACTGAAACATATATACATATTATTAATAATATTCGTCTTCTCCTTCTTCTCCTTTTTCTTCTCCTTCTCCTTTTTCTTCTTCTTCTTCTTCTTCTTCCTCTTATTATTATTATTATTATTATTATTATTATTATTATTATTATTATTATTTATTATATTATTATTATTATTAATATTATTATTATTATTATTAATATTATTATTATATTATTAATATGATTATTTTTATTGTAATTATTATTATTATTACTAATATGATGATAATAATAATAATAATAATAATAATAATAATAATAATAATAATAATAATATTATTATTATTATTATTATTATTATTATTATTATTATTATTATTATTAGCATATAACACAGAGGGCCACATAATGAGAAACAATGAGACAAAAAATGCCACATAGAGGGTAATAACGTCTCCACAGTAAAAATTACTGAAAAACCCTTTGTGTGTGGTACGAGGCAGCTGAGCGGTATAGTGTAGCAGTGAGCTCTGAGAACCCGACACCTCCACATGATATATAATGAAACGCTACAGGAGGTATTCTGGCCCAGGCAGTGGCAAAGTGCAACTACTATTGTGAGTCTGTTTTATCTTCTCCTTCTCTGGTCCTGTTGAAAGATCCTGGTTTGGTTGCACTTCTGATGTTGTTGTGGTTGTTTTGTGGTTGTTAGTAGTGTGTTTGCGGTTCTCTGTTTCTGTGGTTGCCTTGTGTCTGATGTTGTTGTATTGTAGTTGTTGTTACATATGTGGTGAATAGAGAGAGAGAAAGAGAAAGAAATCATATTCTTTTTGAATAAACTTATGATTTAAGAATGTTAAGCAAAATATATTTTGTTGTCAGACAATAGACAAGTGGAGCCCATGTTGGTTGCTTGTCAGGAAAAAAATGTTCATTGAATATAAAATATTTTGACTGGTGTTCCTTCCATCACTGTCACTCCAGGTTAAAGGGATTATGTGGCTGATCTGTGTGAATATTCCTGAATCACATTTTTTTTACACTTTCGAGACAAAATGGATGATAAGAAAGCCCTCCTCTTCTCTATACAACCCCTTTAACATACCCACATATTATCCACAACACCCTCTTACATCTACAACCCCTGCGTTCTTCCCACATACTATCACCAACGTTTCTTTGTCCTCACTTCCTCCACACTCTCCTCAAGCCTTCCACATATTCACCTCCACACACACTCAACACACTCTCCCACAAATTCTATCACGCACTCTGTACCCCCCCCCCCCACGTCTCCAACACAATGACACAGACGTTGTTAGTATTGGCTCACCTGTCCCTGGGTGGAGGTCTCTGTGTTATCACTTGCCAATACTGTTAGTGGATTTTTCTAGAGGTGTGTGTGTGTGTGTGTGTGTGTGTGTGTGTGTGTGTTTGTGTGTGTGTGTGTGTGTGTGTGTGTGTGTGTGTGTGTGTGTGTGTGTGTGTGTGTGTGTGTGTGTGTGTGTGTGTGTGTGTGTGTGATGTATTCGTGCGCATGGGTGTGTGTATACTTATACTAGCTTGGGGCCCAGGAAAAAAGAGTAGAAATCACTGAAAACCAATTTTGGAAACTCCAAAAAATGCCTTACCAGCGCACACAAGAAAGCCTTCACTGTGCGCCACTCTATAGCAACCTTTAGTAATTTGAAAAGGCCATAGTTTGAACCTAGCTACCCTAACAGCTTCCACTGACACGTGAAAATGACTTGGTGACTGACCCTCTGATCCTCCTACAATACACTTTGTGTTTGAACATGAAAGTGGCCTCTTGACCATCCCTCTGCCCTCACTACATTGCAGTTTCTGTTGGAACGAAAAATTGACCCTCTGACCATTCCTCTGACCTCCCTGCAAAGTAGCTTGTGCTGACACGCGAAAGTGACCTCCTGACCGTCCCTCTAACACGTTACAAAGCAGTTTGTGTTGAAAAGTTAGAGTTATCTGACCGTCCTTCTGACCTCGCTACAAAGCAGCTTGTGTTGATATGTGAAAGTGACTTCCTGACCGTCCCTCTGACCTCACTACAAAGCAGCTTGTGTTGATACGTGAAAGTGACAGCCTGACCGTCCCTCTGATATACGACCAGAAGCCCTGACGAAGCACGTAATTGCAGGATTTAGCCAGCAGGAAGAAAAATCCCAAAGGATTCTGCCCAGGATGGAGCGTGAAGACTATAGGATTTAACTCTGATTGGAAATAAGTGTCTGTAAGCACCAGTTCGGGGAACACATGATATATATTTGATACTGGAGTGGGAAGAGTGTTGGGTTATTTGATTCATGGATGGGAAGAGTGTTGTGCGCGAAAGAACTGGGCTTAGGAGATAGCTTGTTATGCAGAGAAATGGAGATACAAATATTCGGAAATATTAGTCATGGTTCGAATATATATATATATATATATATATATATATATATATTTTATATATATATATATATATATATATATATATAGGTAGTAGGTTGGTAGACAGCAACCACCCAGGGAAGTACTACCGTCCTGCCAGATGACTGTGAAACAAAAACCTGTAACTGTTTTGCATGATGGTAGGATTGCTGGTTTCTTTTTCTGTCTCATAAACACGCTAAGATAACAGGGATATCTTGCTACTCCTACTTACACTTTGGTCACACTTCACAGACACGCACATGCATATATATATATACATACATCTAGGTTTTTCCTCTTTTTCTAAATAGCTCTTGTTCTTTTTTTATTTCTTCTATTGTCCATGGGGAAGTGGAAAAGAATCTTTCCTCGTAAGCCATGCGTGTCGTATGAGGCGACTAAAATGCCGGGAGCAATGGGCTAGTAACCCCTTCTCCTGTATACAATTACTAAAAAAGAGAAGAAGAAAAACTTTATAAAACTGGGTTGCTTAAATGTGCGTGGATGTAGTGCGGATGACAAGAAACAGATGATTGCTGATGTTATGAATGAAAAGAAGTTGGATGTCCTGGCCCTAAGCGAAACAAAGCTGAAGGGGGTAGGAGAGTTTCAGTGGGGGGAAATAAATGGGATTAAATCTGGAGTATCTGAGAGAGTTAGAGCAAAGGAAGGGGTAGCAGTAATGTTAAATGATCAGTTATGGAAGGAGAAAAGAGAATATGAATGTGTAAATTCAAGAATTATGTGGATTAAAGAAAAGGTTGGATGCGAGAAGTGGGTCATAATAAGCGTGTATGAAACTGGAGAAGAGAGGAATGCAGAGGAGAGAGAGGATTTTGGGAGATGTTAAGTGAATGTATAGGAGCCTTTGAACCAAGTGAGAGAGTAATTGTGGTAGGGGACTTGAATGCTAAAGTAGGAGAAACTTTTAGAGAGGGTGTGGTAGGTAAGTTTGGGGTGCCAGGTGTAAATGATAATGGGAGCCCTTTGATTGAACTTTGTATAGAAAGGGGTTTAGTTATAGGTAATACATATTTTAAGAAAAAGAGGATAAATAAGTATACACGATATGATGTAGGGCGAAATGACAGTAGTTTGTTGGATTATGTATTGGTAGATAAAAGACTGTTGAGTAGACTTCAGGATGTACATGTTTATAGAGGGGCCACAGATATATCAGATCACTTTCTAGTTGTAGCTACACTGAGAGTAAAAGGTAGATGGGATACAAGGAGAATAGAAGCATCAGGGAAGAGAGAGGTGAAGGTTTATAAACTAAAAGAGGAGGCAGTTAGGGTAAGATATAAACAGCTATTGGAGGATAGATGGGCTAATGAGAGCATAGGCAATGGGGTCGAAGAGGTATGGGGTAGGTTTAAAAATGTAGTGTTAGAGTGTTCAGCAGAAGTTTGTGGTTACAGGAAAGTGGGTGCAGGAGGGAAGAGGAGCGATTGGTGGAATGATGATGTAAAGAGAGTAGTAAGGGAGAAAAAGTTAGCATATGAGAAGTTTTTACAAAGTAGAAGTGATGCAAGGAGGGAAGAGTATATGGAGAAAAAGAGAGAAGTTAAGAGAGTGGTGAAGCAATGTAAAAAGAGAGCAAATGAGAGAGTGGGTGAGATGTTATCAACAAATTTTGTTGAAAATAAGAAAAAGTTTTGGAGTGAGATTAACAAGTTAAGAAAGCCTAGAGAACAAATGGATTTGTCAGTTAAAAATAGGAGAGGAGAGTTATTAAATGGAGAGGTAGAGGTATTGGGAAGATGGAAGGAATATTTTGAGGAATTGTTAAATGTTGATGAAGATAGGGAAGCTGTGATTTCGTGTATAGGGCAAGGAGGAATAACATCTTGTAGGAGTGAGGAGAGCCAGTTGTGAGTGTGGGGGAAGTTCGTGAGGCAGTAGGTAAAATGAAAGGGGGTTTAAGGCAGCCGGGATTGATGGGATAAAGATAGAAATGTTAAAAGCAGGTGGGGATATAGTTTTGGAGTGGTTGGTGCAATTATTTAATAAATGTATGGAAGAGGGGTAAGGTACCTAGGGATTGGCAGAGAGCATGCATAGTTCCTTTGTATAAAGGCAAAGGGGATAAAAGAGAGTGCAAAATTATAGGGGGATAAGTCTGTTGAGTGTACCTGGTAAAGTGTATGGTAGAGTTATAATTGAAAGAATTAAGAGTAAGACGGAGAATAGGATAGCAGATGAACAAGGAGGCTTTAGGAAAGGTAGGGGGTGTGTGGACCAGGTGTTTACAGTGAAACATATAAGTGAACAGTATTTAGATAAGGCTAAAGAGGTCTTTGTGGCATTTATGGATTTGGAAAAGGCGTATGACAGGGTGGATAGGGGGGCAATGTGGCAGATGTTGCAAGTGTATGGTGTAGGAGGTAGGTTACTGAAAGCAGTGAAGAGTTTTTACGAGGATAGTGAGGCTCAAGTTAGAGTATGTAGGAAAGAGGGAAATTTTTTCCCAGTAAAAGTAGGCCTTAGACAAGGATGTGTGATGTCACCGTGGTTGTTTAATATATTTATAGATGGGGTTGTAAGAGAAGTAAATGCGAGGGTCTTGGCAAGAGGCGTGGAGTTAAAAGATAAAGAATCACACACAAAGTGGGAGTTGTCACAGCTGCTCTTTGCCGATGACACTGTGCTCTTGGGAGATTCTGAAGAGAAGTTGCAGAGATTGGTGGATGAATTTGGTAGGGTGTGCAAAAGAAGAAAATTAAAGGTGAATACAGGAAAGAGTAAGGTTATGAGGATAACAAAAAGATTAGGTGATGAAAGATTGAATATCAGATTGGAGGGAGAGAGTATGGAGGAGGTGAACGTATTCAGATATTTGGGAGTGGACGTGTCAGCGGATGGGTCTATGAAAGATGAGGTGAATCATAGAATTGATGAGGGAAAAAGAGTGAGTGGTGCACTTAGGAGTCTGTGGAGACAAAGAACTTTGTCCTTGGAGGCAAAAGAGGGGAATGTATGAGAGTATAGTTTTACCAACGCTCTTATATGGGTGTGAAGCGTGGGTGATGAATGTTGCAGCGAGGAGAAGGCTGGAGGCAGTGGAGATGTCATGTCTGAGGGCAATGTGTGGTGGGGAATATAATGCAGAGAATTCGTAGTTTGGAAGTTAGGAGGAGGTGCGGGATTACCAAAACTGTTGTCCAGAGGGCTGAGGAAGGGTTGTTGAGGTGGTTCGGACATGTAGAGAGAATGGAGCGAAACAGAATGACTTCAAGAGTGTATCAGTCTGTAGTGGAAGGAAGGCGGGGTAGGGGTCGGCCTAGGAAGGGTTGGAGGGAGGGGGTAAAGGAGGTTTGTGTGCGAGGGGCTTGGACTTCCAGCAGGCATGCGTGAGCGTGTTTGATAGGAGTGAATGGAGACAAATGGTTTTTAATACTTGACGTGCTGTTGGAGTGTGAGCAAAGTAACATTTATGAAGGGATTCAGGGAAACCGGCAGGCCGGACTTGAGTCCTGGAGATGGGAGTACAGTGCCTGCACTCTGAAGGAGGGGTGTTAATGTTGCAGTTTAAAAACTGTAGTGTAAAGCACCCTTCTAGCAAGACAGTGATGGAGTGAATGATGGTGAAAGTTTTTCTTTTTCGGGCCACCCTGCCTTGGTGGGAATCGGCCGGTGTGATAATAAAAAAAAATAAAATTATATATAATATATATATATATATATATTATATATATATATATATATATATATATATATATATATAATATTGGTTTAGAAAGACACGTAAGCAAACACTATGACATATTTATTAGAAAACGTTTCGGTCCTGGGACCTTGATCACTTCTAACATACAAAGGTAGAAAGGCATTATATATATAGGCGGAGAGTGAGGTGTGACGAGATTGCAGACTTAAGGCACAAGCTATTCTCAACAAACCGCCCATGGAACAGCCCCCTAAGCAGTTCACAGTACTCCCATGTGGTGATGTTGCCACGAATACTCGCCGGGCACTTGCTATGAGTAACATCAACGTTTCCACCATAAACACATCATCTATCAAAGACCTCACTACGAAACGCAGCCCACACCTCTAACTTCTACAGCAGGCGTCTACACTATCCCCTGTGGGTTCTGTCCCAAGAAATATGTAGGCGAGACAGGCAGAGATCTTGCAGTCCGCTTGAATGAGCATCGAAATGCCTCTAACAGAGACGATGTAAGGTACGCCTGTGTCCTCCACAGAGACTCCACGGGACATTTGATGAACTGGAATGAGGCACAACTCGTTCTCACCGAACCAGACCTCAGACGCCGACGGTGCCTAGAAGCCTCACTAATCGCCGTCACCGACACTATAGAACGCAACACTGGAAACTACAAAATTTCAAAAACATTGGCATACATGATACCTAAGCACCACCAACAACACAGGAGTCACATGATTTCAACGTCTACCTCTTCATCATAGGCAGAGGTTGTTTTGATAAGGACCTGCCTCGCATGGGCCAGTAGGCCTTCTACAGTGTTCCTCCATTCTTATGTTCTTATGTTCCTATGACATTCCTCAGGTCACGTGCGTCACACCTCACTCTCAGCCTATATATATAATGCCTTTCTACCTCTGTATGTTAGAAGTGATCAAAGTCCCAGGACCGAAACGTTTTCTAATAAATATGTCATAGTGTTTGCTTACGTGTCTTTCTAAACCAACTTGTCGGTATTTATTACCAAGGTTTATACCATATATATACATATATATTATATATATAATATATATAATATATATATATATATATATATATATAATATATATATATATATATATATATATATATATATATGCAACATCTGGATGTCTTTATTGTGGACGTTTCGCCATCCAGTGGCTTTATCAATACAAATATCTCTCCAAGAGAGAACCCGCAGTAATGGATTTAAATTAGATAAGTTTAGATTTAGAAAGGACATAGGAAAGTATTGGTTTGGAAATAGGGTAGTTGATGAGTCGAAAAGTCTACCTAGTTGGGTTATTGAGGCTAGGACATTGGGTAGTTTCAAATTTAGGTTGGATAAGTACATGAGTGGGAGGGGTTGGATTTGAGTGGGACTTGCACATCAGAGCTTATTTCTTGGGTAGCATTAAAAATTGGGTTGGTCAAATGTTTTGTTAGTGGGATGAATTGTAAAGGACCTGCCTAGTATGGGCCAACAGGCCTGCTGCAGTGTTCCTCCTTTCTTATGCTCTTATGTTCTTATATATATGAACATTGATCTCTGGCAGAAGGAGACTCGAACCTACGAACCTTGGAACAAGGTACGCAGTGCTATAACATTCTCACCACACTGGACAATACCTTGGCGCCTAGCACAATGCTTGACGTTGATCCAAGGCAGCCAGCTTTCAGGGAGAAGGCATCCCCTGCATGCATCAACCAACTACAGATATTAACAACGCAAGGAATTCCTTGCATTGTTAAAATCTCTAGTATATATATATATATATATATATATATATATATATATATATATATATATATATATATATATATATATATATATATAAATATATATATATATATATATATGTCGTGCTGAATAGGCAGAACTTGTGATCTTGGCTTAAATAGCAACGCTCATCTTGCCATATAGGACAAGTGAAAATTTGTGTATGCAATAATTTCGTCCAAATCATTCTGAACCTAACGAAAAAAATATATTTGATTGTGTTTGTTTAGTACTAAATTATTGTAAACGTATTTAAAATATATTTAGTTGGGTTAGGCTAAAATAAATTGCTCTTGTTATAATAAGGTTAGGTAAGTTTTCTAAGATGCTTTGATGCAAAATTACAAATTTTTGCATTAACATTAACGAAAAAAATATATCTTTAAACTTATAAGAGAAAATTTCAGAAAGGACTTAATTTTAAATGAGTTCTTGCTAATTGGCCAGTTTTACATATTCGGCACGACATATATAATATATATATATATATATATATATTATATTTATAATATATATATATATATTATATATATATATATATATATATATATATTTATATATATATACATATATATATATATATATAATATATATATATTATATATATATATATTATATATATAATATATATAATATATATTATATATATATATATATATATATATATATATATATTCTGGTCAATCTAACATTGATAATTCCTGGGTACAGTAGACAGGGAATTATGACAAAAGGTATAAAAATGTAGTTACATAAGATCTATATCCCAAGACAACCTATTTTCTCTTCGCGAATGAGAAGCGTGCAGACTAAAACGTTTATTGATATTTCCTGGTCCTGGCGTTGCCAGACGTGTCGCGAATGAGCTTTCTTTATTTAAATTATTTCTGGTTTATTTCTAGGTTTGAGTAACCTATCCTAACCTAACCTACTCTTACCTACGCTACCCTAACCCACCCTACCCTACACTAACGAAACAAATAAGGGAATTAGTCTTTGTAATCTCTCATTAAACGTTAATAATCTGACGCTGTACATAGCCTGTGAATATCAACGTGGTTGATACAAAATTACACTGGTGAAGGGCTCTTGATCTAAAGCATTAGATCAACCCCCCCCCCTTTCACATTCCTCTCATCAAATCTGTCTTCCATTCCCCTCCCTCTACATTACCCTTACAAATTTAGCTCTTCCCCCTTCCCCCATGAATAAAAACAACAATAAGATGGTAAGTGGCTCCTTGAATTCGGTATCAAAACCACTCAGGGAAGGGAGGGGGGGAGAGGGGTGAGAAGATAAGACACACGTTAAGCTAATTAACGAAAACCATATTACCAGAGAAACTCCGAAAGTCCGAGGGGAAACTCATTAACGCAAAAGTAATTAAAATTCAAATGAAGGTACTTAATTCAAACAGACAAGACGAGGCTGTACAGTTTTTCAATGCAGTGTTTTTTAATAATCAAAAGACAGTAGCAAGGGAACGAATGTGTGGATAAAAATACAAAGAACCGAGAGAATAGAACCAGAATGTGAAGCAAAAAATGAATAGCTGGTAGATATACACGTGAAGCAGCGAAGGTAAAGAGAATAATAATGGAACACTAGAAATAAAGCACTGGAGAATAAAATCACAGTAAACAGGTGAGATCGCAATGTGAAAAACAGTTACTCTTAAACATAGTGAATTTTTAAGCACTTTCGTGATTTCTCACATTATCAAGGAATTGAAAAAATAATACAATAGCTGAAGGCTTATGAGGCTGCACCTCACAGTCAATATCCGACACCTCACCCGTCCCTCCATGATGATATGCTCAAGGACTTGTCAAGCTTAGCTTAAACTCTTCTCAAATTCTATTAATTATAAATGAATCTAAGTTGTATAATCCTAAATGAATACTCATATCAAAATCAAAGCTATTTTTTATGAAGCCTGATTCAATTATATTTTTCTCAACCATAGACCTGCGCCATACAACTTTCTCGGTTTTTTGACAATCATTTGAATGGTTAAAATCTCTCACAAGGTTAAAATCTCTCACAAGGTTAAAATCTCTCACAAGGTTAAAATCTCTCACATGGTTAAAATCTCTCACAAGGTTAAAATATCTCACAAGGTTAAAATCTCTCACAAGGTTAAAATCTCTCACATGGTTAAAATCTCTCACATGGTTAAAATCTCTCACATGGTTAAAATCTCTCACATGGTTAAAATCTCTCACAAGGTTGAAATCTCTCACATGGTTAAAATATCTCACATGGTTAAAATCTCTTGCAAGGTTAAAATTTCTCACATGGTTAAAATCTCTCACAAGTTTAAAATTTCTCATATGGTTAAAATCTCTCACAAGGTTAAAATCTCTCACATGGTTAAAATCTCTCACATGATTAAAATCACTCACATGGTTAAAATCTCTCTCACATGGTTAAAATCTCTCACATGATTAAAATCTTTCACATGGTTAAAATCTCTCACATGGTTAAAACCTCTCACATGGTTAAAATCACTCACATGGTTAAAATCTCTCACATGGTTAAAATCTCTCACATGCTTAAAATCTCTCACATGGTTAAAATCTCTCACAAGGTTAAAATCTCCTCACATGGTTAAAATCTCTCACAAGGATAAAATCTCTCACATGGTTAAAATTTCTCACAAGGTTAAAATCTCTCACATGGTTAAAATCTCTCACAAGGTTAAAATCTCTCACATGGTTAAAATTTCTCACAAGGTTAAAATATCTCACATGGTTAAAACCTTTCACAAGGTTAAAATCTCTCACATGGTTAAAGTCTCTCACATGCTTAAAATCTCTCACATGGTTAAAATCTCTCACAAGGTTAAAATCTCTCACAAGGTTAAAATCTCTCACAAGGTTAAAATCTCGCACAAGGTTAAAATCTCTCGCAAGGTTAAAATCTCTCACATGGTTAAAATCTCTCACATGGTTATAATCTCTCACAAGGTTAAAATCTCTCACAAGGTTAAAATCTCTCACATGGTTAAAATCTCTCTCAAGGTTAAAATCTCTCACATGGTTAAAATATCTCACATGGTTAAAATCCCTCACAAGGTTAAAATCTCTCACATGGTTAAAATCTCTCACAAGGTTAAAATCTCTCACATGGTTAAAATCTCTCACAAGGTTAAAATCTCTCACATGGTTAAAATCTCTCACAAGGTTAAAATCTCTCACAAGGTTAAAATCTCTCACATGGTTAAAATCTCTCACATGGTTAAAATCTCTCACATGCTTAAAATCTCTCACAAGGTTAAAATCTCTCACAAGGTTAAAATCTCTCGCAAGGTTAAAATCTCTCACATGGTTAAAATCTCTCATATGGTTAAAATCTCTCACAAGGTTAAAATCTCTCACAAGGTTAAAATCTCTCACATGGTTAAAATCTCTCACAAGGTTAAAATTTCTCACATGGTTAAAATCTCTCACATGGTTAAAATCTCTCACAAGGTTAAAATCTCTCACATGGTTAAAATATCTCACATGGTTAAAATCCCTCACAAGGTTAAAATCTCTCACATGGTTATAATCTCTCACAAGGTTAAAATCTCTCACATGGTTAAAATCTCTCACAAGGTTAAAATCTCTCACATGGTTAAATCTCTCACAAGCTTAAAATCTCTCACAAGGTTAAAATCTCTCACATGGTTAAAATCTCTCACATGGTTAAAATCTCTCACATGCTTAAAATCTCTCACATGGTTAAAATCTCTCACAAGGTTAAAATCTCTCACAAGGTTAAAATCTCTCACAAGGTTAAAATCTCTCACATGGTTAAAATCTCTCACATGGTTAAAATCTCTCACAAGGTTAAAATCTCTCACAAGGTTAAAATCTCTCATATGGTTAAAATCTCTCACATGATTAAAATCACTCACATGGTTAAAATCTCTCACATGGTTAAAATCTCTCACATGATTAAAATCTCTCACATGGTTAAAATCTCTCACAAGGTTAAAATCTCTCACATGGTTAAAATCTCTCACATGCTTAAAATCTCACATGGTTAAAATCTCTCACAAGGTTAAAATCTCTCACAAGGTTAAAATCTCTCACATGGTTAAAATCTCTCACAAGGTTAAAATCTCTCACATGGTTAAAATCTCTCACAAGGTTAAAATCTCTCACATGGTTAAAATATCTCACATGGTTAAAATCCCTCACAAGGTTAAAATCTCTCACATGGTTAAAATCTCTCACAAGGTTAAAATCTCTCACATGGTTAAAATCTCTCACAAGGTTAAAATCTCTCACATGGTTAAAATCTCTCACAAGGTTAAAATCTCTCACAAGGTTAAAATCTCTCACATGGTTGAAATCTCTCACATGGTTAAAATCTCTCACATGCTTAAAATCTGTCACAAGGTTAAAATCTCGCACAAGGTTAAAATCTCTCGCAAGGTTAAAATCTCTCACATGGTTAAAATCTCTCACATGGTTAAAATCTCTCACAACGTTAAAATCTCTCACAAGGTTAAAATCTCTCACATGGTTAAAATCTCTCACAAGGTTAAAATTTCTCACATGGTTAAAATCTCTAACATGGTTAAAATCTCTCACAAGGTTAAAATCTCTCACATGGTTAAAATATCTCACATGGTTAAAATCCCTCACAAGGTTAAAATCTCTCACATGGTTAAAATCTCTCACAAGGTTAAAATCTCTCACATGGTTAAAATCTCTCACAAGGTTAAAATCTCTCACATGGTTAAAATCTCTCACAAGGTTAAAATCTCTCACAAGGTTAAAATCTCTCAGAGGGTTAAAATCTCTCACATGGTTAAAATCTCTCACATGCTTAAAATCTCTCACATGGTTAAAATCTCTCACAAGGTTAAAATCTCTCACAAGGTTAAAATCTCTCACAAGGTTAAAATCTCTCACATGGTTAAAATCTCTCACATGGTTAAAATCTCTCACAAGGTTGAAATCTCTCACATGGTTAAAATATCTCACATGGTTAAAATCTCTTGCAAGGTTAAAATTTCTCACATGGTTAAAATCTCTCACAAGTTTAAAATTTCTCATATGGTTAAAATCTCTCACAAGGTTAAAATCTCTCACATGGTTAAAATCTCTCACATGATTAAAATCACTCACATGGTTAAAATCTCTCACATGGTTAAAATCTCTCACGTGATTAAAATCTCTCACATGGTTAAAATCTCTCACAAGGTTAAAATCTCTCACATGCTTAAAATCTCACATGGTTAAAATCTCTCACAAGGTTAAAATCTCTCACATGGTTAAAATCTCTCACAAGGTTAAAATCTCTCACATAGGTTAAAATCTCTCACATGGTTAAAACCTCTCACATGGTTAAAATCACTCACATGGTTAAAATCTCTCACATGGTTAAAATCTCTCACATGGTTAAAATCTCTCACATGGTTAAAATCTCTCACAAGGTTAAAATCTCTCACATGGTTAAAATCTCTCACAAGGATAAAATCTCTCACATGGTTAAAATTTCTCACAAGGTTAAAATCTCTCACATGGTTAAAATCTCTCACATGGTTAAATCTCTCACATGGTTAAAATCTCTCACATGCTTAAAATCTCTCACAAGGTTAAAATCTCTCACAAGGTTAAAATCTCTCGCAAGGTTAAAATCTCTCACATGGTTAAAATCTCTCACATGGTTAAAATCCTCACAAGGTTAAAATCTCTCACAAGGTTAAAATCTCTCACATGGTTAAAATCTCTCACAAGGTTAAAATTTCTCACATGGTTAAAATCTCTCACATGGTTAAAATCTCTCACAAGGTTTAAAATCTCTCACATGGTTAAAATATCTCACATGGTTAAAATCCCTCACAAGGTTAAAATCTCTCACATGGTTATAATCTCTCACAAGGTTAAAATCTCTCACATGGTTAAAATCTCTCACAAGGTTAAAATCTCTCACATGGTTAAAATCTCTCACAAGGTTAAAATCTCTCACAAGGTTAAAATCTCTCACATGGTTAAAATCTCTCACATGGTTAAAATCTCTCACATGGTTAAAATCTCTCACAAGGTTAAAATCTCTCACAAGGTTAAAATCTCTCATATGGTTAAAATCTCTCACATGATTAAAATCACTCACATGGTTAAAATCTCTTCACATGGTTAAAATCTCTCACATGATTAAAATCTCTCACATGGTTAAAATCTCTCACAAGGTTAAAATCTCTCACATGGTTAAAATCTCTCACATGCTTAAAATCTCACATGGGTAAAATCTCTCAAAAGGTTAAAATCTCTCACAAGGTTAAAATCTCTCACATGGTTAAAATCTCTCACAAGGTTAAAATCTCTCACATGGTTAAAATCTCTCATCACAAGGTTAAAATCTCTCACATGGTTAAAATATCTCACATGGTTAAAATCCCTCACAAGGTTAAAATCTCTCACATGGTTAAAATCTCTCACAAGGTTAAAATCTCTCACATGGTTAAAATCTCTCACAAGGTTAAAATCTCTCACATGGTTAAAATCTCTCACAAGGTTAAAATCTCTCACAAGGTTAAAATCTCTCACATGGTTTAAAATCTCTCACATGGTTAAAATCTCTCACATGCTTAAAATCTGTCACAAGGTTAAAATCTCGCACAAGGTTAAAATCTCTCGCAAGGTTAAAATCTCTCACATGGTTAAAATCTCTCACATGGTTAAAATCTCTCACAAGGTTAAAATCTCTCACAAGGTTAAAATCTCTCACATGGTTAAAATCTCTCACAAGGTTAAAATTTCTCACATGATTAAAATCTCTCACATGGTTAAAATCTCTCACAAGGTTAAAATCTCTCACATGGTTAAAATATCTCACATGGTTAAAATCCCTCACAAGGTTAAAATCTCTCACATGGTTAAAATCTCTCACAAGGTTAAATCTCTCACATGGTTAAAATCTCTCACAAGGTTAAAATCTCTCACATGGTTAAAATCTCTCACAAGGTTAAAATCTCTCACAAGGTTAAAATCTCTCACATGGTTAAAATCTCTCACATGGTTAAAATCTCTCACATGCTTAAAATCTCTCACATGGTTAAAATCTCTCACAAGGTTAAAATCTCTCACAAGGTTAAAATCTCTCACAAGGTTAAATCTCTCACATGGTTAAAATCTCTCACATGGTTAAAATCTCTCACAGGTTAAAATCTCTCACATGGTTAAAATCTCTCACAAGGTTAAAATCTCTCACAAGGTTAAAATCTCTCACATGGTTAAATCTCTCACATGGTTAAAATCTCTCACATGCTTAAAATCTCTCACAAGGTTAAAATCTCTCACAAGGTTAAAATCTCTCGCAAGGTTAAAATCTCTCACATGGTTAAAATCTCTCACATGGTTAAAATCTCTCACAAGGTTAAAATCTCTCACAAGGTTAAAATCTCTCACATGGTTAAAATCTCTCACAAGGTTAAAATTTTCTCACATGGTTAAAATCTCTCACATGGTTAAAATCTCTCACAAGGTTAAAATCTCTCACATGGTTAAAATATCTCACATGGTTAAAATCCTTCACAAGGTTAAAATCTCTCACATGGTTATAATCTCTCACAAGGTTAAAATCTCTCACATGGTTAAAATCTCTCACAAGGTTAAAATCTCTCACATGGTTAAAATCTCTCACAATTTTAAAATCTCTCACAAGGTTAAAATCTCTCACATGGTTAAAATCTCTCGCATGGTTAAAATCTCTCACATGCTTAAAATCTCTCACATGGTTAAAATCTCTCACAAGGTTAAAATCTCTCACAAGGTTAAAATCTCTCACAAGGTTAAAATCTCTCACATGGTTAAAATCTCTCACATGGTTAAAATCTCTCACAAGGTTAAAATCTCTCACAAGGTTAAAATCTCTCATATGGTTAAAATCTCTCACATGATTAAAATCACTCACATGGTTAAAATCTCTCACATGGTTAAAATCTCTCACATGATTAAAATCTCTCACATGGTTAAAATCTCTCACAAGGTTAAAATCTCTCACATGGTTAAAATCTCTCACATGCTTAAAATCTCACATGGTTAAAATCTCTCACAAGGTTAAAATCTCTCACAAGGTTAAAATCTCTCACATGGTTAAAATCTCTCACAAGGTTAAAATCTCTCACATGGTTAAAATCTCTCACAAGGTTAAAATCTCTCCACATGGTTAAAATATCTCACATGGTTAAAATCCCTCACAAGGTTAAAATCTCTCACATAGTTAAAATCTCTCACAAGGTTAAAATCTCTCACATGGTTAAAATCTCTCACAAGGTTAAAATCTCTCACATGGTTAAAATCTCTCACAAGGTTAAAATCTCTCACAAGGTTAAAATCTCTCACATGGTTGAAATCTCTCACATGGTTAAAATCTCTCACATGCTTAAAATCTGTCACAAGGTTAAAATCTCGCACAAGGTTAAAATCTCTCGCAAGGTTAAAATCTCTCACATGGTTAAAATCTCTCACATGGTTAAAATCTCTCACAAGGTTAAAATCTCTCACAAGGTTAAAATCTCTCACATGGTTAAAATCTCTCACAAGGTTAAAATTTCTCACATGGTTAAAATCTCTCACATGGTTAAAATCTCTCACAAGGTTAAAATCTCTCACATGGTTAAAATATCTCCATGGTTAAAATCCCTCACAAGGTTAAAATCTCTCACATGGTTTAAAATCTCTCACAAGGTTAAAATCTCTCACATGGTTAAAATCTCTCACAAGTTTAAAATCTCTCACATGGTTAAAATCTCTCACAAGGTTAAAATCTCTCACAAGGTTAAAATCTCTCAGAGGGTTAAAATCTCTCACATGGTTAAAATCTCTCACATGCTTAAAATCTCTCACATGGTTAAAATCTCTCACAAGGTTAAAATCTCTCACAAGGTTAAAATCTTTCACAAGGTTAAAATCTCTCACATGGTTAAAATCTCTCACATGGTTAAAATCTCTCACAAGGTTGAAATCTCTCACATGGTTAAAATATCTCACATGGTTAAAATCTCTTGCAAGGTTAAAATTTCTCACATGGTTAAAATCTCTCACAAGTTTAAAATTTCTCATATGGTTAAAATCTCTCACAAGGTTAAAATCTCTCACATGGTTAAAATCTCTCACATGATTAAAATCACTCACATGGTTAAAATCTCTCACATGGTTAAAATCTCTCACATGATTAAAATCTCTCACATGGTTAAAATCTCTCACAAGGTTAAAATCTCTCACATGCTTAAAATCTCACATGGTTAAAATCTCTCACAAGGTTAAAATCTCTCACATGGTTAAAATCTCTCACAAGGTTAAAATCTCTCACAAGGTTAAAATCTCTCACATGGTTAAAACCTCTCACATGGTTAAAATCACTCACATGGTTAAAATCTCTCACATGGTTAAAATCTCTCACATGGTTAAAATCTCTCACATGGTTAAAATCTCTCACAAGGTTAAAATCTCTCACATGGTTAAAATCTCTCACAAGGATAAAATCTCTCACATGGTTAAAATTTCTCACAAGGTTAAAATCTCTCACATGGTTAAAATCTCTCACATGGTTAAAATCTCTCACATGGTTAAAATCTCTCACATGCTTAAAATCTCTCACAAGGTTAAAATCTCTCACAAGGTTAAAATCTCTCGCAAGGTTAAAATCTCTCACATGGTTAAAATCTCTCACATGGTTAAAATCTCTCACAAGGTTAAAATCTCTCACAAGGTTAAAATCTCTCACATGGTTAAAATCTCTCACAAGGTTAAAATTTCTCACATGGTTAAAATCTCTCACATGGTTAAAATCTCTCACAAGGTTAAAATCTCTCACATGGTTAAAATATCTCACATGGTTAAAATCCCTCACAAGGTTAAAATCTCTCACATGGTTATAATCTCTCACAAGGTTAAAATCTCTCACATGGTTAAAATCTCTCACAAGGTTAAAATCTCTCACATGGTTAAAATCTCTCACAAGGTTAAAATCTCTCACAAGGTTAAAATCTCTCACATGGTTAAAATCTCTCACATGGTTAAAATCTCTCACATGGTTAAAATCTCTCACAAGGTTAAAATCTCTCACAAGGTTAAAATCTCTCATATGGTTAAAATCTCTCACATGATTAAAATCACTCACATGGTTAAATCTCTCACATGGTTAAAATCTCTCACATGATTAAAATCTCTCACATGGTTAAAATCTCTCACAAGGTTAAAATCTCTCACATGGTTAAAATCTCTCACATGCTTAAAATCTCACATGGTTAAAATCTCTCACAAGGTTAAAATCTCTCACAAGGTTAAAATCTCTCACATGGTTAAAATCTCTCACAAGGTTAAAATCTCTCACATGGTTAAAATCTCTCACAAGGTTTAAAATCTCTCACATAGTTAAAATATCTCACATGGTTTAAAATCCCTCACAAGGTTAAAATCTCTCACATGGTTAAAATCTCTCACAAGGTTAAAATCTCTCACATGGTTAAAATCTCTCACAAGGTTAAAATCTCTCACATGGTTAAAATCTCTCACAAGGTTAAAATCTCTCACAAGGTTAAAATCTCTTACATGGTTAAAATCTCTCACATGGTTAAAATCTCTCACATGCTTAAAATCTGTCACAAGGTTAAAATCTCGCACAAGGTTAAAATCTCTCGCAAGGTTAAAATCTCTCACATGGTTAAAATCTCTCACATGGTTAAAATCTCTCACAAGGTTAAAATCTCTCACAAGGTTAAAATCTCTCACATGGTTAAAATCTCTCACAAGGTTAAAATTTCTCACATGGTTAAAATCTCTCACATGGTTAAAATCTCTCACAAGGTTAAAATCTTTCACATGGTTAAAATATCTCACATGGTTAAAATCCCTCACAAGGTTAAAATCTCTCACATGGTTAAAATCTCTCACAAGGTTAAAATCTCTCACATGGTTAAAATCTCTCACAAGGTTAAAATCTCTCACATGGTTAAAATCTCTCACAAGGTTAAAATCTCTCACAAGGTTAAAATCTCTCACATGGTTAAAATCTCTCACATGGTTAAAATCTCTCACATGCTTAAAATCTCTCACATGGTTAAAATCTCTCACAAGGTTAAAATCTCTCACAAGGTTAAAATCTCTCACAAGGTTAAAATCTCTCACATGGTTAAAATCTCTCACATGGTTAAAATCTCTCACAAGGTTAAAATCTCTCACAAGGTTAAAATCTCTCATATGGTTAAAATCTCTCACATGATTAAAATCACTCACATGGTTAAAATCTCTCACATGGTTAAAATCTCTCACATGATTAAAATCTCTCACATGGTTAAAATCTCTCACAAGGTTAAATCTCTCACATGGTTAAAATCTCTCACATGCTTAAAATCTCACATGGTTAAAATCTCTCACAAGGTTAAAATCTCTCACATAGTTAAAATCTCTCACAAGGTTAAAATCTCTCACAAGGTTAAAATCTCTCACAAGGTTAAAATCTCTCACAAGGTTAAAATCTCTCACATGGTTAAAATCTCTCAGAAGGTTAAAATCCCTCACATGGTTAAAATCTCTCACAAGGTTAAAATCTCTCACATGGTTAAAATCTCTCACAAGGTTAAAATCTCTCACATGGTTAAAATTTCTCACAAGGTTAAAATCTCTCACATGGTTAAAATCTCTCACAAGGTTAAAATCTCTCACATGCTTAAAATCTCTCACATTGTTAAAATCTCTCACAAGGTTAAAATCTCTCACAAGGTTAAAATCTCTCACAAGGTTAAAATCTCTCACAAGGTTAAAACCTCTCACAAGGTTAAAATCTCTCACATGGTTAAAATCTCTCACAAGGTTAAAATCTCTCACATGGTTAAAATCTCTAACAAGGTTAAAATCTCTCACAAGGTTAAAATCTCTCACATGGTTAAAATATCTCACATGGTTAAAGTCCCTCACAAGGTTAAAATCTCTCACATGTTTAAAATCTCTCACAAGGTTAAAATCTCTCACTTGGTTAAAATCTCTCACAAGGTTAAAATCTCTCACATGGTTAAAATCTCTCACAAGGTTAAAATCTCTCACAAGGTTAAAATCTCTCACATGGTTAAAATCTCTCACATGGTTAAAATCTCTCACATGCTTAAAATCTCTCACATGGTTAAAATCTCTCACAAGGTTAAAATCTCTTACAAGGTTAAAATCTCTCACAAGGTTAAAATCTCTCACATGGTTAAAATCTCTCACATGGTTAAAATCTCTCACAAGGTTAAAATCTCTCACATGGTTAAAATCTCTCACAATGTTAAAATCTCTCACAAGGTTAAAATATCTCACATGGTTAAAATCCCTCACAAGGTTAAAATATCTCACATGGTTAAAATCTCTCACAAGGTTAAAATATCTCACATGGTTAAAATCTCTCACATGGTTAAAATCTCTCACAAGGTTAAAATCTCTCACATGGTTAAAATATCTCACATGGTTAAAATCCCTCACAAGGTTAAAATCTCTCACATGGTTAAAATCTCTCACAAGGTTAAACTCTCTCACATGGTTAAAATCTCTCACAAGGTTAAAATCTCTCCCATGGTTAAAATCTCTCACAAGGTTAAAATCTCTCACAAGGTTAAAATCTCTCACATGGTTAAAATCTCTCACATGGTTAAAATCTCTCACATGCTTAAAATCTCTCACATGGTTAAAATCTCTCACAAGGTTAAAATCTCTCACATGGTTAAAATCTCTCACATGGTTAAAATCTCTCACAAGGTTAAAATCTCTCACATGGTTAAAATCTCTCACATGGTTAAAATCTCTCCCATGCTTAAAATCTCTCACAGAACATTAAACTTTTATCCAGTTCTAATGATATATTTATGTTACTGTAATCTTAGTTCAAGGCTTTTCCTAATTTGACCAAAATAAACTTTATGACATAGTTTTACATGGAATCTTGTAGACACAGCATATTTTTTAGCTAATTTTTAATCAGAAGTTTTATTTACTGTAAATACATATACATAGTGCCAGTAGGTTGGTTAATTGTGTTTAAAACCTATCGATTACAAAAGGGACATTAAAGTTATATATCACCTGTACACTACCCGTCTAGAACACTTTACTCTCTCAAAGAAAAATAGAGAAGAAACTTACATTATATATTCGTTAAAGAAAATACATCTCTTGGTGTATGCCAGTTAAAGAAAATACACCTCTCGGTGTATGCCAGTTAAAGCTAGTTTTCCATTGTGTTCATGAATTAAACACAATGGGCAACACTTGTGTTTACAGGCAACGTTACGAGATCAGCTCTGGGAATCACGTGTGCAAGAAAACGTTGAAAAATGTGGACAGGTTGGATTACAAGTCCATCTTTCCTCGTGGGGAAATTTATTGATATTTATGGTAGTGGAGACCATATCTCCAAGCTTAAGCAAGGTTCATCAGCTTTTTCGACCAGTTGCTGCGTCCGTTCTCAAAGCTCGTTTTCTTTTCTTCCTCCTTGTAATTACTAATACGTATTACATTATCTGCCATCACGAATTGTTATTATAGATGATAACAAATCAGAAGTTAACATACTATTATGGAGTATTTAATTACAGTGAGTTTTGCAAATTTTTTTTTTTTTTTTTTCAAATGTCGATGAGTTTTTATGGATTTTAGATTATCATACGTTTATGTAAGTTTTATGTTATTTAATTCATTACTTAGCATAATGTTTAATTACTATTTTTGTGTTAATGATTACTTTATTGCTTGAAGAATTAGACACATGTGCAACATCTGGGTACCTTTCTAGATGCCTTTCGCCATCCAGTGGTTTTATCTATACAAAGTCAAGGACATAACTGGGAGAGGGAAGAAATATATACACGAGCTATGGTAATCCGACCCTCAGCCTTAGAGTTTGTGAAGAGTAGAGGCGTGAAGATTTGTATTTCTTCTGAGGGACGTGTAGCAGACGAAGACAGCCACTGGTAGGCAGGATACCCCATGGAAGTAGGTCATATAAGATAAGATTTCTTTCGGATTTTTAACCCCGGAGGGTTAGCCACCCAGGATAACCTTAAGAAAGTCAGTGCGTCATAGAGGACTGTCTAACTTATTTCCATTAGGGTCCTCAATCTTTGTCCCCCAGAATGCGACCCACACCAGTCGACTAACACCCAGGTACCTATTTGCTGCTAGGTGAACAGGACAACAGGTGTAAGGAAACGTGTCGAAATGTTTCCACCAGCCGGGAATCGAACCCGGGCCCTCCGTGTGTGAAGCGAGAGCTTTAGCCACCAGGTCACTGGGCCATACCCGAGGGGGTGGGCCACTAGTAATTAAGACGGTTGTGGAGATGTCCTCTGAGCCAATATTCCATAATGATGAGTGTTTGACAAGTTGTATATGTAGAGTATACAATACCAACATTATATACCATAAATATACCATACATATACATTTTATATCTTAATTCATCTCTGAACATTCAATACAGAAATGTTTTATGTCGTACTTATACGACCAAACAGAGCATAATGGAATTAATATATTTTTCAGCACTGTGTTTATTAAAAGTGACTTTTCATTGAAGGTAACCAGAGCGGTAAATTACTGGATCGTTGTCGACAGATCACCAGCCACTAACTATTTCAACTTCAGCGGGGGCTGTTTTTATATGTTATTATTAAACCGAAATTATTGATTGATTTTTCGCCTTTGATATAGGCAACCGGGGAAGCAATTGGCAATTAGAATTTGGTGGCATGGAATTTAACAAAATAGGCCCGAAAGAATTTTCGTTCCCAGGAAATATAATTTCCGCATCGTAGGACGGAAGAGACTACTTTTTAATTAGTGCTGATTAACGACTCCACCAGACAACGAAGGTGGCAAACTTTAATGCTATACACGATTTAATTAATGCTATACGATGAAGAGGTGTGTGTGTGTGTGTGTGTAGGAGAAAGCAGGAGTGTGATGTGGTAAGGGGAAGGTGGTGTAAGCAATAGGTGTGTGTGTGTGTGTAAGAGAAAGCTGGAGTGTGATGTGGTCAGGGTAAGGTGGTGTAAGCAATAGGTGTGTGTGTGTTGTCTGAGAAGCAGAGTATTGGGTCTGGAAAAAGAGTGTTGGGGAGAAGTTGTGTTTATGGTGTGGGAAGAGGGGTGTGCTGGTTGAGAAGATGAATGTGAGGAGAGAGATGTCTTAGGTGGGGGAAAATGTGTGTTGTGTGAAGATGGGTGTGTTATTGTGTTGAGACAGACACGTTGGACGGAGAGAGAGAGAGATAGAGTGGACCGGAGAGGGTAAAGAAGTGCTTTGTAAGAGAAAGAGACACATATGTGGAAACCAGAATATTTATTGGGAAACATTTCGCCCACAAGGGGTGAAATGTTGTAGTTACACACATATATGTTTTCCTTATAAATTTATCGATGTCATTCACCATTTTTATCGCCAGAAGAAGAGCTTGTTTAATACATGAGAATAAGTGGGAGTACATAGGAGCACATAGGTGTATATGGGAGGGCATGGGAGAACATGTACTCACATTTGAAAGTTAATAATTAATATACATTCAGCAATGTGTATTCATAATTTTAAAATACAACACTAGACACTATAAAATTAAAACGACAAATTTATAATAAATTATATGAAAGAGTCTACAATTTAATAATTTTTAAACAAATATATATATATATATATATATATTATATATATATATATATATATATATATATATATATATATATATATATATATATATATATACATATATATATATATACATATATATATATGTATATATATATATATATATATATATATATATATATATATATATATATAATATATATATATATATCAACAATGTATCTCTTAAATCTTCTGTGCCATATTATGTAATAAAATATTCCTATTTGTAAAAAAAATAGTTTAAAAGATGGGGTGGTAGGGGAAGTGGAATATTCAAATGGCTTCAGGAAGAAATCCAAATATTCTTCCTTGAAGCCTTTTTATCCACTTCTCCGAGGCTATGGGTCCCACAATTTACACCAGAGGTGGAACCCCCCAAATATATATATATATATATATATATATATATATATATATATATATATATATATATATTATATATATATATGTATGTATGTATGTATATGGCTGTTTAGTGTCAGTTGTTGATACTTGTGGCAAGTCTTTCTCGGTCACCTGGATGAGTCTTGAGGCCTGAGTGAATGAGTTAATAGCTCCTGGCCTGAGTGAATGAGTCAATGGCCCCCGCCTGACCAGTCTTCTCGCTCGTTGCCAATAAAGTTTGGCTCTTGGAGTCGATAATGGCTCTCGACTCATCACACTCAAGTTGGAGCAAGTTGAAGCCTTAAGACTGCCAGGAAGATTTGGTGAGTTTCAAAGTTGGGTTTATCCTCGGAGAGTTTCTGCGATTCTAAAATTCAATTATCAAGAGTATTGTATTACCCAAATTGTAGTTAGGGATTGCAGGAAACACTCGTCCTCAGACTGCCTTGGGAATGTTTGCTCACGTTTCTCCAGAGAAGTTGTTCCTATTCAGGAGAAAGTCTGGAGAAAGTGACTTTGAGAAAGTACCTGCAAAAGTGGCCTTTGTTTCCTAGGTCTTGATGACCCGTCAAGGAGAGTGCCTTGATGCCCATTAAGGGCCGTTGATTCAAGGAATTAGAACTATCCTTTTCCCCTCTCGGATCAAACACCAGAATACATTCCTTGTGAGAAGTCACGAAAGTCTTTGGAATTTCCCTATACAAATAGATGTAGGTAGATAGATGAAGATTGATTAATAGATAGCCATAAAAAATAAATAGATCAGATAGATATATAGGTAAATAGATAAGATATATTACTACTACAAATAATAATAATAATAATAATAATAATAATAATAATAATAATAATAATAATAATAATAATAATAATAATATAATAATAATAATAATAATAATAATAATAATAATAATAATAATAATAATAAATATTCACATTCTTGAAAAATTTAGTCTTGTTACTCATGTTTGACTTCAATTATCCTATTTAAATTTTCTTCCCATAAAATTATTAAAATTTGTAATTCACTAACATTTGGGGCTATTTGTAATTTAAATGATGCCCGGAAGACGCCCACCCCACCAACATTTTCTGGTGCGGATAAACAGCTTTCCCTACCTAAGATCCTCACTCGAGTTAAAAAAAAAAATCCTCTTGTTTTAAGTAACGGGAAAATCCGTGAGTCTGGCATGAATTCCTCGTTACACAAGTTTCCGGAGAAGATGTTTGAGTTCCATCTAAAAGTCTCCGTCTCCTTCAGTCGCAGTGAAATAAATTTCGCCGACAAGTTAGTGAAAGTTTTAGCATATCACACAAGCGTGAACAATTTGAAGAAGGAAGATGTGGGCTGTCCATTAATCGTCAGGAAAACAGCGTTGATTCTTACGCAGCCTCACGTCTGGGCTGCCCCGTTACCTCTAAATTCTTCACTTTGTTTTGTTAAACAGGCTTTCCTGTGCATTTAGACTTTAACAGATGATATTAAAAAATGGTAATTCATATTTATGAACAGAGAAATATGAAGGATTTGTAGACGTTCACCCACGTCTGTTACACCTGTGATAATTATCTGTTATTTACACATACACACACACACACACACACACACACACACACACACAACACACACACACACAAACACACATGCACATACAAACAAACACACACAAATATGTATACATATGTGTGTTCCTGTGTGTGTGTGTGTGTGTGTGTGTGTGTGTGTGTGTGTGTGTGTGTGTGTGTGTGGTGTGTGTGTGTGTGTGTGTGTGTGTGTGTATGCGTGTGTATCACTCCAATCTGCCGAGTATACAGATGTGAGGCAGGATCGCTAATAATTCCACCAATATCAATAAATCTTTCTATCCAAGACTGAAGAGTTGATATAATTTGTGAATATTCCATCATAACAAGGAAGGTCTGGAGTGGCGCCCCAGGACGAGCAATGACACAAGACATCATAAGAGGACAGAAAATAACAATGAAGGCATGACAGACAGACGAAGGAAGAAAAGTAAGTGGACAGAAGAGGAATGGAGAGGGAAATGATACCTAGGTGAGCAGAAAAAATGGTGGCTAAGGAAGGTAGATCATGACGCTGGGAAAGATAGGTAATGGTGCTGGGTAAGGTAGGTCATGGCGCTGATGGAAGATAGGTCATGGCTAAGGTAGATACGATAATTACTCATTTATCATTAAATTCATTTGGAAACGCTAACCACATATGGATCATACATCGCCAGCGAAATCGAGGAGATAACTGATTTGATCCAAGGAAGGGAAGGGTTCCTCCCATTCCTCAGATCGAGACCCCTTCATCAGCATCAATTCACCCCTCCTTTATGGAAGGAAAAAACCCCAAAACTGTCTGTAACTGCCTGTTTGAAGGACTCACCACGTCCTAATGAAGCTAAGAGATTCTTGCCTGCTTGAAGGGCTCACCACGTTCTACTGAAACTAAGGGACTCTTACCTGCTTGAATGACTCACCACGTCCTACTGAAGGTAAGAGACTCTTGCCTGCTTGAAGGACTCACCACGTCCTATTGAGGTTAAGGGACCCTTGCCTGCTTGAAGGACTCACCACGTCCTATTGAAGCTAAGGGACTCTTACCTGCCTGAAGGACTCACCACGTCCTACTGAAGCTAAGGGACTCTTGCCTCCTTGAAGGACTTAGCACGTTCTACTGAAACTAAGGGGCTTTTCACGTTAAAATTACTTATACTCCCTCCGATTTTAAATTCACCTGTATTCGACTGAAGAAGTCAGCTGCGTAAGCTAAACAATAGGGCAATAAAAATACCCAGGTGTTGCGTATGTGACTGAGTCATCAACCGTTTTATTTACCTACGCTTCCGTTATACATTTACACTCAATAGAATTTTTTTTATGTTTTTTTCTGAGTACTACTGAGAGATAGAGAGAAAGAAAAAGAGAGAGTCTACAGCATTTCCCTGTGTGAAAAAATAACAAGGCGAAGATTACACATAGTCTGGTTGAAGGTGTATATGTGTGTTACCTCTTGCAGTGTGATGGAAGATACTGACTTTTCTTTCAGTATTTAATAGTTGGTTGCGAGCGTGTTAGTGAGGTCAACACAAGCTACGGTATTTCATCTCTTTTAACCTTTCCTGAATATATCCTCATTAAATTAGTAGCCTTTTAGATTATAAATGTGGATAATAACTCAGTCGTCCGATAATTAGGGTAAAAGGTTGATTATCTGCTCAAATATATCTCTGAATTTTAGATTAAACCAATTATATGAAATAAAATAAGAATTTTGAAGTAGATTTAGCAGTAAATTATAGACCTGTGGTTGGAAAGTGAAGTATGCTCAATGGAGGCTCGATCCTCCGTTCACTAATTACAAATCTGACTCTCTGTCAGATCTGCCCTTTTACTTAACATAATGTTATTATACAACTAATACAAAGTTTTATTTTGGCGACGTTTTGCTCTCCAGGAGCTTTGTCGGTAGTTTTACCAACATTATTGCAATATTATTATATTGGTGAGGAAGCGCAAAGCTCGAAAGGGTCATACAGGTTTGATCCGAGGAAGAGGAGGAGAGCTCCAGTTCCATGGAAGAAGAACGCATCATCAGCTAGCTACAATCTCTATTGGGTACTGAAACCATGCTCGTGTATGGTATTGTTTTGACTGAGTCAGGGATTTGGCCTTGTGTGATAATATCTAATTACGTGTGTGTGTGTGTGTGTGTGTGTGTGTGTGTGTGTGTGTGTGTGTGTGTGTGTGTGTGTGTGTGTGTGTGTGTGTGTGTGTGTGGGTGTATGTGTGTGTGGGGGGTATGTGTGCCTGTGTGTGTGTGTATCTGTTTGGTGGAGTGTGGGTTTGGGAATGTCAGAAGTATTTGGTTGTGGAGTGTAGTGGCGTGTGACGGTGTTAGGCCAGGGGTGTGCTGTCATGTTTGGTGGATTGTGGTAGTGTGATGGTGTTCGAAAATATTTGGACGTGTTTGGTGGTGTATCTTTGTGAGTGGTGTTGTGTGAGTGTCTTAGTTAATGTGTTTGGGGGTGAGTGGTGGAGAATAGTAGTATTGACGGGTTTTGGTCATGTCTATCTATTTTGGTGGTAAAGTATGGCTTATTGTGGAACGTAGTCGTGTGTGGTGATGTTGTTTCGAAATACCTAATTGTGAATTATTTTTTTTTGTGTGTTTTCCTGATGATGTCATGATGTCTAATGTTACCTAGTCAGTGCCACGGTGTGTATGGTGTGGAATTATCATGTTGTATTGTTCTTGAATGTATGTGGCACAGTGCTACAGTTTGGCAGTGTCTAACTATGTGTGATACAGTGCCACAGTCTGGCAGTGTCTGACTGTATATGACACAGCGCTACAGTCTGACAGTGTCTGACTGTATCTCGGAATTCTGACAGACACTGTTTGTTCCATTTATATGTAAATGAAACAATTATTTAAAACTTACCGTGTTTTTAATATCACTATTAAATACGATTTGACAAACAATCATAACACATCCGCCAGTTACATTTTTCATATCGACAGGGAGAAGAAAATACTCATGAGATATTCACGGAATATTTGAGGAATATTAACAACAATATTTAAGAAATATTCATGGAAAATATGAAAGGAATTTTTACAGAAAATAAGGGATTTTTAAGTAGGAATATTTATGGAAAATAAAGAATACATATAGATATTCATTAACTAATATGAATATTCTTTAACTAATATGGATATTCTTTAACTGAAGCGGTAATTATGTATATCAGGCCAAAATTCGACCATTCCTTTAAATTCGTAAATTTCCTGAAAAAAAAAGCCTGGTTTAAATCTCTTCGTATATTGCGTGCATTCACACAACAAACTTAAACACATTATCTCCCGGGAATCAGCAGCGGTTCGATACATTTTTTTAAACCAGAAGACGATTAGATAGCAGCTTTACTGCCTTTAATGTTTTATTTTACGAAAGCTTTAAGGACTTTTCCGAAGACTTCAAGCTTTTTTTTCATTTCGAAATATTTTTTTTTTGTGTCTCTTTGAGAAGCTTGACTTAACTCACCGAGCCAGCATCGTTAAGATTGTGAAGTGTGTGGTGTGCGGTGGAGTTTTGTGGTATGTTGTGGTGTTTAGCGGTTTGTTGAGGTATTTTGTGGAGTGTAGTGGTGTTTAGTGGTTTGTTGTGGTACTTTGTTGGGTGTAGTGGTGTTTATTGGTTTGTTGTGGTATTTTGTGGTATGTAGTGGTGTTTTGTGGTGGTGTTTAGTGTATTTTGTGGTGGTGTTTAGTGGTTTGTTGTGGTAATTTGTCGTTTGTAGAGGTATTTTGTGGTGTGTAGTGATGTTTCGTGATTTGTGGTGATGTTTTGTGAAGTGTGGAGGTGTTTTGTGGCGTGTGGTGATGATTTGTGTTGACGGTGTTTAGTGGTTTGTTGTGGTGTTTTGTAGTGTGTAGTGGTATTTTGTGGTGTGTAGTGGTGTTTAGTGGTTTGTTGTGGTGCTCTGTGGTGTGTAGTGGTTGTTTTGTGGTGTTTGGTGGTGGTGTTTAGCGGTTTCTTGTGGTGTTTAGTGGTTTCTTGTGGTGTTTAGTGTTGTGCAGTGTGATTTGTGTTGATATGTGACCATTGTTGTCTGATAGTGCCTAGTGCTGTCTGGTATTGCCTTGTCTTGTCTGGTAGTACCTAGTGTCGTCTAGTAGTGCCTAGTGTTGTCTGGTAGTACCTAGTGTTGTCTGGTAGTACCTAGTGTTGTCTGGTAGTATCTAGTGTTGTCTGGTAGGGAGCAGTGCCGTCTGGTAGTGCCTAATGTTGTTTGGTAGTGCCTAGTGTTGTCTGGTAGTGCCTAGTGTTGTCTGGTAGTGCCTAGTGTTGTCTGGTAGTGCCTAGTGTTGTCTGGTAGTGCCTAGTGTTGTCTGGTAGTGCCTAGTGTTGTCTGGTAGTACCTAGTGTTGTCTGGTAGTACCTAGTGTTGTCTGGTAGTGCCTAGTGTTGTCTGGTAGTACCTAGTGTTGTCTGGTAGGGTGTTGTGTTGTCTGGTGAAGTGTGATGGGCCAGCCTTCCTCTTGATACAACCAGTAATACCACACTGACTAGCTATAAAATATAACTTTAGGACCTCCTGGCAGGGAAACTTTCTCTGCAAGGATATAACCATCCTTGCGAGAAACTCCTTTTTCTGAATAACATTGAACTTGATACTGAAAACCAATCTTTTTTAGCTCTAAGGTTATGACTTCCGACCGTCGTTTTGTGACATAAAATAATGGCGAATTTCCCAAGAAAATCTCACATAAACAAGGCCCTACAGGCTTGTTAAAAGGAGCCAGAAGTACCAACCAAACCTTAGGCTCACGTAAACATATTTCTAAACATAAATACCATAGCCGTATGAGCTTTCGTGATGTCGGCTATGTGATTTTAGCTTGGCTTTCAACCACACTTATTGACTAAAAACCTATATAATATTCTTTTCAGTGTATATATATATATATATATATATATATATATATATATATATATATATATATATATATATATATATATATATATATGTTGCAGTTTAAAAACTGTAGTGTAAAGCACCCTTCTGGCAAGACAGTGATGGAGTGAATGATGGTGAAAGTTTTTCTTTTTCGGGCCACCCTGCCTTGGTGGGAATCGGCCAGTGTGATAATAAAATAATAAATATATATAATATATATAATATATATATATATATATATATATATATATATATATATATAATATATATATATATATATATATATATATATGGTACGGTAACAACACGATCTGTACGTTTTCCTTTCAAACAATCACTCTTTCCCATTTTCAAAAAATCGTAGGCTGGGTGAAGCTAAGGGAGAGGATTGTGCTCATTCTATTACAAGCATAAAAATAAATATCTAAACTTCATATATGCAGATGTCATCTGAAACGTTCTTCCTCGAAAATATCGCCTCTCTTGGCCATTCCACACCGAGCGAAAAATAAAATAACCGGTAATATATGCATGCGATGGTTCGAGAAGCCTTTTTCCTCGAGGCTGGTCCGGTTACACAGGCAGTACCAGTTTTAGGGGTAGACTTCTGTTGGCTTAGGAAGCTGCCATGGTAAGATGCACAGCTTTACGTGTATTCTTCTTATGGAGAAGTGTGTGTGTGTGTGTGTGTGTGTGTGTGTGTGTGTGTGTGTACTCACCTAGTTGTACTCACCTAGTTGAGGTTGCAGGAGTCGAGTTCGAGGTCCTGGCCCCTGGTCGCTACTAGGTCACTCTCCCTGAACCGTGAACTTTATCATACCTCTGCTTAAAGCTATGTATGGATCCTGCCTCCACTACATCGCTTCCCAAACTATTCCACTTGCTGACTACTCTGTGGCTGAAGAAATACTTCCTAACATCCCTGTGATTCATCTGTGTCTTCTACTTCCAACTGTGTCTTCTTGCTACTGTGTCCAATCTCTTGAACATCCTGTCTTTGTCCACCTTGTCAATTTCTCTCAGTATTTTGTATGTCGTTATCATGTCCCCCCTATCTCTCCTGTCCTCCAGTGTCGTCAGGTTGATTTCCCTTAACCTCTCCTCGTAGGACATACCTCTTAGCTCTGGGACTCTGTGTGTGTGTGTGTGTGTGTGTGTGTGTGTGGTGTGTGTCTGTCTGTCTGTCTGTCTGTCTGTCTGTCTGTCTGTCTGTCTGTGTTTACCTATTTGGGATTTCAAGAGTTGATTCGTAGATGCTGGCTCCACCTCATTGTAGCAGTTGACTGATAGATTTGGGAAAAGTCTTCAATTCTAGTTGTGTGGTTTATTTCCTTAACGTTTATACTGGATATAGGAGTTACGTTATATTTGCGAGAGAGAGAGAGAGAGAGAGAGAGAGAGAGAGAGAGAGAGAGAGAGAGAGAGAGAGAGAGAGAGAGAGAGAGAGAGAGAGAGAGAGAGAGAGAAAGACTCATTGTTTTGTCTCTTTTTAATGTCAGAGAAAGAATACTTTCCTCTATGCAAAACATAGAATGGATTTACAGAACTGTGTGTAGTGGGAAGGGAAGAAACAGGAGCTAAAATACCCATGATGTTCGAGTGAAAAGGTGTGTGTGGAAATGACTTCCCCACTACATAGTACATAGCCCTTTTCTCTCTCTCCTCCCGTTCTTCCCCCTTTTACTTCCTCTCTCTCTCCTCTCTCTCTCCTCCCTACCTTCCCCTTCCCTCATCACCTGCCGTTGGGAGATCATGGAGAGGGGATGGAGTTGACTGCTTTTTAAATCTGTTGGATAAGCTGTCATGTATATCTCTCTGTGGAGCTGAGTTTTGGAGGATGAGTGTCGGGTACAGGGACAACAAGCCCTGCTATCTTGGTCACTGGTAAGTAAGTAAGAAAGTCTGATTTAGGCTTTTTATTGCATAACTTTTTTTATAATGGTTATGACGGCACAGTTGTTATGAGCACATCGAAAATACGTTATATAGATTTAACCCAGAATAACACAACACATTGTGGCTTATTTCTGTTAGGCAACTAAATAGCCCGGAATGATTTGTAAAGATTAGGAGGTTGGGTTTTAATAATAATAATAATAATAATAATAATAATAATAATAATAATAATAATAATAATAATAATAATAATAATAATAATTAGAAGAAGAAGAAGAGCGATAAAATTAGTGGTGACCACCAGTTGTCTACGGTAATGAAGGAAGATGGTGTAAGGTGCTGCAGAAAGTAAGATGTAGGTGGAGTAAGATGCCGCAACAGATAAGATGAAGCAACAAGTATGATGCAGCAGCAGGGAAAATACTGCTGTTAAAAGGCCGTCAGTCGAGAAGATAATTAAGCCTTCCAGAGGCACTCCACCGAAATTGATTTCCAGATCACTTTTCGGAGGAGAGGTATCGCGTGGAGGTGATAGAAAATAGTGGTACGTGAGAGGGAGAGAGAGAGAGAGAGAAGAAGAGAGAGAGAGAGAGAGAGAGAGAGAGAGAGAGAGAGAGAGAGAGAGAGAGAGAGAGAGTACGCAAATGGGGCTGAACACCTTGAAATTACTCTCTACTTCTTGCATTGTTTCCAACAAATAAGTCTCCTCTGTATTAGACCTTACGGTCTATTTAATGACTAATTGCTGAGAATAACAAGCTAGTCAAATGTCGTCTAATTCCGTCTAGAGTTGCCATAAAGTTAGCACAGCAAAAGGTGAGGGAACAAATGCTTTTCAGGTACGAGGAAAAATATATACAATACCTTCGTTAACTATTTTGTCACCACTCCCAGACTAAGCAGTGAAATAAATTAAATTCATGCTGAAGGAGGAAGACGAAGACAGACATTTGTACCTACAAGTGATTCTGTGAAAATAGGGCTAGAAGCCTGTTAACTAAGCATTCGGCAAACACACAGTAAACACGACCTATTACTCCACATATACCAAAGCGAAGCGAGGGACAGTAATTGGACTTTTTACTTTTAGTCATTAGGATTTTTAATACGGAGTACTTTGAAGAAATTTTTTCAATCATGCAACGAGTATTCGCTAATTTACTCTTTCGACACACTTAATCGATGACTGTAAGACGAGAGCGCTTTCGATTTCAAACCATATTAGGACACATAATACCAGCACCAGACAAATCTCAAGGTTATTACTATTACTACTACCACCATCAAGGATATCATCTGGAACAGACCATAGAAATCTGCCCAGTCAAACGCAGGAGTTTACCTAATATCATGTGAAGGCTATGATAGGATGTACTCTTGGAAGATGAACTATGGTGGGGGACTTCAAGATGTTTGAAACCAGAGTCAACGAACACAAATATGCATGTAGGACAGACAACATAACTAAATCATGCCTTGTACACAAGAACTGATACGCATGCATATAATAAATTGGAACGGCGTCAAGCTGAACATAAACGAAATAAAAACTCCAGCAACGCTGATGATTTCAATCATCTATTATCGTTCCATTCAACACCCTAGTACAATATCTCTGATGAAGTTTTCGTTCGGTTGATCTTCAAACGACGTGACACTACCATCAAATGAATTGCATCATCGCTAGAAAATCCTATCACGCTTAAAAAGACCTGCTTTTATTTTTTCTCTGCACCGATACTCTCAGGTTTCCATATAAACCTCCGTTCTAATGTTACTTGTGCAACGAATGTTGAACATAGACATCCAGGTGTTGCAAATGTGTCTTATTCACCATTTTGACGGTGTCATGTCATTTACTCGCAATTATATTATAAATTAAAGATAAACTGAATGATGTTTTGCTCCGGCCTCGATAATTCTCCAGGATGATTCGAAATATCATCTGATTTTGTCATCCATTTGAGTTGAATACTAGGAATAACTTGTTTCTGTAGAAACGTGCTTAGCCCGACAACAGTGATTCTAAAAACCCTTTCATCCGTTTTATCTAGAGTGGGTAAGGGGGGGAAACGTCGTATAATAAACCCCTTTTAATAATTTGCTTCGACACTGTATCATGCCAGATCGCAGAGATCGAAATAGAGAAAGATGCATGATGCAGGGAATTATCTGTAAGGCTGACAGCTGCTGTCAGAGACCTATCAGAGAAGGGAAGTATTGAGTAAGCTGTCAAGTGCAACCAGCATCTTTGACTGTTTCATTTTGGTGGGTGATGATGCTGGTGGTGGGTGTTGCTAGGATGGTTGCAGTAGTGGTGGTGCTGATAGTGCAGTGCTTGTTGGGTGTTGCCAGGATGGTTGTAGTGGTGGTGGTGGTGGTCAAAACAAGATGTCTTCCACGACCTACCAACACTTAACGCAAGTACCAACAACAATTATTTTACGATTTTCATAATTCGAATGCAATTAATATTTTTCAAACAATAGAGTTTCCAGGAGGCGTGTAATGAGCGTCTGAGGTAGGAGTGAGTGGAGGCAAGTGATTTTTCGGGACTTTACAGCTGTTGGAATGTAAGCAAGGTAACATTATGTGAAAGGATTCAAGAAAACCAGTTAGCCGGGCTTAAGTCCTGGTTATATCCTAAGCCCTCTTTCGGAGTGCAGTGCCTGCACTCCGAAAGAGGGCTGAGGATATAACCGGTTTAAAAGGGCACTTAAACTGCAGTATGATCGCGCCTCTAACAAGACAGTGATACACACACCACACACACACACACGCAGGCAGGACTACAAAGAGACTTGGACAGGCTGGACACGGTCCAGCAACTGGCTTCTCGAATTCAACCTTGCCAAATGCAAAGTCATGAAAATTGGGGAAGGGCAAAGAAGACGGTAGACACAATATAGGCTAGGTGGACAAACACTGCAAACCTCACTCAAGGAGAAAGATCTTGGGGTGATCCATAACACCGGAGGCACACGTCAACCGGATAACTGTTGCAGCATATGGGCGCCTGGCAAACCTGAGAATAGCGTTCCGATACCTTAGTAAGGAATCGTTCAAGACGCTGTACAATGTGTACGTCAGGCCCACACTGGAGTACGCAGCACCAGTTTGGAACCCACACCTGGTCAAGCACGTCAAGAAACTAGAGAAAGTACAAAGGTTTGCAACAAGGCTAGTTCCGGAGCTCAGGGGAATGTTCTACAAAGAAACGTTAAGGGAAATCGGACTGACGACACTGGAGGACAGGAGGGTCAGGGAAGACATGATAACAACATACAAAACACAACGTGGAATAGATAAGGCGGACAGAGACAGGCTGTTCCAGAGATGGGAAACAGAAACAAGGGGTCACAATTGGAAGCTAAGACTCAGACGAGTCACAGGGATGTTAGGAAGTATTTCTTCAGTCACAGAGTCGTCAGGAAGTGGAATAGCCTAGCAAGTGATGTAGTAGAGGCAGGAACCATACATAGCTTTAAGACGATGTATGACAAAGCTCAGGAAGCAGAGAGAGAGAGAGAGAGGACTTAGTAGCGATCAGTGAAGAGGCGGGGCCAGGAGCTGAGTCTCGAGTCCTGCAACCACAATTAGGTGAATACAATTAGGTGAGTACACACACACACACACACACAAATACATACAAATATATATATATATATATATATATATATATATATATAATATATATATATATATATATATATATATATATATATATATATATGTATATGTATATATATATAATATATATATATATATATATATATATATATATATAATATATATATAATATATATATATATGTCGTGCCGAATAGGTAAAATTGGTCAATTAGCAAGAGCTCATTTAAAATTAAGTCCTTTCTAAATTTTTTCTCTTATACGTTTAACGATATAGTTTTTTCATTTATGTCAGTGTAAAAATTAATAATTTTGTACGAAAATAATCTTAGAAAACTTACCTAACCTTATTATAACAAGAGCAATTTAATTTAGCCTAATCAAACTAAATATTTTTAGATAAGTTTACAATAATTTAATAATAAACAAACGCAATGAAATATATTTTTTTCGTTAGGTTCAAGAATGATTTTTGAGAAATTATTGCATATACAAATTTTTTATTGCCTTATTCGGCAAGAAGAGCGTTGATCTTTAAGTCAAAATCGGAAGTTTTACCTATTCGGCACGTTTCCCACCGAGAAAGGGTGACCCGAAAAAGAAGAAACACTTTCGTAATCACTCACTCCATCACTGTTTTGTCATGACATAAAAATAATATGAAATTAATAATACAATATATATCAGAGTATGCAGTAAGTTCACAGTAAACAGGTGATATCACAATACATCAGATAACCATTGTAATAAAATAGTGAACTTCCAAGCGATTTCGTGATTTCTCACATTATCAAAGACCTGTTCCTTGAAAATGTGAGAAATCACGAAAGTGCTTGGAAGTTCATTATTATTTTTTCACAGTGGTTGTTCTGCGTATTAGAGTATAAGTGGTGCAACACTTGCATGTGCAATAAATAGTCTTTGGAATGTTGCAGTGAGGAAGTAAATGTTGATCAATACTAGGCGTAAATTTATGCGTGGAACATTTATTGTCGTTAGAAATAAAGACTTTTGAGATATATTGGTCATGAGGAAGGACTGTAACAAAATAATTTTCTTGAAAATAGTATAAAATACCGACAAGTTGATGAGCAAGACACATGTGCAATTATTGTTCATCTGTCTTGCTTAACAAGATAGACTTAAATGTAAGGCATTGTATACCATGAGTTGGTATTAAGATACTGAACACGACGTACAAAAAATCTCGGAGGGAAGGTGAGAAAAATGGGTTTTGAGTAGCAAGGGCTTGGACATCACGACAGTATGTTCGAACAGGTCAAATTGAAGGGAGGAGACGCGAATGGCTTTGAGGAATCTAATGTACTGCTGTTGATGGAATATGAAAAAAATAATGATGATAAAAATAATAATAATTAAATTATGCCTCATACAATAGGAGAAATGTGCTTATTGAGCTGGAGAGACCATGTTATTTATTGATGTTAGAGGATTGTGCTGTTCTAGTATTTATTAATTTATTTAGAATGTGTGTGTGTGTGTGGTCTGTTTGTGTGCGTTGTGTATTGTGTGTGGTGTCTTGTGTGGTGTGGTGTGTGTGTGTGTGTGTGTGTGTACACGTCAATCTGAAGCACTACCAGAAGAGAGTCAGTGTTAGTGAAAGTTACAAATTTTAAGAGCAACTGAAATGTCAAACGAACAGCAGTATGAGAGGAAAAAATATACGCTAACTCTGAAGAACACGACTCGAGGAAACCACAAGCAATGAACTCGTTCGAGGGGCAGAGAAGGGACTTGAGAGAGAATAAAACACAATTACTACCTCGAGTGGCACTTAGAACTTTACCTCCTCTGGGTGCCGCTTCTAAGTCGTGTTGAAATTAACTCTGGCAGAGCTTGGAGCAAGTTAGCCAACACGAAGAAGCTCTGAGAGAATGGCCTTTGAGTGTAATGTTGTCGTACTGTGGTGAACGTGGCCAGGATGTGTTATTTTAGTGTACTTGGATGGAGGGGAGGGAGGAAGAGATGAAGAAGGTAGGAAAGAAGGGAAAGGAAGAATCATGGAGGAAGGTGAAGGAAGGTTTAAGTAGTTAAGGAGGAAGGATGCATTGTTATTATCATTGTGATTATCGTTATCATTGTTATTATAGTTGTTATTATTAGTATTATCACTGATATTATTATAATTGCAGTTGTTGTTGTTGTTACTATTGATACATAAGTTTACGTACATTAGAAGGGCAATGAGACAGCTCAGGGCTGGAGTTGCTGACAGATTTGGAATAAATCATTCATAGCAGGGCAACGACTGGACTAGCCAGCATTTCCTGTCATTTGAGAGCATGTGCTCGAGCAGGATCACTATACAATGAACATCTCACTCAGATAAGGCACTAAGGCTAGCAGCTTTCCCAACTTGTCATCTAAAGATGAACATCGGCACACACGAAAGCGAGTGGAAACTCTAATGCCTTAAACACTAAGGGAATTTTCCATTTTATGTTTCTGGATTTCACACATTCAATCTTTTGATTTTATTTTTAACTTAGAGTGTATACACTGTACCTTTAAATTTAGATTTTATTATAGACCCGATAATGAGAATAGGTGTTACATTGGATATATTATACATCTAGAAGCTGAAAAAAAATGAATTTGAGCACATCATAGACCAATTTGCATCAGTGGAAGCAAAGAAGCTTCAGCTGTGATTTTCCAATAGTGTTATAATTTAATTAAAAGATTAACAAGCTTGACTTGTATTCTGAGCTGATTTTAAGGACTTTCACATATCTTGAACATTTCTAAGTGAGTTGTCTTTGAATTCATTAATTTTATCACATTCTAGTACATAACGACGCAGGTGTGACAATAGTCCATCAGGCAAAGTTTACATTTGGTCTACATCTGGTGGTATTTTAACCTCCAAAAGATACTTTAAAGTTATCTAAAAGATGGGTATCAGATGTTTGGACAGGAGGGCCATTTCAGTGCTTGCCATAGGTGCTATTTTCCATAGATACGCCCCTGGATATAGGCACTTAGAGGTATTTATCTCTCTTTTAAATGCATTGAGAGTTTGTTGACAATTTAAGAGATTAAAATCTTCTTGAACAAGTGGTGAACATGTTGGCTGCAGGTGAACATGTTGGCTGCAGGTGAACATGTTGGCTGCAGGTGAACATGTTGGCTGCAGGTGAACATGTTGGCTGCAGCCTTAATGACCATTGAGGTTTAAACGCTCATTGACAAACCATCAGATGGTTTTCGAAAGTCTGTCAAAGTGATTGTATTGACTCCTCTCGTTGATTCTACTATTCGTGTTAAAATTACACTTTCCAAGTTTTATTCTTGTTAAAAACTACATTTTCTATGTTGTATTCATGGTAGAACTACACTTTCAACGTTTTATTCGTGCTAAAAAAATACATTTTCTATCTTTTATTCGTGGTAAAGCTACATTTTCCACGTTTTATTCGTGTTAAACTACACTTTCTATTCTCCATTCGTGGTAAAACTACACCTTTCCACGTTTAATGCGTGTTGTTGACTAAACCGTATTCATATTTAAGCCATCCAGAGAATCTGAATGTGCTCAGCGCTGCAAAATGAGGATAAATTACGAATAAAAATTTGAAAATTATCAAAGGTGCATGACAATCATAAATTCAAAAAAAAACTTCAGTATTGCCCAATTAAATATAACGTGAAACAATAGTTTCAGATTTGTGACCTGGCGACTGAAGTTCAACGAAGTGGTGGGATTTTTATGCAATTGTTTGAGTCAAATATTCTCTTGTTCTTCGTGATTTTTTTTAATGTGGGTGGGATGTTTTACGATAATGATGATGATAATGATGACAATGATGATATGATGATGGAAATGATAATTATTATAATTTTAATGCCTGTTAATAGGAAAATTTTCATGTGACTAAATGTGTATTGTAACGCAACGATGATAATGGAAATGATAATTACTATAATTTTGATGATTCATAGTAAGAAAATTGCACATGTAACTAAATATGTAATGCAACGCTGCACAGTCTGTACAATTATCGGAGTCAGTGCAGATGGATTTTTCAATTAATTTTTTCAGTGCGGTTTCTCAGAAAAGTACACAACTCAATGAGGAATATCTGGAATAGTTAGGTATCTTTATTTTGAAACGTTTCGCCTACACAGTAGGCTTCTTCAGTCGAGTACAGAAAAGTTGATAGAAGCAGAAGATACTTGAAGACGATGTAATCAGTCCATCACCCTTAAAGTTTTGAGGTGGTCAGTCCCTCAGTCTGGAGAAGAGCATTGTTCCGTTGTCTGAAACAATATGAAGTTGAAGTGACAGAATCGGGCCTTATATAGTGCCAGGAGGTGAGACGTAGGTTGATTTGGGAGGGCAGGTCCTTCTCAAACCCAGCCGTTCTCACTAGTAGAGGTTGTCGAAGTAGATGGTCTGTACCAAGATACCCTTGTGTTGCAGTGTCTGACAGAATGAACATTAAAATGGTATAAAATACCGACAGATTGTTAGGTAAGACACATATGCAACAGTTAGGTATCTTTATTTTGAAACGTTTCGCCTACACAGTAGGCTTCTTCAGTCGAGTACAGAAAAGTGATAGAAGCAGAAGATACTTGAAGACGATGTAATCAGTCCATCACCCTTAAAGTTTTGAGGTGGTCAGTCCTCAGTCGGGAGAAGAGCATTGTTCCGTTGTCTGAAACAATATGAAGTTGAAGTGACAGAATCGGGCCTTATATAGTGCCAGGAGGTGAACTAGGTTGATTTGGGAGGGCAGGTCCTTCTCAAACCCAGCCGTTCTCACTAGTAGAGGTTTGTCGAAGTAGATGTCTGTACCAAGATACCCTTGTGTTGCAGTGTCTGACAGAATGAACATTTAAAATGGTATAAAATACCGACAGATTGTTAGGTAAGACACATATGCAACAGTTAGGTAATCTTTATTTTGAAACGTTTCGCCTACACAGTAGGCTTCTTCAGTCGAGTACAGAAAGTTGATAGAAGCAGAAGATACTTGAAGACGATGTAATCAGTCCATCACCCTTAAAGTTTTGAGGTGGTCAGTCCCTCAGTCTGGAGAAGAGCATTGTTCCGTTTGTCTGAAAACAATATGAAGTGAAGTGACAAAATCGGGCTTAAAATAGTCCAGGAGTGAGACTAAGGTTGATTTGGGAGGCAGGTCCTTCTCAACCAGCGTTCTCACTATAAGGTGTCGAAGTAGATGGTCTTACAAGATACCTTGTGTTGCAGTGTCTGACAGAAGAACATTAAAATGGTATAAAATACGCCAGATTGTTAGTAAACACATATGCAACAGTTAGTTCTTTATTTTGAAACGTTTTCGCCTACACAGTGGCTTCTTCAGTCATACAGAAAAGTTGATAGAAGCAGAGAATACTTAGAAGACGATGAAAATCATCCTTTCACCCTTAAAGTTTTGAGGGGTCCAGTCCCATCATGGAAGAGCATTGTTCCGTTGTCTGAAAATATGAATTGAAGTACAGAACGGCCTATAAAATGCCAGGAGGTGAGACTAGGTTATTTGTGGAGGGCATCCTCTAAATCCCATCCGTTCTCACTAGTAGAGGTTTCGAAGTACATGTCTGTACCAAGATACCCTGGGGTTGCAGTGTCTGACTGCTTCTATCAACTTTTCTGTACTCGACTGAAGAAGCCTACTGTGTAGGCGAAACGTTTCAAAATAAAGATACCTAACTGTTGCATATGTGTCTTACCTAACAATCTGTCGGTATTTTATACCATTTTAATGTTCATTCAGGTATATATCTCATTGCAGGAATATCCAGAGCAATACTGCGGCACCAGGGAGGTATACAACTCACCTGCCACAGAGATTCATACACTGGTATATTTGACAATGTGTTTCTCTGTCCACACTAGACACAGCCACAACTAGCAATGCAATTTTCTGGAGTTTAAATATTTAATATTCCAATATGTATTGTTTAATTCTCGTTCTGTGAATATTTGTTCGCGCAACATTATGTCAACACTCTCTCTCTCTCTCTCTCTCTCTCTCTCTCTCTCTCTCTCCTCTCTCTCTCTCTCTCTCTCTCTCTCATAAACACACACTAGACTTTACCTTTGATGCTGAGATAGAGGAGAGATAGACTATGAGCTGTTTGTGTCTGCCAGGAACCATGCAGGTCAGAGGCTCCGCTACTTCGTGGATATGAACCTTGAAAGGAGCGTAAACGAAGGGAAGAGATACAAAAGCAGTCTACAGAAGATGGGACTACGCGATGACGGAAAATCATACGCAAAGAGGAAGTGAAAACCCGTCAAGGGGTCAAGCCGCGCCTTAAAAAGGGGAAATGAACAAGTTTGTTTCAAGGAAAGAAAGGGTATATTCAATTCCATGGATCAAGAGCCCTTTAAGAGCATAAAGGCATCCTCCAACGAGGGGACTAGGAAGGAAAATTCAGATAAGAGTCAAGAAGAGTGGAGTACCAAGTTAGGAAGTGTCTTAGACAAGATATTTAGAAACTGCTAATGACAATGATTGGAGCAAAGAAACAGGCAAAGATAAAATGCACCAGAGGGAGGAAAAAATACAGAAAGCTGAGGACGATGGAAACAAGAAATAACGAGAATTGCTATAACCAAATACATGAAGGTAAACAAGGAGTGGAGGGAAAATTACTTAAGTAAAAAAAGTGAGAAGTAAACTTATTATTTAGCCTCAACTGATGAACGCTGAGAGTAATGGACCATAGTATTTAAGAAGGCAGGAGAGCTAACGAGAAATGAAAAGGTCTGGCACAGAACTGGCGATTCCAGGAGGTTTTCACAGTGGAAATGGGATTAATATCTTAGGTCAGAGGCAAACATAATCATCAGCAGAGACAGTAGAACACAACAGATCCGTAAGCTGCTTGCAGATTTGACACGACAAAGAAATGGTTCTTGATACGTGTCACTGATCAGAGGTACTCAGAGAATAAATCCACACGACGTCATCAGAGACAGCACCCCTTTCGGAAACCTGGAAAACAGCAAATTCCTTTCAATTTTCAAACTCTGTAATAGACTGTCATTGATGAACCACAGGCTGCCACTGGTTGTTCACTACGTAAATAAATTGAGAAAATAAGATGGAGAGTGGTGAAGAATCTGAAGCGGCACACACAGACTTGACCTAACCACACACACAGAGTTGACCTAACCACATACACAGAGTTGACCTAACCACATACACAGAGTTGACCTAACCACATACACACAGAGTTGACCTAACCACATACACAGAGTTGACCTAACCACATACACAGAGTTGACCTAACCGCATACACAGAGTTGACCCAACCACATACACACAGAGTTGACCTAACCATATACACAGAGTTGACCTAACCACACACACACAGAGTTGACCTAACCACACACACACAGAGTTGACCTAACCACATACACAGAGTTGACCTAACCACACACACAAAGTTGACCCCACCATACACACAGCTGACCTAACCACAGGTATACTCCAGGACATATCAACAAAAACAAGAGCAGATTTAAAGAGGGGCAAACCTCAGCAACCTACATATATTCTACGAGAAGGTAACAAGGAACAAGCAAGAAAAGGTAGGTGGCCTGAAAACTCTTTCACTGAAAGGGATCACCTTACACTGTAAAACACAAGACAGGAACCATTATTCTACAACACATATAAGACAAATGCATTTTCCTGGATCAAGAAAATATCATAAGCATGATAACCAATATGCTACAACAGATAAAAAGAAAGGCATTTCGATTGATCAAGAAAAACATTCAAAGAAAAAGACAAAGTCATGGTTCATGACAGGAAATTGAAGTGTTTCATTGTGAGGCTGACAAGCTGCTGAGTACACACACACACACACACACACACACACACACGCACGGACGGACGCACGAACACACAATTTATATATTTGCAGACCCCGTAAATCCGGATTAAAAATAAATAGGCACGTATGTTTTGGAAAATATATATACATTTATTTTAATCCCCAATAGCAGTATTCAGCACCATGCATGTGCGTAGAGTCAACGCTGCATAAAACATTTCACCAATTAGTTACCTAAATACGACGACCAGTGTACAGTAGGGGGATGTGTGAATCAGGAATGAGAGAGAGAGAGATGGAGGGAGGGAAGGAAAAGAACTGACCTGGCCAAAGAGAGCTGACCTAACCACACACACACACACAGCTGACCTAACCACACACACGCACTGACCTAACCACACACACAGCTGTTCTAACCACACACACACAGCTGACCTAACCACACACACACACAGCTGACCTAACCACACACACGCAGCTGACCTAACCACACACACACAGCTACAACACACACCACAGCTGTTCTAACCACACACACACACAGCTGACCTAACCACACACACACACACAGCTGACCTAACCACACACACACAGCTGACCTAACCACACACACACACAGCTGACCTAACCACACACACACACACAGCTGTCTAACCACACCACACACAGCTGACCTAACCACACACACACACAGCTGACCTAACCACACACACGCAGCTGACCTAACCACACACACACAGCTGTTCTAACCACACACACACAGCTGACCTAACCACACACACACAGCTGACCTAACCACATACACACAGCTGACCTAACCACACACACAACACAACAGCTGACCTAACCACACACACACAGCTGACCTAACCACACACACAGCTGTTCTAACCACACACACACAGCTGACCTAACCACACACACAGCTGTTCTAACCACACACACAGCTGACCTAACCACACACACACAGCTGACCTAACCACACACACACAGCTGACCTAACCACACACACACACAGCTGACCTAACCACACACACACAGCTGACCTAACCACACACACACAGCTGACCTAACCACACACACACACAGCTGACCTAACCACACACACACACACACACACACACACACACACTACAACCACACACACAGCTGACCAACACACACACACACAGCTGACCTAACCACACACACACAGCTGAACCACACACACACACACACGACCAACCACACACACACACTACTCACCACACACACACACACACACACACACACACACACACACACACACACACACACACACACAGCTAACCTAAGCACACAAAGCTGAACTGACCAAACGCCTCCACCAATGCTGGCGAGTAAAAAAAAAATATTCACTGAGAGTCTCACCATCGGACCGGGAAATAAGCGTCAAACAGTTGAGCAGTAACTGTGTTGCTGGTAATTGTGTTACGAGACTGACAGTCACTTTTCCAGTTCATCAATAACGGCATTTTAAGTGACGGGAGACAAACACTTTTTTTTTTATCCTTTATCCCTGTGATTCCTTCTTAATATGAGGTTGTATAAATCATTTACATGTGTAAATCACTTACATGCATAAATCATTTAAATGTATATATCCTTTACATGCGTAAATCATTAACATGTATAAATCTTTGCATGTATAAATCATAGTGATAGGTTTGTATTCGAAAACACACACACACACACACACACACACACACACACACACACACACACAGCATACTAATAAACATATCTCTTCACTCATAGAGTTAAGCAGTGAATAGCTAAAAATACTATGAGGCAGGATACCATACAATATTTAAGACTAGTTTGATAAACTCATATGGAAATTCGGAGAATTGAGTCCTATTAGCAACCGGTGAAGAGCGGGCCAGGAGCTAGATCGACACCTGCAACCACTAAAGTTGATACCATAGGGATACACACTTCCACCATATGATGCTGATATATAATATATAATTATATCCTAATTATCTATGAAAATCTATATATATATTAATAAATATACTAATATAAATAATAGAAGATTATATGATTAGGCACATGATCAACGCAAGAGAGAGTAAGAAAGAGAGAGAGTCAGAGGAGAGACGAGTAGAGAGAGAGAGACCTTACACATTCTCCTCCTATACAAACATATGTCCTTTCCTTACCATAAAGAATTAATAATTCTCATCATCAATGTTTCTTAGACTAAATCTCAGTTATAGTATGGTAACTAAAACTAATAGAAAGATGGAGAGAGAGAGAGGAGAGGATAGAGAAGAGAGTAGAAAGCAGAGAAGAGAGAGAGAGAGAGAGAGAGAGAGAGAGAGAGAGAGAGAGACCTTACAACAAATCCTCCTCTCTGTACAAATTCATTATGTCACAAACGCAGTTCTCCAAAGGAAAATAAGTATCTCATCAATTCAGAAAAGATTTCCAAGTTTTCTGTGCATTTACTGACAGAGTTTTGGAAGAGACTAAATAATAACATAGAGAGAGAAGCTCGTGCGGTGATTTTGTTTTCGATTTTGAAAGAAGCTTCAGAGACAACGTCATGTCGGATACTTACGAGTTCAAACAGACATTTTTACTCTAACGTGAATTTAAGAATATAAAGCAGGATGATTGCATTGCATCTCAAGTAATGTTAAATCCGTGAGAGGTGATTCAGTTCATCGAGTGATGGAAACTCGACCCTCCGTCTTAAATCCTAAAGAGGGATGGATACAGTCCATAGCGTCTGGGTAGCGTGCGTCCCTCCCATCTACTGGATGGGCACCACATTCCACCACTACACTTTCTTCTTTATACTAAGAATTTACATCCATATTCTTCACATTTCTCAAGAACACAACTCTGTGCTGTACTCACTTAATTGTAGTTGCAGGGGTCGAGAATGTGAGGGACTGAGTGTGTGTGTGTGTGTGTGTGTGTGTGTGTGTGTGTGTGTGTGTGTCTGTGTCTGTGTGTGTGTGTATATATATACACTCACCTAATTGTGCTCACCTAATTGTGGCTTCAACGGTCGAGTCATACCTCCTTTGTGTGTGTATGTGAGTGTTTGTACTCACCTAATTGTGCTCACCTAATTGTGGTTGCACAGGTCGAGACTCAGCTCCTGGCCCCGCCTCTTCACTGAACGCTACTAGGTCCTCTCTCTCTCTCTCTCCCTGCTCCATGAGCTTTATCATACCTTGTCTTAAAGCTATGTATGGTTCCTGCCTCCACTACATCGCTTACCAAACTGCTGCTGTGCAACACCTTTAAAAACTATGTTAACAATATAGCTATATAGAATATTACATGCACAATACTGCATAAGTTTTGAGATTTTCATATAATTATTGTTTTTAGAGAAGTCCATAAACTTAATTTGCGATAAGGATTGATTGTCGTGATGTTTAACGTGATGTTATGGTATAAACCTTGGTAATAAATACCGACAAGTTGGTTTAGAAAGACACGTAAGCAAACACTATAACATATTTATTAGAAAACGTTTCGGTCCTGGGACCTTAGATCAAGGTCCAGGACCGAAACGTTTTCTAATAAATATGTTATAGTGTTTGCTTACGTGTCTTTCTAAACCAACGTGATGTTATATACTGGTAGTGTATGATTTGTGAAGGGCTTCTAGAAAAGTTGATTAGTTGGGATGATATTTTGTAAGGGAGGAAGTAATATGCTTGCACTTTTACAATTAGATTGGGATGATGCTGTGCTTTAGAGAATCAACAGTAAATACACTCACGTTCACCCACCTCGCATCACCCTATGCTCATCTCGTATCCTAACGAGTTGGACCTGCCTCGAATGGGCCAGTAGGCCTGCTTCAGTGCTCTTTCTTTTCTATGTTCTTAACTAGGAAACAAATTTCTATAGGCAGAAGTAAGCACACTTTGTTCTAGACTGTCTCTTGGACGGCCAATGAAAACTTTTGGGTCTGGAGAAGAAGACAAACTTCTGGCCAAGGCTTTATATCATATTGAAACACTTGAGAGAAATATTTAAACTTCATACCACTTGGGAATGATTATCTTGGAGGCCGCAGCTAGCCGGATCCTATACCCAGTGGACTTTTGTTATTAATCTAACAGAGGACTTTCAGTTGTAGAAAGAAGGACGAGGAGGAGTTTGTAGGGATGTATTTGAGTGAATTCCCAAGGCAGAGTCAATCTTTATCTCTCTCTCTCTCTCTCTCTCTCTCTCTCTCTCTCTCTCTCTCTCTCTCTCTCTCTCTCTCTCTCTCTCTCTCTCTCTCTCTCTCTCTTCCTCTCTCTCTCTCTCCTTCACATAATCACACAGCGAGAATTGTACTCTGGCATTTCCCAAGAAGTAAGCAAAGGGAGGGATCCTTTATCTAGGGAAATGCAAAGTAAGGGTTTCTATCTCTCATTTTCACTTCTTCGTGGTATTCAGGGAACCCTCACCTGTTGGAACACTTGCAATTAAAAAAATTATCAGGAGATACTTTAACTTAGAAGTAAAGCAGCAGAATGTAACAGACGAAGGTATTATTATTATTATTATTATTATTATTATTATTATTATTATTATTATTATTATTATTATTATTATTATTATTATTATTATTATTATTATTATTATTATTATTATTGCATTTATGAGTTTAGCTCGAATGGGTCATAGAGAGCCTAGGGGAATAAGAGTCAACGAGGTTTCTTCCGAGGCAGGGAAGGATACCTTGAGTCAACCTAAAGGGTGATCAGGGGGTCAACGCCCCTACCCCCGCCCCAGCAGCCCAGTCCTTGACCAGGCGTAGGATTCTTGAAATTAGAAGTACCACGCCGCCATCAAGTCACCTTTCACTTGGAGAGTTGGTTCCTCAAGTAGCTCCTTGGAAGAGTCCTCACAGTCAGAATTTCTGTAGCTACTTTGTGAGTAGCGATGACTGTCATGAGGGGCCTCATAATCCTAACCTCACGACGGATCTAACTCATTTTTGGGAAAGTTTCATTAAATTTTAAACAGGAATTCTGGCTCACTAACTTTAAGAACAATCTGCATTTTTAAATTGCTGCGAGTAGTGTGTGTGTGGTGTTGGTTGTTGTTGTGGTTTGTGTGTGTGTGTGTGTGTGTGAGTGTGTGTGGTGTGGTGTGTTGTGTGTGGTGTGTGTGTGTGTGTGTGTGTGTGTGTGGTGTGTGTGTGTGTATGGTGTGTGTGTGTGTGTGTGTGTGTGTGTGTGTGTGTGTTGTGAGTGTGTGTTTTGTGTGTGTGTGTGTGTGTGGTGTGGGGGTGTGTATGTGTGTGTGTGTGTGTGTGTGTGTGTGTGTGTGTGTGTGTAGGGTGTGTGTGTGTGTGTGTGTGTGTGTGTGTGTGGTGTGTGGGGTGGGGGTGTGTGTGTGTTGTGTGTGTGTGTGTGTAGTGGTGTGTGTATGTGTGTGTGTGTGTGTGTGTGTATGTGTGTGTGTATTGTGTGTGTGTGGTGTGTGTGTTTGTGTGTTTGTGTGTATGTGTGTATGTGTGTGTGTGTGTGTGTGTGTTGTGTGGTGTGTGTGTGTGTGTGTGTGTGTGGTGTGTGTTGTGTGTATGGTGTGTGGTGTGTGTGTTTGTGTGGTGTAGAGTTGTGAGTGTGTGATGTGTGTGTGTGTGTGTGTGTGTTGTGTGTTGTGGTGTGTGTGTGGGTGTGTGTATGTGTGTATGTGTGCACGCACGCGCGTGGTTCAACATTGCAGTTCGCAGACTGAGCCTGAATCAGGAAGGACAGAGAGTCCTCTAAATCTGAAAGACTGAAGCGCTGAAAGAGTCTCAGCTGATCAGATGGAGGATGCTGGTGGCTTCAGGCGCGAGCTCTTTGAAGTCACAAAGGAATGCTTTGATTCCTCCCGGTGACTGGTTCTGGCTTCCCGCTCCTGACATGCGGATTCGTGCTGCTAGAGTGACAATTAACGACTCTGGTCGCTCCTATGCTGGATGGACACCGTGGAAAGGGAAGAGAAAGGCAAACATACTGGTCTGGTAGGAGAGAAGTGTGTTCATGGAGCAGAATGACAAGATTTGGATATCAGTTGGCTTTGAGTCAAGAATTCACGAGCAGTTTTCAACCGTATATTCTTTGCTTTTTCATATATACACATACATTCACAAACGCACACACACACACACACACACACACACACACACACACAACACACACACACACACACACACACACACAACACACACACACACACGCACACACACACACACTGGGCCTGAGACAAAAACTCGACCTCCTTACCTAAATCTGCGAAGCGTGTTAACACTATACATAACAACAAACTCAATAATAATAATAAAATTCACAATACCGTGGCTAAAACAACTCGTAAGTAACCCACAATGTGGATAGAAACCTTTAGACAAAGTTTCGATCAGGACCACTATCAAGTCGCCTGTCAGATGCCAAGAAAAGACCGAAATGTAGCATATGGGCTATTTTTAAGCTCATTCAATAAGAATAAATAGGGCGTGGATACCAGCCACTTTCTCTCCACCTTCCGCCGTGTTAGTCTTATGCCAAACTATTATCTTCCTTCTCAGAGAACAATATAAAGTTTTCAGTAAAAGCCGCTCCCGGCTTCCCGAACATTTGACCTTAACAAACAAGCCGAGGAAAACATTACGACCATCACATCTTAGGGAAGTAATCTCGGCGTGAGAGTGTACCCAGCGTTACCTTGCCGGGTTTATTTGCTTGCATCCACTCCCAATAATAATAGCTGCTGGCCTTGACAGCATTTACTGGACGTGACAATAGCTACAATAGTCACTATCCGTGATAATGGTTGCTGGCTATGACAGTAGTTACTGGGCGTGATATTGGCTACTTTCCATCATATTAAACTTTGTCAATGATAATCTTTCCTGGCAGTTTCGATATTCACCGGCATGAACGACAGTAACATTAGCAAGGGCAATAACTACTAGCTGGGAAAACAGTCACTGCCTATTTTAATAGCCTCAGTCCCTAACAGTAGCCATCTCCCACTAAATTACGTACTGTAATTATGTACTCCCTTTACATGTATCTCAATAAAGTACTGAATCAGACCTGATTACTTCCTATTCCACATGAGCTGTGTGACCCCCTACGGACCTAGCGTTTCACCATTAATATAGCAACATCACTCAAGCCAAGTATTTGATCACTCTCTATGCGGTCATTAGAAGCCATTTTCAAAGGTTTTCCTCAGTTATCTGGAACTCTCGTTTTATTGGAATTACGCAGTTTTAAAGACTGAGTGGCGAACGATCAGCGTGTCCTTAATGCGGATATCCACACGCCATCATCCGGATTACCAGCGGGGATTTTTTTAATCCCCAGGTTTGGGGTTAACCCTAAATGTATTAATGATTTTTGTTTTAAATCGAGAATGGAAGTGGATACAATGGTGTGTCTGGGCACAGTATGGCGCCAGAAATATAAAGTACCATCGTGATTGTAAAAACTCAGAGCACAGATAAGATTCAAACCTACGGCCAACTAATCATAAGAGTAGCAGTAGTGACTATTAATATTTAATCTTCAAAATACAGAATACTGAGTAGAAACATAAATGATCATAATTTTAATTGAAAGTTTGTCTTACCTTAATTTTAAATGAACATTTTACCAAAATCTTAGTATATGTAGATGAATCTCACTTCCATATGGATTTGATAAGCTCTAGCTCAAGTCCCTTCATAGCTGTTTGCATAATACCACTGTTGTAAACATTTCACGGGATAGACAGGATTATGACCCATGACAAGCTAGTCCAAGAATTAGAACTGGACTATTTTGCTTAAATTTGTACTCATAAGTTACTTTTTTCGTACTCAGCAATTAATCTGCGTGTAAATTACAGACCCTACTGGATTACTATTATTATTATTATTATTATTATTATTATTATTATTATTATTATTATTATTATTATTATTATTATTATTATTATTATTGTTATATTCATGGGATATCGCATAGAGAATAAAATGTGAAGGGACGGGGCTTAGAGGAAAATCAGGTTTGATTTGAGAATACCTCCAATTCTTTACATTACGAGTCCTTCGCCAGCATCATGGTCCCGCTCCGCCTTGAAGGGCCTTCGTTTTCATTCTTGCAGATCTGAGACGCAGGTTCCGCGTTGGTCATGCAAAATCCAGTATGGTCCTTGTGTATTTGAAGTATATTATACTGAAGGAATCTTTCTTCAATGTTCTTGAAAGAGCGGATTAAAGGGACGAGGAGTAACCAGGGCGCTAACACAGGGGTTCACAACACACAAAAGACGCCTCCATAAAGCAATATTCTGGACAATCACGACGCGAAAATATTACGCCGCGAGTGCTCATTGAAACTACATGCACCAACCCCGAAACACATACACACACATACACACACACACACACACACACACACACACACACACACACACACACACACACACACACACACACACACACACACACACACACACACACACACACAGAGTAAACGCAGACCCAATGTTTAAGAAAAGAGTCAAACAGGCAGCGTTAAACTACAGACTAGTATCACTACTTGCTTGCTATGTAAGATAATGGAGAAAATAATCAGAAGTTAAAGGATAGAACGGTTTTAGAGAAGTGTTTTCATTACTAATAACCAGCAGGGGCTTCTATGACAAAATAACAGAAGTGAGCCAGGAGACCATGGACTGCATGGTCTTGAACTGCAAGCAGGCATTTGATACTGTACCTCGCAGTACAGAAAATAGAGTAGGCAGGAAAAAAAGGGAATGCGCCAGTGTTCCAAAGAGTACATTATTGGAAGGACACAAAGAGCGATTATCGAAGAAGAGATTCCAGAAAGGAAGAGTGTAAGAAGTAGGGTTCTGTGAGGGTTTTTTGGAGCGGTTCTGTTTTTGATATAGGTAAATGACATACCAAAAAAAGCATGTAGTTAGATGTATACCAGTTTGCTGATATAAAATTAATGAGGAGAATAAAGAGCGATGAGAAAAGGGAAATGTTACAAATGGCCCTGGAAAGACTGCAGGATTGGCTTGACAAGTAGCTACTGGAATTCAGCTACGGTAGATGTAAGGTTATGAAAATTGGGAATGAAGTCAGACTAGAAATATATTATAGACTCTGTCTAAACAATCTGCATATCTCACTTATTGATAAAACCAAAAGGTGAGCATAGTGCCGAGCATATTGCGAGGAGCATACACCAACAAATGCTCAGCAAATGTTCGTTTGGCAAATTTAAGACTAGTTCTCAGCAATCACAACAGACACTTCCGTCTCCATAAAAGACATACGTCAAGCTTATCTTGGGTACGCAGCACCACCGTGGAAGCTAAACCTGATAGAGCAAGTTAGCAAACTGGAGAAAGTACAGAAGCACAAAAACTAGACTTGTACCAGAACCAAGAGAAAAGAGCAATTAGAAGAGACTAAAAGACCTGAACCTAACATTGTAGATATAAGAATCAAGTGAGACTTAATAAAGACATACAAAATACTTCGAGGATTTGTATCATTGGACGTGCGATGAAAAGGCTACACGATGACACGGTTGGAAGTTACAAGCACAAATAAATCGAAAGAAGTATTTGCTGAGGGTCGCCAAAAAGGGAAAGGCTATGGACGAAGTGGAGGCAGATTTCATGTGTAGTTTTAAGAAAAGGTACGACAGTATCCACGAGGCTAAGAGAGATGAACCTAGCAAGTGTCAAGTTAAAAATGCAAGGCCAGGAGAATCGACCCCCTCGACAACAAACAGGTGAGTACACTCACCCATTGTTTACCTCGAGAGATTAAAAAAATATCACGGAGGATTTTTGGGGGGGATTAAGTGAGAAAAATCAATAGGCGCAATTTGTAAATGGGGTTATGGCGAAAGTAAATTTTCAGAAACAAAATAAAATCCAAAATCAGAAGAGGACGAGGGGCCAGAAACAAAGGGTAAAAACAAAATAGCAATATTAAACACGAATGAGGATGTACATCAAAGAGATTCCATTCAAGGGAATTGCTAGATACTGTGAGGGCTCTTGATCCATGAATTGGAGCTACTCTCCTATTCTTTGAATTAAACCTGATTATCTCCCTTCGACAGGTGCTGTACATGACTCTTAAAGATTTACTGCGCCCATATGAATATAATTACCCTTTCATACTTAAACCTGCTGGAGAGAAATAGTGCAAAATATGGACACGATGGACACAGATGCCGTGAAATCCTATTTTGATAAGTGACTTGAAAAATACCACTGCGTGGGCGAAACGTTGCCAGTAAAGGATGTCGTAACATTGCGTCTGCATCTGTTTCTAATACATTTGCTACTTATTCATCCTTGATTACAAATTGGGGGCGGAGATGATGTTATAGGTCAGCTGGTGGTATTTACAATGTTTCTGGTATGGTTAGTTTTGTCTGTTTCGTAAAGTGAAGTCCAGGATCTTTCCTTAATTCATGGTATAGCTTAACAAATCTTTGAGGACATTTGTGTTGCAGAGGTGTGAGTTGTGCTGTGCTCACACCTCTGCAACACAATTGTCCTCAAAGATTTTTTAAGTTATACCATGAATTAAGGAAAGATCCTGGACTTCACCTTACGAAACAGACGAAGCAAATGTGATAGTAATTAAGGACAAGGTAGATTATAGTGGAAAAATGACCTTACGTGCGTCTTAAAGCTCTACACAGAGCGCTATGTTGTCGCAGTTAAATTTAGGTGTTGTCGCTGTTCTTGGAGTTCAAAACCTACATTGAAAACAAACTGGTGAAGAAATGAAAAATTACAAGATAATTCAGACAGACTTAATGGGTGGTCAGACAGATGGCTACTGGAATTCAACCTAGCAAGTACAAATTTGTGAAAATAGGGGAAGATGACCAGATACGGAGTACTGATTTGGAAGACAAGTTGCAAGCATCTAACAGGAAAAATGGTTTTGTGGTAAGCACAGTAGAGAGCATTCCTGAAAACTGCTTTCAGGAGCCTTAAATTAAAATAATTCAGGCCTCCATATGATATATGTTAGACCTGCCATGAATACGCAGCCCCTATTGGAAGCTCACACTTAATGAAGCATATAACGAAACTAGAGATTGCCTAGAGATTCACATCAAAACTAGTCCTGAAACTGAAAGGAATATCGTATGAGAAATATGCGAAGAGAACTAAACCTCTCGACTCTTGAGGAGAGATGAACCAGGGAGACATGATATTGACATACAGGATACTCAGAAAATTACATATAGATAAAGAAAAATATTTTGAAATGAAAGGATCAAAGACAATTGTAAAAAGGAGCCTCAAAGATGCAAATAAATTCAAGGGAGTTTAGAAACTACTTGTCCAGCTTGTGGGCGGTCAGAAAGTGGTACAACCTAGACAAGGTGGTAGAGGTAATCACTGTAAATAGTTTCAACGTTAGGTATGACAAAGCCCATTCGACATGAGACTAGTGAAACCAGTTAAGAGGCTGTGCCAAGACAGGACCTCTACACTCAGAAGTAAGTAACTACACATAGACGAGTGTAAATATGGGAATACAATTAAGTATAGGTGAAGTACAAATAGGTGATACAAACAGTAAGGGAATATAGAAGTGGGAATATAGAAGGTGAATACACACATGTGAGTACAGGACAGTATCAGCAGTTCCGGGATTTCCTTTTGTGGGTGTACGAGAAGAACAGAAAACACTCAAAAAAGTCATAGAACGAGAGAGGCTAATTAACAGTGATAAATAAAGAACTATAGGAAGAACAAGAGAGTGACGGATAATGTGAGTGTACAATAGTCAGAAATAAAGTTAATACCAAGAATATTTTCTTTCTACTAACCAAGAATAACCAGAGAAAGCCAAGTAGTTTGACTTATTTCCTATGAGGCCCATAAGTTCTCTCCTCAAGTATACCGTCCACAGTAGTCGATTAGCTAACGCGACGGTCTGGAGTTTTGAGACTCTGACCGCGGGTTCAAACCCCACCCGTGGTATGGTTTGTCTGCAATCGTGTCATTATAATTTAGTGAGTCAGGTCGCTTAGCTCCGATATATCAATTTACCGCAGAGTGAGATTGGATAACTTACCCATCATCTCGCCTCGGCTGGGCATTGAACCTGCGTCCTTTCTATTGTGTCACTAGTGGACGCATTCAAGCAGGAAGGACCTAGTTATAGATTGCCAAAAACGACCAAAACTTGAGAACTACGGCACAGCACTGTTTTCACTGCTATAATAGTGTTATAATAGTATAGGCCTAGTGCTTCATAGGGAAGCACTAGGCCTATACTGGATATTCATAGGGAAGCACTAGAACTATACTGGATATTCCACTCTAATCAACAGATATTTTTAATAAAAAAATATGCAAATTTTACATTCCAGATTTGTCACCAGTCAAAGTATTCCAGCATTATGGAAAATAATTGGCTTAATAAGTGCCTTTCATATTTTAGATAAATAAATTATTCTACAGATGTCTAAATTATATTCTCTTAGTTTTTTAAGTCCACTGAACCTGCCCAGTTATTGTTTGGTTATATAAATGATAAACTTTTCTATATATAAATTACTTATAAAATCGAAAATAATTACACGTTGCCCCTTTTTAATATTTTTATAGTAAGAAATGATAATGCATTTACAAGGTGAGTCTGTAACACGCCCACATTTACTGCCTTTTAATAATTAAATTCTATTCTGTTACATAAGTTCAATTTACACGTAATTTAATAATAGTAACTAGAGCTTACAGGATATGATCAAATTACATCAGCCTTCATCACGAACTGAAGCTTATTAGATTATAATTTAAACAAACAGGATTTCCATGCAGTTTTGTTGATACTTATATGGAAATTGAACTCTCAAAATATCCTAGTGCTTCAGTACAAATGCGAATATAAATTATTATATATATATATATATATATATATATATATATATATATATATATATATATATATATATTATATATATATATACATAATATTACATATATATATATATATATATATATATATATATATATATATATATATATAATATAATTAATATAGGGAGGTACCACCTCTAGAACTGTCCTAGGGACCCTCATCCTCAGAAAAGAATAAACTTCAGGGAAAACTCAAGGTTCTCCCTGAAGCTGAGAATTTTCTTCTACCACCCCCTATATTTAATATATATTTTATTTAAGATATATATATGTATATGTATATATATATAAATATATATATATATATATATATATATAATATATTATATATAATATATATATATATATATATATATATATATATATATATATATATATATATATATATATTTACTTACATATTAATATTTTTCAAACTCAACCAGGAGCCTGTTAGAGCAGCTCTGAAATTCAGTACTCATAAAACATAATGTCAGAATGTCGTAACCACACTTCTAAATTTTTCACTTCACTGTGTGGAGATTCTGGGAACAGAAAATGATGGCGTATTTGTAGTAAAATTTTATGCAAGGAATTCGAATAACATAATATAATTTAAAGAGATTAAGCCTGTTGGTATAAAATTATGATATTGGAGATATAAAGAATACATCGTATATTTGTAAACATTCAACTTTCATACACATGTATTACACGTTTCGTTTTACATTTAAACGTGCAGAAAAAGAGTGAGAACACGTATGTATAGTCGTCAAAGATGGTAAACTGATATACGTGGCTCTAAATTTCTCGGATTTACCAGGAATCGAACTTGGGAATACATACCCAAGGGCTTACACAAAGCACTTAAGCGACTATAGCAAACTTAATAGAGCTGACATTATGATTGTCACAGTTTTAGTCTTTGCATATCAAAAAGTAATAAACGTTTAATTGTACACAAATAAATAACCCACACATGTGAGAATAAAACTTATGGCGGCGTTTCTTATAATTCTTAATGTATAAATGCTGAAACCGTTTAAGTCTGTATGTACAAAAATTTATGTGTGAGAGAATGTGAAGTTAATTGAATAATGGGAATTTGAACCTTTCTTATAGTCTGGGAACTTACAAAACTTGATGATGATGTCTCTATCACCGTAGCTCATTATTTGTAATTTATTCCATCACAGAGGCACAGTACTTGTCCCGTTACTGTGGCTCGGTATTTCTACCACGACCGAGGTTGAGAATCTGTTCCATCACAGAGGCACAGTACTTGTCCCGTTACTGTGGCTCGGTATTTCTACCACGACCGAGGTTGAGAATCTGTTCCATCACAGAGGCACACCATCTGTTCCATTATCCAGGCTCAGCATTTGTTCCTGTATCTCTACCGCCCGTGTCCAACTCTCCCCCTGATTTACTCATCTTCCCATGCATTCTCTACACCTTCCCTCCAGTATATCTCGGACTTACGAGCATTCTGCTTAAACATTTCCCCGTGTATTACATGTGGATACGAAGGCTTCGCTACGATGTTTTTATGTTTTTACTCGCCGATATTCCCAGCTTTACTAATATTTTTCTGAATATTTTCTTCGTGAGGAATTTATCCACATATTTTCCTTCATCTTATTGCTGAGTGAGATGCGGGATTCTATTGATCCATGTCGTGAGGCAAGTGCCAGAGACGCCTTACGTAATATCATTACTTATCCATTAGACAGTTGCAGAATTTAATAGATACTTAACGAATTCAGTTGTTACATTGTTAAATATGTAATTAAATACCTACGAAGCTAGTTACGTATTGAGTTAGTTTTAACTGAAGATAAGAAATTTATATTGTGTACGGGAATTTCATTAGTATCCTCACTTAACCTGTTCAGATTAAAGCAATATAAAATTATTTAATTCTTACATATGAACAACATCGACAGCCTGGCAGGACCTCAATTAGAGGACAGAGGAACGAGCCTTCTGCTGAATGACCCTCATATGTTTAGAGCCTTTTGAAATTCATTCTTCACTTAATTAAACTCCCTCATCTTGAGAAATAATTAAAATGTGAGATATATGTATTTCGATCTCTACCGATTCCCTCGTAAATCAGATCTTAAAACCGAGATCAAAATTTACATTTATCTCTCATTTTCATATATTTTCCAAAGTGGATTTTAATTAGAATTAATTTTAGTGTGCCACAACTTTGCTCTATATTTTGCATGCAGTTATTCAGTTTAACCTACGTATTGTTAGTTTAAGTAAACAAAATTATAAGCAAAGTTAAAGATAGTATTTCAGAAGATCTCAGCCACCTGTGGAATATTAAGAGAAGACGAGTTGCGAAGTTCCTATCCTCTGTCTGTCTGGTGTTGTAACAGAGGTATAAGAGGTAAACCAGGCTGGGATTTATCTCAGAATAACTGGTTCGTGAAGATTAAAGTCACAATACCGTGGGTGAAATAATTCAAAACTAGCTCACAATTTGGAAAGTTTCCTTTCCACATCGGTCCGTTCAGGACCATTGTTAAGTCACATGACTTGATAACGGCCCACAACGGACGGATACGGCGTTTAACGTTTCCTCTTCAAGTTGTGGATTAGTTGGGAATCAACTGGTTTATTACCAAGTAGCACAGCTGCGACCTGTCCTTTAAGCAGAATCTATATTACGTGATTCATTTATTGATGCCCACGAGGAACTAGCATCAGTGGAGGCCATTGATGTTCTCATTGCAGATACTTCTTGACAGTTGAGCTTGGCACTCTGCACGGCACTCTCCCTGGCTCTCTGCCACTCTTTATACATTAGTTATGCCTTTCAGAGGTTTTACGAACCCAGTTATATTCTATGTGTCTCGTTCTTATGTGATATTCGCATGGTGATGCCACACTAGTATAGTATCCTCGTAAATTCACGACTTCTCGTTTTTTCTGCGTTTACCTTTATAATTTATGAATTATACATAAAGATATACAACAGAAAACGATAACAAAAACAGAGTCCAATTAAAAAAGTGACGTGTTAAGTGAGAAAGCAACAAAGACAGTGGTTGTTAAAGCCGAAATCCACTTAAACGCTATAAACAAAGATACTTTAATGTTTAGTACAAGAAATAAAGCCTTCTCTCAAGACATTTAAATAGTTACACTCCTCTTGGTGAAAATAATCTGGAAGCCGATATAAGGAGACCTACACACACACACACACACACACACACACACACACACAGGGGACACAGTTGGAAGTTGAAGACACAGATGAATCACAGGGATGTTAGGAAGTATTTCTTCAGCCACAGAGTAGTCAGGAAGTGGAATAGTTTGGGAAGCAACGTAGTGGAGGCAGGATCCATACATAGCTTTAAGCAGAGGTATGATAAAGCTCACGGTTCAGGGAGAGTGACCCAGTAGCAACCAGTGAAGAGGTGGGGCCAGGAGCTGTGAATCGACCCCTTCTATCACAACTAGGTGAGAACACACACACACACACACACAAACAATGTTACTGAACAACAGGGAAAAATCCAAGGGTGCAAAAGCAAAAATTTTGAAACTTAAGGAAGAAGTAATGGAATATGCGAAATGTGAAAAGGAAAAGTGGGAAAATTAAATAATATAAAAAACATAGTAACGTGAACCGTCGTCTACATGTATTTGTGGCGACTCAATAGCAAGTTTACACCAAGGAAGAGAAGAAGGAATAACTCAAGTCGAAATAAACTTTGATACCTAATGTCCAATAAACAATCTATAAAGATTTAAAAAAATGGTTATTAAAGCTCTGCTTATAAGTGACATGTAGATAACATCTTAAGTCGCAACTCACAAAAAAAAAATTTTAGACAAGCCCTGAAACCATCGACTCTGGAGACAGAAATTGTTTTATTCGTGGATCTCTCTTCCTCCAGGAAATAAATGAGAGCATTTGCTAGTGTAACACATCTCTCCCACCTTATTGACTTCCCAGCACCACTGCTGATCCAGCTGCGATACACCAGCAAGTGTGTGTGGCCTCCACTTCGGAGTCTGCTCACGGACCTAGTTTCTGTGAGTACGATGGTTTTCCCCTTTAATCAATGTTTTTCTTACCGCGTAGCAGTCAGTAGCGGGAAAAAGAAATTACTGGTAGATTTTTTTTTGCACTGAAGCATTTTAACTTTTAACGGGTTCAGCTTCTCTCTCCTGTTTCAAACAGGCTCCAGCGTTCTTCTTGACCGTTGGAAACAGGTCTTGAGTGTGTGTTTGTTCTTTCCAACAGTAAAAAGAGTCTTGGCGAGTTAACTTAAACTGAAGATGGAGACCCCTCGGGAGAAAGAGGTGAGCAAGTCGCCATGTCTCTGAATTGACAGAGCGAAAAAGATAAGCTACTCTGTCTCTCTCTCTCTCTCTCTCTCTCTCTCTTTCCAGTATCTGGTTGACAACACAGATTAGCGAGTCTCTGTGTCTCCAGCATGCTGTGGACCCGGCATGTCGAAGCTAAGCGCCGACCTTCAAGGTAAATCACATTATTTCGCCAGCTTTCGACACACTTCCTCCTCTTACACTTGCCTACATACAAGATTTAAACAGGTTCTGCTGGTGTTTATATCTATTCAATATCTACCTTCCAGTGAATATGAACCACAAAGAAACCTTACCGATTGCAATTTAAAGTGGCAGAGTTCTGGAATCCCGCACTGCAGGCAACCGTAAAATCGTGATCATGAGACTACTTATAGCGGAACACTTACTAAAGATTTCTGATTAGTCTTTATGGTACAAAGAAAGGTTCGTCGGTGCTGTGACACAAAGTAAGCATGCTAGCTCTTCCACTATACACAAGGCGCTGTGATAATATCTGCAATTACTGATGTGATTGAAGTTACAGACACAGTCAAGAACTAAATGTTATTATTATTATTATTATTACTATTGGTATTATCAGTAGTAGTAGCAGCAGTAGTAGTAGTAATAATAACAGTAGCAGCAGCAACAGTAAGCAGTAGCAGCAGTAGTAGTAGTAGAAGGAGTAGGAATAGTAGTATACTCAGGATAAAGCGTTAAATTCGGAAGGATCATTCAGCGCCCGCGTAATGGAAGGCAATCAGATTTAATCCAGGCAAGAATAGAATATCTTCTATTCCTTATACAATACGAATATAAACTCATTATTACGCTGTCGAATGTAAATTCTACACGGAAATTTTTATTCAGATATATTTTTTATTGATGGTAATGGCCATCGATATGTGTTAATTAGTCTTGAGTTGCTTCGTATGACATCTGTTAAAAAATTTTGAAAAAAATTGTCTTTCAGAAACAGGGCTGCCAGTCTCTCCAAAGTATTGAAGAGAACAAGAGGAGCACGGAACAGAGTAGACACCAGGGACATCTACAGCGGGAGAAGAGGTATGAGCTAGATCACTGAGAGAGTTTTATGTCTAAGTACATTTAATTTTTTTTTTGGATATTATATGCATTAGGAAGCTCTTGAGTAGTGAAAATTATTACAGATCCTTGGTATGAGAGGTAGATTTGATCTGAGAAAGGAGCGTCTAGCTCCAGTTCTTCGGTTCCTGATCACTTGTCTCACATCAAGTCACTTTCTCCTCAGGTAGACAGATCAATAAAACATGGATGAATAAGTCACAACAAATACCTCAGTTCAGAGAAGAGTTAAAAATGGTCCAGATCGGACCGAAACGTCGTTTGCGAAGTAAAGATTCACTGACATAACTTGAGTGTCTTATGGATTTTCTGATTACAGTAAAAAATACTAAAGAGCGTTATTAACCCGTGGTTATATTGACCTTACAAATAACCCGCACTTTGGAAAAGTGCGGGTTATTTGTGAAGTCAATATAATCAATGATTAATAATACTCTTGAGTCATTTTTACCATAATCAGAAAATCCAAAAGAAAACGCGAGTTAATGTCAGTGAATATTTATTCTGCTAACGCGTTTACCTTAAAGATTCGGTGTATAAAAGAGCTGCCCTGGCTATAGTGTACCCAGAATAATGATTAAAAGCATATATTTGCAAGATTTTTATGTAGATGCGCGAAGCACACGAAACAAGTGCTTGTTTTACTACTAAATTTTACTAATATGGATAAGAATTTCGTGGTCAGGTTCATAAGGGATCGAATCCGTTGATTGGACGAGTCTGTAGCTTACACAAGGGTAATTAACAAACCCCCAATCAAGAATATTTTAATCCCAAAAATAAAGAATACAGTAATTTCTTAGTGTATGCAATGAGGGACATGCACGAAGAGGTGTATGTCTCTCATTGCATACACTATTAATTCACCACAGGGGCGGATGATGCGGGGAAGGAATCGAGACCAGTTCAATACACAGATTTTTGTACCCGGTTTTATGTACGCGCGTTTAAGTACACAGATTTATGTACACAGATTTAAGAGGAGTAATAATAGAAGCCCAATGGCTATGAATTAACCATTAAATCTCAATGAGCATGTGCACGCACACACACACACATACACACACACACACACACACACACACTGGATTGTTCAGTTGCCTTGGGGGTGTCGTGGCTGGGGTCCTTCTGCAGGTGTTTCTGGGGGGTGTGCTTGTCCTTCCACTTGTTCCTGAGCAGAATAACCCAGGAACAAGTGGAAGGACAAGCACACCCCCCAGAAACACCTGCAGAAGGACTCCAGCCACGACACCCCCAAGGCAACTGAACAATCCAAAACCAATCATTACACACCCCATCCCTCTGTTCCCACCCCCCGCACCACAGTTACAGTATTAGAACAGAAGTTGATGGTTTGGTACACAAATGCAGATGGATTAACGAATAAACATGAGGAATGGCAAGAAAGAATCAATGAGAAGTCCCCAGACATCATAGCAGTTACAGAGACAAAACTCACGGGGACAATAACAGATGCAATCTTCCCACCAGGATACCAGATCATGAGGAAAGATAGAAGGGGCAGAGGGGGAGGTGGGGTTGCTCTGCTAGTAAAAAAACAGATGGAAATTCGAGAAAATGGAAGGCATAGATGAGATGGGAGAAAGAGACTACATAGTAGGTACACTTCAGTTTTGGGGAACACAAGGTGGTAATTGCAGTGATGTATAATCCACCACAGAACTGCAGGAGGCCAAGAGAGGAATATGAAGAGAGCAACAGAACAATGGTGGACACACTTGCTGAGGTGGCAAGAAGAGCTCACTCCAGCAGAGCAAAGTTGCTGGTTATGGGGGATTTCAACCACAGGGAGATTGACTGGGAAAACCTGGAGCCACATGGGTCCCGAAACATGGAGAACCAAGATGATTTGGGCGTGGTGCTGGAAAACCTCATGCACCAACATGTTAAGGACACTACCAGAGTGAGAGGGGAGGATGAACCAGCAAGATTGGACCTTGTGTTCACCCTGGGCAGTTCAGACATTGAGGACATCATGTATGAGAGTCCCCTAGGAGCTACGACTACGTGGTTCTGTGCTTTGAATATATATAGAGCTGCAAGTGGAGAGAGTAAACAGGAGTTGAATGGGAAAAGCCTGACTATTAAAAGAGGGGACTACATAGGGTTGAGGAACTTCCTGCAGGAGGTCCCATGGGACAGAGAACTGGCAGGAAAGCCAGTAAATGAAATGATGGAATATGTAACAACAAAATGCAAGGAGGCAGTGGAAAGGTTTATTCCCAAGGGCAACAGAAAAAACGGGAAGACCAGATCAAGCCCCTGGTTTACCCGACAGTGTAAGGAGGCAAAAACAAAGTGCAATAGAGAATGGAAAAAGTACAGAAGGCAGAGAACACACGAAAATAGGGAGATCAGTCGCAGAGCCAGGAACGAGTACGCACAGGTAAGGAGGGGGGCCCAGCGACAGTATGAAAATGACATAGCATCGAAAATCAAGACTGACCCGAAACTGTTGTATAGCCACATCAGGAGGAAGACAACAGTCAAAGACCAGGTGATCAGATTAAGGACACAAGGGGGAGAACTCACAAGAAATGACCAGGAAGTATGTGAGAAGCTAAACAGGAGATTTAAGGAAGTTTTTACAGTAGAGACAGGAAGGGCTGTGGGAAGTCAGTAGAGAAGGGAACATCAAGAGGGAGTATACCACCAAGTGTTGGATGACATACGAACAACCGAGGAGGAGGTGAAGAAGCTGCTAAGTGACCTTGATACCTCAAAGGCGATGGGACCGGACAGCATCTCCCCATGGGTCCTTAGAGAAGGAGCAGAGATGCTGTGCGTGCCAATAACCACAATCTTCAACACATCCCTTGAAACTGGGCAACTACCTGAGAAATGGAAGACAGCAAATGTAGTCCCCATATTTAAGAAAGGAAACAGAAACGAGGCGCTAAACTACAGACCTGTGTCTCTGACATGTATTGTGTGCAAAGTCATGGAGAAGATTATCAGGAGGAGAGTGGTCGAACAACTGGAACGGAACAAGATTATAAATGAAAACCAGCATGGGTTCATGGAAGGCAAATCTTGTATCACAAACCTCCTGGAGTTTTATGACAAGGTAACAGAAGTAAGACACGAGAGAGAGGGGTGGGTTGATTGCGTTTTCCTAGACTGCAGTTCGAAGGCCTTTGACACAGTTCCCCACAAGAGATTAGTGCAGAAGCTGGAGGATCAGGCGCATGTAACAGGGAGGGCACTGCAGTGGATAAGGGAATACCTGACAGAGAGTCAGCAACGAGTCATGGTATGTGAAGAGGTATCACAGTGGGCGCCTGTGACGAGCGGGATCCACAGGGGTCAGTTCTAGGCCAGTGCTATTTTTGATATATGCGAACGACATGATGGAAGGAATAGACTTAAAGTGCCCCCTTTTCGCAATGATGTAAGTTGATGAGAAAATTAAAATGGGATGGGATGGGCAGACGAAAAGAGACTGGAAGGCTGGACATGTGGTCCAGAAACGTCTTCTCAAATTTAAATTCTCCCAAAATGCAAAGTCTTTGAAGTTGGGGGGAGGGGCAAAGAAGACCGCAGACGAGTATAGGCTAAGTGGACAAAGACTACAGCCCTCACTCGGGGGAAAAAGCCCTCGGGGGTGCCCAAAAACCCCGAGCACGTCCCCGGGGGGCACAAAACCAAACAACTGCTGCAGCATAGGGGCGCCTGGCAAACTGGAATAGCTTTCCAAACCTAATAAGGAATCGTTAAGACACGTGCACGTGTATGTTGGCCCCATACTGGAGTAGCGCCCCAGTCTGGAACCCACACCTGGTCAACACGCAAGAATTAAAGGGGAAAGTAAAAAGGTTTGCAACAGGTACCCCCAAGTGGGGGGAAAGTCGTACGGGGAAAAGGTTGAGGGAAATCGGATGACGAATGGAGGACAAAAGGGGTCGGGGGACCTGATAACGAATAAAAGATACTGGGGGGAATAGATAAGGTGGACAGAGATAGGGTGCTTCAGAGAGGGGGACACAGGAACAAGGGTCAAACTGGGAAGACTTAGACGAGTCTGGGACCCCCTTTGGGAAATATTTTTTCATCATAGAGTGTCAGGAGGGAATAGCTAGCAAGTGAAGTAGTGGGGCGGAACATACTAGTTTTTAAAAAGGGGGTTGATAAAGCTCAGAAGCAGAGAAGAGAGAGAGGACTAGTGCATGAAGAGGTGGGGCAGGGGCTAGTCTCGACCCCTGCAAACCCCAATTAGGTGGTACAATTAGGGGAGTACCAACACACACACAGTATGGTCCCTTTTGATTTGAATATTTATCTGAAGGGTCTTTCTTCAAAGTTTTGAAAAAAGGAATAAAGGGGGGAGGAGTAACCGGGCGCTAACAAAGGGGTTCACAACACACAAAAGACGCCTCCATAAAGCAATATTCTGGACAATCACGACGCGAAATATTACGCCGCGAGGGCTCATTGAAACTACATGCACCAACCCCGAAACACATAACACACACATACACACACACACACACACACACACACACACACACACACACACACACACACACACACACACACACACACACACACACACACACACATACACACACATGGAAGACATGGAAGGCATGGAAGACAACAAATGTAGTCCCAATCTTTAAAAAAGGAGACAGACATGAAGCATTAAACTACAGACCAGTGTCACTGACATGTATAGTATGCAAAATCATGGAGAAGATTATCAGGAGAAGAGTGGTGGAACACCTAGAAAGGAATGATCTCATCAACAGCAGCCAACATGGTTTCAGGGACGGGAAATCCTGTGTCACAAACCTACTGGAGTTCTATGACATGGTGACAGCAGTAAGACAAGAGAGAGAGGGGTGGGTGGATTGCATTTTCTTGGACTGCAAGAAGGCGTTTGACACAGTTCCACACAAGAGATTGGTGCAAAAACTGGAGGACCAAGCAGGGATAACAGGGAAGGCACTACAATGGATCAGGGAATACTTGTCAGGAAGACAGCAGCGAGTCATGGTACGTGGCGAGGTGTCAGAGTGGGCACCTGTGACCAGCGGGGTCCCGCAGGGGTCAGTCCTAGGACCAGTGCTGTTTCTGGTATTTGTGAACGACATGACGGAAGGAATAGACTCTGAGGTGTCCCTGTTTGCAGATGACGTGAAGTTGATGAGAAGAATTCACTCGATCGAAGACCAGGCAGAACTACAAAGGGATCTGGACAGGCTGCAGACCTGGTCCAGCAATTGGCTCCTGGAGTTCAATCCCACCAAGTGCAAAGTCATGAAGATTGGGGAAGGGCAAAGAAGGCCGCAGATGGAGTACAGTCTAGGGGGTCAGAGACTACAAACCTCACTCAAGGAAAAAGATCTTGGGGTGAGTATAACACCAGGCACATCTCCTGAAGCGCACATCAACCAAATAACTGCTGCAGCATATGGGCGCCTAGCAAACCTCAGAACAGCATTCCGACATCTTAATAAGGAATCATTCAGGACCCTGTACACCGTGTATGTTAGGCCCATATTGGAGTATGCGGCACCAGTTTGGAACCCACACCTAGCCAAGCACGTGAAGAAACTAGAGAAAGTGCAAAGGTTTGCAACAAGACTAGTCCCAGAGCTAAGAGGTATGTCCTACGAGGAGAGGTTAAGGGAAATCAACCTGACGACACTGGAGGACAGGAGAGATAGGGGGGACATGATAACGACATACAAAATACTGAGAGGAATTGACAAGGTGGACAAAGACAGGATGTTCCAGAGATTGGACACAGTAACAAGGGGACACAGTTGGAAGCTGAAGACACAGATGAATCACAGGGATGTTAGGAAGTATTTCTTCAGCCACAGAGTAGTCAGTAAGTGGAATAGTTTGGGAAGCGATGTAGTGGAGGCAGGATCCATACATAGCTTTAAGAAGAGGTATGATAAAGCTCACGGCTCAGGGAGAGTGACCTAGTAGCGATCAGTGAAGAGGCGGGGCCAGGAGCTCGGACTCGACCCCCGCAACCTCAACTAGGTGAGTACAACTAGGTGAGTACACACACACACACTCCAGAGCAGAAGGCACCAACACCTTTCCAGCGGTTTTGTTACCATCAACCTCGCAAATAATAGCACATACATCATCAACAATACTATCATTTTTACCAACTTCATAGACAGTAAATATTATTAGGAATTTTCCTGGTCGTCGTCAACAAAAGTCATAAAAACAACAAAGCACACTCGAAATTATTCCCAAATTTGAACAAGGGGACCGCATGTCCTTGAGGGACGCCCGCTGCTGCCAGGGACGAGGATGGCCTTTCTACATTTCTCTCTCTCTCTCTCTTTCTCTCTCTCTCTCTCTCAATGTTGCTGCGGAACAATGTCGTTCACTAGGACAAATACTCCTGTATGGAGATGCCACATTCCGTTTGAGAGTATGTCAGGAGGTGTCCAATACCTTTGCCTGCCCCACATCCTAATCCACACCACTCCCCAGGCATCCCAACGCCACTGCCCCACACCACTGCCCCACACCACTCTCCTGCCCAGCCCACACTCCCCTGTCTCCCCAACACTGGCGAAGTTTACCTCACGTGTCACATTAAAGGTAATTGATTGAAGCAATTTGGAGGGTGGCCAAGATTGCTTGTGGCTGGACCGTCTCTCGTAGCTTTTCTTATTATGTTGTTTTGCTGGAAAGGAATTACTGACTTTATTGAAACACATAAGTGCCATATATTTTTTACGAGGCTTTAACCCATAAGACTTTCACTGCTAGAAACTGGTGCAATTATTCTATTCATGGTGAAGTGCTATATACTGATGTTATGATACTGTCTCCAGTATCATGACATCAACATCAGTCATCAACTGTATCCTCTGTTATTCTCTCCTTATTCGACTAAAGCCTGCTGCGCAGGCGAAACATTTCGCCTTGTACACGAGACTCACTCATCATACCCCAGAACGGTCGTACCTCTGTAATGTTTGAGATTCACTTTGGCTTCAATCTAGGCTCAAGTACACGAGTAAAAGGGGGTAGTTACCACACAACAACCACTCAACCACACAACCTACCACACAAACGAGACACGGACCTTAACTATGTAATGTATCCTGAATGGGGAATCAGTCGACCACCGGAGCTCACATGAGGAAAAAAATTATTTCTAATTGCGAGATTTTGACGATAATTAAACATGAACTGCCAACATGATTAGCTAGTTGCTTCTAATGATTCAAGTAATGACTTTCTTTCTTGACTAAATTTTCTTTATTTTCTCATTATTTCTTCGTCTGACATTATTATTATTATTATTATTATTATTATTATTATTATTTTATTTTTAAACATAATTATCATTATAAATATTATTGTTATTAATATACAGACGAACCTATGTAATCGAAAGCAGTATTCGGAAAAATATTCATTAAAAAAAAAAAGCTGGGCTGTGGTTCGTACGTTAGACTACGCGAGGCCTACCGTAACAGCCTGGTTGATCAGGCCCTGGTCCACCGGGAGGCCTGGTTGTGGACCGGGCCGCGGTGGCGTTGATCCCCGGAATACCTTCCAGGTAGACTCCAGGTAGGTAGACCGATATTAGTAAATGTCACTATATTCAGAACGACGAATGATTTTTTTAGTTCTCGTGATTCAATTGTTATTTTTTGTATAACTCTGAGTTATTTTCATTTTATTATTGAAAGTAAGTGATCAAGGCCCCGAATAAGCACAGTGAAGAAAAAAATTAAAGGTCAGCTGTAAGAACCACCACAGAACTAAAAAAGGAACTTGAGAAAATTCAATATTCGGAACACTCTCAGGAACCAATACATAATTATTATTATTATCATTATTATTATTATTATTATTATTATTATTATTATTATGAAACAGGGAAATAACAAAATCAGTAATTGTCAAGCAACGCACAGGTAATGAGAGATCATAAGACTGATCCGAGGAGGGGAAGGGTAGCTCTTATTTCTTGGATGAAAAGCCTTCAATTAACATCAAAGGAATCCACCATTTAAGAGTCGTGCGGAGATGCTGATGTTGAGTTAACCAGTTGTAGTCCTAGCAAAAATAATTAGTAGTGTATATATTTTTCTTTTTTTTTATTATCACACTGGCCGATTCCCACCAAGGCAGGGTGGCCCGAAAAAGAAAAACTTTCACCATCATTCACTCCATCACTGTCTTGCCAGAATGGTGCCTTACACTACAGTTTTTAAACTGCAACATTAACACCCCTCCTTCAGATTGCAGGCACTGTACTTCCCATCTCCAGGACTCAAGTCCGGCCTGCCGGTTTCCCTGAATCCCTTCATAAATGTTACTTTGTTCACACTCCAACAGCACGTCAAGTATTAAAAAACATTCGTCTCCATTCACTCCTATCAAACACGCTCACGCACGCCTGCTGGAAGTCCAAGCCCCACGCACACAAAACCTCCTTTACCCCCTCCCTCCAACCTTTCCTAGGCCGACCCCTACCCCGCCTTCCTTCCACTACAGACTGATACACTCTTGAAGTCATTCTGTTTTCGCTCCATTCTCTCTACATGTCCGAACCACCTCAACAACCCTTCCTCAGCCCTCTGGACAACAGTTTTGGTAATCCCGCACCTCCTCCTAACTTCCAAACTACGAATTCTCTGCATTATATTCACACCACACATTGCCCTCAGACATGACATCTCCACTGCCTCCAGCCTTCTCCTCGCTGCAACATTCATCACCCATGCTTCACACCCATATATAAGAGTGTAGGTAAAACTATACTCTCATACATTCCCTCTTTGCCTCCAAGGACAAAGTTCTTTGTCTCCACAGACTCCTAAGTGCACCACTCACCCTTTTCCCCTCATCAATTCTATGATTCACCTCATCCTTCATAGACCCATCCGCTGACACGTCCACTCCCAAATATCTGAATACATTCACCTCCTCCATACTCTCTCCCTCCAATCTGATATCCAATCTTTCATCACCTAATATTTTTGTTATCCTCATAACCTTACTCTTTCCTGTATTTACTTTTAATTTTCTTCTTTTGCTCACCCTACCAAATTCATCCACCAATCTCTGCAACTTCTCTTCAGAGCAACTGTGACAACTCCCACTTTATGTGTGATTCTTTATCTTTTAAATCCACGCATCTTGTCAAGACCCTCGCATTTACTTCTCTTACAACCCCATCTATAAATATATTAAACAACCACGGTGACATCACACATCTTTGTCTATATATATATATATATATATATATATATATATTATATATATATATATATATATATATATATATATATATATATATATATATATATATATATATATATATATATATATATATATATATATATATATATTTTTTTTTTTTTTTTTTTTTTTTTTTTTCAACAAGTCGGCCGTCTCCCACCAAGGCAGGGTGACCCAAAAAAGAAAGAAAATCCCCAAAAAGAAAATACTTTCATCATCATTCAACACTTCACCACACTCACACATTATCACTGCTTTTGCAGAGGTGCTCAGAATACAACAGTTTAGAAGCATATACGTATAAAGATACACAACATATCCCTCCAAACTGCCAATATCCCAAACCCCTCGTTTAAAGTGCAGGCATTGTACTTCCCATTTCCAGGACTCAAGTCCGACTATATGAAAATAACCGGTTTCCCTGAATCCCTTCACTAAATATTACCCTGCTCACACCTCCAACAGATCGTCAGGTCCCAAGTATCATTCGTCTCCATTCACTCCTATCTAACACGCTCATGCACGCTTGCTGGAAGTCCAAGCCCCTTGCCCACAAAACCTCCTTTACCCCCTCTTTCCAACCCTTTCGAGGACGACCCTACTCCTCCTTCCTTCCCCTATCGATTTATATGCTTTCCATGTCATTCTACTTTGATCCATTCTCTCTAAATGACCAAACCACCTCAACAACCCCTCTTCTGCCCTCTGACTAATGCTTTTATTAACTCCACACCTTCTCCTAATTTCCACACTCCGAATTTTCTGCATAATATTTACACCACACATTGCCCTTAGACAGGACATCTCCACTGCCTCCAACCGTCTCCTCGCTGCTGCATTTACCACCCAAGCTTCACATCCATATAAGAGTGTTGGTACTACTATACTTTCAAACATTCCCTTCTTTGCCTCCACAGATAACGTTTTTTGACTCCACATATACCTCAACGCACCACTCACCTTTTTTCCCTCATCAATTCTATGATTAACCTCATCCTTCATAAATCCATCCGCCGACACGTCAACTCCCAAGTATCTGAAAACATTCACTTCTTCCATACTCCTCCTCCCCAATTTGATATCCAATTTTTCTTTATCTAAATCATTTGATACCCTCATCACCTTACT
>NC_069450.1:22058490-22065990 GCF_026875155.1 Cherax quadricarinatus
GGTTTGTTGATTAACAGGGTTTACAACATATCGACTGTGGCATGCAAAGAGTACGTAACCTTTATTCGGCGCATGGACACACCCTCATTTACAGGCTATCTCCCCCAACCAGCGAACCAGGTTGCTAAGAGTTGGTGATGGGGCCCCGTCGTTCAACTAGTGACCAGGTTCTAGCCAATAAGATGGTGGGATTGGCAATCGCAGAGGTTATGTGGATACCGCTCTCCTGTCTGCCCTTGTCATTCCCATTCTAGAGCTGGTTGAGCACGGTCTGCTATCTTGTGGCTTCTATTTCTGCCTTGCTTACCGTGACGTGCACTATACTTATTACTGTACATAGTGTACATATTGCTGTTCTAAATTGGTGAAGGATAATATAAGTCTAAACTTTTTCTGCTGTGTTTCTTTTGCTCCCATTACACCCGGGATAACAGGCCTTTGAAATCCTAGGTTGTAATATCGACTACACTAAGGTCATTAATAATAACAATAATCTTTATTTCTGCAAGTACATAATAATAACAATAATCTTCATTGCTACAAGTACTTGTAGAAATAAAGATATTATTATATATTTACAAGTACAAGTACAAGGTATACAGACCATAGCTGACATCAGTGACATACTACTATATAGAAAGCCGCTTGTTATGCAGAGCATTTCGGGCATATTAGGTCAGTTTTGTCCCAGGATGCAACCCACACCAGTCGACTAACTCCCAGGTACCCGTTTTACTGATGAGGAACATAGACAACCGGTGTAAAGAAACACGTGAAATGTTTATACCCTCGCTGGAAATCGAACCCAGACCCTCGCCGTGTGAAGCGAGAACTTTAGCCACCAGGCCACGGGGCATAGCTGACATCCTATATAGAAATCTCCATGATATGCAGAACATTTCGGGCAAATTAGGTTAATTTTGACCCCAGGATGCGACCCACACCAGTTGACCAATACTCAGGTACCCATTTACTGCTAAGTGAACAGGGATAGCAGGTGTCTTAAGGAAACACACTCCCAATAGTTCCACCCATACCGGGGATCGAACCACGGACCTCAGTATGTGAGCTGAGTGTGCTGCCTACCGAGCTGCCCGTAACCTCATCACCACCAGACAAGAATACTTTAATCCCTAAAACAAAGCATATATTTCCTGATAGAAATACATCTCAGGGTGTATATATCCTGCGGTATATATTTATTTTTTTTTTTACTTTGCTTAATTCGTTCACGTGTAAGATCAAACACTGTACATTCTCCTTGTATAAACAAATGTTGGTGATGATTTAAACGTAACTATACTGAATGATTAGTACGTCATGACTCACGAAATCGTAATGGCACGATTGCAAACAAACCATACGTGACGGTCTGGAGTTTTGAGACGCTCTGATCGCGGGTTCTAACCCCGCCCGTGGTATGGCTTGATTAGAACGTCAGCCTGGTTGATAAGGCCCTGATCCACAGCGAGGCCTGGTCGTGGACTGGGCCTCGGGGGCGGTGACCACCGAAACACCCAGTTTCAGTACCCTCAATAGAAGCTGAGTGTAAAGCTTTGTTTTGAGACTCTCTGACCGCGGGTTCAATCCCGCCCGTGGTATGGTTTGTAAAGTCACCTCAACACAAAGAGACACAAACTTATCTTGGCTTAACCCTTATCATCGCCTACTTATAATAATAATAATAATAATAATAATAATAATAATAATAATAATAAACAATATTTTAATTTACCTACTGACTTACATATTAACTTGCTTGCTTTCTTCCTTATTTGCTTGATTGCTTGCTTGCTCGCTTACTCTCTTACTGAAAATAATTTGGAATCAAATTCATAAGCTGGTTTAATAATATATGAGTTAGCCAGTAAATATTGAAAGAAAATGGTTTTATCAACAGTTCTCTCTTCATTTTATGGTATACAAAATTAAAAAAAGATTATTACTCTTTCTTAGCATTAAAATAAGACAATATTTTTTTCGGATTTTTAACCCGGAGGGTTATCCACCCAAGATAACCCAGGAATGTTAGTGCGTCATCGAGGACTGTCTGTCTGATTCCCATTTTGGTTCTTCAATCTTGTCCCCCAGGATGCGACTCACAACAGTTAACTCGACCCTGCAGCATGACTCGACCCTTGCAACCACAAATAAGTGAGTACAAGTAGGTGAGTACCCAGTTACCTACTTATTTCTAGGTGAACAGGGACAGTAGGTGTAAGGAAACACGCCCTATGTTTCCACCTGGAATTGAACCACGGACAATCAGTGTGGAGGCGAGAGCGTTGTCTACGGAGCCACGGGTCAAAAGGTAATACGTATTTACATTTTTTTTTTTTTGCCGTACCGGCTGTCTGTCACCGAGGAAGGTTGACCTAAAAATGAAAACATTCACCATTACTCAGTTAATGCAGTGTCTTAACAGAAGTGCACAGCCATCACAATCGAGGTGACCCTCTGAAGTGCGACCTCTCACCCCTCCTTCAGAGTGCAGGCACGTACTTCCCACATTCAGGATTCAACTCCGGTTAACCAGTTTCGCACCATTCCTTCATACATGTTACTTGCTCACACTCTACAGCACCTCAAGGCATAAAAACATATTATCTCCACTCAATCCGCACTAAAACACTAACACAAGCCTGCTGGATGATCGAACATTAAGCAATAAAAACTTTTATTCTTCCCTCCATCCCTTAACTCTCCTTTATTTTCAACCCCAGTTTTATTCACTCTCCTAAGTATCCTAATTTTCTACGTCCTCTTTAAAGGTCCAAACCATCTCGGTAACCCCTCCTAAAACTTCTGAATTAAAACTTGATAACCCACACCGTCTTCTAATTTATACGCTGATTTCTCTGTAATATTCGCACCACACTTTGTTCTCCAGATAGATATCTCCATTACCTCTAGCCTCATCCTTGCTGGAAAGTTTCCAGCCAATGCTTCGTACCCATACTCTGGTATATTTTCATTTTTACCTCTATTGATAAACTCTTCTTTTCCACAGACGCCTCAACATATCATCCAACTTTCTCGCCTCGTATTTATGTGGTAACATTAGGTTAAGTTTAGTTTAGTATAAATTATCCTCTACGTGTAACTACCCACCAGTACCCAAACTATGTGATCACCAGCAGTAAGCTTCTCAAAATTACTCTCTTCATCTCCTTGGAGTTCCATAAGTAGGAGAATGGGAGGGTAACAGCTGTTTCTTCGAACAGGAGCCTATCACCGGCATCAAGGTACTCCCAGTGAAGGGTATATACCATGATAGAGGATGTAAACAAATATCGCAATCTAGTGTCGTACAAGTGTTAAGTGTAGACTTATTTGTGTCCAGGAGGTGAGGAGGCACCACATGGCCAAATGAGTCAAGCCAATATTTATTATATTTGTAGTGGTTAAATAGGTTTATTAAATGATTATATACTCTAACGCAACTTAGCCTAATAAATCCTAGATTAGAATACAACATATGGCAGGGAAGGTTTTAAGAAACTGACGTAGAGAAAGGAAGCAGGAGAGTGTTGGTTCTGCAGGAGATTCGTAGACGAGCGGTACAGTCTGCCAAGTGAGGTCAGTGAATCTCAAACGTTATCTTCAAAAATGTGTTTGACAAATTTGTGAGTGACAAAGGTTGGATTTGATTATGAAAATGACAGATGTGTAACACCTGGGTAACTTTATTAAGGGAGATGATTTGCAAATCAGAGGCTCTTTCAATAAAATACAGAAATTATAAGTTGGAGACAGTTTAAGAAGTAATTTGATGTGGTCAGTCCCTGAACTATAATCAAGGCTGAGGGATTCCTCACCTCAAATTCCCTCTCAGTTTTTGTCCACCGTCTCCAATATATATTCTCTGTATTGGATAGAAAATGACGCTAGTTAACAAAAACGTCTCCATCAATGAGGATATCCAAGTGTTCCATATATATGTGTTTTATTCAACAAATTGTCGGTACTATATACCAATACGGTAATGATGGTTAGATCTAAGAAAAACTTGCGTAGCATGAGCCAATAGGCCGGCTGTAGTACTTCGCCAATAGGCCGGCTGTAGTACTTCGCCAATAGGCCGGCTGTAGTACTTCGCCAATCTTACGTTGTATTTTACATAATCACGAGAGAAATAATCGTCTTGAAAGAAAGATAGACAACACAGATACGAGTAAGTAGGTGCAGTACGAGAGTGTGGAGCAGAAGTTATGGGGTTGTGTGGCGACACCGGCACACAACGTCAACACTTGCTGAGATTCCCAGTGATTCGCTACAGTCGCTCAGTCCACAAGTAGAAGAAAACATATAACACAAACTGTCTTAAAGCGACGTATCGCTCATAGGGGACTATACCATAATTTGATAAAGATGTGATAAATCGATTATAATAAAGTGTTACGTTGGTTAATGTGAATTGTCGGTAAAAAGCTGGAGACAAACATTGTTATTTATAATTTTGGAAGATTTCTCAAAAGAAAAACACGTGAAGTGTAGTGATGTGTAGTGTTTTAGAGTAACGAAATGGGTTGTAAGGGGACAAGTGTCTCTAAGGTGAAGTGAAGCTTCTGTAAAATGAAGTGAAGTATCTGTAAGGTGACGTGCAATATTTATAAGGTGATGTATAGTGTTGCTTTAAGGTTGTGTGAAGTGTTAGCTGTTAAGACACTTGCAAATTCAACGGTGACAAAACATTGGGCGACAAGTAACTTCAAAAATTTAATAGTTAGTATTTCTAGTATACAATTGTTATAATGTATGTATATATGTATGTAGATTCATATAGAGTACGTGTGACGTATACAAACCACACACACAATATATATAATATATTTTATATATATATAAATATATATATATATATATATATAAAATATATATATATATATATATATAATATATATATATAAGTCTCGTATGTATATATCTATATATATATATATATATATATATATATATAATGCTTAGATATATGTATATTATATATATATATATATATAATATTATAATATATATATATATATATATATATATATATATATATATATATATATGTATATATATATATATATATATATATAAAATATATATATTATAATATATATATATTAATTTTTTCCAACAAGTCGGCCGAATGTCGTGCCGAATAGGCAGAACTTGCGATCTTGGCTTAAATAGCAACGCTCATCTTGCCATATAGGAAAGTGAAAATTTGTGTATGCAATAATTTCGGCAAAAATCATTCTGAACCTAACGAAAAAAATATATTTTCACTGTGTTTGTTTAGTATTAAATTACTGTAAACAAATCTAAAATATATTTAGTTAGGTTAGGCTAAAATAAATTTGTTCATGTTATAATAAGGTTAGGTAAGTTTTCTAAGATTCTTTTGGTGCAAAATTAAAATTTTTTACATTATCATAAATGAAAAAAATATATCTTAAAACGTATAAGAGAAAATTTAGAAAGGACTTAATTTTAATGAGTTCTTGCTAATTGACCAGTTTTACATATTCGGCCACGACATATATAATATAAAATATATATATATATAATATATATATATATATATATATATATATATATATATATATATATATATATAAAAATATAATGGATCACCTAAACACTACAGTGGACTTTATTATTAACGCACGAAAAAGTTAGTTGTATCGTTTGAGATAAGCAATAATCTGGTACTCAGTATATCACTGTCAGCGCTATAGAGACTATTAATACCGTCCTTTCTCCCACTGTACTTGATAAAGATCTCATCGAGTAAAACGTCTTCTATAATAAATGCATACCTTGTTCTACGTGCTTTTGATTTAATGCTCACTTCGTTTCATACGTTTAAATTAAGCTCATGACATTCTTCTTTTTTTTATAAACTTAAGAAACTCTTCTCATTAATAATGAGATGGGGGGAACTTAACCAGCAAGAAACCTAGAACTCCTTTTGAAACCAAAGTAGGTGTTTACGTAATACCTTGCAGAGACTGCGAGAAAAATATGTTGGATTCATTCATTCATTAGGGATTTGCCGCTACTTCCGGCCCGAGTCTTCTCCAGATGACGACCCGGCGGTGGCCCCCGGGTTGGGGATGTCGTTCATTTTCTTTCTTCTGTCTTCTTTTTTGGGGCCCTCCGGCTGGAGGGTAACAAATATGTAGGAGAAATATCCTAAGATACTCACCTGAGTCGAACGTAAATACACTCTTATCTAATGAAATACTTTATTATTTTTTTTCGACGTGGTCAGGTAAGCTTGCGGAAGGCTTCTGTAGCATGACCAAAAGCCCCACCGAATGAGTCGTCATATGGCTGAAACCCGAATTAGCAGAAATTTTAATTTCTTTTTCCTGACAAGCAGAAATACCATCACCTTTCTTAAGTGAAGCCTCGTCTAAGCAATGATTTATCCACACACACATTGACCAGTGCAATCAATAGCACAACGAAATAGTTTTAACATAGTTTTGTTTGAGTGTCAGGCATTGTACCTTTCACGGTTGTCAAAGTGACAGAGTAACAATATTGACATCAGAGTCACAGCGCCCTCGTTTGTCAGACGCGAGTTTGTCAGAAAGGCAAGTGGAGTCTCAGGAACAGAATAAGACTGGATTTGGGTAGAAAAATAGGCTCAGGTCACAAAATGAGTTTGACAGAAAACTACCAGAAGCCGCAGGTCACAGGACGTGTGTCAGTGGTATCATGTAGCTTCAGGAACAGCATGTAAGCTTGTCAGAAAGCCACACGAAGCCTCAGGTTATAAGATGTGAGATTTTAGCGGTTCAACAAAAGAAGCCTCAATACAAAAGACCTGACACTTTTTAACGAGGAAAAGCATGTAAAATTTCTGAAAACAAAATATGACTCTATCAACACTCAGGTCACACGAAGTGATTTTTGTCTAATTCGAAAATACATTAAGATTTAGGTAACGAGAAGTAAGTTTGTCAACAGAAAAACACGTGAAACCTCTGGCGTTAGGTAGCTTGAACTGTCTGGTATAAAATGAAGTGAAGCCTCGTGTTAGGTAGCTTGAACTGTCTGGTATAAAATGAAGTTAAACCTCGTGTTAAGTAGCTTGAACTGTCTGGTATAAAATGAAGTGAAGCCTCGTATGACAGTGTTGACTCTTGATATATTAAATTATTGACAAGGTGGAAAATTTACCTCCAGTATGTTAGGTGGATGCTTATCCACTGAGCTGGTTATTAATTTACAAAAACCCGGGTTAGGAGACATTTTCCCAACGAGGTAAAGCTGAAGCTTACAATGAACAGAGACAGATTTGTTTTACTAAATTTTGTTGATACATGTGAAACAATTTTTTTGTGCCATACTAGTATAAAGGCATTTACACTGAGAGAAATGGACACACAAATGCATATTACTGAAAACGTTTCGGTCTTTCGACTTTGATCACTCTAAATACATGTATGTGTTCTTTTTCTCAGGCTGTCAGAAATCATTTACCATTTGATGACGTTTTCA
>NC_069450.1:22068490-22105990 GCF_026875155.1 Cherax quadricarinatus
ATTTATTTAAAACACTGGACAAAACAAGAAGTTATAAAAGTATAATAAAATGAATCATAATACTGGATATTAACAATAAACTCCAAATATCACAACCCCAATACAGAAAATAAACACACCATACATAATGGCATTATTACAGCCAAGATAAGATAAGATAAGATAAGATTTCGTTCGGATTTTTAACCCCGGAGGGTTAGCCACCCAGGATAACCCAAGAAAGTCAGTGCGTCATCGAGGACTGTCTAACTTATTTCCATTGGAGTCCTTAATCTTGTCCCCCAGGATGCGACCCACACCAGTCGACTAACACCCAGGTACCTATTTGCTGCTAGGTGAACAGGACAACAGGTGTAAGGAAACGTGTCGAAATGTTTCCACCCGCCGGGAATCTAACCCGGGCCCTCCGTGTGTGAAGCGGGAGCTTTAGCCACCAGGCCACCGGGCCACCCAACATACAGTTCACCGGGCCACCCAACATACAGTTCACCGGGCCACCAAACATACAGTTCACAACATATGCTGCAAACCCCACATTGTACAAAGTATAACTATTGCCTGTGCTGCAAATTCTTATTAGAGAAATTGCTAAGGTGTAGTGAGGGCAGTTGATGAGTGACGTCAAGGGGTCCATTACGGGATATTTACTCTCAAAACAGCCGAGCCTCGTTTAAAAACACTTTAAAATAACACCCTGCGCTTCTTCCTCCCGTCCATTGGAACAGACGGGTTGCTACTAAATAAATTTTCGAATGCTTGACGATATCCTCATCCCAGCTCAGGCTTACATATTTTATTCCCTGTAAATAATTTACATCTTATTTTGTTTCCGCAAAGCACCCGTAATAAGCAGGAGAGTCCCAGCAGATGTTCTAATTTACGTTCGTGAAAAAAAGAAATTAAGGTAACTGCTGTTGCTGTACTATTCCCCATTTCAAACAGTTATTTTTAACAGTTAAAATAATAAGGTAACAGAACTATTTCTTGCCTTGACAGATGTTGGGCAACTACAACAGGAAGTTGAGGGTCTCCTTCATGCTGTTATTCCTGGTTCTCCTCGTCGTCATCGTGAACAAGATTCATACTCACTTGTTTGCCATCATGACCTTCAATTCGTTATGGAACATAACTGTACCAACGTTTTTGGATTGGCCCTTCGCCAGCACTTGTATCTTACGGGTTAATCTCGATCAATGTAGATGTACCCGGACACTCCAGCTTGACAAGTCTAGCTGTCCCTCCCAGGTGTTCTTGATGAATAAGAATTCGTATACTGGGGCCCGACGAGCAGTAGAGGGGGTAGAAAGTAGTGGTAAGAGCCAGAACCAGTCCAGATGCAGCTCCTGGTCCACGCAAAGAGGTCCCGGTCAAAAGGTAGGTCCTACGGACCAGTGATCATTGATTCTTACAGTAGGCGTTATTTAAAAAAGAATCTGGCAGCGGTATGAGATTGTGATATTAAATAGTATCAATAATGAATATCAGTAAAAAATAATAATTTATTTTAAATTTTTCACCTAAATGATGGTAAGGATTATTGACAATATGACCGACTTTTTAACGTGTTGGTCACGACACGATAAACTGTGTATGAATAAACTCGAGTTGCGTTTTTCTATACTTTGTTGAAGAGGTGTGTGTGTATGTGTTGTGTGTGTGTATCTGTACTCACCTAATTGTACTCACCTAGTTGTGGTTGCAGGGGTCGGGTCACAGCTCCTGGCCCCCGCCTCTTCACTGGCCGCTACTGGTTCACTCTTCCTGCTCCATGAGCTTTATAATACCTCTTCTTATCGCTGTGTATGGATTCTGCCTCCACTACATCGCTTCCGAAACTATTCCACTTCCTCACTACTCTGTGACTGAAGAAATACTTCCTAACATCCTTGTGATTCATCTGAGTCTTTAACTTCCAACTGTGACCCCTTGTTGCTGTGTCCCATCTCTGGAACATTCTGTCTCTGTCCACCTTGTCGATTCCTCTCAGTATTTTATATGTCGTTATCATGTCTCCACTGTCTCTCCTGTCGTGTGTGTGTGTGTGTTGTGTGTGTGGGTGTGTGTGTGTGTGTGTGTGTGTGTGTGTGTGTGTGTGTATGTATGTGTGTGTGTGTGGTGTGTGTGGTGTGTGTGTGTGTGTGTGTGTGTGTGTGTGTGTGTGTGTATTCCTCCCTGTGTATGTTTCTGTTTGCGTCTGCGTTTGGCTGTCTGTCGAAAATACCACAGACAGAGAGACAAAGTCTACCTCCAACACCAACTACACCATTTTCTCTCTCTCTCCAGGTAGTGAGTTACTCCGTATACGGTGAATTTCCCGGTGAATATCACAGAGGGTTGGAACTTCTGATACCGCAAGTAGCCAGAATGTACCCAGGCTGGGTGATACGGCTCCACCTGGACCTCAAACAGGAGCAACAGAGGGAATGGGCCTGCAGGCTCGCTTGTAACTACGACCATCTTGATCTCTGCGATTCCACGAACATTACGGGTACTGTCAGACAGGCGGAAGGTTACCAGTTGTGAGTTAGTGACATTACATGAAATAAGGAAAGCAACGGATATTAGTAGAAGAACAGGAGCAGGTACACAATGCAAAAAACAATTTATATTTAAAAAGAGCGAATTCATTGCAATGTTTTTCAATATTTGTTCAACATAGAATATATATATATATATATATAATATATAAAATATATATATATATATATATATATATATATATATATAATATATATATATATATATATATATAATATATATATATATATAATGCAATAAGATCACAGTAAACAGGGGATTTCAGAATATGCAAAACAACCACTGTGAAAGAATAAAGAAATTCCAAGCGCTTTCGTGACTACTCACATTATCAAGGAACTATGAAAGTAAAGCATCCAAGGAAGGTATATAAGGGGTCTGGCCAACACCTCACAAATCAGATCCCACAACAGTTAAACACCTGACGCGCGACGGTTGTGCGAAGGACCTGTCCAGTTGGGCCGGCGCGCGTCAGGTGTTTAACTGTTGTGGGATCTGATAGTGAGGTGCTGGCCAGACCCCTTATATACCTTCCTTGGATGCTTTACTTTCATAGTTCCTTGATAATGTGAGTAGTCACGAAAGCGCTTGGAATTTCTTTATTCTTTCACAGTGGTTGTTTTGCATATATATGTCGTGCCGAATATGTAAAACTGGTCAATTAGCAAGAACTCATTTAAAATTAAGTCCTTTCTGAAATTTTCTTTTATACGTTTAAAGATGTATATTTTTCATTAATGTTAATGTAAAAAATTTTAATTTTGCATCAAAGGAACCTTAGAAAACTTACCTAACCTTATTATAACAAGAACAATTTATTTTAGCCTAACCCAACTAAATATATTTTAGATTTGTTTACAGTAATTTAATATTAAACAAATACAATGAAATATATTTTTTTTCGATAGGTTCAGAATGATTTTGGCGAAATTATTGCATACACAAGTTTTCACTTGTCCTATATGGCAAGATGAGCGTTGCTATTTAAGCCAAGATCGCAAGTTCTGCCTAATTCGGCACGACATATATATTATATATATATATATATAATTATATATATATATATATATATATATATATATATATATTATATATATTTTATATATAATGTCGTGCCGAATATGTAAAATTGGTCAATTAGCAAGAACTCATTTAAAATTAAGCCCTTTCTAAAATTTTCTCTTATACGTTTAAAGATATATTTTTTTCATTAATGTTAATGTAAATTTTTTTAATTTTGCACTAAAAGAATCTAAGAAAACTTACCTAACCCTATTATAAGAAGAGAAATTTATTTTAGCCTAACCCAACTATATATATTTTTGATTTGTTAACAGTAATTTAATATCAAACAAACACAGTGAAGTATATTTTTTTCGTTAGGTTCAGAATGATTTTGGCGAAATTATTGCATACACAATTTTTCACTTGTCCTATATGGCAATATGAACGTTGCTATTTAAGCCAAGATCGCAAATTCTGCCTATTAGGCACGACATATATAATATATATATATATATATATATATAATATATATATATATATATATATATAATATATATATATATATAAATATATATAATATATATAATATGGATGAAGTCTCTGGTGAACCTGGCTTTGGGAAACAACGTTTAGTTTTGTCTGGTTATTTAAAGCTGTGGTGAATCGTTACTGTTTAAGCACCGTGAATCTGATTCTCTGCTTGCATGGTCTTGAGACCGGGTTTAGAATCCTCTGCTGGACTTGTAAATCAGAGAGTATATATTTTCTGATAAATCATAAAGATTATTTTATTCAGGATAGTTGAATCGAGACGACAGTGGTTCTGCTGTTAATAGTAATACTACTGTAGCAATATATATTATGACTATTTCCGCTACTGTTACTATAAAACAATACACTATTACTGCATACACTGTTGGTCGGGTGCTGCGGTTTTCTGCTACTACACAAAACACTCACTACCAGCCCCAAACACCACTGCTTGTGTCCCTTTTTCATTAAAAAAAAAACAAATTTAAACATGGGGCCTTTTTAAAGATGTTTCACAACGGAAGATGTAACCAAGACAAGTGCGTCACCCCTTCGGTACAGGAATGAATATTTAACATAATGTAGGTTTGGCTGCCACGCATGACGTCTTTGGATAACGCCCCAAAACGCAAATTTTTAGCGAGTCATGCTTCCGTACTCCTCACTGGGGGGGCCATGATCCTAGTGGGGGGTTTTTTTAAGACACGTTTTAATCGAATTTAAGGGGATCCCATTCCACCTGATCTGGCGCTCAGCAACGGAGGACAAGCCTCCACCAGGGCTTGCTCGAATAACCCCCTGGGTTTAGCGCTTAAAAAGAATTTTTATTATAAAATTTTTTATTAATTTTTACTGATTTTGCGCTTTCCTTTGAATATGACAATGAAAATGACGATAATAATTTAAAAAAATACAAATATAAAATTTAAAATGTTATTAAAAATTTAAAAAAAAAAATGTATTGATAATTAACACCCTGAAGAAAATTTTTGCTTATAAACCGGAAGTTTCTCAATCCCAAAAAAAGTATTTAAAATATTTTGTCTGGTTTAGAAAAGGAATGAGTGACCTTAGGGATTCAAGGCGAAACCCAGTTTACGAACCAACTGGTAAATATAATAACAATGCTGAATTACGACACTTATGTAACTCTCTCTCTCTCTCTCTCTCTCACTGGTGTACTGTACCGTAGGTGTAGGTGACGTGCGGGGTTCCACGCCCACCACCTGGAGGTTCTGCGTGGTGGGTGACCCTTTGGTGAACCGGTACATCGTCAGGGATGCTGACTCACCCATCCTGCAGCGAGAGGTGGACGCGGTCCAGCAGTGGATCACCTCAGGCAAGGTCAGTGTCATCATTATTAGAATCGATTGAATCATTATAATAATAATAATAATTATTATTATTATTATAATTCTCCATGGGGAAGTGGAGAAGAATTCTTCTCCGTAAGCCATGCAAGTCGTATGAGGCGACTAATATGCCCGGAGCAAGGGGCTAGTAACCCCTTCTCCTGTATACATTACTAAATTTGAAAAGAGAAACATTCGTTTTTCTTTTTTAGGTCACCCTGCCTCGATGGTATATGGCCGGTTTGTTAAAAAAAAATAATTGTAATAATAATTAATAATAATTACAATATTGCAGTGTTTCCATGTGATGCGAGACAACAAGCACCATGGGGTGAACATGCTTGCTGGTACCTGGGGAGGCTGCAACACCTGGTACCTCTCTAAGGCTACTAGCGTCCGGGATTCCATGCTAACTAATGCCCGGGAATGGAACTACGACCAGGTTGTCCTCTCGGTGAGTAGCAATAACACGAAGATTCGTTCTCCTAGGTTGAGACAGTAGTGGCGCTGAGTGAGTGTTGAAGGAGGTTAGATTCATCTAGGTTGAGACAGTCGTGGCGTTGAGTGAGTGTTGAAAGAGGTTAGATTCTTCGTGGGTATTTCAAAACTTTTCCTCGGCACTGTTGGTATGGAGGAGATTGAAATACGATTGTGTAAGGAGTATTATGGACCGAACTAGTGGCCATACGTGTTCAGTGCCACAGCTGAATCGACACTGTAACAATGTGTTCAGAAGTTTATGCAAGGTCTACACCTCGGTCCCACAACAAAAAAACATTGTTTTCTCATGTTTAGAGTTGTTTTGTATGTTCTAAAAGTGCATGTGACACAATTAGAAATGAATGTTTTATTCGAAGTGAACATCAAATTTTTAGTCAATGATCAAATGAGATACTTTCTTAGTGTTAATTGCAACATATCTTCCCAAAAATGCTTTATAATTCACTAATTTTTCAATGGTAAGAAAAAAGCTTGTTTTTATTGTAAACTTAAACCAACATTACCCTTGACAGCAACACATGTGGCCGTGGGCAAGTGGAAATGTCCTGGTTCATGACTCCTACACCTGCGAGAAGTTCCCAGGCTCCTTGCCCTTTCCTTCACAGCGAGTCAATGACACCTTCGTCGGAATGAGGACCTACAGGAAAGAGTTCGCGAATGACGGCGTCAGAAACGAGTGTCCAGTGGCGTGTCGTCCAAAAACACACAAAGACTGGAAGTACTGTTGACTGTCTTCACCTCAACACGAAAGTAAATATTTCCTGCTTTAATATACCTGTGTCATGGTTGGATCATTATCATGGTGACTGAAATCCCCACTAAGTATAGCGCAGTGAATACAACAATTGAAATTGAGGAATAAAATACACGCCCACAGATAGCTTTAGCTTATTTTCCCACCACAAGAATTGACAATTAAACCATATACAGTTATTTACACTATGAACAGTGGATAGCAGTCAATTAATGAAATCGTAGTAGAGATTAGAGAACGAATAAAAGTACTCTTACTGATTTCAGCAATAGAATACTCATACAGAGGACAGATTCTGGTATGGAGTTAGACATACTGAGACATGTAAGGATCAGAGAGTCCTGGCTGCACCGCCATGCAAGGTAACTTCACTTGATCTTCTTAGGTCATCCCATAACTAAACGGTGCACTCATTTAAGCAAGCATTACCTACTGAGCGTAAAGCCGGCTTAAAATGACATGCATAAATGTGATTATATGTGATGTATGCCAAATATAGATATGCACTCAATCGATGCCAGAGTTATGACACCATATTCCCGTCTAGGAAGACAGAGGATCGAGCCTCCTGCGTCACACATACGGTTTAGTTTGCTGCAACAAGTGTTATCGATTAGATCCACACGGGTTTCACATGTTTTATAATATAATAATTTTAATAGGGTGACTTTCTGAGAATATCAGTTTTTTTTCACGTGATATCAATGATTAGGTTAACTTAAAAAAATGACCAAAGTCACTGTGTATTTGATTCCTTTTCAACATGAACATTTTTTCTGACATTACTTGCCCCTGTTCACCTAACAATGCTAGCTAGTAGCCTGTGTGGCTCGCATCCTGGGGTATGCTGAATGTTGAAGACAGAGTAAAACAACTGAAGCTAAATCATGTTTATAAAATTGCTCACAAACATGTCCAGAATATCTTGCTGTCAATTTTGTCAAGGTTGGGAACCAAAGCAATCATAGTACTAGGGGGAGAGAGCACAACTTTGTAGTACCCACAGTCAGTGGCCAGGCTTCAAACACCTTTTATTGTACAGCAATAAAGGAATGGAACAGACTGCCCGCACATGTCAATGCCAGTTCAAGAAGAGTGCCAAAAGGTGTCTGATGAATGTAGCTACAGAAAGGGAGGGGAATGATTTTCTATTTTTTAGCTAACATACGTGTAAATTTTACCATATTCCTAGTAATGACCCTCGTATTGTAGATAGTCTTAATGACCTTGGTGTAGTAGATAGTCTTTTTAGTATGATAATAAGATGTTGTCTTCATTGTAGAATAAGAAAATATTGTAACCTTTATATTATAATAATAAGGTAAAAGGACCCCAATGGAAATAAGTCACTCTGTCTGACTTTTTTGGGTTATCCCAGGTTCTCTACACATATGCTGCTATGTATGATAATTCTATGTAACTGTATTTGTGTATACCTGAATAAACTTACTTACTTACTTACTAAAGAGGATCAAAGATCTTAATAATCCAAGTTATCTAGGGTTACTAGATACCTGGGTTAATCATTGAAATAATATCTTCTTTTCCAGGTATGTATAGTTCGCACGAGTTTAGCGCTTCTTTGTTATTATTATTATTATTATTATTATTATTATTATTATTATTATTATTATTATTATTATTATTACTGCTACTACTACTAATGCTACTTCTACTGTACTACAACTATTATTACTACTACTATTACTAATAGTAATACTTATTTACTACTCATACAATTATTACTACTACACTAGTAATAATAATAATAAGGCCTGAGCTGCTACCATCTGCAGCTCATAAGACTGCCATTTCCACGAGCCCCTTCGGGCGGGGCAGATGGCAAACCAGAGGCCTAGCTTCTCCCTACGAGCCCCGTGAGGGCGGGGAATGTGGCTAGGCCTGGGGACAGTTGGTCCCACAGATGAGGGGGTACTTTTACCTCCTCCCATGGGAGACTTACGTCTCGAGACACTCCCCAGATAGGGAGCCAAGGCCGGACCCGGGCAGGGAGAATACCGGAGAATAAAAAAAAAATAGTACATAATAAGAACACTCAAGGGTGAGCCCTGATGCTGGTCAAAAGTTTTTGATCCAAGGAACTGAAACCACCCTTCCCTTTATTTATCAAACCCAGTTAGTGACGGTAAGTGACTGGCTTTACTGTTTTATCCTTGTTTTCTAACCCTCCGTTTATAGAAGTTACCCATAAAAGGCAGGATGCAAAATTGGTTTTCTCTCTATATGGAGTAAAAAGAAAACGGAGCACTATTGTAAACTAACCTGAATCGCACTTTCCTCGGAGTGCGGGCAAAGATGTAGGATACAAACTGTGTGCATGCACTTAGTGACCTATAATCTCTCGGCTACAGGCACCACTTGACGTTACGTGGCCATCAGAGGCAAGTACGTGATGCCCTCAAAGAAGGGTACACCTGCTACTTCAAGGACGGTCCCAACTATTTCATTCTTATCACCAGTAGTGCTGGTGATCCGGAGACTCATGTAAAAATATGAAAAAACTCTCTTGAGACACACCCCTCAAGGAAGGTTCCTTGATGTTGGTGAGGGGCTCTTGATTTAGGGAATTGGATCTGTGCTCCAGTTCCACCGAATTAACCTGAAGCCTTCCACATCCCCACCCCCAAAGAGGTACAATCCTCCTAAGTAGCGCTTCCACTACCTTTCATTTATAATAATAATAATAATCTCTTGAACACAGACGCCTCACTCTCCACCAAAGAAGAGTCACGCTCTGAATTCTTAGACCACTTAGGCTCCTGATAAAAAAAATTGGGAGGTCGTCTGCATAACGCCTTCTCTATTGCAATAATTGTTATCAGTTGTATCAAATCAAATGCACTTCAAGATCGTCTTTTCTCTGACAACTTTGTGAGGAAAACAAAGAAGAGTTTGACTGCCTGAGTATATTGTTCCAATGGTAAACATAACGCATTTGTTTTCCTCCCTTTATTGCACTGTCGACCTGTACTGAGTAATTTTTGATTGATAAGAAGTTTGCACAACAGATATTAGCTGCCAAATGAAATAAATTTCACTTACCAGAGGGAACGAAAAACTGAACCTATTGAGCAAACAATTGCCACTACAGTTTTCCATGGCGAGGGTAGAAAAATTGGGCGTGTTTCTTTACACCGGTTGTCTATCTTCACCCATCAATAAAATGGGTACCTGGGTGTTAGTCGACTGGTGTGGGTCGCATCTTGGGACAATACTGACCTAATTTGCCCGAAATGATCTGCATAACAAGCGGATTTCTATATAGTAGTATGTTATTGATGTCAGCTATGGTCTGCATACCTTGTACCTGTACTTGTAAAATTTGAGATATATTTATTATTATATTATTATTATTATTATTATTATTATTACTATTATAATTAGTATTATTATTGAAAGCTCAAGTTGTTCTAGAGTAGTAAAGGACTTTGGGCATCGAACTGCATAATAAAGATCATTTGGGGTATGTTGAGTAGCTGAAACGTTTGTATAGTGATATGCAAGTCAGGTTGAGCAACATGCCAGAGATGGACATCCCAGGTTGAATGATGGATCCGGGTAAGTATTACAATAGTATACAATATCGATAAGTTGATAAGTAAGACAAATGTGCAACACATAGATATCTTTATTCTAAAACGTTTCTCCTATAGAGTAGGCTTCTTCAGTCGACTACAGATGAGGCAGTATAGATCTGAAGACGATGTGATCAGTCCATCGCTGCTGCTACTGACACTGACACTGCTGTTACTGCAGTCAGTTTTGCCACCTTTAGCGTTAATACTCTAGCAACTGACTGCTGCATCTTGTAAATACCCTCCCCTTCCTTGGATCAAACCTGTTTACCTCATTTCACAGAACTATATATATATATGTGTCCCTTTGGGTTAGGCGCTTTTCCAGGGACACAATCATAAGTCATTACTCTCTATACTGAATATTTTTCATAGGTAATAAATCTTATGATCACCAGTATTTACAATTTATTACAAAATATACATTTATATATAGATTTATTAAGTCCTTTTGCTCAACACCTTTGACAGCAGAGATGAAACTCTGGCTGTCAGTGGAATGATGGTGTTCTGTCAGTGACATGCTAGGGGGCTCTCACTGCATGCAGGCTGACTTTCAAGAGACTTTTAAATATACGTCAGTGGGATGTTAGTAGATTGTCGGACTGCTGTCAGAAAGTTGTTTTAGAGGGCCAGTGGGATGTCAGAAGATCGCCAGTTGGTTGTTAAAGAGGGTCACTGAACTGTAACAATGAGTCAGTGAGATGCTGGAAGTCTATCAGTCAACTGTTCATCAGGCTGTTAGCAAACAGTCAGTGAGTTGTCAGTGTAATATCAGTTGTGTATCAGAGGAGATGTCAGTGGACTGTTATTGAGTGTGCTGTTAGTATGGAATCAACTTATCAGTGAAGTTTTAGATAGCTGGCATTTTGCTGTCAACAGAGAAAAACTATTAGTGAAACATCAGAAAAAAAAGTTAGCTGTCAGTGAGGACACTATAGTAAATTGCATTACTAAACATTCCACAAATCTCACTATAAACGGCATACAAATCCAGCAAGATGATAAATAAGACACATATGCAACATCTGGCATCTTTATTACCGAAAGATTCCAAATGTTGTTGTCACTTCTGTATTCAAATAAATCCTGTTGTGCAGGAGAAACGTTGCAACAATGAAGATAGGATAGATACCTGAGTGTTGCATATGTATTTTACTTATCAGCTCCGTTTATCTTACTGCACTAATGGAGAGATGTGGAAGGGAACAACACGGGTCCAGGAACCAAGGAAACAGCCCAGTAGATCCTACATCACTGCTTGTCCACCCTCAAAATCTTGCTTTCTCTTGGTCAAATTTTAATAGTGATGTCAGCATGGTAAATCATTCCCCACGCCCGTGCATAAGGCATGATATAGTATACATCCCAAGAAGAGAGACTGCTTGTTTAAGGAATGATTATAGTATACAATCCAAGGTCAGATGTGTATGATAGTAAAGGAGAAAGTCTGTGGATAAAAATTGTTATCGGTCTCCTCTGCAAGTCTTGTTGAATTGTTGACATCTTACACGAAGCCCGTCATCTCCAAAATTATCACGTTTTACGAGTTTTATTTCATAAACTTTCTCTTTCGTTTTTTCATTAAACGTTTACCAATTCCATGGGTCTTATATAACGATTTCCTGTGAGCTTAAGGAATGTACCTATTAATATTTTGTTCTGAGGGATCTTTACCATGAGAGTTTGACTAGATAATTTTTATAGAAGATATGCAGTCCGTGACATATTAGCTCTCTCTCTCTCTCTCTCTCTCTCTCTCTCTCTCTCTCTCTCTCTCTCTCTCTCTCTCTCTCTCTCTCTCTCTCTCTCTCTCTCTCTCTCTCTCTCTCTCTCTCTCTCTCATTTTATCATTTTATCCACCATCACGCAGAGAACAGTGTCATGAAAACCCTTATCTTGACAAATATATTAGAGAATGTCTCCTGTGAGTTGCAGTGGTCGTGGTGGTGATAGTCGTAATGGTAGTGGTCATGATAGTGGTAGTAATGGCAGGGGTGGTAGTACTGGTAAGTGCATAGTGGCAGTAGTGGGTGGCAGTGGTCGTAACTTGATGTCTGATCTTAGAGACTGAGAACAATGGTGGTAGTGGTGGTAGCAGTGGTGGTAGCAGTGATGGTGGTGGAAGTGGGGATGTTGGTGGTTGTGGTGGTGAGGCATAAGGTTGACTGCTGTTGTTGGCTGTGCTGGTGGGAGGTAAAAGATGATTAATTATTGTTGCTGTAGTTTTTGTTGTTTGTGGTGGTGGTGGGGGTGTTGATTTTGTTGTTGTTTTTGTTATTAATTGTTGTTTTGTTGGTGGTGGTGGTGATGGTGGTGTTGTTTTTGTTTTTCGTGATGGTGGTGTGTTGTTGGTGTCGTTTTATTGTTGACTGTGGTGGTAGTGCTGTTGGTGACATTGTTGTTGTCACTGGTGTTGTTGTCGCCATCACTGTCACTGTTATTTGTTGTTGTATGTCTAGTCAATGGTCCAACTCAGACCGAAACATCGTCGTAAGCTTCTTTCCCCCCATGTACGTATATTGTTCCAGTCACGGTATTGTGCCATCTTTGTCTCCTGTTGTTGCCTATGATCTTGTACTTCCTCTTGTTCTTGTTGGTCCTGGTGACGAAGATCAGGAACACTGACAGCAAACTGGAAATGGAAATGAAGTGTTGAATAAATTCACTCGGAAATGAAGGGAGGATCTCATTACTCTCCTACACTACCCAGTATGAGAAAGCATAATGTAACATGCCGAGTTAGTGAGCTAAATACATGTAAGGGGGGTTTTAACTCTCTAATTGTACAGGGGAAAAGGATTCCATCCTTAACTCTTTTTATTTTAACTCCCTTCTTCGTCTTCTTCATCTTCTTCCTGTGCTGAGGTAAAAACTAAGCAACTAGCAGAGCTACCAAGGTTTTACCTCGGTGACATAACTAAGCAGATTACGGCGGCATCATTAATTTAATAACTTCTTCCTCAAGGTAAAATGAATTTGAAGGCTAAGAATATTAAATTAATGATAATAATAATAATAATAAAATAATAATAATAAATAATATAATAATAATAATAAGCATTTGTATCAACATTAACACAACTATGATGCAAACAAAAAGTTTCTAACTCGTGGATAATACGCTGTACTGTCTGTCAGACACGTGTTGTTTACGCAGTTATACGCAATTTGTTCCGTATTTTGTTGATCAGTAAGCGGCTGTAACATTAATTACATTCAGGAACGAGCTGGGGAGAAATAATTTGATTAATATCAGAGGAACAGTGTTGAAATTAACAATACCGCTATATATTTCATTACAACAGTAACGTTAATAAGAGTGAGGCTGGTTGGTTGGTGGGTTTAAAAGTCTGTTATGAGTGTCATTAAGGCTACATATCGCCTCCTCACCACCAGTCATGAATACTTTAATACATATAAGTGTTGGAATTATTAGTTTATTAGTAATAAATAATAGTAAAATAATTATTGCTATAATTACTATAATTATTTTAGCTTTTATTTTTATTGTTATTGTTAATATTTTTTATTGGTTTTATTGTCATTTTTCCTCTTCATATTATTACTGTTATTGTTTTTAGTAGTAGTAGTAATAATAATAATAGTAGTTTTAGCAGTAGTACTAGTAGTAGTAGTAGTAGTGGTAGTTGTAGTAGTTGTAGTAGTGGTAGTTGTAGTAGTTGTAGAAGTAGAATTAGCATTATTTTTATGAATATTATTGTCATACTAACATTATTATTATTATTACTACCAAATACAGGCGCTTAAATCACTAAATATATTTTAATGTAACTTTACAAGGTAATGTAATCTTATAAGGTCTTCAATTGACACAGACAAGTGTTCAACCAACCTCAGATTATATAAATTTTCACTGTTGGCGCGAGGTGTGTTGATGTTGGTGGTGGTAGTAGTGGTGGTGGTGGTGTTGTTGGTGGTGGTGGTGGTGGTGGTGTGGTTGCTTGAGGCTGTGGCGTCAGGGACCGTGGGGAGATGAGAAGAGGATGCTGGTGGTAGCAATCACTGTAGACAGCAGGAAGCAGGCAAGAAGTAGTCTGTCGAACACTAGGGCCACCTGAGAGTGGAAAAAAACAATAACATGAGCACTTGTGTTATTGGTTTCAGAGGACATTGGTGTTAATGGGACTACGGTTTTTTTTCTGTTAACTGGCTAGGGTGTTGGTATTTCTGGGGGCAAGAATATTGAAGTTTGATGCAAACTGGTGTGAACGGGGCAAGGAATTCATTACTTGGGCAAGAAATAGTTATGTTTTGTGGGAAGGAACGCTGGTGTTAATGGGGAAAGGATACGACAATTCAATTGTATTTAGAATTGGCAAGGATGCAATATATTAGTGGAACAATAATTTTTCTAATGTGGGTTGTAAGGATTTTGAATATTAAATCATTAAGAATTTCTTGTGTTACTGAGGTAAGGGTTCTAATAGCTCAAGGGTTCTGGTGTTAATGGCTCAAGGGTTCTGGTGTTAATGGCTCAAGGGTTCTGGTGTTAATGGCTCAAGGGTTCTGGTGTTAATGGCTCAAGGATTCTGGTGTTAATGGTTAAATAGTATTTATATCTGGTTAAAGAAATTCAAATGCAGTATAATACGATTTCTCACAAACAGTATTGGTATTTGTTGAGGCGCAGCTCTTGGACCCCCTACGAGCCATTGGATGCGTAGTGCGCAGAAATCTATTGGCCACGAAAATAGAACATAAGTCATAAAACAAGTTTTATAAGTAAGCAAGTATGATCCTTACAATTTAACGATGAAATTAATTTCAGTGCTCAAGTTAACTCACGGGGTTAGTCGTTTATTGGACACTAAATCGCAGTTTCGTGAGGCATCGAAAATTTATTGGTGTTAGAAAAATATTAGCTAGTCTTTCAGGAGAGTTAGTGGAAAATAAAAACTGAAGCATTTCATGAAGTGGACACTAAAGTCTAACAGAAGAAATTTAAAATTAGGAGAGGACAAAACTGTTTGCAAATTCAAACATTTCTTTTCCCCAGTTTTCCAAAAAACTCACTCTCCTTTTTTTTTTTTTACCCCCCAGTGTCTGTCTGTGTCATTAATTATTGTGACAGTAATTACAGCAGGGAGGGACTCTTCCTGATGACTCTTCCCTCACTCCCTCTTCCTCTCTGTTTCTCTCCCTCCATACTCTCCCTCACACCCTCCTTCACACTCTTCCTCTTACCTTCTTTGTCTCTGTCTGTCTCTCTCTCCCCCTCACACCCTCTCTCACACTCACACTCTCCCTCACACTCTCTCCCACACTCTCCCTCACACTCTCCCACTCTCCGTCCCACTCTCCCTCACACTCTCACCTGCTGCCACTCTACACGTGTGGCTTCCTTCCTGTCCTGTTCAGCCAGCCTCAGTTCATTCTTCTCAATCGTCTGGTGAACTTTGTTCAAAACCCGGATGAAATGATGTTCAAAATCTGCAATAAGAGTGTTCAGTTAAGATCTGACATCTTCAGATTGTTTTCTGAACTCATCTCCGTACTCATTAATGAAGTCACACTATGATTACTCATTTATGCATAATCATTTATGAGTACATATTTCTTTGAACACATATGCTTATGTATGCTTATGTGTACCCTTGTATACTCATATAAAATCATGCAGAGAGACCACAGTAAACCCTGAAAAAAAAAATAAAGAACTTCCAATGGATTTCGTGATTTCTCACATTATCAAGGTCCTTGATAATGTGAGAAATAACGAATTCGCTTGGCAGTCCACTATTTTTTCACAGTGGTTGTTTTCCATAGGTGATATCACATTATGCAAAATAACCACCGAGAAAAAATAGTGAACTTCCAAGCGCTTTCGTGATTTCTCACATTTTCAAGGACCTCACATGATCAAGATCCTTGATAATGTGAGACATCAAGAAAACGCTTGGAAGTTTGCTATTTTTTCACAGCGGTTGTTTTCCATATATACTCGTGTAAGATAAATATATGTGTAATCATTTGTGTACACTCGACATTACTCTATGACCACTGACAGTGGCCCGACTCATTCTATTTTAAGTAATCTGACACAATCACTGCAGTTAGTTGACTCGAGGATTACACTGACAAGCGAAACTAGAAATCCATCACTGGGGATTAACTCTGATCAATTTTTTAAAGGCCACAAAAAAGGATTTCCTCTTGTAAAATGTTTGACGAATCCGTTGCGCTCATTGAAATTACAATAATCCTCTTAGGATTTTCAAAAATGGTTAAATGTCATGTAATTGTAATCCACGATCCAATAGAGCATTTTAATGGTTTTAGTGGATTACTGTTGATAAAAAATGGAGTTAGAATATACCTAAACGGAGCTCATGTTGTTCTTTGTCGACATTTGAGAATTAAAATCCATAACTACGTGTATATTTGAAAGACGTAATAAATCATTTAAAAAATATGGAAAATGTAAACTGAACGGTATTTGTATGAACATAAATTCACCATAAACGACGCTTTGGCGGCCAAAATATAAAACTCGTCTGCCTGAAATACATTCATTACACTAAACAGGTAATCTGCATGGAATCGTGAATATTCATCGTATAAAATTATTATTATTATTGGTATTACAGGTAAGTATATAATATATATATATATATATATATATATATATATATATATATATATATATATATATATATATATATATATATATATATATATATATCGTCCCGAATAGGTAAAACTTGCGAATTTGGCTTAAATAGCAACGCTTTTCTTGCCGAATAAGGCAAGTGAAAATTTGTGTATGCAATAATTTCGCAAAAATCATATTGAACCTAACAAAACATGTATTATTAAAATGTATTATTAAATTATTATAAAGCTTATCTGAAATATATTTAGTTAGATTAGGTAGGTTTTCTAAGGCTCTTTTGGTACAAAATTATTAATTTTTACATTATCATATATATATACATATATATATATATATATATATAATATATATATATATATATATATATATATATATATATATATATTATATATATATATATATATACATATATATATATATATATATATATACATATATATATATAATATATATATATACATATATATATATATATATAATATATATATATATATATATATATATATATTATATATATATATATTTATATATATATATATATCGCAGGGAAAGAAAAGAGCAGTTTAGGTGACGCACAGCGTTTTTACAATATGCTTCCAGTCGCGTTGTTGAGCGTGTTGCTTCATGTGAAGAATTTGGTCCACTGTATTTTTTCTAGTTTATTTCGCCCACATACCTGAGGTGTGCATGGTTGTAGACGCGGGCGTGGGCGTAGAATCATAATTGGTGGCGTTATGTCTCCGAGGGATGAACCTTGGAGATGTGTTATAAAATTCAACGCTGTCTATGTCAGACATATGGAACTTCTCTGTGCTGATGGAATCCAGCCTCACTCCGAGTTCTGGTCTCAGGTCCTGCTGGGAAGAGACAAAGGCACTGGTTAGACCTAGAAGCCATTCAGACCGCCTAGGTCTGATCTCGAGTCCTTTGGGTTGGGAGAGACGTGTGTAATACTAAGACCTGGAGACCGTTCAGACCCATGTGGAATAAAGTATAATAATAACACAAATAACCCAAACATAGGGGAAAGAAGCTTGTGACGACGTTTCGGTCCAACCAGGCCCATTGCTTAGTTTCAGACTCGTCAGTGATCAATCGTCCAAGTCAGACCGGAACCTCGTCATAAGCTTGTTTCTCTAATATACGGGTTATTTACGTATTGTTCCAGTACGGTATTGTGCCTTTCTATTGTTTAATGAGACACCTACCCACCTAGGTGTAACCCACAGGTGTAATACCTGTGTGTTAGTTTATTCTTGGGAGGCGCATCCATTTCTGGAGTGTAGTATCCTGTGTAAAAAAAAAAAAAAACACTTCAGCCCTGTCCTGCTAGAGTCTAGACCATCTTATAATGTAAGAGATTCCAGTACCTGTTGGAATATGCTGTCCTGTGAGAAAGAATCTCCAGTCCTCCTGGAATGTCAGGTGTTACGTAAGGAAGCATTTCTTCCTTATGTGAGTGTTGCCGGTAATTGTTGGTGTATTTTTGTACTGCGTGAAAGCTGCTCATATCATATGAAGAAATTGCTTATCCATCTACAACACCCATCCACCCATTCACGCCGGCCACCCATCCTCACCACCCACCCATCCTCACCACCCTCCCATCCTCACCACTCACCCATCCTCACCACTCACCCATCCTCACCACCCTCCCATCCTCACCACTCACCCATCCTCACCACCCACCCATCCTCACCACCCACCCATCCTCACCACCCACCCATCTCACCACACCCACCCATCCTCACCACTCACCCATCCTCACCACTCACCCATCCTCACCACTCACCATCCTCACCACCCACCCATCCTCACCACTCACCCATCCTCACCACCCTCCCATCCTCACCACTCACTCCATCCTCACCACTCACCCATCCTCACCACCCACCCATCCTCACCACCCTCCCATCCTCACCACTCACCCATCCTCACCACCCACCCATCCTCACCACTCACCCATCCTCACCACCCTCCATCCTCACCACTCACCCATCCTCACCACTCACCCATCCTCACCACCCACCCATCCTCACCACCCACCCATCCTCACCACCCACCCATCCTCACCACTCACCCATCCTCACCACCCTCCCATTCCCTCACCACCCACCCATCCTCACCACCCACCCATCCTCACCACCCACCACTTCCTCACCACCCACCCATCCTCACCACTCACCCATCCTCACCACCCTCCCATCCTCACCACTCACCCATCCTCACCACTCACCCATCCTCACACCCTCCCATCCTCACCACTCACCCATCCTCACCACTCACCCATCCTCACCACCCTCCCATTCCTCACCACTCACCCATCCTCACCACTCCACCCATCCACACCACTCACCCCATCCTCACCACTCACCCATCCTCACCACCCACCCATCCTCACCACCCACCCATCCTCACCACTCACCCATCCTACACCACCCACCCATCCTCACCACTCACCCATCCTCACCACCCTCCCATCCTCACCACTCACCCATCCTCACCACCCTCCCATCCTCACCACTCACCCATCCTCACCACTCACCCATCCTCACCACCCACCCATCCTCACCACCACCCATCCTCACCACCCACCCATCCTCACCACCCACCCATCCTCACCACCCCTCCCATCCTCACCATCACCCATCTCACCACCCTCCCATCCTCACCACTCACCCATCCTCACCACTCACCCATCCTCACCACCCACCCATCCTCACCACCCACCATCCTCACCACCCACCCATCCTCACCACTCCACCCATCCTCACCACCCACCCATCCTACACCACTCACCCATCCTCACCACCCACCCATCCTCACCACCCACCCATCCTCACCGCCCACCATCCTCACACTCACCCATCCTCACCACTCACCCATCCTCACCACTCACCCATCCTCACCACTCACCCATCCTCACCACTCACCCATCCTCACCACCCACCCATCCTCACCACTCACCCATCCTCACCACCCTCCCATCCTCACCACTCACCCATCCTCACCACTCACCCATCCTCACCACCCACCCATCCTCACCACCCACCCATCCTCACCACCCACCCATCCTCACCACTCACCCATCCTCACCACCCTCCCACCTCACCACCCACCCATCCTCACCACCCACCCATCCTCACCACCCACCCATCCTCACCACCCACCCATCCTCACCACTCACCCATCCTCACCACCCCCATCCTCACCACTCACCCATCCTCACCACTCACCCATCCTCACCACCCTCCCATCCTCACCACTCACCCATCCTCACCACTCACCCATCCTCACCACCCTCCCATCCTCACCACTCACCCATCCTCACCACTCACCCATCCTCACCACTCACCATCCTCACCACTCACCCATCCTCACCACCCACCCATCCTCACCACCCTCCCATCCTCACCACTCACCCATCCTCACCACCCACCCATCCTCACCACTCACCCATCCTCACCACCCTCCCATCCTCACCACTCACCCATCCTCACCACCCTCCCATCCTCACCACTCACACCATCCTCACCACTCACCCATCCTCACCACCCACCCATCCTCACCACCCACCCATCCTCACCACCCACCCATCCTCACCACCCACCCATCCTCACCACCCTCCCATCCTCACCACTCACCCATCCTCACCACCCTCCCATCCTCACCACTCACCCATCCTCACCACTCACACCATCCTCACCACCCACCCATCCTCACCACCCACCCATCCTCACCACCCACCCATCCTCACACTCACCCATCCTCACCACCCACCCATCCTCACCACTCACCCATCCTCACCACCCACCCATCCTCACCACCCACCCATCCTCACCGCCCACCCCATCCTCACCACCCACCCATCCTCACCGCCCACCCATCCTCACCACCCACCCATCCTCACCACTCACCCTCCTCACCACCCACCCATCCTCACACCCACCCATCCTCACCGCCCACCCATCCTCACTACCCACCCATCCTCACCACCCTCCCATCCTCACCACCCACCCATCCTCACCACCCACCCATCCTCACTTACACATCATAAAGAAACACGGTTTGTAAATTACATACCTTCCTCCATCCCTCCCCACATAAAACCCATTAATACATCTTTCCCTCTCTATAAAACCTCTTCCCCACTCTATAAACCACAATCCCTCTCCATCTCCATAAAACAGAACACCTCTCTCTCCCCCCCATTCCATAAACCACACCATGTTTCTCTGCCAGCATTCACTACTGTATCAACCTCTGTGTACACTAAAATCAAACGAAACAAAGATTGTGCTCCCCTGTTATTATTACCTGACTGTAGTTACATGCTGTATTTGCGAAAGGGGAGCTCCAGCTCTGGGGTCCGCCTATTAACATATATGTGAGAGCTGTGATTAGGCCGAGACAGCTCCTGGCCCTCCTTTTCACTGTGTGTTGGTGTGTGTGTGTGTGTCTGAGTGATGAGTAGTGTAATGTACTCACCTATTTGTGATTGCAGGGGTCGATACTCAGCTCCTACGTGGACATGTGTGTATGTCCCTGCTGGGCAGTGTATGTGTAGGTGGGTATGTGTGTCTGTGTGGAGTGTAGGTGATATGTACGTGAATCTGTGTGTCTGTGTGGAGTGTAGGTGATATGTACGTAAATCTGTGTGTCTGTGTGGAGTGTAGGTGATATGTACGTGAATCTGTGTGTCTGTGTGGAGTGTAGGTGATATTACGTGAATCTGTGTGTCTGTGTGGAGTGTAGGTGATTTTGTATGTGAATCTGTGTGTCTGTGTGGAGTGTAGGTGATATGTACGTGAATCTGTGTGCGTCTGTGTGGTCGTGGATATAATGTGTACGTGAATCTATGTGTGTGTGTCTGTGTGGTCGTGTAGGTAATATGTAGGTAAATCTGTGCGTGTGGCTGCATATGTATATATACGTTTGCATGTATGTTTGTGTAACTCTGGTCTTTGTATACACTCTGTTTATTCCAAAATTTTGGGATTTTCCACAAGGCGCACCAACGTAACTTATGTAATTTATATACATATTTTTTTACTGTAATTTTAAAAGAATCTAAAATTTAACAAAATATTCACTCGGTATATATTTCGAGTTTTTTTTTTTTTTTACTGTTTTATTCTCACTTCATTTTTCTCGAGATATTTTTTTCCTTTATATTTGCATGCAGCTTTTTCTCGTTTTCATGTGTATAATAAAATGTTCGTGGTTTATTGTTTAGATAAAATTTCAATGGACTTTCATGTGCTTCTCTGTTTCGTTCTCTTCTCTTCTTCTGTTCTGTTGTTGTCTGTCCTGTCTCTGTCTGTTGTCCTGCCTTCTGCCTCTCTCTCTTCTCTTCTCTCTCTCTCTCTCTCTCTCTCTCTCTCTCTCTTCTCCTCTCTCTCTCTCTCTCTCTCTCTTTCTCTCTCTCTCTCTCAGATCAACACGACATCTCTCTGGCCCATCTTGCATCTCCTTCAGGAAGTGTAATATCTGCTATCAAGCTAAGCCTGTCCCTCTTAACTTTCTCTTTCAATTTCTTCTACCTCCCTTCTCTTATGACTTCCCCCTCTTTATCGTTTCCCTTTCTCCTTTTCTTCTTCTTTCTTCTTCTTCTTCTCCTCCTCCCTACCTCCCTTCTCCTCACTTATATCTAAGCTATCCTTAAATCTTTATTTATTCCCTGTCATTTGCACAGGTATCCTCCATACTCCCTTCTTCCCTCATGCCCCTCTTCTCTCACTTCCTTTCAGCTTTCTGTGCTTGTCTCTCTCACTTTGACGCCCTTCCGCTCTTATTCATCTCGGTCTAATACACCATTCGCGTGATTGTTTGCATCTGTCAACCTTTTCTATTGCTTCTCTCATATCCGCTTTTATTCCTCCCTTTCTTGCTCCCTCTCCTCTTTTCGTTCTCTCTCTTCTTCTACATTCGTTTTCTCTTCTTTCCTTTTCTTGTTATATTTTCTTCTTCTTATCGCTTTATCGCATCTTTTCTAATCCCCAATGTTTATTAGGTGTCACGTTGAGCAGGCTCTTCTGTTCATTCTCTTTCTTTCCTCTTTGTCTTCTACTGTCTTTTATATATTTTCTGTCTTACCTCCCTTCCTCTTTCCTGTTCTTCTCTCGTATCTTCACATCCTTGTCTTTCTCGCCTCGTCTCTCTTCCTCCACCTACCGTAGTCTTGCTCCTTCCTTATTTTAATTATCTCCTCTCCGTTGTCCTCCCTTCCATCTCCTCTATTATCCTCTTCTCCACTCATTGTCTCGCAGCATTATTAGGTCTCCACCGCGACTGTATCTCCTCACCGCCTATTAAACACAGCCGCGGGGGGAGATCTCGCTGCGGCTTACCGAGCGTCAAAGCCCCGTGATGTGTCATTGCTTGCGAGCATCCACGCAAGCTGTTTTGATGAGTGGGTTGTTGATACCTCCCGCACTGACAACAGAAACACACACACACACACACACACACACACACACACACCAACCACGCTCACGGTTCAGGGAGAGTGACCTAGTAGCGATCAGTGAAGACGCGGGGCCAGGAGCTCAGACTCGACCCGTGCAACCTCAACTAGGTGGGTACACACACACCACACACACCTGACGACATTGGAGGGTTAGAGGTATAACATGGTAACGATCATTACAAAGTACTCGAGAAGTGATCAGAGTGGACAGAGACAAGTATGTTCCAGAGATTGGACACAGAAACAAGGGGTCACAATTGGAAGTTGAGGACTCAGATGAGTCAAAGAGATGTAAGGAAGTATTTCTTAAGCTATAGAGTTGTCAGGGAGTGGAATAGTCTGGCAGTGGCGTAGTGGAGGCAGGAATCATACAAAGCATTAAGACGAGGTATGATAAAGCTCATGGAGCAGGGAGAGAGAGGACCCAGCAGCGATCAGTAAAGAGGAGTGGCCAGAAGCTGTGAATCGACCCCTACAACCACAAATAGGTAAGTACATATAAATGAGTATGCACACACACTCACACACACACACACACACACACACACAACACCACACAACACAACACACACACACACACACACACACACACTAGAAGACAGGACCATACGTGACATGAATACGGCGTACAAAATACTGAGAGGACTTGTCAAGGTGGTCCCACCTCTGTTTTAGAGGCGGGTCTCAGGTATTTGAGGTCACAGCTGGAAGTTAAAGGCACACATGAATCACAGGATTGTTAGGAAACAATTCTTTAGCTTTGGAGTGGTCAGGAAGTGGAATGCCTTAGATAGCGAAGTGACAGTGGCAGAATCCATACATTGTTCACGCAACCAAAGATGCTTGAAACCAGTAGCTGCCAACATAGAGGTGTGGTTAGGAGCTGAGACTCTACTCCCTGGAAACACAATTAGGTGAGTATACACAAACACACACACACACACACACACACACAGGCCCCGAGTACTCACGTTCAGGTGGGGCCTCTTATCTTCGTGAGCCAGCGGGTGAAACTGAAGAAGAGGACACTTGGTTAGACCTCCAAGAACCAACTTCTTAACGACTTTCGGCACTTCGGTGCCTCGGCCACCTCGGTGGTGGATATTGAGAGTCACCACAGACATGCCCGAGGACAGACTCACAAGGCAGATGGTCACTCCGTAGTACAAGCCTGAAGGGAGAAAGAAAGAGAGGGAGCGGCGAGATGATGGCGTCAGGTGGGACGATGCCACAGTCTGTGGAAGTAGAGAGATGGGCAAGAAGTAGAATGATCAGCAACGCAGGTACGATGCAGACCGGGCCTGCAAAGAGAAAGAAACAGGGAGAGAGAGAGAGAGAGTGGGGGGGGAAGGGGGGGGGAGAGGTGTGATATGATGATAATGACACTATTGAGGGTATTTTATTGGCAAAACGTTTATCCACCAGGGACTTTATCGAAGTCCCTCGTGGTAATATATACTGAGGGTCTATAGTACCTTTTCATTACAGGTGGGAATATTCAGATGGATGGACTGCAGCCGGGGGAAACGAGAGAGTGAGAGTAGAGAGAGGAGAAGAGGAGAGGGAGTAAAAGAGTGATTGGAACGGCATCCATGAGAATGTAGCAGAAATTGGAAGGAGAAAGACAAGCAATAGGTGATCGTCACTTTCAGAAGATGGCACTACAGGCGGGCGATTAAAAAGAGGGTAGAAGGGTTGCGGTGAGGAAAAGGGGAGATGTAAAACAGCTACTCCAAGAGATGAGGGGAGCCTTGGGAGGTTTTCTTAGTCGAGTATGATGTATCAGGACCAGGAAGGAAGACATGTAAGAGCCACATAAAGATGCATCATGGTAGATGTATCATGCCCACTAAGATTTTGCTCCAAGTACTGAGGCGTTATGCTGTGTACACCTTCTGTAAAAAAGCGTTTCACTGTCGGGGTACAAAAGCCAGCTATATTTTCCCCCTCTTATTAAGTGACTGATTTTCACTGCTGAACGAAATTCGGTACATCAGCAGTGTGCTGCTATTTTCACAGCACAGATTTAGTATATGCTTTATATGGTAATTTATATTGTCTTCATATATAATTTTCTTCTCTACTTAGAACAGACGAGTAGATATTACACTACAGCTCCGGTCTTAATACTTAAAAATTCTCTAAGAAAAATATTTGATTTTCTCTGTTTTAATAAAAAAAAATCTATAAAATTGGCAAATTAGCACTTAAGAAGTCCAGATTTAATATAAATTATCACTAACCAGATGATCTTTCCCAATATTCTTGATATTATAAAGGACGTATTTCCAGTGGACTTTAATTAATTGTCACTTTTAATGGGTCACTGTGTCACTGTTTTGTAATAATTGAAGTTCTATCTTATAGGTTAATTCACTGGGAAGATCTGATGAGAAAGTAAATAAAAGAGATTAAATCAGAAACACCCTACTCAAAAAAAAATCTTATCAATGAAGGACATAATTATATACAACTTATTTAGATGCTTCCTATTTACTAAAGACTTCTTCATAAATTTATGCTAAAAAATCAAGGAAATTTACTTAACAGGGGGTTTACATATAAGAAGCTTAATTATAAGAGGCTTACTTATAAGGGGCTCACATATAAGGAGCTCAGATATAAGAGGCTTACTTATAAGGTAAGATTTTCTACTTTTTCAGAACTCATTTCTTGACTAGCCACTGCTTCACGTGTCCACGGCTAGGAGAAGGCCTTGCTTACGTACTAGAATGGCTGTGAGTCTCTAAGAATATAAAAAGATTTGCCTAGATGGAGTCGAGTTTACTTATAAGGAAGATTTTCTTATAAAAGGTCTTTACAAATAAGAGGCTTATCTGTAGGGTCTTATACGAGGCTTACTTATCAGGTGAGTTTCTCGGTGCTGGTCGGCAAAGGACTCTCTGATGGTCATGGAGGAAAATTTCATGGATGGAGAAGAGCGGAGATGCCCAGAGTACCTTTCCGGGACTCACTGGGCACGTAGGACACACAGCAGAGCTGTGGGTATGATGACCGGTGAGTGAGAGTAACGAGCACTTGAGTACAAGGGAAAGACAACAGAGATACACGACGCTCTAAATTGATGTCTCTTCTGAAAATAAGCAGCCATCCGGTCACTAGCTGTGTCTCTTACTTATCTCTACACCGACTACCTTAATAGCTGTGAAAAAATGAATAAAATTATTCCATTGGATATAGGTTAGGTTAGGTTAGGTTAGGATAGGTTAGGTTAGGTTAGGATAGGTTAGGTTAGGTAAGGTTCGTCAGGACACAGGACAAGTGTTTCCTGACGCGGGTCTTAGTCAGATATAGAAATAAGACATCGCCAGCAATAGGTACTAGTAGTTGCTAGAACTGCAACTACTACTACTACTACTACTACTACTACTACTACTATACTACTACTACTACTACTACTACTACTACTACGACTACTACCATAACAAGTGCCCAAATATTGTCCTTTTTAGTGGAAAACTAGACAGAACTTCACATTTCTTGTGGGAACATCGAGATGTAAAAAAAAAAAAATGTCAGTACAAAGACAGAGTCAAAGGTAAACAGAAACATAGGCACGAGGGGAAAATATGTTTACTTCGATCTTCAATTTGGATCCTCGTCATTCTTGTTAACCGATGAAGAGGACGGCAAAAAAATGAACACCTTCTTCAGTGCTGAGGGTTTGATTGCTTTATCCTTTACTGTCTCCAGTTTCAGCACCTTCCAGGCAGTGGTTCTGATTATCTCATCTGTTGTCTCCTGTTAATAATCTCTGTACCGAATCGATGAAGCCATTGGTTGGCGAAACGTCTTCAGAATGAATAAACCCAGGTGTTGACGGTACAGTGGAAGAGCTTACCAACGGTATGTTGGTAACCTCACTTACTCGGCTGGGTATTCACATGTGACATCATAACTTCATTCTTGTACCTCAGGACCTCTCTGCAGGTACTATAAATACCCATGTTTTATTCTGTGTAAAATGATAATGTCCCTGATCGACTAAAAATAATAACAATAAAATACCATAACTCGCACTTTGAGTCCTATTTACATACCCAGGTGCTGCCCACGCCTGTGTATGTAAATGCGGGTATGTAAATATGCATAACTTCCCTCATCTCCGCATTTCTGCCTACGTATGCGTTTTTCCGTCATAGTTCTCTTAGTGGCTAATTTTTAGTTTGCCTCTGTCTCGCTGACTTTTTTAATGGGGAGCACTAGTCCCGTAGGGATTGTATACAACCATGGGAATGGGAGGCAATCAGTTTTGATTCAAGGACAGGGAGATGACTCCAATTTCTCAGATCAGGATACTTTGGCAGTCTTTCATAGTAACTCACCTATCCCGTTGATAAGGACGCAGGGCAGGATGAGGTTGAAGACGTAGAACATGGGTCGACGTCGGAGTTTAATGGTGAGGTAAAGGTCTGGTAGGGCTTCAGGGCAGCACGAGTAGTAGGTGATGTTCTTTGACGCCGTGAACTCCAGCAGGTCGAACTCTCCGTTGGACTGGTAGTTGGACGTATCCCCAGAGTCCATCTGCTTCACCAGGTCCAGCTGTGTTTTAGAGAAGATACGAGAGTCTGTTTGAACATACTATGCCTTTACTAAGGTTGTCTATATTTATATTCTGTTTATATTTTATGAGGCTTTTCCAAGTACGTAAAAAAGTCTCAAATATTTAATAAAGCCTCAAATAATTAATAAAATCCAAGCTTTACTGTATGTCTTGTAAATTTGTCTGCTACGCCAATTTCCATGAAAATAGTAAAGTTACCCCTCCTCCCCCCCCCCCATAAAAAAAAACACCCTTCACCATCATTCATCCACTCGCTTTCTTGCCAGAAGTAAGCGGGGGTATCCACTGCAATTAATCCTCCAAAAAAAATGAGACACTGGTCATGGACGGGCGCGGGGGCGTGATCCCCGGAATAACTCCAGGTAACCTCCAGGGTAATAAAATTTAGGTACACGCAGTGTTGCAGCTACCTTTCTATATAACTATTCATTTGTTGGTACATCGTAGAAAGCAGCTATATTTCGCTCTGCCATTAATTAATCGACTTTTAACGCAAAACGAAATTCGTTACATCAGTACTGTGCTGCTGTTGTACCGAACTGTAACATAGTATAAACAAACTGTCATACTGTTTCTCATCATACAGGATGGGTATCATGCATGAGGTAATGTACTTCATCATACAGGATGGGTATCATGCATGACGGTTATGTAATTCATCATACGGATGGGTATCTGATGAGGTAATGTACTTCATCATACAGGATGGGTATCATGCATGAGGTAATGTAATTCATCATACAGGATGGGTATCATGCATGAGGTAATGTAATTCATCATACAGGATGGGTATCATGCATGAGGTAATGTAAGTCATCAAACAGGAAAGGGTATCAGATGAGGTAAAGTAATTTCATATACAGGATGGGTATCATGCATGAGGTAATGTACTTCATCATACAGGATGGGTATCATGCATGAGGTAATGTAAGTCATCATACAGGATGGGTATCATGCATGAGGTAATGTAAGTCATCATACAGGATGGGTATCATGCATGAGGTAATGTAAGTCATCTACAGATGGGTATCATGCATGAAGGTAAAGTAATCATCATACAGGATGGGTATCATGCATGAGGTAATGTACTTCATCATACAGGATGGGTATCATGCATTAGGTAATGTACTTCATCATACAGAATGGGTATCATGCATGAGGTAATGTAATTCATCATACAGGATGGGTATCATGCATGAGGTAATGTAATTCATCATACAGGATGGGTATCATGCATGAGGTAATGTAATTCATCATACAGGATGGGTATCATGCATGAGGTAATGTTTAACTATCATACGGGGATGGGTATCATGCATGGAGGTAATGTAATTCATTCATTACAGGTATGTGGTATCATGCATGAGGTAATGTACTTCATCATACAGGATGGGTATCATGCATGAGGTAATGTAATTCATCATACAGGATGGGTATCATGCATGAGGTAATGTCATTCATCTCAGGATGGGTATCCATGCTGAGGTAATGTAAGTCATCATACAGGATGTTATCATGCATGAGGTATGTAAGTCATCATACAGGTATGGGTATTCATGCATGAGGTAAGGAACTTATCATACAGGGTGGGTCTCATGCATGCGGTAATGTAATTCATCATAACAGGTTGGGTTATCATGCATGAGGTAATGTAATTCATCATACAGGATGGTATTATGCATGAAATAATGTACTTCACTAATACAGCAATGGGTTATATGCAGAGGTAATGGTAATTTAATCATACAGGATGGGTATTCATGCATGAGGTAATGTACTTCATTCATACAGGATGGGTATCCTGCATGAGTATAATGTACTTCATCATAATGAGGGAGTATCATGCATGAGGTATGTAATTCATCATACAGGATGGGTATCTTTGCATGAGGTAATGTACTCATCATACAGAATGGGTATATGATGAGGTATGTAATTCCTCTTACAGGATGGGTATCATGCATGAGGTAATGTAATTCATCATACAGGATGGGTATCATGCATGAGGTAATGTACTTCATCATACAGAATGGGTATCATGCATGAGGTAATGTACTTCATCATACAGAATGGGTATCATGCATGAGGTAATGTAATTCATCATACAGAATGGGTATCATGCATGAGGTACATGTATTCATCATACAGAATTGGGTTTATCAAGCATGAGGTATTGTACTTCATCATACAGATGGGTATCTTGCATGAGGTAATGTAATTCATATTCAGAATGGGTATCATGCATGAGGTAATGTATTCATATACAGAATGGGTTATCAATGATGAGGTAATGTACTTCATATACGAATGGTATCATGCATGAGGTAATGTAATTCATCATACAGGATGGGTATCATGCATGAGGTAATATAATTCATCATACAGGATGAGTGTAATGCATGTTATTTTATGGACACGGATCCAACTAATGTGACATTTTACTGTGGCAACGTTTCGCTCTCCAGGAGCTTTGTCAACCAAGCTCTGGAGAGCGAAACGTTGCCACAGTAAAATGTCAATTAGTTGAATCTGAGGCCAATTTAATCCGACAAACGAAAATTATGTTTTACTGAGTAGATATGAATGAAGTAATGATTAATATCACTTCCCTTTACACTTCTCTTTCACTTCCTTTACAGTATATTCGGTTACCTTCTCAAAAAATATAGTTTTATAATATTGGATATCATATTCGAACTGTAATTAATTCATAAATCTGTTTCTAATTAGATGCACAGTAAGTAACCACCGACAATTAATTTTGTTAACAATCACTATCGTCGTTACAAGCTGCGTTTATTATTCATGGAAAAATGGTCTGTACTTCTCTGTTTACTACGTCTGAGTTGCCTGATATTATTTTTTGCCTGGGAGAGAGTGTCCGGGAACTTTTTTCCCCATCTGTACCTAACAGAAAGAAAATCCCTATGCTAAAATACTTTCGTAGTAGTAGTAATAGTAGTAGAAAAATCACTACTACTACTACTAGCAATAGTAGTACTACTAATAGTAGTGGTAGTCGTAGTAGTGATATTAGTAAAGAAAATCCTATGCTAAATATTTCGGCAGTAGTATTAGTAATCGTCGGAAACTAGAGAAAAATCACTACTACTACTACTAGCAATAGTAGTACTACCTAATAGTAGTGGTAGTAGTAGTAGTGATATTAGTAAAAGCTAACAACAGTTGGCTTATCAACCCTTTATTAAAATAATATCCCAAACAAAAAGCCAAAAACTCAGAGAGTTAATCAGGAAGTCAGATTTCTCAAGTCACAAGGTGAGTGTTTGCCACCCCCCATCCCCCCCCCCCCCACCAATGGAAGTGTCATAGGATGAATAAATCAGACGGATTATAGTTTTTTTTGGGTCTAAAACTCGAGGCGAGAGTTTGGGAGAAGTGATAAAGTCGAGGCGACGACCAGCAGAGAGTGAGTGATAGTAGGGATTGGCTGAGAGACGCTCTTAATGACTCTGATCATGTCTTTGATGATTTATTTGTCTTTGTATTACCCGAACTTGTCCTTAATGACCTGATATGTTTTGAAGATTCTCACTTGTCTTTATTATGGAACTTGTTCCATTAATGACTGATCATGTTTGACGATTTCATCTAGTCTTTAAATACGTGAATTGACCTTAAATGAATTTGATCATGTTTGGCGATTCTCTTCTTGTCTTTTATTACCTCAAACTTGTCTTTAATGACCGTGAACTTGTCCTTTATGACCTTAATCTGTCCTTATGCCTTTGCCTTGTCTTTAATTACTGAACATTGTTCTTATTGACTTGGTTCTGTGTATAATTACCCGACTTGTTCTTGATGGACCTTAAGTTGTCCTTCATGAGGTTGATGTTAACTTTATGATCTTATCTATTACTTAATTACAGACCTTGCCCTTATTTGATTTGATATCCCGAATGACCTTTTTATCTAGAAAAAAACTGAAGCCTTTCACAAACATAAAAGTGCTTGATATTAAGGAAACTCTTGTTCCAAGAACTGAAGTACCCTCCGTTATTGGATCAAAGCTATTCCTTCCACTGAGTGTTAATTAATCATGGTGAGAGTGAGGAAGGAGAGGTGAAGGAATACATATGTCTGTTTATTCTAAATATCTTTGGTCTACCAGGTCCGTCTCTCACTTGGGTGAGCTTTAGAATTTTCCCCAGAGAGCCAAGTTGTAGTGGTTATGGCAGGCAAACGAGAAGGCCACGACTTTGGCCTTCTCATAAACACTAAGGTTTCTGGCCTCTCATGACACCAGGGATTATGGCCTCTCACAACAACAGGGATTTTTACCTCTCACAACAGCAGGGACTATGGCCTCTCACAATACCAGGGACTTTGGTGTCTCACAGCACCAGGGGCTTTGGTGTCTCACAATACCAGGGACTATGGCCTCCCCTCACTTCACCTGGGACTATGGCCTTTCACAACACAGGGGACTTTGGCCTTTCACAACACCAGGGACTCTTGCCTCTCACAACACTAGGGACTCTTGCCTCTCATGACACTAGGGATCATAGCCTCTCACAGAACCAGGAACTGTGACTCCTCTCACCTCACTCCATTGTTAAAGAATGACTGCTCTTGAGAATGACCAGAGGACCTGAAATTCTCTTTAGTTTTCAGGAGGGCGCATGAAACATTATAATGAGAGACGTTGAATATTTATATCTGTCATAAGAGACTCACCTGGTATCCTTCGTAAGTCAAGGAGGTCTACATTATCCTGTAGCACCCACCTGGTATCCTTCGTAAGTCAAGGAGGCCTACATTATCCTGTAGCACCCACCTGGTATCCGTCGTAGGTCCAAGAAGCCCACATCATCTTGCAGGACTGGATGTCGAAGGGGAAGTACTCGACGTTCATGTCACATGAGGACCGGTAGATGCCATGGAGAGAGGCAGGTACTTCCCCCGCCGACGTAACTTTCACATTGGTGTTGATTAGTGGCAGCAGGTACTGACCGTCCGCGCTGCGTTGAAGATAGCAACAACACTTCTGAGGGATCAACGCAAGTGAGGCAGTGCACTATGACCAGCACTTTGAGGGAAGTAGCAACTACTGACCAGCACTAGTGCGGCTCAAATAACACTAATGACCAAACACTTAGTGAGGTAGTTAGCACTTACTGACACGCCTAGTGAGGCAGTAGCACTATGGCCAACATAGTGATGGGCAGTGCTATTACTGACCAGCACTAGTGAAGGCTGTAGCACACTGACCAACATAGTGAGCAGTAGCATTAGCCCGCACTAGTGAGGGCAATAACAAACTACTGTCCACATAGAGAGGCAGATAACATATGACCACACTAGTGAGGCAGCGTAGCATTACTGACAGCACTGTGAGGCAAATAACACTACTGACAAACTAGTGAGGCCGTAAACACTACTGGACAAACACTAGTGAGGCAATAACACTACTGACCAACACTAGTGAGGCAGTAGCACTACTGACCAACACTAGTGAGGCAGTAGCACTACTGACCAACACTAGTGAGGCAGTAGCATTACTGACCAGCACTAGTGAGGCAATAACACTACTGACCAAACTCTAGTGAGGCAGTAGGCACTACTTGACCATACTAGTGAAGGCAAGTAACATATGGACACCACTAGTGATGCTGTAACACTATGACCGCACTAGTGGGCAGTAGCACTATGTACCAGCACTAGTGCAGGCAGTAACACTACTGACCAGCACTGTGAGAAGTATGCACTACTGACCAACACTAGTGAGGCAGTAACACTACTGTCAGCAATAGTGAGGCAGTAGAATACTGACCAGCACTAGAGAACCCCGGCCCAGTAGCACTATGTCCAGCACATAGTAGGCAGCTGCATACTGACAGCACTAGGGAGGACAGGTAGCCACTACTGCCAGCACTAGTGAGGCAGTAACATACTGACCAAACCCTAGTGAGCAGATAACACTTGACCAGCACTAGTGAGGTCAGTAGCACACTGACCAGCATAGTGACGGCAGTAGCACTATGACCAGTCACTAGTGACGGAGTAGCACTATGACCAGCCACTAGTGGGGCCAGTGCACTTACTGACAGACTGTGAGGCAGAGACTATGACCAGCACTCGTGAGGCAGTAGCAAAACTGACCAGCATAGTGAGGCAATACCACTACTGACCAACACTAGTGAGGTCAGTACACTACTGACCAACACTAGTGAGGCCTAGTTTAGCATATGACAGCACTAGTGAGTGAGGCAGTAGCACTACTGACCAGCACTAGTGAAGCAGTAGCACTAATGACCAGCAACTAGTGGAGGAATAATACTACTGACAACACTGGTGAGGCGTAGCACTACTGACCAACACCTAGTGAGGAGTAACAATGCTGACCGCATAGTGAGGCAATAATACTACTGACCAACATAGTGAAGCAGTAGCACTTTTGGACAAGCACTAGTCGAGGCAGTAACACTACTTGACCAGACTAGTGTGGCAATAACACTACTGACCAACATACGTGAGGCAAGTAGCATTATGCCAGCACTAGTGAGGCAGTAGCACTATGCCAATCTAGTGAGGCAGTAACAATATGACCAACACTAGTGAGGCAGAAACAATACTGAATCAACAATAGTGAGGCAATAACCACTACTGACCAACACATTGAGGCAGTAAGAAACACTATGACCAACATTAGTGAGGCATTAACATACTGACCAGCACTAGTGATGGCAGTAGTAGTAACACTATGACCAGCATAGTGAGGCAGAGTGCACTACTGCCCAACATAGTGGAGGCAAATATCACTACTGACCACACTGTGAGGCAGTAACACTACATGACCAACCATAGTGAGCAGAGAACACTATGCCAGCACTAGTGTGGCAGTAGCATACTGACCAAACTAGTGAGGAAATAACATACTGACCCGAAACTCTAGTTGACTGGGCAGTAGCACTCTACTGGACCAACACTAGTGAGGACTAACACTACGACCAACAATAGTGAGGCCTGTATCACTACTGACCAACACTACTGAGGCAAGTATACACTACTGACCAGACTAGTGAGGCAGTAGTAGCACTACTGACCAACACTAGTGAGGCAAATAACACTACTGACAGGCAGTAGTGAGGCGTAGCACTAATGACCAACCTAGGAGGATTAACTGTACTGACCAACACTAGTGAGGCAGTAACACTACTGACCAACACTAGTGAGGCAATAACACTACTGGCCAACACTATTGAGGCAGTAACACTACTGACCAGCACTAGTGAGGCAATAACACTACTGACCAACACTATTGAGGCAGTAACACTACTGACCAAGCATAGTGAGCAATAAACACTTACTGAGCAAACACTATTGAGGCAGTAGCACTACTGACCAGCACTAGTGAGGCAATAACACTACTGACCAACACTATTGAGGCAGTAACATTACTGACCAGCACTAGTGAGGCAGTAACAGTAGTAAGGCAGTGAGTCAGAGAGTGCCATTCAGCCACAGTTATGTCCTGCATATATCACACATCCCTCAAGGTCAGTCAGAAAGCAGCGTGATCATTTAGGTATCGCTCCTGCACAGCCATGGTACTGGGGGTAACGACAGCTTCAAGTAACTATGTATTATGTTTCTTCATGTACTTGGTGTACTGAGGTAATGCTAGCTTAGAATAACTGTTTGAAAGTATGCATGGTGAGAATTTGTAACTTCATGTAATTTCTCTTATTCATTAAATTTAGGTTAAACCTTAGTGTGTGTGTGTGTGTGTATGCGTGTGTATTTTGCTATTACAAATATGTAATTTTGTATACATACATAATACACACACACACACACAGTATATATATATATATATATATTATATATATATATTATATATATATATTTATATTATTATATATATATATTTATCATATATATATATATATATAATATTATACGATATATAAAACTCATTGAACGCATACATGAACCATGAAAATCATTAACGTAACTCCTCTCTCTCTCTCTCTCTCTCTCTCTCTCTCTCTCTCTCTTCTCTCTCTCTCACTTTCACTTTTACACACGGAAAAATTTCTTACTTGTTATAGAGAATAATATCCGGCTTCCACACTCGCTGGTAAGGCACTCTGATCACCTGGATTCCACCGAAGTCCGTCGAGTTCCAAGTGAGGTGCGCTATCCTGTCCAAATCGTGTCTGCCACAGCGTTTGTAGTCAGGAGTGGTTTTCTCGTCCTGTTAGTACAACAAAACTTCTTTACTTTAGTGCTCACGTCAGTTAGGTTCTGGCTAGGCCAGTTACTATGCTGGATAGAGTGAGTGAGTTAACTGTTGAGGTTTGTATGTTGGGCAGAATGTTTTAATCTATTAATGCGTGTGCGGGAGTTCTTGCTAGACAAATCTAAAAAGGCATGGTGGATAGAACGAGTTAGTTTTGTGCGTGGTGAGTAGGACCTAGCCAGCCTAAGTGTTGTACTGGATGAACGTGTTCAGTGGTGAGAATTTGGTAGCAGGCTGCCTTAAATATCTCTGAAGGACTGTTTTATTTTGCTAAACTCTGAGAGAAGCTTTAGATGTATGTACTGGGAGGTTTCCTAGCAACCTTCTTTCCCTGTTCACCTAGCAGCACCTAGGAGCTGGACAATTGTTGTGGGTCGCGTAAGGTGGAGAGGACTAAGGGACCCAAACGAAAATAAGCCACATTGTTTGGCTTTGTTGAATTCTCCTGAGATTAAACCCCCTCTACTAACATGCTCACTTGGCTTATATCAACTATGTTTACCTCTGATGTGGTTAAAATACAGTTATTTTGCTCTGGTTTAGCCAGGACTGCCTCTCCTGTGTCTGCTTGTAATTAAGAAGCCACACTCTGGCTACAGGCACGATACATGTTGCAAAACAAACTGTAACTGGAGCAATATTTCACCGTGTGTGGATGTTCACCGAGTTATCTACACAGAGAGAAATATTGTCCCAACATGAACACGTTCTGCAACTTGTGTCTTCTTTGGTATTGAAGGTAGTAATATATTTGGATGTGACTCCCGGCTTGGTCTCTTAACTTTTAACTCATGTATGGGAGCATGCAGTATATTCCTTCTTAACTCAATCCATGTTCTGAGAGATGCGGGAGAGAGAGAGAGAGTGCGAGAGGAGGAGGAGCAGAGGGAGAGAAGAGGAGAGAGAGAGAGAGAAAGAGTTTTATGTTACCCCTCACAATGTTCTACAAATAGCAGTTAAATATTTATGCAGTTATCTCTTTTACTTTTCGGTACATCACACACTCAACAACAACAAACACACACACATCACACACCACACACACACACACACACACACCACCACACACACACACACACAAAACCAAACTAAACCAAATAAAACTTAACCTAATAGTAAAGGGAAAACGCAATTTGAGGAAAGCTAGTCGAGTTAAGAAACTGAGTCGAGAACCACGTCAAAAAATCAGACGTGTTGAAACGAGGGAAATTGTTGCAGAGGCAAACAGAGGCAACATTCAATATCCGTTACGCGTTGTCCACTCGT
>NC_069450.1:22110990-22123490 GCF_026875155.1 Cherax quadricarinatus
ACCATTATTGGAGACAACAACTACACACGTTGCTCATTAACACTGCTACATTATTATTATTATTATTATTATTATTATTATTATTATTATTATTATTATTATTATTATTATCATAACTAAGCACTAAACCCATAAGTCAAACAGCGCTGCAACACTGGTAGAGAGTACGCACTTGTATCTCCACCATTACTCGTGACTACACCTACATACATTATACAATGCTTTAGTGGAGAAAGCCTATGGATTTCCTCCCTCGTCAGTGCCAGAATTTTTGAAAGAAGGTATTTAGTAGTGACTTTTTTTTATCCTTGACCTTCAACGGGTGGCCCGGTGGCCTGGAGGCCTTGTGGCTAAAGCTCCCGCTTCACACACGGAGGGCCCGGGTTCGATTCCCGGCGGGTGGAAACATTTCGACACGTTTACCTGTTGTTCTGTTCACCTAGCAGCAAATAGGTACCTGGGTGTTAGTCGACTGGTGTGGGTCGCATCCTGGGGGACAAGATTAAGGACCCCAATGGAAATAAGTTAGACAGTCCTCGATGACGCACTGACTTTCTTGGGTTATCCTGGGTGGCTAACCCTCCGGGGTTAAAAATCCGAACGAAATCTTATGTTATCTTAACTTGGATAACTAGCATATTTAATTGATCTTAGTTTTGAATTACACATGTGTAATTAGAGCAGACTATATTTCAAAAGGTTTTGGACCCTGAACATAAAATAAGTTATATTTTCACAGATAAGATGCACAGATTCTTATCCTTGTTTGTGCTGTATAGCCCTTGTGGCTTAGCGCTTCTTTTTGATTATAATAATATCCTTGTTTGTCCGTAAAAGGATCTGATGTCATCCTTCACTTTCATGGGACAATCTGAGTACTTCCTAATCCCAGAAATAAAATTTAGTGGCAGTAATTAAAAAAAGACGATTAATTATATGTACTTCATAATTTAATGTTAAGTAGTTAGTATTAACTGGATGAGCATAAGTAGTTAGCAGTGAATTATTAAACAAAGATAATTATTATTAGTATTATTAGAATAATAGGGTAATCAGCATTGAATAAAGGATATTGGATATGCATATTTGAATTAATGAGAATAGGCAGTTATTAATGATTAATTAATATTGGGAAGGTAGAATTGATAGTCAGGGTACGTAAAAAAAATGAATACCAAGTAATTACCATTAAATGATGTGGTTAGAGCACTGAGCACACTGACTGAACACAGCTGCGCGTAGCCAGAGCACATCACAGATGGTAAGACAGAATCTGTCAAACACGTGTCGGTGAGCTGAACACGAGTGCCAACTGCTATTGAATAAAACATGTGTGTGTGCGGGGGGAGGGGGGGGTAAGGCAGTTGTTGTAGAGAATCGTACGAGTTGCTTATGATCTATAGAGACAAAAAAGACGGTTTTTGTTCGATATTCACGTGTTAGTTTACTGGGAAACTGATTCGGTGAGACGAAGATTATATATCTTTCCATAAAAATTAACCCTCTGTCTCTACTTTCTCTCTCTTTCTCTCTCATCTCATCTCTCTCTCTTCCTCCTCTCTCTCTCTCTCTCTACTTTCTCTCTCTCTCTCTCTCTCTCTCTCTCTCTCTCTCTCTCTCTCTCTCTCTCTCTCTCTCTCATACGCAATTAATATCCAGCCGATATTACACCAGCAGCTCGTTAGCCTTTCCTCGTAGCAAATTGAACGATTCTCATCCTTAGAAAGTAGCAAGAACCTCGTCTCTACAAGATAGCTAGGTCCTAATTAGCAAGTAGCTAGGTCCTGTCCCAAGCAGGTAGATAGGCTCTCCCCTAGCGGGTAGCTAACTTCTCCCTAGCTGTAGGTGTTCTTAAAATATCCTGACGCGGGCGTGGAGTGGTGCGTGTCCGCGCGCGACCGACCGGGTAATTGAATTGACGAACTTCCCAGCACTTCAACTCGATCAATTTGATCACAGTCGGATGGGGAGGAGGTTATTCAATCCTCTGGCACTCGCCTCTCCCCCGACATCAAAGTTGTGTTATTATTGCAGTCATAAGGAATCCGTAGAAAGTCATCCAGGGCCTCGGTAAGGGAAGGGGTAGGTAATCAAGTTGATTCAAGGAACTGAAAGGGCGTTTCAGTTCCTAAGATCAAGAGCCCTTCACTAGCATCAAGTTAGCCCCCTTCAGGACCTGATATCCACGGAAAAGCAGTTGGTATAATCTTATTTGTAAAGCAGTAAAACAAAGTTCATTTTGTTCAAGAATGGTATAAAATACCGACAATATGAAAGTTAAGACACATGTGCAACATCTGGATATCTTTATTGTAGACGTTTCGCCATCCAGTGGCTTTATCAATACAGATTCCAGGACATAATTGGAAGACAGTAGAACTATATACAAAAGATGAGGTAATCAGTCCCTCAGGCTTGGAGTTAGTGTTCACAGCATCGTGGTGGAGGAGAATCTGGAGCAAAGGGAAGAAGACTGTATTGATAAAGCCACTGGATGGCGAAACGTCTACAATATAGATATCCAGATGTTGCACATGTGTCTTAACTTTCATATTGTCGGTATTTTATACCTTTCATGCACAACTTGTCAAGACACTGCAACATCATGGAATCTTGGTTCAGAGGACATCTACAAGACCTTCTTCACGGCTGCTACAACTAACCCGTCCCTTTGGGTAGGACCTACTTCACCTGTCGTCTTTCATCAGACCTGCTCATCTCCCGTTGAAGATGCTAGTTAAGCTATCACCTCTCGTCTTTCATCAGACCTGCTCATCTCCCGTTGAAGATGCTAGTTAACCTATCACCTCTCGTCTTTCATCAGACCTGCTCATCTCCCGCTGAAGATGCTAGTTAACCTATCACCTCTCGTCTTTCATCAGACCTGCTCATCTCCCGCTGAAGATGCTATTTAACCTATCACCTGTCGTCTTTCATCAGACCTGCTCATCTCCCGTTGAAGATGCTAGTTAAGCTATCACCTGTCGTCTTTCATCAGACCTGCTCATCTCCCGTTGAAGATGCTAGTTAACCTATCACCTCTCGTCTTTCATCAGACCTACTCATCTCCCTTTTTTCAGGAGCTGTATGACCCCCTTCTCTATTTTAGTTCTTCCCCGTGAATGTGAAGTAAATACGTGTCCTGGAGATGGTGGTGTCCGTTTAGCAACGCCGTTCCTGGCTTTGATTTTCTTTGAGCAGTGAGCAGTTCTTAAGGGCTTCCTACGTGGAGCACTTTGTATATCCCCGGAAACATCAAGTCCCAAAGGGCCGGGAAGATCGAGTCCTCTCAAAGGGCCTAGAACATCAAATCCCAGCAAAGGAACCTACAAAGTGTTACTTTTCATACAGACACCATTATACAAACAAACTTCACGAGAAGAGACCCATTATTTGTTTCGCTTCTAGTCTAGACACTAGTGTCTAGTGTTTTGCTTTTTGTTTTGACTTCTAGTCTCTTAAATTTCTTCATTTAGCTGTTTTATGCTATATTTTTTTACAGGGGGCCAGTCACGCATTAATAAGAAAACCAGGATTCATCACACAAGGGTTGGATAACGTAACATAAATATATTAGTAGACAAAGACACGGGTATGCAAACCGAGATCCTACCGGGAGTCCTAGTCAATGACTCGGCCGCAGGGGCGTTGACCCTCAGAACGGCCTACAGGCAAGACTTAATTTGCGCAATGTTTCGCTCTAGGTAAAGCTTTTTCAAGTCATGGTATAATAAAAGTGTGCTTGAAGCGTAACATTATTTAAGGGCTTGTTCTTCTTATTTTTCTCTTTATTTATACACCCAACACGAAACACTTAGTAGCATCAAAGGCACATTTCGCACGAAGAACTTTATTAAACGAAGTTTCACTCACAGTGGGGCTTTACGTAGTATCTAATAAAGCTTCGCTGTGGACGAAACGTCGTATAATAAAGGTTTTCTCTACTCACATTACCTCTGAAATTACGCTACTCTCAGCCTACATAACACGAACATATGATTTTTAATGTCGAAGTAATGAGGCCAAGATTGTTATTGCTATTAAAACAATACGAGCATATGTGGCATCCAGGCTTAATAATGGAGTTGAGCAAAACAGAGAAGCCTTGATCCTCCTTCACGGAACTGAACCAGTTGCGAGCGTGATCACCCTATTACGCGATGAATGTGAGATGGAGCAAAAGCCATCGTTTCCTGAAGATCCTTCCCCCGTGTAAATATCCTAGAAGATGTGGTCCCGTTTCCTCCACCAAAGAGGATCTGGTCCCGTTTCCTCGACCAAATACTGCATGGGGATTTTCATAGTAGATGAGATGGGCGGATATGGTCCTCAGTACGAGTGTTGAGATGCATTTCCATGGTGATTCTGGCCCATGGACAGAGAGGACACCCCCGTAGGGATGATGGTTTATACTGAGTTTATATTGTGGCAAATGGTCGCAGAAGGGACGCAGTTGACGCTCAAGTGCGACAAACTCGACATCAAAGTTTCTGGCGAGTCAACCCTTTAAGACGATTAAGAGGTAGAAGGAGGGCGGAGAGAGAGAGAGAGAGAGAGAGAGAGAGAGAGAGAGAGAGAGAGAGAGAGAGAGAGAGAGAGAGAGAGAGAGAGAGAGAGAGAGAGAGAGAGAGAGAGAGAGAGAGAGAGAGCACTGGAAAGGTGCCCTGACACACCTGTCCAGTATGCTACTAACTGACTCTTTCATCCTTTCTCTCTCCCCTTTATTCGCCAAATTCTGGACGGGGACGGTAATAATAATATTGATGCTGGGTAGGGGGTTAGCTAATAAAGGTTACTTCTAGCTGTATGTGTGTCTCTTAGCTACCTTGAATGAGTATGATAATGTCTCCTTTAACCATCTTCAGTAAGTGTGTTTATCTCCTCTTTAACCACCTTGGCTTAGTTTGTTTATATTTCTCTTAATTACCTTGGCTTAGTGTGATTATATATTGACTATGACTCTCGATAGATAGATAGATAGATAGATTTAAATATTTTAAAAAATTATGAAAATACCTTTTAGACTTGCAGTGTTGGAATGCTGGACTCAGGCAAATGAAGCATGAGGCTGAATTAATTTATATTTATTATTATTATTATTATTATTATTATTATTATTATTATTATTATTATTATTATTATTATTTATTATACGCCTGGTATTGCCTGCTTCTCCCTCGATTTGTCTGCTATCAGCATAGCATTAGTTGTGTCATTCATACCAAGTCTGCTGTTTCTCTGGCGTTGTCTGCTGGCTTCTGCAAGCTCCATTTTAGCAAGTGGCTATCGTAGTGATAGTGCAAAAAAAGGCTTTAGGAAGCGGTAATTTAGAGGCTGCTCGGTCTTAAGGGAACAGTTAAGCAGCTCACCACATTTTTAAGCTCCTCGTTGCTGTGTTATGCTGTTCTTTAAAGTATTAGCTGTTCCTTGTACCTTTAAGCTATTCATTAGAGTGCTTATCACAGCTTATCACTGTTCTGTGCAGTGATAAGCTGTGTTCAAAGCAGTGTTAAGCAGTGTCATGCCGTTCAATCCAGACTCAAGCTGTTGACTGAAGTTTTAACATGTTCAATACAGGGATAAGCCGTCGAAGTTTACGATTTTCATATCAATCTTAGGCTGTTCAATGCAAATTTATCTTCTTTTAATAAAGTTTGTGATGTTCGCTGCAGTGTTCAAATATTTATTACAGTTTACTATATAAAAAGGCAATGTTAAAATACCTCTTGCAGTGTTAATTAAGATATACATTTTATACTGTTCACTGCAGTGCTAAACAAGCCCTTGGAGTCGTTAATCACTGTTAGCACTGATTACATTACTCTGAGAGTGTTTTTTTTTTAATTGTGATGGCCAAGGTGCGAGGGTTTTTATTATCTACGTGGAGGAGATTCCATTTCATACTCTTGACTTTCTCTAATTCCTCTTAGTTGACGCTACCTGCTTCGCTCCCTCCTTGTCTCGTAGATTCTTAAAGCAATGTGTGAATCCTACCTCCACCGCTCCTCTGTCTGGGGCTTGGCAGTTCTTTACTTCTCTGAGGTTGAAGAAAGACTTCCTGACATCCCTGTGACTCATCTGTGTCTTAACAACCAGCTGTGTTCTCTCGCCATCTCTCTCTCTCTCTCTCTCTCTCTCTCTCTCTCTCTCTCTCTCTCTCTCTCTCTCTCTCTCTCTCTCTCTCTCGTTCCTCCCATGATTGGATTACCTCACAATCCGTGGTCTGAACAGGATCCAGTATATTACTCCCCCAAGGGGCAGCCGTGACAGTCTGTGTTAGGAAGCTGCCTTCAATCATGTGGCCAAGTCTGCTAGCTCCTTGGTCCCCTCAGATGATTATTATTATTATTTTTATTATTATTATTATTATTATTATTATTATTATTATTATTATTATTTTAGTATTATTATTATTATAAAGGGGAAACGCTAAACTCATAGTGATTATATAGCGCTTGAGTAATGAGAGGTAATTAGGTTTGATCCCAGTAAAGGGAGGACAAGTCCAATTGAATCCAGAGGCCCTCAGCAACAACTTTGTCCCCTCTCAGCTCGTTAAAGGTTTCTTTATGGTCGTTAACCGCTAATAAAACCAATTTGTTAATAATAACTCGTTACATTTCGTTACACAGGACGGCGTCATTTTCCCCGACTTTATTTAGGGAGAATGATAAACCTAAGCCCACTTTTTTCTCGTTCTCATTATAATGAATTATTAGACAATGTCTTCCTCATAGGTGATCTTTCTCAAGGCATGAGAAAAGAGCATTCTTAATGGCGTTTTGTCCTCCCTCTTTGAACGGAGTCGACCGCATCATCTACTTTCTGGGTTTTTAAAGCATTCTATTCACGGCTTATATGTAGGACCACGTCACTGCCTGTGTTGTGGGTGGGAAGGAAAGGAGAGTTTTACTGAAAATACTGTTTAAGGATAACAAAAAGATATACTGTTATATGCTTATTCGAGGAAAATTTAAGATTCGCTATGATGATTACTCGTTTGTGGGAATATTCTACGGATATTCGTGAAATATGTTTTTCAGAGAGAGAGAGAGAGAGAGAGAGAGAAAGAGAAAGAGACAGTTTCATCTAGCAGTGTGTGTGGGGGGGGGAGGAGGGGGTTCCATGGACTTTTATCCGGCTTATAAACAAACTCCAACAAAGTATTGCCCAAAAGTTCAGGTGTCTGGCGAACATATGTTTTCCTTTCTTATTACCTCTTAGGAGAAGCTGTACAAGAATAGGTTCAGTGTATCAAACTCTAGGGGCATATTTTTCACCAATAGTGGTCGCGTGTGGCGGACTTTACAAGTATACTCTTAACTGGTCAAGCATCGAGGAGTCTAGAGGTATATTTTACACTAGAATAAGTCGTGAGCCACACACAAGAAGTTTTTCCTCCGGCCAAACAACAGGAAATTTTGCCAGCATGTTTTGGAAGGGGAGGAGGAGAGTGAGGAGGAGGAGAAAGGGAAAGCTGCAAGTATATTTATCGGAGATATAAAGATATATTTTTCCCGGTTGCTTGTACCTAAGTGGCGATGTGTCCTTGATCCCTTCTTTTTTTTTTTTTGGCCTGTTACTCAAGTCAGGAAGTTATTACACGACCAATGGTTGAGGCTATACTGGTGGGGTCGATAGCGCCTTGAGCTGCAGTCATAAACAACGTACGGTAGGAGAGAGAGAAAGAGAGAGACAGAGCACAGAGAGTACATGAGGAAGTCAGATAACAGAAGACCTTAATAGTCCATGCAGAGGCTTCCCGCAGAGGACTAAGTACAGTTTAGCTGCTTCTGCTGTCTTCTAGACGGTTGAAGCAAGAATATTACAGCAGACGGTTCTCTCCGAACCCTCCCCACCCTCTCCACTTCCTTCGGCACAATGCCAACTTGAAATAGGGAGGAGGGGAATACCACACTACATTTGATAAACGGATATGAATGACTTAGAGAACAGCAACTACAACAACTACTACAGCGATTAATTTTGCAATAACACTGCTCTTAGCGTTACCACTAAGCAAATCTACTGCCAGTCACGGCTTTGTTTCCACCGCTAACACTACCATTTCTACTAATACTACCGCTAAATACTATGCCCTGGGTGGTTCATGGGCCAACTAGAAATCCTAAGTAGTTCTGGAACTGTCGTCAGAGTGTAGGTAGCCACCATCAGCTGACAGTATAGCACCTAGTCAGCAATGCTTTGTATTTAGTCAATTTCTGGCCTATTATTGGTGCGTATCTAACACGACTGAGTTGTAATAAAGTTGGTAGAATTACCGACAATATGTAAAGTAAAAGGACACAAGTGCAACTAATGTGACATTTATTGTGGCAACGTTTCGCTCTCCAGGAGCTTTATCAAGCCATTAGGCTTGATAAAGCTCCTGGAGAGCGAAACGTTGCCACAATAAATGTCACATTAGTTGCACTTGTGTCCTTTTACTTTACACACGACTGAGTTGTTTGGGTACTTAGTACTTCAGAAGAGACTCTCGCAAAGCTTTGTAACTCTAGGAAAAAAAGCGTGCTATTGAATTTCATGCTATTTTTTGCTTCACTGTGGCCATCTGCATTTTAAAACGTTTTTCTAGTATATTCAAAGTTTTGATGAGATCAGCTCGTTTTCTAAGTGAGAACACGTTGAATGCTTATAGTCATTCGTTGTATGGATTATTCCTTGAGTGAGAGAGTGAGAGAGAGAGAGAGAAGAGAGAGAGAGAGAGAGAGAGAGGAGAGAGAGAGAGAGAGAGAGAGAGAGAGAGAGAGAGAGAGAGAGAGAGAGAGAGAGAGAGAGAGAGAGAGAGAGAGTACGTATACATAAAGATAATATCAGACCTCCCGAGCTAAACTGCTCTCCAGGTACCACTGCTTATATCGAGACAACAAGTGCTGATACTGCTACTGCTGCTGCTAGTGCAATTACTACTATTACTTTCCACGTACAGCGTACGTACAGGTACAACTATCCTCTTCAAGCTGTTCGTGTACTTAGCCTTTTATGATTATTCTTTGATTCGGAAATAAACGCCATTTATCCCCTGTCTTTATACCCTCACGTGATCTTCTTCAGTACCTTACACCAAAAAAAATCCTGGGATTTATCCAAGATAAATCTCCTTAATGTCTCCCACGGTAACATCAGAGATACCGGGGTCACCACGATAAGCGTCAAAGAGGGAGAAGAACTAACCGACCGAAGGAGTGCAGGAGCTGCTACTACTACTACCGCTGCTACTGCTACTACTACTACTACTACTACAACTACTACTTCTACTACTGCTACTTACTGTTACTACTACTACTGCTACTACTATTATTATTACTACTACTACTACTACTACCACTACTACTACTACTTACTATTAATACTACTACTGCTACTACTATTATTACACCTACTACTGCTACTATTACTACTACTACTGTTATTACCACTACTACTATTACTACTATTACTACTACTGCTACTATTACTACTACTACTATTACTACTACTACTACTACTACTACTATTACAGCATTTTCTACTTTTCCTCCTGCCTCTCCTGTATTAATTTCTCTAGAGCTTTTTGCTCCTCCTTTTTCTCCTCTTCTCCTCCTCCTTTTTCTCCTCTTCTCCTCCTCCTTCTCCTTTTTCTCCTCTTCTCCTCCTCCTCCATCAACCCCCTCCTGCTGGCACCCTCGCACCGTCTTACCATAACCTTAGAAAATGTATCTGGCGACAATCTCTCGCTCCACGGAACCTAGAGAGGTTCGTGTTCTTTATCGTGGCCTCGCTGAGTGACCTCGGAAGAGGCCAGTCTTAGTAAAGAGGCACGGGAGTGAAAGTTCTAATCTTTGCAGATTTCGAAGGGAGGGGAAGGAACAAGGACAGGGACTTGGAAGTCAAGTTTAAACCTCTCAAAGTTTGAAAGTAAAGAAACAAATAGTTGCAAGTTTGAAAGGAACCGTAAATAAGAAGAGCTTTAGAAAGGGACTGATTACTTTATCATCTGAATATAATTCTGCAAGGCTGAGGGGACCGATTACTTCCTCATCTACAGTCTAAAGTTTAACTCCCTTTATTGTATTGAAATATAACAAATTCTGAGTATAGAAGCCAAAAATACAAAAAAAAAAAAAATCTAAAACAGAAGAGGGGAAAGTTTAAAACCCGAAATAAGAAGAATTTTAAAAAGGGAAAAAAAATAAAGGTTAAACAAATCATTGCAAACGTAATTCTCTTATTCACCTAACAGTAAGTAGGACCTAGTACCTAACAGACTGTTGTGGGTGGCATCCTGGAGGAATGAAGGGTAGTATACCTTATAGGTGGGCTTTTCTATGCGCTGAGGTAAGATAACAGCTCTTAGCTTGTAAATTAGACGAGGTAGGATAACAGCTCTAAGCTTGTAAATTACCAGAGGTAAAATAACTCTTAGCTTGTAAATTACTTGAGGTAGAAAACAGCTCTAAGCTTGTAAACGAATTGATATTGGATAACAACACTTAACTTGTAAATGAGATAGGATTAGATTCCAGTTTAACCTGTAAACTAATAAGGGCAAAAGTAGCAAGGAAGAGGACCTCTTACCAGAGGCGCGTTTACTTAACACTTCTTCAGAGTGCAGACACTGTACTTGCCATCTCCAAGACTCAAGTCCGGCCTGCCGATTTCCCTGAATCCCTTCATAAAAGTTACGCTGCTCACACTCCAACAGCACGTCAAGTCCTAAAAACCATTTGTCTCCATTTACTCCTATCAAATACGCTGATGCATGCTTGCTGGAAGTCCAAGCCCCTCGCACACTAAACCTCCTTTACCCTCTCCCTCCAACTTTTCCTAATAATAATAATAATAATTATAATAGCAGCAATAATAATAATAATAATAATAATAATAATAATAATAATAATAATAATAACAGTAATAATAATAATAATAACAGTAATAATAATAATAGTGAAAACATTAATAATAATAATAATAATAATAATATTAATAATAATAATAATAATAATAATAATAATAATAATAATAATAATAATAATAATAATAATAATAATAATGATTGGTGAAGTGCAAAAGGAGAGCTAAGGAAAGAATGGGTGAGACTTCATCAGCGCATTTTGCTAAGAATATGAAGCAGTTTTGGAGAGAGATTATCAAGCTGAGAAAACCTGGGTAGTAAATGGACTTGGCAGTTAAAAACGAAAGAGGGAAGAGGTTAAATGGGGGAGGGGGGGAGAGTATACTGGGAGTTGTTAAATGCTGATGATAAAAAGGCGGTTTGTGATATCATGCACTGGGGAGAGAGAAATGATATCTGGTAGGAGGATGGAAGAGTCTGTGGTGAATGTTGGGAAAAGTGCGTGAGGCAGTGGGTAAATGAAAGGTGGTAAAGCAGCTGGGACAGATGGTAGTAACACCGAGATGCTAACGTTGACGCATAAAAAAACAAGCTGATAAGAGTAACAAAAATCATAGACAATGGAAATCTGGACAGGAGAGTGAAAGGAGGTATTATGGAGGAAGTAAATGTGTTGAGATATATTTGAGAATGATAGTGTCAGTAGATGGGTCAGTGAAAGACGAGGTGAACCGTGGGATAGACGGAAGGGGAGAAAAGATAGGTGTGTTCAGGCGTTTGTAGAGAGGAAGAGGTTTATCTATCGATGAAAAAGGGAAAATGCACTAGTGCATAGTGGTACCAGCACTGCTGTATGGATATGTTACATGGGTCAGAGGCAGCAGTGTATAGCGGTACCACCACTGCTGTATGAGTGTGTTACATGGGTCAAAGGCAGCAGTGTATAGTGGTACCAGCACTGCTGCATGGGTGTTACATGTGTCAAAGGCAGCAGTGTATAGTGGTACCAGCACTGCTGTATGGGGTGTTACATGGGTCAAAGGCAGCAGTGTATAGTGGTACCACCACTGCTGTATGGGGTGTTACATGTGTCAAAGGCAGCAGCGTATAGTGGTACCACCACTGCTGTATGGGGTGTTACATGGGTCAGAGGCAGCAGTGTATATTGGTACCACCAGTGCTGTATGGGTGTTACATGGGTCGAAGGCAGCAGTGGGCTAGTAAGGCAGTACACGAAGAATTTCCTCTTACTCAGAATTCCTAAAATAAGTTTCCCATGAATATAATGTCTGTTACCATCATCTTCCCCAGTTGAAATATACGATGTGCAGAACCAAATAATTATGTATAGACTACGTTCCGCTCTGAAGAGAACTTTATCAAGCTGTATAGTGAATCTTGCTCTTTAAATAAAGGTTTGCTGTGCACATAATGACTTTCTACCAAACATGTTGGCCATTCTTGCCTCTGAGATCAGCATCTCTGCTGGCTCCAGCCTGCCTGAAGCTAGGAGATAAAGGATGACATCTACAATGGCTTAGTAACTTTGCCGAGACTGTATGTGCGCTCTTACATTTCCACTTAAGGTAAATTACAGATAAGTGAAGAACGTTTAAGAAGGTTAGTCAGACTGAGAAAGGTAGGA
>NC_069450.1:22128490-22130990 GCF_026875155.1 Cherax quadricarinatus
TTAAAATCTATCAGCTACATTATGTTCATTTAGTTTGTTTGTAACCAGTGAACCATCAGTGAGGGATAGTTTAATATTTGAACGATAGATTGAAGCAAACTCTCTCTGTATATTCACTGAGAGATACAAATCTCTCGGTGGATATACACAGTAAGTATATACACGGTGTATATAGTTACTATGACATATACATCTCTCGTATCACCAATATTTAACGTTTCGAGAGGTATTTCAACTTTTCGACAGTTTATTTCCCATTTTGCTACTGTGCTTAACGTTTCACGTTTTACCCCAACGTTTCATCAGTTACTCAATGTTCGATCATTTTTTTTTCATCGTTTAAACAATATAGTCAACGTTTTTGACTCTTCATTAATTGTTTTCATTGTTTAGTCAACGTTTTAGCATCGATTTCTTTTAACGTTTTGTTAGTTTAAGCATTTTAACTAACGTTCCGAGAGGCTAGTCAACGTTTCGACAGATTATTAGACGTTGAGGAAGGACAGAGGAACAGGAAGAGTTGGGGAAAGACTGGAAAGAGGAGCTGGAAATGACACGTCGAGAAAAGCCGGCTCTATTGGTCCAGCAGTAAGGAAACGATTTTACCAAAAGATGTTGTCACGATGGTATCAGGAGAGAGAGAGAGAGAGAGAGCATAAGAAAGGAAGAGCACTGCAGCAGGCCTACCGGCCCATAGTTGACAGGTTCTTGTCAAACCCAGCTCATTTTATCAATGTTACCCAAGGAATAAGCTTTGATAACCCCAAGTGCAAGAGAGAGAGAGAGAGAGAGAGAGAGAGAGAGAGAGAGAGAGAGAGAGAGAGAGAGAGAGAGAGAGAGAGAGAGAGAGAGAGAGAGAGAAAGAGAGAGGACTCACAATTCCGACATGGAAAAGGAGGGTCATTGGAAAACTATCATGAAGATTTAATAAGGAAGCAATCAGTAAATCCTCTTTGACTCAACACTGCTACTGTTACTGTTGCTGTCACTAAGACTGTTGCTAATTCTGCTGTCACTACTACTGCTACTGTTGCTGCTGTCGCTACTACTGTTATTGCTGCTGTCGCTACTACTGTTGCTACTTCTGCTGTCGCTACTACCATTACTGTTGCTGCTGACGCTACTACTGTTACTGCTGCTGTCGCTACTACTGTTACTGCTGCTGTCGCTAATACTGTTATTGTTACTGTCGCTACTACTGTTATTGTTACTGTCGCTACTATTGTTATTGCTGCTGTCACTGCTACTGTCATTGCTGCTGTCGCTACCACTGTTATTGCTGCTGCCAATACTACTGTTACTGCTACTGTCGCTACTACTGTAATTGCTGCTGTCGCTACTACTGTTACTGCTACTGTCGCTACTACTGTTACTGCTACTGTCGCTACTACTGTTATTGCTGCTGGCGCTACTACTCCTATTGCTGCTGTCGCTACTACTGTTACTGCTACTGTCGCTAATACTGTTACTGCTACTGTCGCTACTACTGTTATTGCTACTGTCGCTACTACTGTTATTGCTACTGTCGCTACTACTGTTACTGCTACTGTCGCTACTACTGTTATTGCTGCTGTCGCTACTACAGTTGCTACAGCTAATACTAATACTGATACTAAAGAACTACTTACCATTTAAGATAAAGACTTACTGAAGAAGGTAGACAGAATCAAGAAACATTATGGAGTCATACACTAAACACTATTCAATGCAATTGGTAACACCTGTCCTCGTAACAGGTCACGACGACCTTATTGATGGGGAGTGTGGAGTGAGGCAGCCTTTTCTACCATAATTTAGCGTCGTACAGTCGAGTAATGTATCGTTGCTTCTGAATAATGAATAAGACACATGTGCAATACATAGATACCTTGCCGAAATGTTCCTCATGCACAACCGGTTTCATCAGTCGAGTGCAAGAGATTATTACACTGGAGGCAGTAGAAGTGGAAAGCTAATTTTGAGGTGATCAGTCCCTCAGCATCGACAGAAGGTGGTTAGCCCCAGAGAATGCAAACTTTAAAAAGAGAGCAAGAAGAATTTAAGAACTATCCCTGAAATGATTTTTCTTTCAAAAACAATTAGAGATATTAATGTTATTTGCAGTAGGAGAGTTCAGTTTAGTCTCCGCATCATTTCCTATTAAATCTCTTTGCAAGAATATCAGAATGTTGAAAGTTGATCAAAATCTCCTTAGATTTACATAAAAAGAGTTATGCCAGAGTGAGACTCCTGCAGACAGCTGCTCGTCTTGTGGTGTAATAACTCTCATCTAGCCGTTAGCTGCGACAATTTGGCCTTGTACCACGACAGTAGATCCACCTACGTCTTCTGTATTTAAATCTCTATTGAAATGACATGCCCAACCAGTTAATGGTGAAGTGACGGATTAATTACGTTCCGCTGTCCAATACCTAGTTTAAAAACCCGGGAGGGGATTAGAGGCAGGTAGTCCAAGAGAGTGGTACACACTTAAGGTGAGAGAGAATTGTGCCATTTAGAG
>NC_069450.1:22135990-22168490 GCF_026875155.1 Cherax quadricarinatus
GCCATTCTTCTCTGTACTGGACTGAGGAAGCCTTTGCATCAACATAACATTTACGCTACTTAGGCGGTTTGTTCCACTCCTTAACAACCACATTGTCAATCCCTTGCTTTCATACAGGTTTTTTAAACAGTATATATAATATATTTATTTTCACCAAGAGATTTCATGAAATCTTATGCGTGTAATAAATGCGGAATTAACAGTTTGCTTGTTGGGAGATCTTAAAAGTCGTGTTTACATTTGCTAGTTTATCGTATACCGTCGCGTTTATCCTTTTATGTGTGCAGTAAAAAAGGTAGTAAATGCCGACACCTTGAGAGGAAATAGACGTAAAAGCATCAGTTTACGAAGTCTCTGTACTGGGTCCTGCATTACCTCACATATGTGATTAAATGCTCAACATTTTCATTAAAGGGGTTCTAAGTGTTTACACTCGTGTAAATTACCAGGGAGTGTTAACGAGACAGGTTAAGTGTGATCCCTGTATTTTTCCTTTTATTTCTAACCTTTGACTTACCTGTGGTCCATATTGAGGGCTCCTGTACCCTCGCAATAAAACCTGAGGTCAGGCTTCCTTACTGACCGCCTGATCAATCAGGCAATTTCAGAAAAGTGGCCTGAGGGTTACACAACCATCACAGCCTGGCTGCAGGTAATGATCCAATTTCCCCTTGAAACTTTCCACTGTCGTTCTGGCAGTATTTCTTACATCTGCTGGACCATGGATACTGACACAGTATTTTCTAATTGGTAATTTATTGCCCTTCCTTTTCTCTATGTTTATTCTCAACTTCTTCCCTTATCTCCCTCCCCATTAAGTTGTTAGTGTGTAGATTTGGTAAATGGTTTTGAAAACCAACAAGTCGAAGACTGAGACACTTATGTATGGGTTTCTTTACTGAGGAAACGTATCACCACACAGTGGTTTTATCAGTCTAGTGGCTTTATTAGTCCAGTGGCTTTATCAGTCCAGTGGCTTTATCAGTCCAGTGGCTTTATCAGTCCAGTGGCTTTATCAGTCCAGTGGCTTTATCAGTCCAGTGGCTTTATCAGTCCAGTGGTTTTATCAGTCCACTGGATTTATCAGTCCAGTGGCTTTATCAGTCCAGTGGCTTTATCAGTCCAGTGGCTTTATCAGTCCACTGGATTTATCAGTCCAGTGGCTTTATCAGTCCAGTGGCTTTATCAAGTCTAGTGGCTTCATCAGTCCAGTGGCTTTATCAGTCCACTGGCTTCATCAGAAAGGTATTGGACTGATGTAGCCACTGTGTGGCGAAACGTTTCTTCAGTAAAGATTCCCATATATTGTGTGTATACAGGAGACGTAACCCTTAAGTGTTTTCCATGTATATATATTCAGGTATATCTCTCTCTCTTCGTTCCAAAGATAACGTTCAAAGTGTTTTAGACGTTCCCAGTAGTTTAAAAGAGCCTCGTTTCTTCCTCGCTATTAGGTTCAATGAGTCAGTTTCATGTGGTTTATTCTTTTCGACTAGCGGATAGAGGATCGAGCCTTCAAAGTTTCTTGCGCTAGATAACTCACACGAGTATTTTATTTTACATAAAGTAAAAAATTTCCTACACGACTTAGGAATTAGCATACACACACACGCACGCACGCACGCACACACACACACACACACACCACACACACACACACACACACACACACACACACACACACACACACACACACACACACACACACACACACACACACACACACACACACACACACACACACACACACACACACACACACACACACACACACACACACACACACACAGGAATCATTCAGGACCCTGTACACCGTGTACGTTAGGCCCATATTGGAGTATGCGGCACCAGTTTGGAACCCACACCTAGCCAAGCACGTGAAGAAACTAGAGAGAGTGCAAAGGTTTGCAACAAGACTAGTCCCAGAGCTAAGAGGTATGTCCTACGAGGAGAGGTTAAGGGAAATCAACCTGACGACACTGGAGGACAGGAGAGATAGGGGGGGACATGATAACGACATACAAAATACTGAGAGGAATTGACAAGGTGGACAAAGACAGGATGTTCCAGAGATTGGACACAGTAACAAGGGGACACAGTTGGAAGCTGAAGACACAGATGAATCACAGGGATGTTAGGAAGTATTTCTTCAGCACAGAGTAGTCAGTAAGTGGAATAGTTTGGGAAGCGATGTAGTGGAGGCAGGATCCATACATAGCTTTAAGCAGAGGTACGATAAAGCTCACGGCTCAGGGAGAGTGACCTAGTAGCGATCAGTGAAGAGGCGGGGCCAGGAGCTCGGAACTCGACCCCCGCAACCTCAACTAGGTGAGTACAACACACACACACCAAACAAACACACACACACACACACACACACACACACACACACACACACACATACAACACACACACACACACACACACACACCCCACACACACACACACACACACACACACACACACACACACACACACACACACACACACACACACACACACACACACACACACACAGAAGATGGACAAAGACAGGATGTTCCAGAGATGGGACACAAAAACAAAGGGGTCACAATTGGAAGTTGAAGACTCAGATGAATCACAGAGACATTAGGAAGTATTTCTTCAGTCTGGAAAGTGATGTAGTGGAGGCAGGATCCGTACATAGCTTTAAGAAGAGGTATGATAAAGCTCATGGAGCAGGAAAAGTGACCCGGTAGCGACCAGTAAAGAGGCGGTTCCAGGAGCTATGACTCGATCCCTGCAACCACAACTAGGTGAGTACAAACATGTATACACCCATACAGAACACAGTACATTTTTAAATAAATAATTTATCATAAGCATACATTAGAAATTAACAAACATTATCAGTTTAAAAAAAGTGAAAATGCGAAAAGAAAAGCTAAAGAAAAATTAGCTAAAAAGAAGTATTTGTATATAGACGAGTTAATAGCAGGTCTGTGTTTTATTATTTTTTGGAGAGAAATTAAATCTAGGTGTCTTATGTGAGAGAGAAAGCGAACAGTGCTTTCTGTAGGAGTGAAGAAAGATGGGGAAGAGATTGGGAAAAGAGGAAGAGGGAGGTGAAGGAGATGGATAGGGAATAGGTGAGAAAAGAAACAGGAAAATGATGGATAGGGAGTGAGAGAAAGAGGGAGTGAGGGCTAGAGGGAGGGAGAGAGTGAGGGAGAGAGCAAAGGAGAGAGTGAGGGAGAGAGGTTATCTCCTGGGGCCTCGTCAGCCAGACTTTCTCACTCGGGAAAGTTATGACTGGAGGAATAATCAGCTCTGTCGTTTACTGCCAGCCGTGTCTCCTACTGGTGAGAGAGAGAGAGAGAGAGAGAGAGAGAGAGAGAGAGAGAGAGAGAGAGAGAGAGAGAGAGAGAGAGAGAGAGAGAATAACACCACAACACATCAGGTTTAAAACAAACAAAACTCATGACCCAATTCCTTCAGATTCTCTTATCAAATAAAGGAACGAAACAAATTCATAATGTTTTATGTAAACATGAAACTCTTGTTAGGTAACAGGCGGTATATCCCATCAAATGCACGAAGTTCATTAAGGCTGCGTGTAACCTATATACCACCAGTTCAGTATATATATACACAGAGAGACACGGTTTTACACACACACACACACACACACACATAATATATATTATTATATATATATATATATATATATATATATATATATAAATATATATTCAATAAGTCGGTCGCCTCCCACCGAGGCAGGTGACCCAAAAAAAGGAAAGAAAATCCCCAAAAAGAAAATACTTTCATCATCATTCAACACTTTCACCACACACAACACATTATCACTGCTTTTGCAGAGGTGCTCAGAATACAACAGTTTAGAAGCATATACGTATAGAGATACCAACATATCCCTCCAAACTGCCAATATCTAATATATATATATATATATGATATATATATATATATAATATATATATATATATATATAATATATATTACTTATAATGAACAAAATTACCAACTCACACTGATTAACTACCACTGCAGCCACTTCCAACCCCACGAACAAACCCCCAAACGTTGTGTAACTACCAATTCAAACAACTAATTACCAATTAAGCTTCCCGTGACACGAAGAGGGCAATTTCCTACCAGGTGTCAACACAAAACTAAAATTTACCGAACTTGTGTTGGCCGCTGACTTGTGGTCATTAAATACATCTCGTAAACGAGCGGCTAATTGGGCCAAATGGGAGTCATTAATTATGCAGGTAATATTAATAAGTATCCCTGACTTGGCCTGATTTATATAATGAACAGCTGATGGTATAATAATGAAGACTGAAAATTACTGTACAGAAAATGAATAATCGAAGCTTTCAGCTATGTTAATTAACGCCATTGAAGTATAATAATAATAATAATAATAATAATAATAATAATAATAATAATAATAATAATAATAATAATAATAATAATAATGATGATGAGATCCTACGAACGATTGTTTATAGTACTTGCGTTACAATAACCACACTATCCTAGGCTATCCCAACCTATCCTAGCCTATCCCACACTATCATAGGCTATCTCAGCCTTTCCCAGCCCATCCCACACTATCATAGGCTATCCCAGCCTATCCCACACTATCAAAGGCTATCCCAGCCTATCCCAGCCTATACACACTATCATAGGCTATCCCACACTATCCAAGCCTATCCCACACTATCATAGACTATCTCAGCCTATCCCAGAATATCCCAGCCAATCCCACACTATCATAGCCTATCCCGCTCTATCCCAGCCTATCCCACATTATCATAGGCTATACTAGCCTATCCCACACTATCCTAGCCTATCTCACACTATCATAGGCTATCCTAGCCTATCCCACACTATCATAGGCTATCCTAGCTTAACCCACACTATCATAGGCTATCCCACATTATCATAGGCTCTCCCACACTATCATAGGTTATCCCACATTATCCTAGGCTATCCCACACTATCCTAGGCTATCCCACGCTAACATAGGTTATCCCACATTATCATAGGCTATCCCACACTATCCTAGCCTACCCCACACTATCATAGGCTATCCTAGCCTATCCAACACTATCATAGGCTATCCCACACTATCATAGGCTCTCCCACACTATCATAGGTTATCCAACATTATCCTTTGGCTATCCCACACTATCATAGGTTATCCCACACTATCCTAGGCTATCCCACACTATCTTAGGCTATCCCACACTATCATAAACTATCCTACACTATCCTAGCTTATCCCACACTATTCTAGGCGATCGTACAGTATCCTAGGCTATCCCATACTATCATAGGCCATCTCACACTATCCTAGGCTATCCCACACTATCCTAGGTTAACCCACACTATCATAGGCTATCCCACACTATCCTAGGCTATCCCACGCTATCCTAGGTTATCCCACACTGTCGTAGGCTATCCCACACTGTCATAGACTGTCCCACACCATCATAGGCTATCCCACACTATCCTAGGCTATCCCACACTATCATAACCTATCCCACGCTATCCTAGGCTATCCCACACTATTCTAGCCTATCCTACACTATCCTAGGCTATCCCACACTATCATAGGCTATCCCACACTATCCTAGGCTATCCCACACTATTCTAGGCTATCCCACACTATCCTAGGCTATCCCACACTATCATAGGCTATCCCACACTATCCTAGGCTATCCCACACTATTCTAGGCTATCCCACACTATCCTAGGTTAACCCACACTATCACAGGCTATCCCACACTATCCTAGGCTATCCCACACTATCCTAAGCTATCCCACACTGTCGTAGGCTATCCCACACTGTCATAGACTGTCCCACACCATCATAGGCTATCCCACACTATCCTAGGCTATCCCACACTATCATAACCTATCCCACGCTATCCTAGGCTATCCCACACTATTCTAGGCTATCCCACACTATCCTAGGCTATCCCACACTATCATAGGTTATCCCACACTATCCTAGGCTATCCCACACTATTCTAGACTATCCCACACTATCCTAGGCTATCCCACACTATCATAGGCTATTCCACACTATCTTAGGCTGTCCCACACTACCCTAGGTTATCCCACACTATCCTAAGCTATCCTACACTATTCTAGGTTATCCCACACTATCATAGGCTATCCCATACTATCCTAGGCTATCCCACACTATTCTAGGCTATCCCACACTATCCTAGGTTAACCCACACTATCATAGGCTATCCCACACTATCCTAGGCTATCCCACACTATCCTAAGCTATCCCACACTGTCGTAGGCTATCCCACACTGTCATAGACTGTCCCAACATCTGGCTATTAATTCTACACCCATTATTCTTAAACATTCATTATCCATCTATTCGTTTCTTTATCTTACAAACATTCATTTTCTTTCTTACCAGAATGACACATATTCATTACAGCGTCATTATTTAACAACTTCTCATATTCGTGCAAAGATTTCTATCCACGAATTTTCAACTGTTTACCAATAAAAAAACTGCACCAAGATCGAGAAAACAAATCGAAGAAAATTCTCGGAAAAGCTCGGAGTCAGTTGGCTTTTTTATCAAATTTGAGGTTTCTGACGTTTATTCCAAAACAATCATACATTTATCTCTCTGATATCATGTTGGTTTTTCTTTTTCTTTTAAACGCAGGGGTTTGAAAAATATATCCGAATTTTGGATGAGATTGAAAAATTTTTATCAATCTGAAAATTAATTTTGGATATGAGAAACTGGGGGAAGATGTATGGGTGGTGTGGTTGTTTGGGGGTGGTGGTGGTGGTGGTGTGGGTGTAGTAGTGGTGGTGGTTTGGGGGTTGTGGTGGTGTGGTGGTAGGGGTGTGGTGGTGTGTGGTTGGTGTGGTTTGGGTTTTTGTTGGGTTTTTGTTTGTGGTGTGGGGTGGTGGGGTTGGTGGTGTGTGGTGTGGGTGGTGGTGTGTGGTGGGGGTGTGGTTTGGGGGTTTTGGTTGTTGTTGTTGTTGTGGTTGTGGTGGTGGTTGTGGTGGTGGTGTGGTGGTGGGTTTGGGTGGTTGGGGTGGTGTGGTGTTGTGGTGGTTTGGTTTGTTGTTGTTGTGTTGTTGTGGGGGGTGTGGGGGTGTGGTGTGGTGGTGGTGGGTGGTGGGTGGTGGTGGTGGTGGTGTGGGGTGGTGTGGTTTGTGGGGGTTTTTTGGGTTTTTGTTGTTTTGTGGAGTGTGGGGTGGTGGGTGGTGGTGGTGGTGTGGTGGGGGTGTGGTGGTTTGGGGTGGTGGTGGTGGTGGGTGGGGGGTGGTGGGTGGTTGGGTGGTTTTTGTTGTTTTGTTGTTTTGGGGTTGTGGTGTTTGGGGGTGGTGTGGTGGGGGTGTGGTGTGTGTGGTGGTTGTGGTGGTTTTGGTTGTTTGTTTTGTTTTGTGGTGGTTTGGGGGGGATGGTGGGGGTGGTGGTGGGGGTGGTGGTGGTTTGGTGGGTTGTTTGTTGTTGTGGGGGTGGTGGTGGTGGTGGTGGTGGTGGTGGTGGTGGTGGTGGTGGTGGTTTGGGGTGGGGGTGGTGGGTGGTGGGGGTGGTGGGTAGTAGTGGGGTGGGTGGTGGTTGTGGTGGTGGTGGGGGTAGTGGTGGTGGTGGTGGTTGTGGGGGTGGTGGTGGTTTGGTTGGTGTTGTTGTTGGGTTTTTGTGGGGTGGTGGGGTGGTGGTGGTGTGGGGTGGTGGGGTGGTGGTGGTGGTTGGTGGTGGTGGTGGGGGGTGGTGGTGGTGGGGTGGGTGGTTGTGGTGGTGGGGGTGGTGGTTTTGGTTGTGTGGTGGTGGTGGTGGGGGTTGGGGGGTTGTGGTGGTGGTGGGGGTGGTGGTGGTGGTGGTGGGTGGTGGTGGTTTGGGGGTGTGGTGGGTGGTGGTGGTGGTGGTGGTGGTGGTGGTGGTGTGGTGATGGTGTGTGGTGTGTGGTGGTGGTGGTTGTGGTGTAGTGTGGTGTGGTGAGTTGGTGGTGGTGGTGGTGGTAGAGGGTTGGTGGTGGTGGTGGTGGTGGTTTGGTGGGTGTAGTGGTGGTGGTGGTGGGTGGTGGTGGTGGTGGTGTGGTGTGGTGTGGTGGGTGGGGTGTGAGGTGGTGTGGTGGTGGTGGATGGTGGTGGTGATGGTGGTGGTGGTGGTGGTGTGGTGGTGGTGGTTGGTAGTGGTGGTGGTGGTGGTGGTGGTGGTGGTGGTGGTGGTGGTGTGTGGTGGTGGTGGTTTTGGTTTGTGGTGGTGGTGGTGGTTGTGAGTGATGATGTTGGTGGTGGTGGTGGTTGGTGGTGTGTGGTGGTGGTGGTGGTGTGGTGTGGTGGTGGTGGTTGTGGTGGTGGGTGGTGGTGGTGGTGTGGTGGTGGTGGTGGTGGTGGTGGTGGTGAGTGGTGGGTTGTGGTTGGGGTGGTGGTGGTTGTGGTGATGGTGGTGGTGTGTGGTGGTGGTGGTGGGGGTGTGGTGTGGTGGTGGTGGTTGTGGTGGTGTGGTGGTGGTGGTGGTGGTGGTGGTGGTGTGGTGGTAGTGGTAGTTGTGGTGGTGGTGGGGTGGTGGTTGTGGTGATGGTGGTGGTAGTTGGTGGTGGTGGTGGTAGTGGTGGTGGTAGTGATAGTAGTGGTGGTGGTGATGGTGGTGGTGGTGATCTGGCACCTGGTAACGTATCTTCACCAGGTGCCAGATCAACCAGGCTGTTATGGATATATGGGGCAGCGGGCCTCCAGCAGAAACAGCCTGGTTGACCAGGCAAGCACCAGACGAACCTGGCCCAGAGAGTAGAGAAACTCCCGAAACTCTTCAAAAGTGTATCAAAGGTAAAGGTGGTGGTGACTGATTGACAGAAACGACATTTCGGTCAATCCTGTACCATTATCAAGCTTCAATTGAGAGAGAAAAAGGTTATATAAGCGGAAGAGAGATCAGCTGAGGAGGTTACAAAGTCAAATGAAGCTTTGTATTCTGGAGCCTGAAGCGTTATTGATAATGTACTGAGGAAGGCTTCGACTGGAACACTTCCTGCAACACTTCTTACAACACATCCTCAAATAATTTCTACTACACTTCTTGCGACACTTCCTCCAGCACTTCTTGTAACAATTCTTCCAGCACTTTTTCCAACACTTCGCAAAACACTTCCTCTAACACATCGTTCCAAACTTCCTCCAAAACTTACTCCACCACTACCTCCAACACATACTCCAAGACATCCTCCCCCCCCCCTCCTTCATCACCAGTACCTACATATCTCATTCTGCACCCCATCTTCCACCCCCTTCCTTTCATCCTCCCCTAACCCCCCACCCTCACCAACACCCAATTATCTCCCTCCAGCAACACCTGCCAGATCTTCCACAAATCCTCCTGCGATGTAATCCCTCACGAGATTTCGTCTGGATTAATTCCTGTGAGGACATGAGGAACCTTGGCGTTGTGTCCGTCGTGTTGTTGATGATATTAATGAGGCCTTCGGAGGGTATGATGCCAGGGAAGGACTCGTGGTTCAAGCACATGGAGCTGCTCTAAATTTCCTTGGATCAAACGTGATTACCTTCAAGTCCCCAGGTGTTGTTTGATCCACACTAATTCTTTCAAATGATCTTAATGATAGTAATGACGAAAGTTGGATTTTTGTTCACACCATTGTAAGAGGTCCAAGTGCTGGATTTTGAGTCCATGTACAACAAATATGGGAAGGCACAGTTCACGAACAGCTGAAAGAATAGGTATGAACGGCCCACGAGAACAGGGAGAGAAACCAGCAACTGGAAGCGTAAATCGGCACACACACACACACACACACACACACACACACACACACACACACACCACACACACACACACCCCACACACACACACACACAAACACACACACCACACACCACCACCCACACCACACAGTCCCTAGGCAACCAGAATACCAACTACAATTTGTATAAATGGACTTTTATCAAGACTGATGAGCTAAATACATCGACTCCAGGCTGAGGGACTGAATAACTCAAATTCCTCCTCCACCTCCTCCTCCTCATCTTCCACCGATCTCTTTATTGGACTGAAGAAACCACTGGCTGGTGAAACGTTCCCAGAATAAAGATACCTAAATGTGTTACACAAGAGTCTAATTTATCTACCACTACAATGGCAAGTCGTACCCTGTACTTCCCTCTCAGGATTTCACCAACTCTTTAAACCACTTAAATCCCCTCCCACGAGACTTCAAGAAAAGGGGCTTCTCCAGGTTGATACCTTTCCTAATCCAAGTACAGCGTGAAGGAGAAATGGAAGAGAAGTCAAACCCGGAGATGATGGAGATTCTGTTTGCGAAATTCATTAATGTAGAGGAGAAATTTGTATTGTTCCTAAGAATGAATAAGTAAAAAGAAGAAATGGAAAAGCCACTGGCTTATCCATAGATTTATATCTAGGAGTGCCAGATCATGGCACTCAAACAAAACATGAACGTATCATGGTAACAAAATTGAAAGTTATACATAACCAGATCAGAAGGGAGATGATTATAAAGAATGAAGTCATAAGGAAAATTAAAGAAAAAACTTATTAAGAAAATGGCCAGAGGATCTGCGAGGAGCTGAGCAGACAGTTCAAAAAGGTATTCACTGTAGAGTCAGGGATGTCAACGGAGAGAAGAAAGGACAGAGAGGATAACAACGAAGACAGGAAAACATCCTCACATTTGAGAATTATGTAGCAAAATTGCAGGGAAGGTTAGATTCATTATAAAGGAATCTAATACTATATCTCTGTGAGTTATGAAAGAAGCAACAGAAGCACTATTTGCACCACAAACAAAAGTCTTCTAAATGTCTATTCCAGAATCTCCTGTTCCCCAAGATTCTACTTCCTTGCCTTCTTCCTCATTTCTTTAGTGCATCTATCATGATACTCAACTTCCTGAAGTGGTTGCGACTACCTCCTCCTCCACCTCGTCCTCCTCCTCCTCCTAGCTTATCAATGAATGTCTTGGGTCTGGGTTCTCCACAGCCTCTTGAGATGAATGAACGAATCTGCTAAAAAATACGAAAAACAACATATGTAATGTAACAAATATAATGTATCGATAAAGAACAAAAGGCACAATATCGTGACTGGAACAATACACAAATAACACGCACATAGGAGAGAGAATCTTACAACGACGTTTCGGTTCGACTTGGACCATTTACAAAGTCACACTAATATTAGAACAAGGTCACAGACAAGACTCATTGAACTACAGACCTTTTCCATGGCAGCCATACTGTCCACGAAAATCGAAAAGATAATCAGATTGGATAATGCGCAAGCACCTGAAGAACGAAGAACTGATATAGACAGCCATTTTAGATTTAAAGGATAAAAGTCCTGTCTTATAAACACACTCGAGTTCTGTTCCAGAGTGACAGAGAAAAATAAGCGAAGAGAAGGTTAGATGGACTGCATATTTCTGGAATGTAAAAAAGGCATTTGTTTCTGTACCACACCAGAGACTGATTCACAAAATAGACGAGCAAGATAGAAAGAAACGTAAAAGATTCTATCTTATTTTCCGGCATATAAGACTCGCTATTTTTTTCCACAGAAAGTCTTCAAAAATTACCCTGTGCCTTATATGCTCAAGGTCAAGGTTTGGGTTAGGCTTCAGCGTAAAGTAAGAGAGTAACCCTTGAAAATGATTACTGATTTACCGTTTTGATAATTCTGTCGTGCGCCTTATATGTCGAAAAACAAGCTATTTAGCAGCACGGAAAAATAAAGAAGAAACAAGCTGGTGAAACTAGGACAACCGCAGCTCACCATGTATATCAGTAGCAAAATACATCCGACAAGAATGCGAATGGAAAACAATATGTGGTTTATGGCATTTACTGAGACGTTTCGTTATCAGGGTCGAAACATCTCCATAATAGGTGTTATAAACTACACATTGTGTCTTATTCAAACAAATATTCCTCGATATGCAACACATGCCTTATCTCCCTGAATAAAAGAGTGCTGATGCTCAATTCTGATTTTGTTTAAAGACTCTTATTGACAAGCTCAATACTTCATTACCTGTGAAGTCTGTAGACACCGATGAAGTTATTGAAGAATTATGAAAGAAAGGTAGAAGAGAACATACGTGAATAACAAGAAACTTACGAACAAATAAATGAAACAGGTGTGCGATATGTACATAAAATCTCCTCTTTGAAGTGACTCTGTTTGACTTCTGAAGTGGAGTGTCTAGTTGAAGATCGTTTAACCCTAGTTTAGATAAAACGTGTTTATGTTTTACCTTTGCTCAGGCTGTGATGTTGCTTTGTTTCACAGCAAGAAGAGGGCTGTTTATCAGCGTTTTAGTTGTTGAAATTGAGACCAGTAATAGTAGTAGTAGTAATAGAAGTAGTAGAAGTAAGAGTGATAGTAGTGGTAGAAGAAGTAGTAGTAGCAATAGTATAAGTAATAGCAATAGTATAAGTAGTAGTAGCAGTATTAGTAGTAGTCATAGTAGTTGTAATAGCAGTAATAGCAGCAGAAGCAGTTGTAGTCGAGGTAGTAATAGCAAAAACATCATTATAATTGTAGTGGTAATAGCAGTAGTTGTAGTAGTAATGTTAATAGCAATAGTGGCAGTAGAAACAGTAGTAGTAATAGCAACAGCAATATTATAAATAAAACTAACAGCATCAGTAGTATAATTACTAAAACCAATAGTATTTATTATTGCAAAAAAAAAAAAATATATTATGAAAATCAGTGATATCAATATTACCTTCAATATTATTATTGACTCTTTAAGATCATTACCCTACGTAAGATGCCCTCCTCCCTAATCCCATAATATCCTCAGTTATCTTCTGAGAAAATATCCTCAGCTCCGGGGGGAGAGCTGAGACAATATCAGGAAGATTCAACATTCTATAGATTATGCAGAGCCTTTATCAAATTATTGTCTGACAGATAAATTATGCAAATCCTTCTAAAGACTTACTTAAAGCTATTACCAATTAAAATCACTTCACAAATTAAATAAATGTAATAATGTAATGGAGTTATTATTTTTTTAATTACTTGTACAAATACAGAGAGTTATGTTCGAGTGGATTTTCAAACAGTTACAAATTTTCTACTGCTAAAAACACCTGACATATCATGGTTTAAATTGTGGTAATAGAAGGTTATTGAATTACAAAATTGAAAGTATTTTGATAAATTATATATTAGTGTGCATATAAGTGTTAATTTATACCTCAAAAAGGACATTTAATACATACACAAGAATATACATATATAACAAGTAAACTAACACAGACGAGCACTCAGTCTACTGGGTAGACAATTAGCTATTAAGGCCTTCCACACTGTTACCCCACTCCTTCGTCAGGAGCTATGCTGTGAAGAAATAAGTAATTGTAGCAGAAAATTCTTAGAGGACAGTAGAGTATGTGGTGGGCGCCATGTTCAGTCTCTGCGCCATGTTCCGTCTCTCGAGAGTTTGAACATGGTGCCTGCCACATCAGCGTAGCTGCTGAAGAAGTACTGGGGTCAGCACGAAAGGCCTTGAGTGAATTTTTCATTCCCTTGTGGCTTATTTGAATACACCCATTCATCCACACACATACACACACACACACACACACACACACACACACACACACACACACACACACACACTACCTTATGTGTACACACACATGCCCTCACTCTTATCTCTGGTAGGCCTAAGCAGCTAATAAATAGTAATCTATTTTAAAATTTCCATACAAATCAGTGCCTGCCTCTCCCCACATTGATAATAACAAAGAAAAAAGAAACAGACTTTTAATCACATCGTATTCAAAGTACAATTTCTCTGTTGATACACCTTTACATTAACTGCGTTCGACTGAGTATCTAACAGACCTCTGCATGAATTGCAGGTGATTGAGTAGCTAACAGAATTTTACATCAATTGCAAATGATTGAACAGGTGGCCTGTAAATTATTCAACAAATGACTTCACAAAACGCATTTTTTTATCAACATGCTGTCGCTGTTTATAAATATTTTTTTTACAGATTTTTTACTCCGGGTTATTTGTATGATTGGAAAACATGACTCTGTCGTATTTACTGGGGCTGGCACGGTCCTCAATCAGCTCCCGCTAATGGCATGTTTTTCTGCGTGTTATTGGAGAGTTGGGTGTGTGCTGGGTGAACCATCGAAGTAGGTATTGGGATTTGATTCCCACTTAAGTGCCTTGATGCCGTTGAAGGGATCTTGATCCGGAACACGGAGATACTCCTCCTCTTTCTTGGTTCGAAGCAGAGTGCCGTCTGTTGTCAGCAGACGTTGGTAAGGTAGACAGGATAGAAAGGGGAAGGTGGAAAGGAGGGGAATGGAAGGAGAAAAATAAAGGTGACAGGAAGGTTTAGGGATAACAGGAAGAGGAAAGGTAAAGGTAATAACACGTATCCAACCATCAAAAACTGGGGAAAACAATATCTGTAACTAATAACAGTAAAAATAAAGGAGCAGCAGAAATTCTTGGAATCCACATTTCACAGCATTCGAGCCAAATAATGTGGCACTATCAAGGTCCGTTTCCTTATTTTCACTTTATTGATATTTTTTTTCCCTCTTATCAAGGGTCACATTCTAGCCTCGCCACATAACCGAACATTTTATGGGTTAACTGTTAGTGTTCCCGATCAACCTTTTGTTTCTGCTAATGCAATTCTATGGAGGGGAAAAAGGTCTTGCTAAATTCACTAGCAAAAGAAAAGGCACTCTTCTCAGAATAAGTTTTAATAGGGAAAATGTTTCGATCTGTGTTATCTAGTCATGACTTGATAATAGTCTCCACGGAGCGAAACGCTGTCGTAATAAATGTTTGTTCTATACAGTGTGCATTTTCTCCAACAGTGTACTTGCCACTTTGTACTCACTTACTGTACTCACATATATGTACTGTATGTTCGAATTCATATGCACTCAATATATGTACTAGGTTATGAGTACTCTCTTATATGTCCTCACTGGCATCTATGGTAGGTCTAACCAGCTGACGTAAAACAACCTATTTTATAAGTCATACTAACTGATTAAACTCTCGGTATATACACAGTGAGAGTCATACACCAGTCGAAGTATATATTTTTCTTTTAATACACTGTGCAGTGCTTCCTATACATCATAATGAGATCTATTATCAATTAATATTTATTCCAATATATCTGCTTTCTCCTACCGAAATTGTCCGATGTCTTAAAAATAAAACGATGCATTAAAAAATAAAGTAGGCACTTTAATAAATAATGGCATCTTGAAATAATAAAGAGGGTATCTTAAAAATAAAGAAGATGCCTAAAAAATAAAGAACGTATTTTAAAAAAAATAAAGAGGGTACCTTAAAAATATCAAATAAAATAAAGAGGGTACCTTAAAAATATCAAATGTACTTTAAAAATAAAGAAGATACATTAGAGAAATAAAAAAGGTACCTAAAAAATAAAGATACCTTAAAAATAAAAGCTATGTATATCGTGAATACCAGATGTTTCTAATTCCTTGAAGTGAAGAGTAAGGGAAAAAAAGAAGAGGTGAGCTCATCTTCAACATCTTCAAAACTAAATTTAATCCGAGGAAGGGGAAATACATCATAACACAGTGACATCATTATGTGATAGTGGCATCAAAATGAGACTGACATTATTAATGAATCAGTGACATTATTGCAAATTAGTGACATCATCACGGAATAATCATAAATACATTTTTGTGGGAACAATAATATAATGACATCCTTAGAATACAGTAACCACAGTTTAATATAGTGACATCATTAAGTATCAGTGACAGAAGCATGCAAAATGAGAAACAGTGAACATGGTGAGAGAGTCAGTCATGGGAGACACCATGAATATGGTGAGACAAAAATAAGTGATATCTACTTACCATTAAGTATAATGAGGATGAGGTATAGGAGACCTGTAGTGTGGATGAGCGGATGATGTGGACTCATCTCACCAGGCTTGTGTGTGTGGATGCCTGGATGCTGTGAACTCATCTCACCAGTGGTGTGTTTAGCCTGTGTTGGATCACTGCTTGTGTGTGCTGTGGTGGACTCATCTCACCAGGCTTGTGTGTGTTGATGCCTGGATGCTGTGAACTCATCTCACCAGGCTTGTGTGTGTGGATTCCTGGACGCTGTGAACTCATCTCACCAGGCTTGTGTGTGTGGATGCCTGGATGCTGTGGACTCATCTCACCAGGCTTGTGTGTGTGGATGCCTGGATGCTGTGAATTCATCAGACTCTCACTAACACCACAATGTTGCTCCGTAATCCTTCCCATTTCTGGGTTTTCCTCTCTCTTATAATCTCTAAAATTACCAGTGATTTTAAAACATTCCTGATTTTTTTCTGATGTGCAAATAGCTAGTTTGTTATTAATATTGCCATGTTTATTTTCATGTAACTTTTTCGAACTGTTTTCAAATTACAATCACAATTAATACGTCCCTTTCTCTACGTCTTTCAGCCTCTGTACATTAATTCGCACCATTATTGACATTTAATTTTGAATTCACTTACATTGCTTACTTTTTCACCACTTAAAATGTTATTTTATTATTCAGATTTCTATTAAATACGTACTATTTATCTACTTCTCATTTTCTTTTGTCATGTCTTCCACATTCTCACTAACAAAAATTGTTTTATTAACATCTGTGTGAGATTTTTAAATCTTAACCATCAACAATTTAACTTTTGACATATATGTTTGACTCTCATTGTTTACAAAGTTCCCAGAACTTTCAAATATTCATGCAATTTTTTTTCGGCATTTTCTCTTCTTGTTTCTTATTTCGTTATTCTCATTGTCTTTGTATCATTCTCTTTTTCAGTTCTGTCGGTGGATGGGGAAAAAATCGAAAATGTTATTTGTTCCTATCTTGTTCTCAGTCATTGTTACCTGTTATTTTACAAATATTTAAGATGATTCTAACAAAAATGAGAGTTGATACACTTGTTATATTGTATTTTTTTATCATTCAAAATAAGGGGGAAGTAATGATGTTTGTGAAGAGTGATTGATCCAAGAAACTTGTGTGTGTGTGTGTGTGTGTGTGTGTGTGTGTGTGTGTGGTGTGTGTGTGTGTGTGTGTGTTGTGTGTGTGTGTGGTGTGTGTGTTTGTGTTGCCACATCTCGTGTTTTTCTCTATTCATATGGCAAAATGAATCTATTTAAGGGAAGCTTCCTACGTATTTTGCACCGACAAATGAGTACATATAAAGCCAGGTGAGTAAATTCATAGCCAGAACAGTACATAAGTACCCGAGTACATACAAGAACCTGACAGTACATAATTTTAAATAATACTATACTTGAAATGTTGCATTTTTCCCTGGTTCCCTAATCAATGTCGATCGGGTAACTATGCCATTTTTCTAGCAACAAATCATCGTTGATTGGGCATTGCTGCCTTTTTTATGCCTCGTCCACAAAGAGATAATTTCCCCTTGTCAGCCACGGAGACCCACAACATAAATTAATTTGTAGCAAAAGTTTTTGGTCGTTGTACTGCATAATGATGAGGCTAAAGTTTTATTGTGAAATTTCTCTCTCTCTCTCTCTCTCTCTCTCTCTCTCTCTCTCTCTCTCTCTCTCTCCTCTCTCTCTCTCTCTCTCTCTCCTCTCTCTCTCTCTCTCTCTCTCTCTCTCTCTCTCTACGGTTAATCCAATCCACTCTCCACTTTCACTTTATATGAAGTGGTGGGGAGGGTAAATACAAAGCTACACAACTTCAAGAAGAGGTATGATCGTGCCCTAGAGGCCAGATATCAGCAGTTCAGAGGTCGGGACCAGAAGCTATGAATCAATTTACAACAAAACTCAGACACTCACACACACACACACACATAAACACACACACAACACACACACACACACACACACACACACACACACACACACACACACACACACACACACACACACACACACACACACACGTAAATTACAGTGAAAACAACACATCGTCTCTCCTTACAAGCAGCTGGTGAAAATACCCAACAATCGCTATAAATCACAGAAACTTTGCTCTTTCAGTGCCGAACCAGACAAGAGTTTACAAAGAGATATCGAACTGATCTGCATTGAAAAATTCTCAGTGACACAATGGGCCAACACAACGCCGAAATGTATAATGTCTTCACAAATACTGCTTCCACACACATTTATCATTAATCTGAGTCGAAAACATCGCCTGGATGCTTGTGATGTTTGTGTGTGTGTGTGTGTGTGTGTGTGTGTGTGTGTGTGTGTGTGTGTGTGTGTGTGTGTGCGTGTGTGTGTGTGTGTGGTGTGTGTGTGTGTGTGTGTGTGTGTGTGTGTGTACTCACCTAGTTGTACTCACCTAGTTGAGGTTGCGGGGGTCGAGTCCGAGCTCCTGGCCCCGCCTCTTCACTGATCGCTACTAGGTCACTCTCCCTGAGCCGTGAGCTTTATCATACCTCTGCTTAAAGCTATGTATGGATCCTGCCTCCACTACATCGCTTCCCAAACTATTCCACTTACTGACTACTCTGTGGCTGAAGAAATACTTCCTAAACATCCCTGTGATTCATCTGTGTCTCAGCTTCCAACTGTGTCCCCTTGTTACTGTGTCCAATCTCTGGAACATCCTGTCTTGTCCACCTTGTCAATTCCTCTCAGTATTTTGTATGTCCGTTATCATGTCCCCCCTATCTCTCTGTCCTCCAGTGTCGTCAGTGTGTGTGTGTGTTGTGTGTGTGTGGTGTGTGTGTGTGTGTGTGTGTGTGTGTGTGTGTGTGTGTGTGTGTGTTTGTGTGTGTGTGTGTGTGTTTGTGCGGGTGCGTATGTGTCTGTTCCGATTCGTTCATTTCATATAACATAATTGAATCTAGTTTAATTAAACACGAGAAGACAATTCTAGTTTACACAAACATGTTTAGATACGCTTCTTGCTAGTAACAATACTAATTTGCTTAATAATATTATGAATAACATTCACATTCATTGAGCTCCCAGTTATTTGTATTGTTTTCCCGGCAGTCATTGTTCACTGAAGTATATTTATTTTATCCATCAAACTCATATAAGGTATTTTTACCATGTTACAAATCTTTCTTTTTTTACTCGTATTATCAGCAGTCAGAAAAATTAACTTATTGGATTTATGAAGAACAGGAAAGTACAGTACCGCGACACACACACACAAGGTGGACAAAGACAGGATGTTCCAGAGATTGGACACAGTAACAAGGGGACACAGTTGGAAGTTGAAGACACAGATGAATCACAGGGATGTTAGGAAGTATATCTTCAGCCACAGAGTAGTCAGTAAGTGGAATAGTTTGGGAAGCGATGTAGTGGAGGCAGGATCCATACATAGCTTTAAGCAGAGGTATGATAAAGCTCACGGCTTAGGGAGAGTGACCTAGTAGCGATCAGTGAAGAGGCGGGGCCAGGAGCTCGGACTCGACCCCCGCAACCTCAACTAGGTGAGTACACACACACACACACACACACACACACACACACACACACACACACACACACCACACACACACACACACACACACACAAAACACACACACACACACACATGCTGCTTAGCTCCTCAAATTCCATGTTTTCCAAAGATGTTTTATATGTAAATCGCTGAACCGTCGTGAGTCAGTCAAAGCAAGATCTGCTGGGGGATCGATCCTCCATCCGCTAATCGCGACAGAAATGCCTACTGAGCCGAATTCACAGACCCTCTTTGACTTCCCCACGACCTTCTCCTTCCCCACGACCTTCTTTCCCACGACCTGCCTCATTTCTTCCACCTTCTCTCTCTACTCCCGCAGCTCCTTTTTTAGTACCTGCTTCTTTCCCCCATCCACTCCTTAAAAATTATTCCCCCTCCCTAGCCCCTTACTCCATGTACCCCTCTACGCCCTCTCCCTCCCATCAGCTTCCCCTGCTCCTCTACCCCTTCAGAAACCCCGATTTTCCTTTCCCCCAAACCCCACACACTATCCTTTCCCAACTCCAACCACACAATGACCATTCTCACCCCCTCAAACCAAACATTCATCATCCAGGGGGCAAGGTGAAAAAAATTGATTTAATGAGGACAAATTCCAACTACCCCGTTATGGAAAACGGGAGGAGATAAGCCCTAAAAACGAGTAACTACTGACTCGGGCCATACAATTAGAGCGGAAAAAAAATGCAAGGGCCCTGGGAGTAGTAATGTCTGGGGATCTAAATTTCAAGGATCACAACAGTGCCACGACGCACGGAAAAAAAATGAAAGGATGGATAATGGAGCGTTCAAAACGAGAGATGCCTAGCCATGAGATCCTTTTAAATACTTTTTTTCTCTGGGCGGGAATACTGCTGTACTTAACATTCCATTAAAAAGCAGGTGAAATGCAGATCTGGGATGTACAGAGATCCTTTACTGCACGTATAATTTTCTGTCAAGCACCTTAACTACTGGGAACGCTTGGAAAACACTTGACTTTACTCCTGGAACGCAGGATGGGAGTATATCATAATCTTCATTGGAAACCTGGAAGAAATGGGGCCCCAAATCTGCCCCACAGAAATCACTCCCTACGAAATAAAAGACTGGGCAGGCGATGCAAAATGCCCCAATAAAAGTAGGGGGCGCCATTGGTACACTAAGGAAAACACCTTTTAAATGTCCGGGGGCCCCCGACTGTTCAACAGCCTTCCATCAAGCATTGGAAATTGCCAAAAAAACCCCCGGCTGCCCTTTAAAGAGAGAGCTGGACAGAGCCTTTGTCAGTGCCGGGTCAGCCGGGGCCCCGTGGCTCGTACGTTGGGGTGCGGCGGCCAGCATAACAGCCAGTTTTATCAGGCTCTGATCCCTCGGGAGGCCTGGTCATGGGGCCGGGGCTGGGGGGGTTTTATCCCCCCAATAACCTCCATGTAACCCCCAGGTACCCCCCCCTTCCTCCCCCGAAAATCCCGACCCCCGCACATTGCCCTTCCCCCTCCCTCCCACATCCCCCACCAACCCTTTCCACTCCGTCAATCCCTCCTGCGTCTTCCTCCTTCCCTCTCACGATTGCATATGCCAATCATCTCACTCTTCGTACCCTGCTACCACCAGACCCCACAATTAGGTACCCTCTGCTACCCATCTATTTTCTGTCAGCCCCCTGCAGTAAAATTTTAAAAAACTTCCCGCTCAAAAATGGAAGGTTTTGGGGTTCAATTCTATACGTCAAGGGGGTCTTTCCTAACACCTGTGCCCATTTTTTTGCAAGCAGTAAAACAGCTACCTAGGAGTTAGTCGATCCTTTTTGATCGTCCCCCCCTGTGGGGGGACCGGGGATTCAGTGAACATAAGCCAAAAATCTGGGTTATCCTGGATTGTAAGTAACCTTTTCGATTTATGAATCCAAAGAAAGGCGTGTTTTCCTACCCCCAGGAATCTCCAGTCACCTATCCCCCCGGTACTACATTCTCTCGTCTGACTCTGCCACTGTACTTGTTTCTTCTCGACTTGAAAATTAAAATGAAAATCTTTATGTTTATAAAGTACAGTATACAGGTGTTATAAGAAAGGGTTGCTGTTGAACAAACATTGAAAAATCCTCTGGTTTTTCGGCATTTTAAAAAATTAGCTTAGAACTACGGGAAAAAATTTTGATTTAGAGTAATTTTTTTTAAATGCTTTTTTTTAACTGTTAGAACGTATTACACTTTATGTAACACTTTGAATAATATTCACAGTATCAACTCTGCCTTAAACCCAAAAGATTTGGGACACTTCATCAGCGCCTTCAACTTCCATCCTTCGACTTCTCTCCATCCCTTCCCCTTCTGACCCTCTTTTTTTTTAAATTTCGCTTCAATTTTTTTCCGTAAAACCAACCCACTTCATTTTTTTCTTCCCTTCATTACCTTCCAAAATAACTGTTCCGACTCCACTTCCCCCAAAATAAAAATTTAAGCTGTGACATTTCTTTTTCTTGCCCTACAGCAGAATAGAAAACAATGGCCAAACACCAAACAAAAATTTTGGGGGGGGAAAAGAATCGCGAAAAGGCGACGAATTTCAAAAAGTACTCAACAAAAAACAGAAACTTGAAAGGGAAAGAAAAAGCAAAGAAAATCCCCAGACATCGCAGCCACAAACAAAAAACAAATTTTTGGGAACGATAACAAAAACTGTATCCCCAAAACTTGCCCTTTTTCTTTATTGATGGAACGTTTTTATGAAAGAGTGACCTTTTTTTTAAACCTGTAGACGATGAAAAAAAGAAGCAAATTAGGGGGTTTTTTTTCCTTTAGACGTGATAGAGTTAAAAGTCCTTTAGCTTTTCAAACCCCAAATTTTTCATGCTGTACATTTTTAAATTTTAAAAAACCAAGAAAAAGAAACCACAGCACTTTTAAATTTAAAAAGGAGAAATTGCAAAAAAATTAGTGTGTGGAGAGTGTGAGTGTATGTGGGTAGGGGATGGGGACAATAGTTGGGGGGTTTGGTGGGTAGGTGTGGTACAAATGTGGGTTAGGGGGGTAGGGGGTACAATAGTGTGGGGTGTAGGTGGGTAGGGGCGGTCAATATTGTGGGGGTCTAGTGTCATAGCAGCATAAAATAGGACCCGTTTTTTTTTCAAAAACAGGAGATGAATACAAAATTGTGATGAAAACGATGAACTTCTTAAGAGTGGTAAAGAGTGCAATCAGGAGCAAAACTAGGTTTCTGTCAACAGATTTCCATCACAATACAATGAAGTGGGAGAAATGGCATCCGAAGTAGGCAGAAACTTGATCACAAGACACAAATGCAGTTTTAAACAGCAGTTATTGACGGCGTTTCGCCCACACAGTGAGCTTCATCAAATAACCTGTTTGTGAAATGATGGAACCCAATAAATGGGTGAAATGTAGCCAATAAAAGTTATATTTAATTTTTTTCCTGTCTCCTTACTACCGTGTTGACATCTCATATCATGATATACCGAGACCTCGAGGATACGAGGGAGAAATGTTCCAAATAAAAATGATTGTAGATAAAGGAAAGGAAATGTAGATAAAAGTAACCAAATGATGCAGATAATTGATAAATTATGCAGAGATATTAAAATAAAAATGGAATCAAACATTATATATATATATATATATATATATATATATATATATATATATATATAATATATATATATATATATATATATATATATATATATATATTTATATTATTTGTTTATTTATTTATTTATTACATAAACTTACTTAGTTTAACTAAGTGGCAAGAGTCGAACTAGTGGATTAAAATTACCAGTCCTTTGCGTCATTACAAAAAAACCCATACAACCCACACAGATATCCTCAGAAAGCGCGTGTTCGAACCCCACCACCCCATTGAATTGCTGCATCCCTTCATTATACGGATCGTTAATGGGGTATAAAGCCTATCCACTAAACGAGAGTCATTAAGGCTCTACGTAACCTGCTCACTACCAGTCAAGAATACTTTAGTTTCCGTAAGAGGAATGAAAGTTGCCAGTTATATACACTGAGAGATATACACCACTTAGTGTATATACCCTGCGACCATGTGTCTGTTATTCCTTACATGATTATACGATGATATTATATAAGATTATATATCAGAGACTTTATGTTATATAAGACTTTATACCAGAGACTTTATACATACAACTTTATACCAGAGACTTTATACATACAACTTTATACCAGAGACTTTATACATACAACTTTATACAAGATTATACATACCACAAACTGTATACATAAACTGTATATCTTCGTGTATGATTTTAGTATATCAACTAATATAATCATTGCAAACTATTTTATATAATCAGATACAGTATAACATTATTATAATCTTAAAGGGTTTAATTATCATTTAAAATGATCGTAGATGATAATTTGGTATGATTATTATACCTTGTCCTTGAAGATGCTGATTGAAAAATAATCATTCCAATAATAATTAAGTGCCCATCAAAATAATGATAGGAAATAGTTAACGATAATTATTGCAGTTATAGTGAGAGATTATTTTTCGAAAGTAATTCTAATTATTTTAATTATATATGTAATTAATGTATTATTGATAATTATTTATTGATTGTAAATTATATTTCTGGATAAATTTGAAAAATTTAGCAAAATTTTCTACATAGAATTTTTCATAAAACTTTGAATGAGAGAGAGAGAGAGAGAGAGAGAGAGAGAGAGAGAGAGAGAGAGAGAGAGAGAGAGAGAGAGAGAGAGAGAGAGAGAGAGAGAGAGAGAGAGAGAGAAATTTGTGTTGAAAAAATATAACAATACGAAATATAAGTGTAATTTTATTATTATTATCGTATTTTTTCAGATTTTCATTATATTAATATTTATTGCTCTCATTATAACTGTGTTTCAGCTATAAATATTAATATTACAATAAATATCATTGTAAATCAACATAACTATTATAACTGTCATTACACTTGTTACTGTACCTATAATTATATTTGTCGGTTGTAATTAACATAATTCTCATTATACTGACTGAAATTATCAATATAACTTTTAGAAATATTTTTTGTCATTGTAACTCATTATAGCTGTCTGTATTGCTATCATTATTATAACTTTATTGATAACTTCTAGTACTGCAGTTGCTGATACCATTATGACTGTTAATATAACTATTATTTATGTCATTATAGCTGTGAGTGTAACTATTCATTAAACTATCATTATGTCACTCAGTGTAAGGGTCATTAACCTCATTATAATTTTCATTGTTGACACAGCGTTACAAAATCTTTTTCTTAAAAAAAAAAAATTCAAGGCTAGTACTCAAAAGTTAATTTCTTGATTTTTAAGAGAAAAAAAATGAGGATAATTTTAATGCTTCATATGAAATAAAAAAATAATATTTCGCAATATTTTTTTCCATTTTTCAGACACTTTTCTCACTAAAATTAGGATGCTATTGTTTAAAAAGTTATTAATTTTGAGTAAAAGTGCCAGTTGGTTTTTAGATTTAGACAGCAGAAAAGTTTATTTAGACACTCCGGAAAGTTGGCCTAAGAGTCGCCGGAAATTTTGTCCTCAACTTGTCATCATTCACAACTTTATCAAACGTAAACAAACGAATATAATTAACTCTTCCTGCACGTGGTCTTGGGATACAGTAATATATTTTACCATATCTTCTGTTTGCTTTTTAATTTACAACCTCACACACTGAGCCACTTATGGGGAGGGAGGCTAGGCAGCCACACACTTGCTTACTCCTGAGCGTCTCTGTGCAAAAGCTGGGAGCAGACTGAGGGAGAGGAGGGAGAGAGAGAGAGAGTCAAGAGAGATGAGCATCCAGCATCCCTGGCTGCCGGCGCTCTCTTACTGCTTCCCACCCACGCTCGCACAGCCAGACGTGCGATGTTAACAGCTCAACAGCACGACTAACTTCATGAGAGTAACATAATAAATGGATATATGACAGTAACAGCACAGGCTGTATGACAGAAAAACAATTGGTTGTTTGGTAGTAACAGTACAATTACCATTAAGAGAGTATCAACACAGTTCTCTGCATGATAGTAACAGCACAGTTAGCTGCATGACAGCAACAGCACAATCAGCAATATATCAGCAATACAGTGGATCATATCGCAGCTCGAGAGGAACTGGTTGCATGTTAAGAGCAATGAACGTACTAGCATTACGAGGTAAGCGCTAAATGCGCAGGGAAGGTATCATCCAACACCTGGAAAAGGAAAGGTAATCAAATCTTACGCAAGAAAGAGAAGGGCAGCTCCATTTCCTTGCACCAAGAGCCCTTCTTCGGCAACAGTATATCTCCCTTTAAGTGCTGGGAGCGAGGAAGTAAGAAAGGTGAGAAAGAGAGATTAGGTGGAAGGGGAATGAACAAATATACAATTTTATGAGATACAACGATAAATACGTACATAGGATAATGGAAAAGTTCGCAGAATGAGTAGTGGAAGTTCACAGAATGAGCAATGTTGCAGTAAGTTCACTGCAACAGTGCTGGGGACACAGGCTGAGTCAGCCACCGGACCTGACGTCTCATACGTGATTGCAACAGTACGTTTTCCAAACTCAAGAGACAGACTGTCACCTCAGGTTATCCCTGACTCACACATCTTGGAAATAATCACAGAGATGCAGTAACTCTCAACGAGGAAGAAGTTATGGAACGGAGGGAGGGAAGGAGGCAATGCTAGATGTAACATAGATCAGTGTTTGAACACTAATACAAATATTTATTCTAATGTGTAATATAATTCGATTTCACAAATTGGGATTACGTAATGAATAAAATCTTAAACAATAATTAATAAACAAAGTTGCTGACGGAGAGATTTCAGACCCACGATTAGTCAAGAATTCCGACAAGGTTTGCTCAAGGCATAACCATAAATACTTAATGTGGCTGCTGTCCTCACTCTTCCTCAAGTACTCATGTTAGTCTCCTAAGAGTAGATCCCGGCCTCTCCTCTCTATACTCTTCTCCACCTCTCAAGAAATCTTCCTCTTTGAGAGAGGCTAATGACACGCTGTGTCCACCAGATTACGACTAACATCTTATTGGATACTTTCATCTCAAGTCGTGATTAGTCGTGTTGAAAACGCTAAGCACCTGGCGTGTCATTGTCTAACATCGTCTCTGTCTCCTGCAGCTAGCTTACTGTAAAGATATTAAACTCCTATACTCTACTTCTCATCTGCGATCTCCACTTGAGTTCAGCTAATTGCTTTCCAATCAATTGCAAAGAAATATTTTTTTTCTGCTCACGAGGTGAACTTTTATTTCAAGTGAGGCTGGTGTACAACACTTCAGTTTCCTTGTGGTATTAACGGAGCATTTTCGAAGAATATCAGGTAATTATACGCTCTACCAAGCAAGTCCAGATCCTATTTCGTTTTACCTGGCACCTGAAGCAGCTCGCGTCACATGACAGGTGCTATGTTTTGTCTTTCTGCTTGGCAACTTCGAGTATCTCCCATCACTTGTACTCGGATTTTACCTCTGCTTGACACCTTGACTGCCTCCCGTCACCTGACAGCTCTCATGTACTCTTTCTACTTTGTCCAGACGTCCTGCTTTAAATTGTTTCCTTTGTTATCTTTGGGCTACAAGAAAGGGAATGAGACCTCATAAAATTTGCCCAATTCAGTTTTTATTTCCTTGTTATCTAATACACTTTCGAAAAAATTACATTATTTATGGTAAGTTAATAAAAATTCCCGAAAATCAACATGCATATATACTAATAATTAAATTACTGGCTATCGACACAAACATCAAGGTTAATTCGATTCGTACGATAAGGAATGTAGGGAATAAAACAAATTCTCAGTGTATGTTCACTTCTGAATCAAAATATGACCAAAAACTGACTAAAAAATATAAACTTTTGTGTGCAGAGCTTTGACTGACAAAATATTTTTCCTCTCTGGTTTTCGTAACTCCATCTGGCAGTGTTGCCAGACACAGCTGGTGAGCTGCCTCGAAGTGATACCAACATTCTGGTTTGCTAACCCTGAAAGCTCACTCAACAGCGTGTGTGTGTATGTGTGAGTGTTTGTGTGTATGTATGTGTGTGTATGTGTGTGTGTGTGTGTGTGTATCATAAATCCAACATGATAATCAATGTTAAACCATGAAAGGTTTACCTGGAGTTTACCTGGAGAGAGTTCTGGGGGTCAACGCCCCCGCGGCCCGGTCTGAGACCAGCTATTATCGCTAATATTTCAGAAAGAAATCTAACTGCTGTGCTGAAGTACCTAACTGCCCCGGAAATGTACTTAACTGCCCTAACTGCCCTGCTAGTGTCCCTTACTGCCCTGCTAACGTACCTAACTGCCTCGGTATTGGCCCGAACTCCCCTGGTGAGGACCGCTACCTATCTACCCAGGTAACATCCATCAGCAGTGATGAACAAGTTACAGGTCCTCTCCATCACTTATTTCACTAAATGCCCTTCATTAGGTCTTTCGAATCTGCGCTAAATGTCGTTCATTTAATCACAGCATCCTCGACTGCCATTGCGAGCCGAGAGAGAGAGAGAGAGGCTCTGAAGCGCGAGATGAAATCTCCATCCTATTTCTGGAAAAGGAAGTGTTGTCTGGAAATAAAATTTCCAAATTGAAAACGGAGCTAGACAATGTTCATAGAGAAATAAGGTGAAAAAAAAACTGTTGGAATCTGGAATATTGGATTTGTAAGAGGAATATATAATAATACTAATAATCATAATAATAATAATTATTATTATTTTTATTATTATTATTATTACTTTTATTATAGTGGTATTCAGTGCTTGCGGAATGGGAGGTAATTAGGTCTGGCCCAATTAAGGGGAGCCTCGAATCCCTTTGATCAAGAGCCCTTCATCATTCTCGAGATACCACCCATGAATGCACTAGAATCTAAATGAAATAGATTATGAAAGATAAGTGGAAAGTGGAGTGAGAGAAACGTGTGGGTTTAGTGCTTCCCTGTTAATATAATAATAATAATAATAATAATAATAATAATAATAATAATAATAATAATAATAATAATTTGCAGCAATTTTGATAACGAGTCCACAGCGGCCTCATAGCCGAAATATGTTGCAGAAAAGAATTTGCAGGTATTTATTCATTATGCGCTCTCTCTCTCTGTCTCTCTCTGTCTCTCTCTCTCTGTCTCTCTCTCTCTGTCTCTGTCTCTCTCTCTCTCTCTCTCTCTCTCTCTCTCTCTCTCCTCTCTCTCTCTCTCTCTCTCAAGTTGAAACCATTGCTTGTGTGCTAGAAGCAAAGCTAAGAGAAAACCTTATTTCATGGCTAGGAACTTCAAGGCACCATACTGACTCACTATAATGCTCGTCTTAGACTGCGTCTTGAATATGCCGTCTTGTTTTGGTCTCTAAATTGCAAAAAAAAAAAAAAGAAAGACGAAGATATACTAGAGAGGTCATAGAGAAGAGCTATGAAACTCTTACCATGATTCAGATACAAACCTAGTGAAGAAAGACCCAAAGCTCTCAGGATTTTCTTCACTTAGAAAATGGGGACTACGAAAAGACCTCGCTCAAACCTTGAAGATATTGAATGACTCTGATTCACTCAGACATGAAGAACTCATTGAAGCACTGAATCCGTCCATGGCTCGAAACGGTGGAATGAAACAGCGATGCAGGAGAACGTCTGCTGTTTTTTGCAACGAGTTTTATCACAATGGAATAAACTACTGCCTAATGCTGTAAATGAGAAGACAAAACAGTCATTCAAAAAACAGCCAGACAAGCACTTTGTAATATAGGTTTCAATTAAAGGCATCGTGCCCTAGCGTGAGGATATGCGAAATCCTTCTATCAGTTAAGAATGCTAAGTCAGCCCAAACTGTTTGATAATTAACAGTGATGAGTAGTGTATAGGATATGGCCAGATACAGCCTAGTACACTCACTACCTCGCTCAACCGCTCACTAAACCCACACAAACTGTCATGGGCATTCAGCAAATGGGGCAAATCTAAAGTCAACAGAATTCCTGACGTTTATTCAGCAACTGTACCAGAACGATGAGACAGCCGTGTCAGTAATAGCAGTAGTGGTCGAGTTAGAAGTTTGTGATAATCGCACCACAGCTGGTGGCAATCAGTAGTAGTAGTAACACTGGTACACACAGCTCTGTGAGTGCCAGTGGAGCAACAGGAATGTTTCCAGTATCGTATAGATTATTTTTGTCCGTATTTTCATATCGGCAGTGGCCGAAGGAAATGGAGGATGGGGACAGAGCCCTCATATTTTCATATTTGACTCATACTTCTAGATAATACACGATAGTCCTTAACCAGGGGTAGAAGTAAACAGTTCCTTTCAGTAGACAGCCTCGGTGTGGACTACCAAATCCTCTGCTATCTCCCTTTACAACGGACCCTCTCTCTCTGTCTGTCTGTCTCTGTCTCTCTCTCTCTCTCTCTCTCTCTCTCTCTCTCTCTCTCTCTCTCTCTCTCTCTCTCTCTCTCTCTCTCTCTCTCTCTCTCTCTCTCCACCCTCAGTCTCTCTTAAAATTCTCATTTCTGGTCAAAAGGTATTTTCCTTTACTGTCAGTCCGGCCTCTTTGATTCAGTTATTTCTACTGCCACCTGCATGACTTATATTTGCAACCCGACTTTCCATTCCAACCTTGTTGCTTTTTCTTCATGTTCAGGAATATAAATGTTCTTTTCTGAGTAACTTCCTGTTTACCCATGTGTCTTCTTTTTGGACCTGCCTGACCGTCTGTTTGCTTGTGAGTCTTCCATTTTGTCTGCTTGACTTTCTGTTTATCTCTCTTTCTTACTGTTTAACTACAATTTCAATCGTGTGGTTTCCTGTTTGCTTGCTTGCCTGCCTTTCCGTTTAACTGTTTTTATTCCTGTTTACCCGTATGTCTTCGTATTTACTTATGTATCTTCCTGCTTTTCTTACCTAACTTTCCTGTTCACCTGTTTTTCTTACTCGTCGTGACTTCCCGTTTTCCTGTGTTATTTAATATTCATCTGTTTGATTACCCTTTGCCCCAGCATTATTAAATCTTCACCAAATGTTGCACCAGTTGCCCGACATCTTTCCTCCTAATTCTCTACCCTTTTCACTGCATGGAAGAGAAGATAAAGTGATAAATTTAGATAAATTTAGCGCCATGGACGGGAAGAAAAAGAGGTCAGAGTTGAAGCCTAAAGAGAGAAAAAAAACAGTTGCTTAAAGGATACTTGGATTTGTTTGGATTAATATGTTTAATACCAAACTATAACTAAACGAGGGTCAATATTTGTGTCGTTTTACTGGGATATTCACTTGAGAAGTTTACTCCAGATGCGTGTAACCACAGGCAAGGGTCACTAAGGTTGGTAGGTAAGACACATAGGCAACAGTTAGGCGACTTTATTCCGAAACGTTTCGCCTACACAGTAGGCTTCTTCAGTCGAATACAGAAAGTAGGCAGTAGAGATGCGGAGACGATGTAATCAGTCCATCACCCTTGAAGTCGTAGATTTGAGGTTGTCAGTCCCTCAGCCTGGAGAAGTTCAGTTCCATAGTCAAGAACTATCTGAAGATCAAGCGACATCCCATTGGGATCGCACCTGAACTTGTTCGTTCGTTCGTTCGCTTGATCTTCAGATAGTTCCTGACTATGGAACTGAACTTCTCCAGACTGAGAGACTGACAACCTCAAATCTACGACTTCAAGGGTGATGGACTGATTACATCGTCTCCGCATCTCTACTGCCTACTTTCTGTATTCGACTGAAGAAGCCTATTGTGTAGGCGAAACGTTTCGGAATAAAGTTGCCTAACTGTTGCCTATGTGTCTTACCTACCAACCTGTCGGTATTGTATACCATTTTGATATTCACCCTGTCAGACACTGCAACACAATGGGATCTTGGTACAGAAAACACCTTGGACAACTTTTACAAGTGAGAATTGTTTGATCTGAGAGGGACATGACCTTTCAGTGGCTACATTCTCACTACTACTACTACTCTGCACCTCTCCTTCCGACAGTATTTAAGTCTCCGCACTGTCGCTTGATCTTCAGATAGTTCCTGACTATGGAACTGAACTTCTCCAGGCTGAGGGACTGACAACCTCAAATCTACGACTTCTCTACTGCATACTTTCTGTATTCGACTGAAGAAGCCTACTGTGTAGGCGAAACGTTTCGGAATAAAGTTGCCTAACTGCTGCCTATGTGTCTTACCTATCAACCTGTCGGTATTGTATACCATTTTGATGGTCACTAAGGCTGCTAGTCACCTCTTCACCGCCAATCAAGGACACCTTAGACTTAATTCCTAATATAAAGATTTAAGTACACTCTCTTTGCATACACTTAAAGATAAACACCTCTTGTTGTGTATATATTTCGTGAAAAGGACACTAGTGCTAGTGTTTTCCTAATATCTGTCGCAGTTATAAAAAAAACGAGTAATGACTGGAGAGTCAATGGTCACCATGGACATTATATGATCTGGTGACTTGGTAAGGGATAGTGACTTTCTGGTCAGTGATAAATATAAATAAAATAAATAAAGTTGATTTTAGAGAGAAAATACACTTCGAGCATAGAATAGAATTGACAGTACAGCGAAATGACAACACCGGGGCAAAGCAAGACACGTACTTAAGTTTCTATTTTTTAGCGTTTCGATTCTGTTTAAGACGTCATTTCGTTCAGGGTTGAGCAAAACGTTTAAATTAAAAGCCTACTCGTCATTACGTGACTTTATCAATCACTCGCCAGTTTGTTGTTCCAATCACCACCGCAGCACCGTGGCTGGAACGATTCACAACTGCTCCATAAACTGGAAATGGAAATCAGACGACGTTTCGCTCCGTCATGAATCATTATGTGACTGAAAGATTTGTATAACCTGCTTCCGAGGCTCATCTATCAGCCACCGTACCTCGGGGCTCTGATATCTCCGGGTTTTCCCAAGGCCTTTCACCGTAGA
>NC_069450.1:22173490-22240990 GCF_026875155.1 Cherax quadricarinatus
TGGTCACCTTTTTTTCAAGAGTTGCACTCATCGGTGCCTTCTTGAGGGCGTCTGGTTTCCACTGGCTCTCTGACACGATAAAATTCAGGGCAGCTTCTGGCATGCACATGTTCTCTGCGATTTTTATTTTGCTGCTACTCTTTGTGTGGGGGATTAGTTCAACTGTGAGTCCAGTCTTGACCGCGCTGTCAGTGTTGTGATTCCTGTCTTGGATTGCTGTCTGTATTGTGGTTCCTGTATTGGACGTGCTGTCAGTACTGTGATTCCTGTCTTGGACTGCTGTCAGTATTGTTATTCCTGCCTTAGAGGTACTGTCAATAATTCTGCTCCTGTTAAGGCCATTTTGTCAGTATTGTGTTTCGTGTGATGGACCTACTTTGTTTGTCCGTATCTTATAAACATTTCGTGTTAAGTCTGCAAAGTCCTCGGATACCTTCCTGTCTGACCATTAGAATCACCGATAGATCATTCTGACGAATAAGTATCAACCAACTGATCCTATTAACCAATAAGGATCAGCCAAGTGTTTCTATTGAACAATAAGAACCCACCAAGAGTTCGTATTCACCAATCAGGACTTGCCACCAACGTTGAACTCATGGAAAAATATATTATTTTCTGTTTTTTTTTTTTTTTATTTGCTTTCGATGTAAATATACTTGACATTTCCTCTTGACCGACCTTGTATAAACTGTTGGCGGTTGTGGGCGGCTGTGGGCGGCCTTCCCCTCCACCGACCACTGATCCAGACCCTCGATCATTTTATTCTCTCTCTCTCTTTCTCTCTCTGTCTCTCTCTATTGAAGCTGAAGACCTACCGAACAAGGTGTATATATCTCAGTCTATTTTAGAGATTTCTGTATCTTTGACTGGTGGTTCACAGGTTCATGCAGCTTTAATAACCCCCATGCAATCTACGGGCTTAAAACCTAATAAACCAACCCATCCAGTACCAGTGAAGTTTTATATGAACTTCTAATAAATACGCCTAACTAGTTTAAGCTGACAGGAAGGTAACAGTACGTCAAATAATCATGCATTATAACAATGGTATGCAGAAGAGCATTCATGAATGCACAACACGTCAAACTTTGAAGCAGATGGGCTACAGCAGCAGAAAAAAAACCCACCTTATATAAGATTTTTTTTTGTTACCGAACATCAAGAGACATAAAAACTTGTCCTGTGTTCGCCAGACAGATACCACCATGTTGGTGATGGTGCAACCTTGCCAGTTTCTCTAATCCCTAAATGAATGTTGATCCCTAAGGTACTATACACTTGGTTGGAAGTAGTAGGACTGTCACACTGTATTGGGACTGTTACTTTGTATAGACACTTTCACACTGTGTTGGGACTCTTGCACTGTGTTGGGACTCTCGCGTTGTGTTGCGATTCACTCACTGTGTTGCGACTAAGCTTCCGCGACTTGGTAATGGTCCAGGACGAACCGAAACACCGCATTGTTTATATATCCATTTTGTAGGTTAGTTGGGAAATGTTGCAGCACTGTTGACTTTTATTTTACTTTTGTAAGTCTCCTAATTGTTTCCTGCAGCCGTAACGTAAAAGTACATGAAACTCATGGAAAGTATGTTACGTATGTGTGTGTGTGTGAGTGTGTGTGTGTACTCACCTATTTGTACTCACCTATTTGTGGTTGCAGGGGTCGAGTCCTAGCTCCTGGCCCCGCCTCTTCACCGGTTGCTACTAGACCCTCTCTCTCCCCGCTCCATGAGCTTTATCAAACCTCGTCTTAAAACTGTGTATGGTTCCTGCCTCCACTACGTCATTTTCTAGGCTATTCCACTGCCTTACAACTCTATGACTGAAGAAATACTTCCTACTATCTCTCTGACTCATTTGTGTCTTCAACTTCCAATTGTGGCCTCTTGTTTCTGTGTCCCCCCTTGGAACATCCTGTCCTTGTCCACCTTGTCTATTCCACGCAGTATTTTATATGTCGTTATCATGTCTCCCCTGACCCTCCTGTCCTCCAGTGTCGTCAGGCCGATTTCCCTTAATCTTTCTTCATAGGACATTCCCCTTAGCTCTGGAACTAACCTTGTTGCAAACCTTTGTACTTTCTCTAGTTTCTTGACGTGCTTTATCAAGTGCGGGTTCCAAACAGGTGCTGCATACTCCAGTATGGGCCTGACATACACGGTGTACAGTGTCTTGAATGATTCCTTACTAAGGTGTCGGAATGCTGTTCTCAGGTTTGCCAGGCGCCCATATGCTGCAGCAGTTACCTGATTGATGTGTGCTTCCGGAGACATGCTCGGTGTTATACTCACCCCAAGATCTTTCTCCTTGAGTGAGGTTTGCAGTCTTTGGCCACCTAGCCTATACTCTGTCTGTACTCACCTATTGTGTGTGTGTGTGTGTGTGTGTGTGTGTGTGTGTGTGTTGTGTGTGTGTGTGTGTGTGTTGTGTGTGTGTGTACTCACCTAGTTGAGGTTGCAGGGGTCGAGTCCTAGCTCCTGGCTCCGCCTCTTCACTGGTCGTTACTGGATCACTCTCCCTGAACCTTGAGCTTTATCATACCTCTGCTTAAAGCTATGTAAGGATCCTGTCTCCACTACATCGCTTCCCAAACTATTCCACTTACTGACTACTCTGTGGCTGAAGAAATACTTCCTAACATCCCTGTGATTCATCTGTGTCTTCAACTTCCAACTGTGTCCCCTTGTTACTGTGTCCAATCTCTGGAACATCCTGTCTTTGTCCACCTTGTCAATTCCTCTCAGTATTTTGTATGTCGTTATCATGTCCTCCCTATCTCTCCTGTCCTCCAGTGTCGTCAGGTTGATTTCCCTTAACCTCTCCTCGTAGGACATACCTCTTAGCTCTGGGACTAGTCTTGTTGCAAACCTTTGCACTTTCTCTAGTTTGTGTGTGTGTGTGTGTGTACTCACCTCACCTAGTTGTACTCACCTAGTTGAGGTTGCGGGGGTCGAGTCCGAGCTCCTGGCCCCGCCTCTTCACTGATCGCTACTAGGTCACTCTCCCTGAGCCGTGAGCTTTATCATACCTCTGCTTAAAGCTATGTATGGATCCTGCCTCCACTACATCGCTTCCCAAACTATTCCACTTACTGACTACTCTGTGGCTGAAGAAATACTTCCTAACATCCCTGTGATTCATCTGTGTCTTCAGCTTCCTACTATGTCCCCTTGTTACTGTGTCCAATCTCTGGAACATCCTGTCTTTGTCCACCTTTCAATTCCTCTCAGTATTTTGTATGTCGTTATCATGTCCCCCCTATCTCTCCTGTCCTCCAGTGTCGTCAGGTTGATTTCCCTTAACCTCCCCTCGTAGGACATACCTCTTAGCTCTGGGACTAGTCTTGTTGCGAACCTTTGCACTTTCTCTAGTTTCTTCACGTGCTTGGCTAGGTGTGGGTTCCAAACTGGTGCCGCATACTCCAATATGGGCCTAACGTACACGGTGTACAGGGTCCTCAACGATTCCTTATTAAGATGTCGGAATGCTGTTCTGAGGTTTGCTAGGCGCCCATATGCTGCAGCAGTTATTTGGTTGATGTGCGCTTCAGGAGATGGGGCCTGGTGTTATACTCACCCCAAGATCTTTTTCCTTGAGTGAGGTTTGTAGTCTCTGACCCCCTAGACTGTACTCCGTCTGCGGCCTTCTTTGCCCTTCCCCGATCTTCATGACTTTGCACTTGGTGGGATTGAACTCCAGGAGCCAATTGCTGGACCAGGTCTGCAGCCTGTCCAGAAACCCTTTGTAGTTCTGCCTGGTCTTCGATCGAGTGAATTCTTCTCATCAACTTCACGTCATCTGCAAACAGGGACACCTCAGAGTCTATTCCTTCCGTCATGTCGTTCACAAATACCAGAAACAGCACTGGTCCTAGGACTGACCCCTGCGGGACCCCGCTGGTCACAGGTGCCCACTCTGACACCTCGCCACGTACCATGACTCGCTGCTGTCTTCCTGACAAGTATTCCCTGATCCATTGTAGTGCCTTCCCTGTTATCCCTGCTTGGTCCTCCAGTTTTTGCACCAATCTCTTGTGTGAACTGTGTCAAACGCCTTCTTGCAGTCCAAGGAAAATGCAATCCACCCACCCCTCTCTCTCTTGTCTTACTGCTGTCACCATGTCATAGAACTCCAGTAGGTTTGTGACACAGGATTTCCCGTCCCTGAAACCATGTTGGCTGCTGTTGATGAGATCGTTCCTTTCTAGGTGTTCCACCACTCTTCTCCTGATAATCTTCTCCATGATTTTGCATATTATACATGTCAGTGACACTGGTCTGTAGTTTAATGCTTCATGTCTGTCTCCTTTTTTAAAAATTGGACTACATTTGCTGTCTTCCATGCCTCAGGCAATCTCCCTGTTTCGATAGATGTATTGAATATTGTTGTTAGGGGTACACATAGCGCCTCTGCTCCCTCTCTCAATACCCATGGGGAGATGTTATCTGGCCCCATTGCCTTTGAGGTATCTAGCTCACTCAGAAGCCTCTTCACTTCTTCCTCGGTTGTGTGCACTGTGTCCAGCACTTGGTGGTGTGCCCCACCACTCCGTCTTTCTGGAGTCCCTTCTGTCTCCTCTGTGAACACTTTTTTTGAATCTCTTGTTGAGTTCTTCACATACTTTTACGGTCATTTCTTGTGGTCTCTCCTCCTTCCTTCCTTAGCCTGATTACCCGGTCCTTGACTGCTGTTTTCCTCCTGATGTGGCTGTACAACAGTTTCGGGTCAGATTTGGCTTTCGCTGCTATGTCATTTTCATATTGTCTTTGGGCCCCCCTTCTTATCTGTGCATATTCGTTTCTGGCTCTACGACTGTTCTCCTTATTCTCCTGGGTCCTTTGCCTTCTATATTTCTTCCATTCCCTAGCACACTTGGTTTTTGCCTCCCTGCACCTTTGGGTAAACCATGGGCTCATCCTGGCTTTTTCATTACTCCTGTTACCCTTGGGTACAAACCTCTCCTCAGCCTCCTTGCATTTTGTTGCTACATATTCCATCATCTCATTAACTGGCTTCCCTGCCAGTTCTCTGTCCCACTGTGTGTGTGTGTGTGTGTGTGTGTGTGTGTGTGTGTGTGTGTGTGTGTGTGTGTGTGTGTGTGTGTGTGTGTGTGTGTGTGTGTGTGTGTGTGTGTGTGTGCTGTGTGTGCGTGTGTGAAAGTGACTCCAGACCCATGAACATATAAGGGAGCATTACGATGCTAACGATCAGAAGTAGAGCCCTCGCTATCTCCTCCTCAAACATGATCTCAAAATTTAACATCAGCTTCGGATTTGGGTTAGCCTTTTCAAGCTGCTAAGCTGTCCTGTTATGGCACTTTTCTCATACGATTAATACTCAACTATCTTCACAAGCTGTTATTATTATTATTTTTTTTTTTTTCAACAAGTTGGTCGTCTCCCACCGAGGCAGGGTGACCCAAAAAAGAAAGAAAATCCCCAAAAAGAAAATACTTTCATCATCATTCAACACTTTCACCACACTCACACATTATCACTGCTTTTGCAGAGGTGTTCAGAATACAACAGTTTAGAAGCACATACGTATAAAGATACACAACATATCCCTCCAAACTGCCAATATCCCAAACCCCTCCTTTAAAGTGCAGGCATTGTACTTCCCATTTCCAGGACTCAAGTCCGACTATAAGAAAATAACCGGTTTCCCTGAATCCCTTCACTAAATATTACCCTGCTCACACTCCAACAGATCGTCAGGTCCCAAGTATCATTCGTCTCCATTCACTCCTATCTAACACGCTCATGCACGCTTGCTGGAAGTCCAAGCCCCTCGCCCACAAAACCTCCTTTACCCCCTCTTTCCAACCCTTTCGAGGACGACCCCTACCCCTCTTTCCTTCCCCTATAGATTTATATGCTTTCCATGTCATTCTACTTTGATCCATTCTCTCTAAATGACCAAACCACCTCAACAACCCCTCTTCTGCCCTCTGACTAATGCTTTTATTAACTCCACACCTTCTCCTAATTTCCACACTCCGAATTTTCTGCATAATATTTACACCACACATTGCCCTTAGACAGGACATCTCCACAGCCTCCAACCGTCTCCTCGCTGCTGCATTTACCACCCAAGCTTCACATCCATATAAGAGTGTTGGTACTACTATACTTTCATACATTCCCTTCTTTGCCTCCATAGATAACGTTTTTTGACTCCACATATACCTCAACGCACCACTCACCTTTTTTCCCTCATCAATTCTATGATTAACCTCATCCTTCATAAATCCATCCGCCGACACGTCAACTCCCAAGTATCTGAAAACATTCACTTCTTCCATACTCCTCCTCCCCAATTTGATATCCAATTTTTCTTTATCTAAATCATTTGATACCCTCATCACCTTACTCTTTTCTATGTTCACTTTCAACTTTCTACCTTTACACACATTCTCAAACTCATCCACTAACCTTTGCAATTTTTCTTTAGAATCTCCCATAAGCATAGTATCATCAGCAAAAAGTAGCTGTGTCAATTCCCATTTTGAATTTGATTCCCCATAATTTAATCCCACCCCTCTCCCGAACACCCTAGCATTTACTTCTTTTACAACCCCATCTATAAATATATTAAACAACAATGGTGACATTACACATCCCTGTCTAAGACCTACTTTTACCGGGAAGTATTCTCCCTCTCTTCTACACACCCTAACCTTAGCCTCACTATCCTCATAAAAGCTCTTTACAGCATTTAGTAACTTACCACCTATTCCATTTTATTTTTGATGTCGTTTATTATTATTATTATTATTATTATTATTATTATTATTATTATTATTATTATTATTATTATTATCATTTTTATTATTATTATTATTGTTAATTATGAATTAATAATAATAATAATAATAATAATATTATTATTATTTTTATTATTATTATTATTATTATTATTATTATTGTTATTATTGTTGTTGTTGTTTATTTATATTACTTAGGAAGAATTTTATTCCACTTCCCCATGGAGATAAGAAGAAATAAACAAGAATTAGTAAGAAAATAGAAAAAAACCCAGAGGGTGTGCATATATATGCTTGTACATGCATGTGTAGTGTGACCAAACTGTAGGCCTTTCGTGTCGCAATCAACACTTTATCAGGAGCTTGCACTGTTGCAGAAATGAGTAGGAAGTTCAAGTTGATTCGTTCAGATGAACTTTTTTTTGCTAAAAGGAAAACACTTGATGCAACACGAAGGCCTACAGCTATCATTCAACTCCTTTTCAGCTCGACACGGGAATTTTGGCTTAAAGACCCAATAGGGGATTTAGTGTCTTAATTTTTTTAATTTTTTACAAAATCGACTGTAGACAAACGGTGGCACCCATTCCCTTTAGTACCCAGATTAACTCGGTATGTAAATACAGATACTCAAATTTACATTTTAAATTCCCTTAAAATAGGGAATTATGATTGCAAGCAGAGTAAAGGATAAGAGGGAGAAAAGGAGAGACAGAGAGGGGGAAAGGGGGAGAACATCAGGTCTGATAATTCCCTTTTCACAATTTACACAAAGTTACACAACCAGGAGAGTTTGCAAATCCAAATTACACAAAACATTTTGGGGGTCTTTTGGCGAACAATGGTTGCCTTGTTAGCGCCGCCAGGCCAAACGAGCGCCTTCCCAAATTCCTGGTCCCAAAGGCCATTACCTCCTAACAGGGCCGGGCCAACAGTGCCACCCCGTGCAGCCTTCGAAAATTGAGAAAAATATTTTTTTTTTAAAAGTTTGGTTTAAAGGGCCCTTTTCGCCAAATTCAAATATTATCTTTTCTCTCTCTCTCCTCTCTCCCTCTCTCTCCTTTTCTTCTCCCTTTCTCTCTCCCCTCCTCTCTCTCTCTCTCTCTCTCTCTCTCTTTCTCTCGGTCTGATTTACTCTTTACTCCTCCCCAGTAGTTACCTGAACATTTCGTTCGTTCCAGTCACCACCATTGAAATTTGAATCCCGGGGGAGGCGTTCCAAATAATAAACAACCTCGGAGAACAAAAAAAAAATAAAAATTTACTTTATTTAACCCTTTTAGAGCTACTTAATATTACAAATTTGAAATTGATACTTACGCAGCGCCACTTAAAACCCTGATAATTTTATGCCAGTGTACGTAAAAAAATTAGTGTCCCGTACCGGTAATTTAGCCCCATTATAATTTTAATCTTTTGTATAAGAAGTTTTGGTATTGGTATAATCAAATGAAATTTCTAAAATTTTTTGTGTATACATACAGAAGATACAAGTGAAGGGAAAACAGTATACTTACAGAAAGTGAGGGGAAGTTAAACAGGGTACGAAATTAAATTTCTGAAGGTGCGGGGGAATACAAAAATAGGTGCTTTAGAAAGTTAGAAGAAATGTTTTTACTGATGCTACAGAAGATGCAAGATAAAGGGAAAAATGGGGAACTTTTGGGAAAGGACGGCAAAGAAAAGGGGATAACGGACAGGAACTACGTTAGGTTTAAACTATTGTTTGGTTGAGAATGATTTTTTCGAAAACATTGCAGCACAAATTTTGCTGATTATTCGGGAAGAAAGCGTTTTCTATTTTAAACGAAAATCGCATTTTATACCTATTCAGTAAAATATATATATATATATATATATATATTATATATATATATATATATATATAATATATATATATATATATATATATATATAATATTATTAGCTTGAATTATTATTCAGCCTCATATACCTGTTATAACTAACTGCCTCCGATTCCCAAATTCACAAAAACTTTCAAAAAACATTGCCCACGTCTACTAAAATGTCATAGTTAATGTTCAGCATTACCAGTCAGAACAATTATTATTATTAAAGATTCGCCGGTATTCTCCCGGCCCGGGCCTTTTCCAAGTGGTGGCCCGGCCTTGGCTCCCTCTCTAGAGAGTGTCTGAGACAGAAGTCTCCCATGGGAGGAGGTATAAGTACCCCCTCATCTTTGGGACCAACTGTCCCCAGGCCTAGCCACATTCCCCGCCCTCACGGGGCTCGTAGGGAAAAGCCAGGCCTCTCTGGTCTGCCATCCCTTCCCCAAGGGGGTTATTGGGAATGGCAGGCTTGTGAGCTGCAAGCTCGGGCTCAGGCACCTACCCTACCCTAGAAGGGCTGGGCATGGTGTCGATCAGTCAGATTATTATTATTATAATCAAGGGGGAAGCGCTAAACCCGGAGGATTATACAGCGCCTGGGTGGGGGGATATGTGGAAGGCATTCAGGCTTAATTCGGGGAACTGGAGCACAGATCCAATTCCCTAAATCAAGAGCCCCTCACCAACATCAAGGAACCTTCCTTGAGGGGTCGATCAGTCAGAACAACTTCAGCTGTTCAGCTAAGCTTGTTATGCTGATTGTATTCTGAACAGCCGGATACTTTCTGTACAGTATACCAATTATGTTAGCTAGGGCTGTAACAGTAGCATAGTGAACTTGGAGAAATAATGATTAACATTATTATTATTTTATTATTATTAAAATAATAATACTTATTGTTATTATTATTATTACTAATAAACTCGGAAATGGGCCTATAACTATGGCTATAGGGATCCTGTACTTGCCAGTTGTTTCAGGAATCTCGGCCTAACTACTGTAAACCAGCAGTGAAAACTTGAAGGTGACTGGACGAGGAGCTTCTCGAGTTAGAGCGAAATATGCAAAAAAATGCAATAAATTCTAACAACCACTTGAAGAAGAAGAAGAAGAAGAAGAAGAAGAAGAAGAAGAAGAAGAAGAAAAAGGAGAATTTTTAGGGTGCCCTCCCCCTCCTCCCACATTTTCAATAGTTTGTCTTATGGGTAGAATTCCAAACGTTACAATTTTTTTCGCGTTTATTGTAACTGGCCACTGAAATCTTATGCTTATTACAGCCTTCTGGCTGAATTCTTCTCCTAAGCTACGCACAGTTTGCCAACATGAAGCAAAATATAATTCTAATTTAAATTTCAATTTAAGTGACTATTAAAGATTCTAGTGCTCCAAATTTCTATATTTAATAAAAAAATATTTTGACGATTCTATATATTGTTAAAATTATATATGTTACTGAAATATTATATGATATTCTACGTGTTATTTTTGGAGTCTAAATATTATTGAAAAAAAATTTAAATTTCTTTGAAGCAAATTTTTGAGTTTCCTGGTTGGTAGTTGCTTGAACAACAAGAGTTTCTTCATTTGTTATTCATGGTGATATGTTTCCCCCCTTTTTTTTTTATTTGGCTTCAGTTCAAAGAATTTTCCTCACAGATGACGTTCCCAAGAATGTTTCTGTGAGTTTGTCGTTTCTCTTTCTTCTTCGGGCGGAAGGTCGCTTTAAATTTGTATATCTTCTGGAAGTGTTTGGTTTGTGTTCCGTATTCCTCCTGTGTGTGTGTGTGTGTGTGTGTGTGTGTGTGTGTGTGGTGTGTGTGTGTGTGTGTGTGTGTGTGTGTGTGTGTGTGTGTGTGTGTTTGTGTGTTTGTGTGTGTGTGGTGTGTGTGTGTGTGTGTGTGTGTGTGTGTGTGTGTGTGTGTGTGTGTGTGTGTGTTTGTGTGTTTGTGTGTGTGTGTGTGTGTGTGTGTGTGAGTGTGTGTGTGTGTGTGTGTGTGTGTGTGTGTGTGTGTTTGTGTGTGTTGTGTGTGTGTGTGTGTGTGTGTGTGTGTGTGTGTGTGTGTGTGTGTGTGTGTGTGTGTGTGTGTGTGTGTGTGTGTGTGTATGGGTACCTGGGTGTTAGTCGACTGGTCTGGGTCGCATCCTGGGACAAAACTAACCTAATTTGCCAGAAATGCTCAGCATAACAAGGGGCTTTCTATATAGCAGTATGTCATTGATGTCACCTGTGCCAGTATACCTTGTACATATACTTGTATCAATAAAGGTATTATTATTAAATTATTATTGGTAATGCTGCATTTGCTATAACCGAAGCTAAAATAGTAGTAGTAGTAGTAGTAGTAGAAAGAGTAGTAGTATAAGTATTATAATAAGTGGTAGTAGTAGTAACATTAGCTGCAGAATTATTATAGCTGTAGTTTTATTATTATTGTTATTAAAAGTAACTGATATTTGAGTACCATATGGGTGTCATGATTAATAAAAGCAATAAAGAGAGCCCTAAATATTAAAAATCAATGTTTATTTACTAGATCAGATCCTTACAGCCCTTGAAACGTAACAGGTTGAAAGGCTCCACCTCTCTCTCTCTCTCTCTCTCTCTCTCTCTCTCTCTCTCTCTCTCTCTCTCTCTCTCCTCTCTCTCTCTCTCTCTCTCTTTCTCTCGCTTTGCTTCTCCCGAGCTCCTTCTAATCCTCCTTCCATCTCGCCTCCCACCCTCCCTCTCACAGAACACAGACTTTAGCAATCCCTAAACCTGTTAATACTGACAAACACTTCAATATCGCGAGCGTAATATTCACGGAGGAGGCGTTACCCAGGAGCAGGGCCGCTGCTGTTGGTATCGTGGCACAGGGGCCGTCTCCTGAATGCCATCTCTTATGGGGCCATTCTGAACGGTTTCTCATTTCGCGCTGAGCTGGGGGGTAATTTTCAGATGGCACCCTCGCTAGGCTGGCTACGGAAGAGGCGCTCAGCAGGTGGTTGGCACTGATTTATTAGGCACAGAGCAGGTTGACTGTATTGACCAGATAGATAACATTGAGTTGGGAGATCCCATTAAGGTATGTGGTGTTGATCAGGTTGATTAATTTGATTGGGTAGATGATATTGCTAAGTCCCCCGTTTATTATTTAGTTATTATCACTAAGTTATCAGAAATATGGGTTAGTAAGTGTTAACTTAAGATTACCGAACATAACTTGACCTTACACCTATTTAGAAATAAAAAAAATATTGTATGCAGGATACGTTCAGAAACTAACGTATGAAATCAAGTAAAAAAAATGTAAGTAAGATACAGACCTATCTTGCTTAAGATATCTTTACATTTTCTTGTGTTATCTTTCTTTACATTTTCTTATTTAAGAAAATTCCAACTTGTTTTCAGCCGTCTTGAACATGTGTTGAACAAGGAAGGTGTGAAGGAAAAAATAACGATCAAGGACTGAGCGAAACGTCATTATAAAGTTTCTCTCCTAAGTGTAGATTTTGGTGAAAATTCGCAGAGGAAGATTTAAATGTGATATCATTTCGCCCAGTGTAGAGCTTTACCAAGTCAATGGTGTGATTTCACTGCATTAATAAGCTGTGCATAGAGAGAAACGTTGTCACAATAGCACCTTGCTTTACACCTGTGTCTTTAATAGAGTCAGCAGTAGAGTTGTGTATACTGGTAGTGCAAGAGACATACTTCTTTCTTCCATAGAATCTTCTGATGTTTTAGGAAAAAAATATACTTAATGTTAGAATGAAAATTTTCCATATCAGTGGTACAGCTAAATTTATTTCTATCGTAAGTGTTTAATTGACCACTTTCAAATTACCTTGTCCTCTTCCTTCACTGTCTCCGGTGTCAAGTCTGAAAAAAAAAAGCCTGCTGGGTAGGCGAAATGTTTCGGCAGTAAACGTATACAAGTGTTGTACATGTAGCTTTTTTCATTATTCCAAGAAAAGCCCTCATGCGTTTTTTTTTTTTTACGGTGAATGGCACTAAACGAGGCCAAGATTAGATGTAAACAAGGTCAAGAGCTGTTAGGCATCCGCTTGCAACTCGATTAAGGAACTCGAAATTTAGACTTGGAGGAAGCAACGCGTCTCTTGTTTGCAAGGGGCGAGGGTGCGTCTTGATACCGGGGGAAAGAGCTTTTTATCAAGGAATTGGAGATAACCTCTCCTATGGATCGGAGCTTATTGCCTACGTTTCCCTGGCGCTGTATGCCGCTTAATTAATTTTGAGATTTACAGTTATTGTAATAATAATAATAATATAATATAATAATAATAATATAATAATAATATATATGTCTCTCTCTCTTCTCTCTCTCTCTCTCTCTCCTCTCTCTCTCTCTCTCTCTCTCTCTCTCTCTCTCTCTCTCTCTCTCTCCTCTCTCTCTCTCTCTCTCTCTCTCTTCCCTGGCTGTCAATGGATCCGGCAAGACCACTTACACAACCATCTATCCATCTTTCAGCTCTCTCGCCCACACAGACAGACCAAAGGAAGAAAAACGCTTATATATTCTTCCCCTTTCTCCCTCTCTCCTTTTCTTCCTTCCTCACTCCCTAACTTAGAAACTCCCCTTACAACATCCTTCCCTCAAAGACTTCTTCCCCTACATTCCTCCCTTCCTCACACCATCCCTCCATTCATTTTTCACGTCCACCCCCTCCATACTTCCTCCTCTACTATCTCCCTCTATCGCTCTTTATCCTTACCTTCCTATTTCCCTCATGCATATAACAGAGAAATAAAACATTGCAAAAGTCTCTTTCCTCCGGATATCCGACTTGACCTTTTTTCTCGTCAACCAAAACAAAGTCCAGCCTTGTTTCCTGCCGGACTTTGTCACAGTACAAGCAAACACTCGCCATGGGGAACAAGCTTTTGTAGGAACTTAGCTTGTTCATGCCACCTTTGTCTTCTCCTTCGCTATTGTTGGACTTATGTCATTTTGAGCCGTTTTCGCCACACAACATTGAGACTATTGGATGAAAACAAGAGAGATTGTCCTGTCAGTCTCTCACTGGGCACTAGAAATCTCGCTTCGTCCTGGGTCTCTCTACCTTGCTCGACGGTGGGGAGAAGACACCTTGGAGCCGGGGAGGGGAGGGAAGGGAAGCATACGAGGAGATATAACCACGACGTGCAAAATGCTATCGGGTGTAAAGGCATTTTGTTATCCACAACAGCTTATCGCTTTCCAATTGAAAGAACAACAACAACAACAACAACAACAACAACAACAACAATAATAATAATAATAATAATAATAATAATAATAATAATAATAATAATAATAATAATGAAGAAAGATAATGTATTTCAATAACAATTTATTTCGGGTTTAAAAGTCGTGGAGTCGTCATTGTTTATTATGACAATCATTCCCCTGTATACCAGCATCAAGTACGTGTACGTGTTCGTAGACGACTTCATAGTCAATGAATTTTACTGAATCAACGGCCTCTTTAGTGAATGAATCATAGTGAACCGATGAGCTCATAATGAATCAACGAACCTAAAGAGAATGAATCTTAGTGAATCCTGAGTGTTATGCAGTAGACCTGAATACCAGGAGAGAGAGAGAGAGAGAGAGAGAGAGAGAGAGAAGAAGATGAGAGAGAGGAGGAAGAGAGTGAGAGAGAGAGAGAAGAGAACAGGAGGAAGAGAATGAGAGTAAAATGAGAATAGATGAGGAAAACTAAAACATGCTGGAGTAGACTTTGCTATGGTATTTGAGGCTGGTGTGCGTGCCTCCGGTCTTGGTTGCCATGGCACTTGAATGCAAGACTCTGGTCATTTGCCCTCCCTGAAAATTGCTAAGAATGCCATTGCAGTGCCCTGACCCAACCCTCGGAGAATCTCTAAGTAGAGCACTATGTTAGTACAGGAGAGACAGTAATCTAGAAAATATAATCTATTCTTTCTCTCTCTAGACTTAATATTGTTGTCATATAGTCATATAACTAGCAGATATAACACTCGCTAACATTAATTAATATTCTAAGAATCTGTTGGAGAGAATAGGAATCTCCTATACTCGCCAACACTCACTAACACTTACCTAGACTCACTAACCTTATCTACCAATCTTCACCAACACTCACCAACATACCAAGAATTTCCAACACTCACCAACATTCCAAGAATCTCCAACACTCACCAACACTTCCCTAAACTCGCCAACAATACTTCTCTTCACGTAAGGTTGCTTTAGAGAAGCATCTTGGGGCAGCTTTCCTCAATAACGTATAAAAGCCTCGGCACGGCCGAATGAATTTGCATACCTGAGAGCAACAGCTTCCCTTCCCAAGATATCTCAGCCTCCTCTTCCCTGGAGATCACAGTTTCCCTTTCCCCAGAGATCACAGCCTCCCTTTCTCTTCTCCAGAGATCCTAGTCTTCCCTTTCGGAGATGAACGACCCCTTGCCAAGATGCACTCAACGTATAAAATACACTTAGCACATCAGGATGCACTCAGGATGACGAGATGTACTCAAGACAGCCTGGTGCAGTCATCATAGGACGATGCTCTCAACTCAGTATGTTGCACTCAACACAGCATGATGCACTTTTGATAGTAATATGCACTTAAGACTGTGTTGTTGGTCATAACGTTATGAGATCTTGAAAACTTCCTGACAACATCTAAAGCATGGCGGCATCGGCATCATGACATCAGCATCACCGAAGTCAACAGGTTATATTTTTTCTTTGCTACTCCTCTCAACAAGCTTATCAAGAATCCAATTTGCCAAACAAGGAAAGTTTTGATAAAAAATGAACAATTAATCAACTCGTAAGTTATCAGCATGTTAGAACCTGTGGGGTTGTTTGTTGTTGTTGTTGTTGGTGGTGGTATGTGTGTTTGTGCCAATATTTATTTACTAGTTGTGTTTGCAGATAGGTTGAGCTGCAGCTCGAAGAGCAAGCATTTTCAACTTTATCTTTCCTTGGGCACTTCGGTGCGAGTCCCTTATGTACATTCCTGCCTAATTTGCCAGTCTTTTTCGTATTGTCCTGCCTACATTTTTATTTTTTTTAGCTCCTTCGACACTGTCAACCCTACCTTTTAGCCCTCTTGGGTCCTGGCCTACTTCCTTTCAGGTTCCGTCTCTCATTCACTTCTTTGAGTACAGCTCAGCCTTTCAGTAGCTTCCCACCAGCTATGAGTAAAATAGATCTTCCTACCTATTGGTTGCTTGCCAGTGATGTCCATCTCCTTGATAGAATTTCTCTCAGGTGTTCATATTTACCTTCCTCCGTATATCGGCCCCTTTGCTCTTCCTGTGCTCTCTATGATAATTGCCTTGGCCTTATCTCCGCTATGTGCAAGAATGTTAATGCTCTGTGGTCATAAGCTTCACGGGGGACAGCGAAATTGACACTCTCAGTTGATTTGAGGCATTAAATGTATGTGTGTGTGTGCTACCTATTTGTAGTTTCAAGGAGTCGAGTCACAGCTCCTAGCCCAACCTCTTCGCTGGTCGCTACTAGGTCCACTCTCTCCCTGCTACATGAGCTTCATCTTCTTAAAGCTATGTATGGATTCTGCCTCGTCTGAGTTTTCAACTTCCAGTTGTGACCCGTTGTTGCTGTGTCCCATCTCTTGAAACATGCTGTCCCTTTGTGTGTTGGTTACCATTTTGTTATAGGCACATGTCGATTAGACACTAGGCCTGTTGTGTGTGTACTCACCTAATTGTGTGTGTTGTGTGTGTGATAAGATAAGATAAGATAAGATTTCGTTCGGATTTTTAACCCCGGAGGGTTAGCCACCCAGGATAACCCAAGAAAGTCAGTGCGTCATCGAAGACTGTCTAACTTATTTCCATTGGGGTCCTTAATATTGTCCCCCAGGATGCGACCCATGTCAAGTGGATTTTCGATACGTGGATGGGGTAAGAATACTCACGTAGGCTGGTAGTACGTATAATATAACGGAAAGTATGGGGAAGCACCAACAGCCGACCTGCCTCTCTCTGCTCCCTAACTACGACTGACCCACATACAGGGTGAGGGTGTTTGAAATCCTGCTATGGTCAGCAGCAATATGAATACAGTCAATGATTCACACAGACGGTTGGTAGTGAGTCATCTACTGGTACACTGGTTACTGGTAACTGGTTACTAGGAACTGGTACTACTACTGAGACCCACACCAGTCGACTAACACCCAGGTACCTATTTGCTGCTAGGTGAACAGGACAACAGGTGTAAGGAAACGTGTCGAAATGTTTCCACCCGCCGAGAATCGAACCCGGGCCCTCCATGTGTGTGTGTGTGTGTGTGTGTGTGTGTGTGTGTGTGTGTGTGGTGTGTGTGTGTGTGGTGTTGTGTGTGTGTGTGTGTGTGTGGGGTGTGGTGTGTGAGTGTTGTGTGGGGTGTGTGTGAGTGTTTTGCATATTAGATAGCCTAAGCCGCCTGAACTCGATGAATATGCATAGGCAGATGAATTGTTTACGTTGTGTTTCCCCTGTGTCGGCTTTTTCATTTAACTCCAACTCTTGTGGAACGGAAGTTCTGACGCTGTCAAAGCTACTGAAACCAGAGTGGAAACTGAAGTCTCCCAGCTCAGAATATTGGATTTCACTACTTCTTATTTAATGAGTGCATTTATCTCTAAGCGTTTATCTACTTGTAGCCACAGGAATAAAGTTCAGCTTGTGGTGTGCTCACGAAATCGTCCTGACACGATTGCAAACAAGCCACGATACGGGTGGGGATTCGTGCGTCATGATGACGGCTTTGAGGGGACTTGAGCTAGAATTCGTCACAGCCACGCTCGCGTTGGGATTCATCTGTAAAATCTTGCATTTGTGGTCACAGTAGGACCCGTGCTAACCTCCCTATGGTGTATAAATATACCCAAGCGCCAGCTACTCAGTAGCTTGCGCTTGGCCTGGAGTCTTACGACTCTCTTGCCGCGAGTTTAATCCCCATTCGTACCGTGGTTTGTTTTTCTTCTTGTGTAATCTCATAAAATATTTATTGTAGATTTCTGGTTTTCAGTAGTTGCAGCATTCACTAGCACCTCCTCTTAAAATATTTTTAAGTGTCCCTTGCAGCAGGGATAGCAGCAACAGAAGCAACAGCAACAATTGCAGACACATCACCGTCATTATCATAAGAAGCAACAGAAACAACAGCAGAAGAACTCATAGTTGCAAGAGAATCATAATCATTATAGTCATTATGAATATCATTATCATCTTTAGCATCAACATCGTTAACAGCATAAACACCACCACCCTCAAGCACCATCACCACCACCACCCTCAAGCACCATCACCACCACCACCCCCAAGCACCATCACCACCACCACCCCCAAGCACCATCACCACCACCACCCTCAAGCACCATCACCACCACCACCTCAAGCACCATCACTACCACCACCCTCAAGCACCATCACCACCACAACCACCATCACCCTCAAACACCATCACCACCACCATCACCACCACCCTCAACCACCATTCCCTCCACCACCCTTGTACTCTACCCAGTATACACAAGAGACGGTTCACTTCTAATTAGTACTGGAACTCGGCTTTACTTCCTCGTCTCACATTATGTTAATCCCTCCCGAGGCGAGCTGGAGCCTCGGGATCCTGGAGGGAGGAAGAAACTTAACTACGGCGTCAGCGGAATCACGTTAAACAGGTTATTAACGTGTTCGTTCATTAGAGCGAAGGATTTAACGCAAGGGTAATGAGCCATTGAAGGGGTCATGGCATCTCTTAGGTGCTTTTGGTAGAGAAAAAAATCAAAATATTTCGATATTATATGATAAGATTTTATAAAAAGAAATGAATAACTAAGATGCGTGTGTGTGGAGATATTACCCACGACTGTTTATGTTTTGGGGGAACAGGCTGACTTAAAAAAATATTATGTAAATTTGTGAATTTAGGCATTATTAAATACATCAATACATACATACATACATACTTCAATATGGAGAAAATCGTTTCCCTAAACGAGTGTGCCTGGATTTCCTACTCTATTTCTGCAGCATTGCAAGCTCCTGATGATGTGTTGATTGCAACACGAAAGGCTTAGAGCTGTCATTCAACTATCCCTGCTTTTACTTTGCACATATGTATATATGTAACGTATATATATATGCATATATTAATACGATATATGTAATACACACAGGCACAGACACACAGATAAACAGACAGCCGGACACACACACACACACACACACACACACACACACACACACACACACACAACACACACACACACATACACAATGAATATTGACTGAGCTTCATGCAGATGGGACACTCAATTCTCGTCAATAAGTTCGGTTATGAACTGAGCGCAATATAGTGCCTCCATCACCCGCTCCAGAAAACACGACTTTGACTGTATTAACTTGAATCTTGTGATTTTGATGTGGAGCGGTGTAGGTTCAATCCTCCGTCTGCTAGTAGACTTTATTCTTAGGTATTTTGGTGCACAGTGATCAGGTTGCTGAAGGAGTTGAGACGAGAAGGCTCAGAGGATGCTGGGGAGGCTGGTGATAAAGATTCCATACTTCATGATGGGGATACCATCCTTTATTGTGGAGATACCGTACTTCATGATGGGGATACCATCCTTTATTGTGGAGATACCATACTTCATGGGGTAGTGATCATGGTTCATTGTGAAGGCATCATTCATTATATTGGAAATGCTATCCTTCATGGCGGAATTACCATATTTCATGGTGGAAATGCTAGCTCTCATGGTTGTAATCACCATCAATAATGGTGAAGACTCAACCCTCCCTCCCTTCCTCCCTTCCTTCCTTCCTCCCTCCCTTCCTCCATTCCTTCCTTCCTTCCTTCCTTCCTTCCTCCCTCCCTCCCTTCCTTCCTTCCTTCCTTCTCAAGGTGTAGACATCACACTGTAAAACATTATGCATTATGATAATGGTCTCGAATAATCCCAGGAATTCTTTGTTTATGGTCTTTAAACTTACCTCTAATTGAATAATTTTCTGGTTCTTGATTTCTCATTATTCTATATGGCCCTTCCCACCTGGGTCCTAATGTGCACAGGTTGTATACACCGAGAGGTGTATTTCTCTCAGCGAATGCATGTATATGTTGAGAGTTTAGTTGAATCCCTATTTTAGGATTAAAGTATTCTTGTCTGCTGGTGACAAGATTACTTGCAGCCTTAATGATCCTAATGTAGCCGATAGAGTTTAACCCCATTGTCCGACTAATCAACCTAATGAGCGGCTCTTTTGTGACAGACCTCATTAATCACGAGTACTAATGACACTTCTCTTAATTTCAAGAGTGTTACTTTGCGATAAAATACTAGGAGTAATTGTCTTCATTAATTTGTGCTTCATTAAAAACAGCAGCGGCTACTTTTCAGGCAGCAGTCATCCTGCACAAGACTTCTAAACAACTATTCATCAGTGCTGTTTGATGTAATAACCCGGAGGTAAAATGGCAGCCTCGTCCCATGAATAAGAATAGTGGCTGGGTATTGATAGGCTTATAAAAACGGCCTTGTTCAATGGTAATTTTACGTATGGTAGATGTCTGTCCTATACCCGATGGAGAACTTTCACTTATGTAAGTTATTCTTAAACAGATTACCAGTACAAAGTAGAGAGAAGCTTACGACGACATTTCGGTCCGACTAGGATAATTTTCTCTCCTATGTCCGGGATATTTGTGTCTCAATCTAATGGCTTATGTATCTCGAGAAAAAAGTTGTAGGTCACAGCCAATTTTTAGTGCCCTTTACCTTCCTTAACAAATTTTCAGGAACATATCAATAAACCGGGAAAATAGAACATTTTTTTGGCTCTTTCCCACATCCTGAAACATCCATGAGGTCCTACGACTTTCAGCTGATTGAGCTAATTTTAGAGAAGACTTTCTTCTGTGATCAAGAAATTAAAATTACCTCTTTGCTATACCTTTGATTAGGCATGTCAAAAAGGTAAGCGTTATTCCTCCATCACACTATACAATACCACGTCATTAGCCTCGAACTCACCTGGCTGGCAGAGCCGTCCATGTTTGCAGTTTGAAGAGCACCTTCGTAATATCCAGTCAACTTTTTCCACATTTCTTGATATCTTGTCATTCCCTTACTTTCTCGCTACTTAAGATCTCTGTGTTAACCACAACATTAAATGAAGTATTATTACTGCCGAAATCCTCCGGTGTGAGGCCAGAGGATGGAGCATCATGTGCAATATATCCTCTGGTCCATATCTTCTAGAGTCGGAGATTTTGAATTAATGATAAATGATGATTTTCGTCACATTGAGGCCATCAGGTGAAACATGCTCGTTTGCAAAAGCTCGTGTCAGGATAAAAAATATATATTGATTAATATAATATAATAATAATAATAATAATAATATTATTATTATTATTATATTATTATTTTATTATTATTATTATTATTATTATTAAAAGCAACAAGAATAATAAGGGCAAAATAATTATGATTCAGATATTGCATCCCATGGAGGTCTAACTTATACGTCAAGTGATTCCGTTGCAAACTTTGCAACAACTTGTGACTGCTGTTAATCAAGTCATTTGTTCTTAACCAAAAGCTCCAGATGGAGCCACTGTTATTATAACGTCTCTGTTTTTTTTTTCTTTCTCCTTTTGTCTTACTGCTTTTCTCTCACACAGTGTGGCTTGCTCAGTCTGTCATTCTCTGTCTATTAACACACACGCACACACACACACACACACACACACGCACAACACACACACACACACACACACACCACAACACACACACACACACACACACACACACACACACACACACACACACACAACAAAAAACATACAACACAAGCGAAAACTTTCACAACACAAAACACAACTCGGCAGCGTTCCCAAACACCAGTGAACGTCCCGTCTCACATTCGCAACTGATAAAAAAAATAGTTTTTTTTCTGCCCACGAGTGCAATTCTCTCATTTCGTAAACAAACAGCTGGTAAACACGTTAAAACATGTGTCAGTGGCAGTGGAAAAAAAGCATCACGTTTATATTTGTGTCTCGTTGCACTATGGGACATTTACCCTGTGTTATGATTCACGTTTTTTTTTAATGTTTCGTTTATCACCAGTGTTGCATATTTTCCTTTTTTGTTCCTTTTGTTGCATACAAGCACCGAGGTATGAAATTTTAGGGTTATACAAACAGAAGTGCAACAAACACAGGTTTGTGGCACAAGCGAACGAACTTGTAGACAATAGAATAACACTTAAAATCAATGTTGCAAGATGAAGAATCAAAGAGTATTTGAAATACAAGGAGAGTATTCCTTGGCATTTCAGTACTCTTCAGTACTCTTCAGAAAAGTACGGAGTAGTGTCTTACTATGAGGTTGAAATATACCACGAACATTCCTCGTCCATGTGATTTTATTTTCAGTTATTATTTAGTTATAAGCATCATTGATTGGTTTATATTAGCAGGAAAGTTTAATTTCCCTGGTTTATATGTATTAAGTGACCTTGAGGTGTAAGGGATATCCTTGATGATGTGCAGTATCTGGGGCCATAATTTGCCCCTCCACCCCTTTCGTGTTAGGTTTTATCAAGTCATGATTGACAGACCTCTAAACAGAGTAAAACGCTGACTCAATATAAGTCAACTTTGCACCTGACTTCCAGGAGTCTCAGACACGTTTATCGGTTTCTGCAAAAAATCATCTTATTTTTATCAAAACTATATAAATTTGTGTGTGTGTGTGTGTGTGTGTGTGTGTGTGTGTGTGTGTGTGTGTGTGTGTGTGTGTGTGTGTGTGTGTGTGTGTGTGTGTGTGTGTGTGTGTGCATCAGTCACTAATTCCATTGAGGTCATGAAACTTTTGCGATAATGAGAAGCAAGCTGGTTTGAGCCGAGCCCTTTAGCAGCTATTGAAGCATCTTCCTTCAAAGGAAACCAGCTTGGAAATCTGCTGCACGACAGAGAAACAATGTGTTTGGCCGCTGTGTTCATTGCTTGAGAGAGCTTCTGGATGCACCATCCACGTGAATAAAATCCATCTTCTCCCGGGGATGAGCTTGTGGAGATATCATCCACATGTAAACAAAAATCTTTCTCCAGGGGTGAGGCTTGTGAAGGCACCATCCTCATAAATAAAACGACATCTTCGGCAGGTCAAGAGTCAAGACTCCAGCAATATTCTTAAGTGCATGAGAGAAACTGCTCAATTCCTCTGTGTTTCCCTCTGAGAGCTGTTCTTCCTCCGACTCTCCCTTCAAACTGCACAATGATGCTGTCTCTTCTGGCGGTATTTCATGAAGGGTTAAACTCGTGGGGACCATTCAAAGACACTTTATGAAGTACTTGAACAAACTATTCTCCCTAAGCATACCATGGGCGGGGAGAGAACCCGCGATCAGATGGCCCAGTGGCTAAAGCGTCGGTCTGGAGTTTTTTGATTCTCTGATCGTGGGTTCTCTCCCCGTCCGTAGTATGCTTTGTTTGCAATCGTGTCATACGATTTCGTGAGTTACTATCCCTGCTTTCCACTACCACTACTACGTCTACTTCTACTTCCACTACCAGCCTTACCTCTTCCACTACTTCTTCTTCTTCCTCTCTTGGTCCCGTCCCTGTCCCCCTCAACTATATATACTGGTTCCCTCACTCTTTTGTGCCAGTGTGACTTTGTAAATGGTCCAGGTCGGATAGGAACATCGTCGTAAGCTTCTCTCTCCTATATGCAGGTTATTTGTGTATTGATCAAGCCTTACTGTGGATGATAGAGTAACAATGTGATAAATAGTTTGAAAATCGACAAGCTGAAGATTGAGACACTTATGCAGCATATGAGAATCTTTATTAAGGAAACGTTTCACCACACAGTGGCTTCTGCAGTCCTTATCCCTCTCTGAAGAAGCCACTGAGAGTACCAATGTGGTTTAAAAAACACCACTGTAAGCAAAGATACACCACTGTGGATGATACAACCCACTCTTTAATGATAAAACATCACTGTGGATAATAGAGCCCACTGTGGATGATAAATTACCCCTCGGAGTGATAAACGCATTAATTAACGCTTTACGTTTTATTTGATGCAATACAAAACGCATTTTCTGCACATTTGTCGATACATTTCTTTATGCAGTTCTTTTTACGTTGCTCAACGATGCATAATTCAATGGATTGCTTAACGAACAGATCATCGCTTTGCTTAACGCATCTCTCAACGCATTACTCAGCGGAAATCTCGGCACATTATCCAAAGCATTGTTCAACGCGTTACCGGAAGAGTTTCACAACGAACTACCAGACGCATTAAACGACCCACTGACGCAACAATTCACGCATTTTCCGGCGAAATGGTCCCGTTTCGCCAATTCTAGTACTCCTTTTTTTAATTAAATATTTCCAAAGGGGTTTGACAAGGGGAGGTTCGATGCCAACAGTCAGCTTCCTATTGAGTGGTTCGCAATAGTCCCGTTATTAAATCGCACTTTTTTGCGATTTTTTCCTCCCGGTGTGTCTAACTAGCGCACCGTGTAAATAGCCAGTTGGGAATGTAATTTCGCATTGTTTTCGTTTTTGGTGTATTATGGGATGAGTTACATTGTGTTGATGTGGAAGTGAGGTGAGGAAGTTGGAGTTTATTTTAGTTGCGGTGGTGAGACGGTAGGGGGCGTCAGATATGGTGATCAGGAGATAGGTGGGATGTGTGGATGCTGTGGTGATTGGGAAGTAGAGGTGATGTTAGATGCAGTGGTCGAGAGATAGGTGATGTTAACTGTTGGGGTCTGGAGGTAAGAGGTTTTAGGTGTGCTGGTCGGGAGGTAGATGTAGATGATGGAGTTAGCTTTTGTGATAGGGAGGCAGGTGTCGTTAGCTATTGTAATCTGGTGGAAAGTGACGTTAGCTATTGTAGTCTGGTGGAAGGTGGCGTTAGTTATTGTAGTCTGGTGGAAGGTGGCGTTAGTTATTGTAGTCTGGTGGAAGGCGGCGTTAGCTATTGTAGTCTGTTGGAAGGTGGCGTTAGCTGTTGTAGCCTGGTGGAGGGTGGCGTTAGCCATTGTAGTCTAGTGGAAGGTGGCGTTAACTATTGTAGTCTGGTGGAAGGTGGCCCAAGCTTTTGTAGTCTGGTAGAAGGTGGCGTTAGCTACTGTAGTCTGGTGAAAGATGGGGTTAGCTATTGTAGTCTGATGGAAAGTGGCGTTAGCTACTGTAGTCTGGTGGAAGGTGAGGTTAGCTATTGTAGTCTGGTGGAAGGTGGCGTTAGCTGTTGTTGCATATTGGAATGTGGCGTTAACAGTGGTGGTCACTTTGTTAGGAAGCAGAATCGTATTAGGAAAGTTAAAACTAGCTCTGCTACTTCAAACATCATTTTTCACGTCAAGTTCCTCAGCTAACTCTACCTCTTCATAAGGTACTGTCAGCTCTTTCACAAAGCTCATCTACATTGCGCGATTTCTTGCTAATGCAAATTGAAAAAGGTTATCCAAATCAAAATAGCACATAAAAACGATCTCATAGTACGTACTACTATTTAATTTTCGAAGCGCCTTTTTCAACTGCATTTGCAACAATACATACATACATATATATATATTTATAATATATATATATATATATATATATATATATATATATATATATATATATATATTGGAAGTAAAAATTAAAAAAAAAATAACTCTACTGAATGTTTTTTATTACATAGGAAAAGTGAGTCTCTAATGGTTTACAGAAACTAACTTTACTGTGACCAGCACCATGGTGTTGGATCACTGTGACCAGCACCATGGTGTTGGATCACTGTGACCAGCACCATGGTTTTGGATCACTGTGACCAGCACCATGGTTTTGGATCACTGTGACCAGCACCATGGTGTTGGATCACTGTGACCAGCACCATGGTTTTGGATCACTGTGGCCAGCACCATGGTGTTGGATCACTGTGACCAGCACCATGGTGTTGGATCACTGTGACCAGCACCATGGTTTTGGATCACTGTGACCAGCACCATGGTTTTGGATCACTGTGACCAGCACCATGGTGTTGGATCACTGTGACCAGCACCATGGTTTTGGATCACTGTGGCCAGCACCATGGTGTTGGATCACTGTGACCAGCACCATGGTGTTGGATCACTGTGACCAGCACCATGGTGTTGGATCACTGTGACCAGCACCATGGTGTTGGATCACTGTGACCAGCACCATGGTTTTGGATCACTGTGGCCAGCACCATGGTGTTGGATCACTGTGACCAGCACCATGGTGTTGGATCACTGTGACCAGCACCATGGTTTTGGATCACTGTGACCAGCACCATGGTTTTGGATCACTGTGACCAGCACCATGGTGTTGGATCACTGTGACCAGCACCATGGTTTTGGATCACTGTGGCCAGCACCATGGTGTTGGATCACTGTGACCAGCACCATGGTGTTGGATCACTGTGACCAGCACCATGGTGTTGGATCACTGTGACCAGCACCATGGTTTTGGATCACTGTGACCAGCACCATGGTTTTGGATCACTGTGACCAGCACCATGGTTTTGGATCACTGTGACCAGCACCATGATTTTTGATCGACTGTTCAAACCACTAAATACGAGAGAGAGCCCGAGCCTTTAGCTCATAAGACTGTCATTCCCATTTGCCTCCTTGGGGCGGGGATGGCAGACCAGAGAGGCCTAGCTTGTGGCTAGGCCTTGGGACAGTTGGTCCCAAAGATGAGGAGGTACTTGTGCCTCCTCCCATGGGAGACTTAGGTCTCAGACACTCCCTAAAGAGGGAGCCAAGGCCGGGCCACCACTTGGAAAAGGCCCGGGCCGGGAGAATACCGGCGAATCTTTAAGAAGAAGAAGAACCACTAAATAAGGTAACTCGTCTGCTGCGTCTATTTTCTCATTGTTTGTATATGTACACTGGATACACATCTCGGTGTATATACAGAGAGATACAGACACCTCTCGGTGTAAATACACTGGGAGATTCACACCTTTCCACTAACCGGAGGCTGCCATAGTGAAGAGCTCTGTTCCACAAGGCACAGTACTCGCCCCCATCTTATTCCTCATCCTCATATCAGACATAGACAGAGATATACATCACAGCACCGTATCATCCTTTGCGGATGATACTAGGATCTGCATGAGGCTGTCATCTGCTGAGGACGCGGTTAACCTCCAAGAAGATATAAACAAAGTTTTCCAGTGGGCAACGGAAAACAATATGATGTTCAATGAGGACAAATTCCAACTACTCCGTTATGGAAAACTGGAGGAGATAATAACTAGAACAGAGTATATACTGACTCCGGCCATACAATAGAGCGGAAAAATAATGTAAGGGAACCTGGGAGTAGTAATGTCTGAGGATCTCACTTTCAAGGATCACAACAGTGCCACGATCGCACGTGCAAAGAAAATGATAGGATGGATAATGAAAACGTTCAAAACGAGAGATGCCAAGCCAATGATGATCCTTTTCAAATCACTTGTTCTCTCTAGGCTGGAATACTGCTGTACATTAACATTTCCATTCAAAGCAGGTGAAATCGCAGATCTAGAGAGTGTACAGAGATCCTTTACTGCACGTATAAGTTCTGTCAAGCACCTTAACTACTGGGAACGCTTGGAAGCACTTGACTTGTACTCGTTGGAACGCAGGAGGGAGAGATATATCATAATCTACACTTGGAAAATTCTGGAAGGAATGGTCCCAAATCTGCACATAGAAATCACTCCTTACGAAAGTAAAAGACTGGGCAGGCGATGCAAAATACCCCCAATTAAAAGTAGGGGCGCCATTGGTACACTAAGGGAAAACACCTTAAGTGTCCGGGGCCCAAGACTGTTCAACAGCCTCCCATCAAGCATTAGGGGAATTGCCAATAAACCCCTGGCTGCCTTCAAGAGAGAGCTGGACAGATACCTAAAGTCAGTGCCGGATCAGCCGGGCTGTGGCTCGTACGTTGGACTGCGTGCGGCCAGCAGTAACAGCCTAGTTGATCAGGCTCTGATCCATCGGGAGGCCTGGTCATGGGCTGGGCTGCTGGCGCGTTGATCCCCGGAATAACCTCCAGGTGCCTCCAGGTATCCAGGTAACACGAGGATCATTAAGGCTGCATGTCACCTGTTCACAACCAGTGAAGATTACTCAATTCACTACTATAGAGATGTAACTTATTTCTCAACTTATAATAACAGAAAAATTTCTCTGAGTGTATATTATCATATCCTTGTTCTTGTGTAATGTTAATTTCCGTAGTGTTATTTGTTAATTATTAGTAGTAATATTTCATTATTATTGTTACTATTATCGTTATAAGTATTATTATTATTTTCTGTTGCTTTACCTCTTCTCTGCCCATCTTTGATTACATTGCTGTCAGTTTACAAGCGTCGTCTATATGACACCTTCTTGAGAGTGCTAGAGAAGTGTCAACATCGTGTGTCCCCAAATGTCAAGAAATTAATGGATTAAATATTTGCGAGTGAGAACGGAAATGAAAGAGAGAAAGAGAGAGAGAGAGAGAGAGAGAGAGAGAGAGAGAGAGAGAGAGAGAGAGAGAGAGAGCGAGAGAGAGAGAGAGAGAGAGAGAGTAAGACAGAGAGAGAGAGAGACAGAGAGAGAGACAGACAGACAGAGAGAGAGAGAGAGAGAGAGAGAGAGAGAGAGAGAGAGAGAGAGAGAGAGAGAGAGAGAGAGAGAGAGAGAGAGAATCGTTTGACTAACTCGCAAATCCTAGTTACTAGATTAAAATCAGGGAACCGCTAAGCCGTAGAGGTCCAAAAATATCAACTATTTGCAAAGCAAAAGAACAAAAGCAGGATATGTATTTGGTAGTCAATCCAAATACTCCATAAGTAAAAGGATCCAAGAGTATCATTGCCTTCTATGTATTCTGCCTTTGATATTTTGCTCCGGTTATATTTAGCCTTCCGCAACGCGTTCATTAAATACAGCTAATTCTTTTTTTTAATGATCCTGAGGGAACACAGATACTATAGTCACATATAAAGCGTCCTTTATGTAGATTTAATCAAGAATAACCTAGTAAAATCAAAGAATGTGAATCCTTATTTCCACTGGGGTCTCTGAGGTTTTTATCGTTGTGTAATTACGAATTCGCTAGTCTATCAACTGTCAAAATCGAATCGAATCGAGGACGACGAGAGCTGTCGTAAGATGGGAAGGAAGAAGGATAAGTAAGGATGGAAATAACTGGAAAAGGATGGGAAGGAGAGGAAGAGGAGGAATCAAGGCAAGTGGCCCAACCACTTTGGGACATGTGGTACCGAAGTACTGGAGGCGTAGATGGAGATGTATTTCAGGAATACTGACGAAGACGAAGTATAAGGCAACAGGAACTCAGCAGGTACTGGCTGCATCTTGCTGGATGGATGATTACTGCAACTTGAATGATGATAGGCGGCTGCAGGCGATATGGAAGGAGCTCATCGTTGCTATCAACTGTCAGAGAGCAGTAAAGAACACATCACCCATCATTTTCAATTCATACCTAAACTAGACAGTGACCACACTGTCTACAAAAGTTCCGCTACCAAATGATGGTTAATTTTGTTTAATGCTATACGATGGCCATGAAGGCTGCATGTCACTTGTTTACCACCAGAATTCTTATATTCTTAATATAACTGTTAAATTGGCTTAGAAAGACACGTAAGCAAACAATAAAATATACTTGGTAGAAAACATATTTGTCCTGTGACCCTGATCACTTTTAACGTACAGAGGTTAACAAGACAGAATATATAAGCGGAGAGTGTTGAGTGAATAAACATGCTCCTGTGTTTGCTTACGTGTCTCTCTGAACCAATTTGTCGGTATCTGTTACCAAGGTTTATATCAGGGATTAAATTAAACTCTCAGCATATATTCACTGTGAGATATACACCCCTCAAGGAAGGTTCCTTGATGTTGGTGAGGGGCTCTTGATTTAGGGAATTGGATCTGTGCTCCAGTTCCCCAAATTAAGCCTGAATGCCTTCCACATCCCCCCCAGGCGATGTATAATCCTCCGGGTTTAGCGCTTCCCCCTTGATTATAATAATAATAATGTGAGATATACACCTTAGGCCGTATATATCCTATCCCCTTTAATTAAAAAAAATCACATTTTTTTGTTTTACTGGGTTATCCTGGGTTAAATCTACTTAATATACCTCTTTATGTGCCTAACCTTAATTTTTAAAGTGGTAGACCGACGATAAGCCAGCGGAAGGCCTTCGTCAGATGATCAAAAGCTCCAGATGCGGGCCGTCACATGACTAAGGCCCGCGTCATGAAACACTGGTCCTGTTTCCTGACAAACCTTAGCTAACACCTGTGTACCCTCAAGACTACAATAAAAAATATTTCTAAGCTATGTATACAAAATCTGTATAATAAACTAGTATATCTAACTTACAAACTTTCTTTATCGTGCACTGAGTACGTTATATTTTGTTTTGTGTGCATCACACAACCGCTTCTTGTATATATTATATTATATATTATCACACTGGCCGATTCCCACCAAGGCAGGGTGGCCCGAAAAAGAAAAACTTTCACCATCATTCACTCCATCACTGTCTTGCCAGAAGGGTGCTTTACACTACAGTTTTTAAACTGCAACATTAACACCCCTCCTTCAGAGTGCAGGCACTGTACTTCCCATCTCCAGGACTCAAGTCCGGCCTGCCGGTTTCCCTGAATCCCTTCATAAATGTTATTTTGCTCACACTCCAACAGAAACGTCAAGTATTAAAAACCATTTGCCCTCCATTCACTCTATCAAACACGCTCATGCATGCTGCTGGGAAGTCCAAGCCCCTCGCACACAAAAACCTCTTTACCCCCCCCTCCAACCTTTCCTAGGCCGACCCCTACCCCGCCTTCCTTCCACTACAGACTGATACACTTTTTGAAGTCATTCTGGGTTTTGCCCCCATTCTCTCTACATGTCCGAACCACCTCAACAACCCTTCCTCAGCCCTTTGGGCAACCGTTTTGGCATCCCGCACCTCCTCCTAACTTCCAAACTACGATTCTCTGCATTATATTCACACCACACATTGCCCTCAGACATGACATCTCCACTGCCTCCAGCCTTCTCCTCGCTGCAACATTCATCACCCATGCTTCAACCCATATAAGAGCGTTGGTAAAACTATACTCTCATACATTCCCCTCTTTGCCTCCAAGGACAAAGTTCTTTGTCTCCACAGACTCCTAAGTGCACCCTCACTCTTTTCCCCTCATCAATTCTATGATTCAACCTCATCTTTCATAGACCCATCCGCTGACACGTCCATCCCAAATATCTGATACGTTCACCCCCTCCATACTCTCTCCCTCCAATCTGATATTCAATCTTTCATCACCTAACTTTTTGTTATCCTCATAACTTACTCTTTCCTGTATTCACCTTTTAAATTTTTCCTTCTTTTGCACACCCTACCAAATTCATCCCAATCTCTGCAACTTCTCTTCAGAATCTCCCAAGAGCACAGTGTCATAAAAGAGCAGCTGTGACAACTCCCACTTTGTGTTGATTCTTTATCTTTTAACTCCACGCCTCTTGCCAAGACCTCGCATTTACTTCTCTTACAACCCCATCTAAAATATATTTTAAAAAACCACGGTGACATCACACATCCTTGTCTAAGGCCTACTTTTACTGGGGAAAAAATTTCCCTCTTTCCTACATACTCTAACTTGAGCCTCACTATCCTCGTAAAAACTCTTCACTGCTTTCAGTAACCTACCTCCTAACACCATACACTTGCAACATCTGCCACATTGCCCCCTATCCACTCTGTCATACGCCTTTCCAAATCCATAAATGCCACAAAGACCTCTTTAGCCTTTTCTAATACTGTTCACTTATATGTTTCACTGTAAACACCTGGTCCACACCCCCTAAACCCTTTCCTAAAGCCTCCTTGTTCATCTGCTATCCTATTCTCCGTCTTACTCTTAATTCTTTTAAATTTTAACTCTACCATACACTTTACCCGGTACACTCAACAGACTTATCCCCTATAATTTTTGCACTCTCTTTTATCCCCTTTGCCTTTTTACAAGGAACTATGCATGCTCTCTGCCAATCCCTAGGTACCTTACCCTCTTCCATACATTATTAATAATTGCCCCAACCACTCCAAAACTATATCCCCACCTGCTTTTAACATTTCTATCTTTATCCCATCAATCCCGGCTGCCTTACCCCCTTTCATTTTACCTACTGCCTCACGAACTTCCCCACACTCACAACTGGCTCTTCCTCACTCCTACAAGATGTTATTCCTCCTTGCCCTATACACGAAATCACAGCTTGCCTATCTTCATCAACATTTAACAATTCCTCAAAATATTCCCTCCATCTTCCCAATACCTCTAACTCTCCATTTAATAACTCTCCTCTCCTATTTTTAACTGACAAATCCATTTGTTCTCTAGGCTTTCTTAACTTATTAATCTCACTCCAAAACTTTTTCTTATTTTCAACAAAATTTGTTGATAACATCTCACCCACTCTGTCATTTGCTCTCTTTTTACATTGCTTCACCACTCTCTTAACCTCTCTCTTTTTCTCCATATACTCTTCCCTCCTTGCATCACTTCTACTTTGTAAAAACTTCTCATATGCTAACTTTTTCTCCCTTACTACTCTCTTTACATCATCATTCCACCAATCGCTCCTCTTCCCTCCTGCACCCACTTTCCTGTAACCACAAACTTCTGCTGAACACTCTAACACTACATTTTTAATCCTACCCCACACCTCTTCGACCCCATTGCCTATGCTCTCATTGGTCCATCTATCCTCCAATAGCTGTTTTATATCTTACCCTAACTGCTCCTCTTTTAGTTTATAAACCTTCACCTCTCTCTTCCCTGATGCTTCTATTCTCCTTGTATCCCATCTACCTTTTACTCTCAGTGTAGCTACAACTAGAAAGTGATCTGATATATCTGTGGCCCCTCTATAAACATGTACATCCTGAAGTCTACTCAGCAGTCTTTTATCTACCAATACATAATCCAACAAACTATTGTCATTTCGCCCTACATCATATCTTGTATACTTATTTATCCTCTTTTTCTTAAAATATGTATTACCTATAACTAAACCCCTTTCTATACAAAGTTCAATCAAAGGGCTCCCATTATCATTTACACCTGGCACCCCAAACTTACCTACCACACCCTCTCTAAAAGTTTCTCCTACTTTAGCATTCAGGTCCCCTACCACAATTACTCTCTCACTTGGTTCAAAGGCTCCTATACATTCACTTAACATCTCCCAAAATCTCTCTCTCTCCTCTGCATTCCTCTCTTCTCCAGGTGCATACACGCTTATTATGACCCACTTCTCGCATCCAACCTTTACTTTAATCCACATAATTCTTGAATTTACACATTCATATTCTCTTTTCTCCTTCCATAACTGATCATTTAACATTACTGCTACCCCTTCCTTTGCTCTAACTCTCTCAGATACTCCAGATTTAATCCATTTATTTCCCCCCACTGAAACTCTCCTACCCCCTTCAGCTTTGTTTCGCTTAGAGCCAGGACATCCAACTTCTTTTCATTCATAACATCAGCAATCATCTGTTTCTTGTCATCCGCACTACATCCACGCACATTTAAGCAACCCAGTTTTATAAAGTTTTTCTTCTTCTCTTTTTTAGTAAATGTATACAGGAGAAGGGGTTACTAGCCCATTGCTCCCGGCATTTTAGTCGCCTCATACGACACGCATGGCTTACGGAGGAAAGATTCTTTTCCACTTCCCCATGGACAATAGAAGAAATAAAAAGGGACAAGAGCTATTAAGAAAAAGGAGAAAAACCTAGATGTATGTATATATATATATATGCATGTTCGTGTCTGTGAAGTGTGACCAAAGTGTAAGTAGGAGTAGCAAGATATCCCTGTTATCTAGCGTGTTTATGAGACAGAAAAAGAAACCAGCAATCCTACCATCATGCAAAACAGTTACAGGTTTTTGTTTCACAGTCATCTGGCAGGACGGTAGTACTTCCCTGGGTGGTTGCTGTCTACCAACCTACTACCGCTTCTTGTATTTCCTCTAATAAGCAAAGCCAGCAGTTAATGTTATGCAGTTGTAGGGTCTCCCCAACTGTATTATAACTGGTTGCCAGTTTTAAACGTCAACCATTCAGGATGAAGGGTTATCTCCAGATGAACTGACACAATACCTACACCCCCGCTCTGGAGTCAGTCTTTCACTTGCTGCGGCTGATTACCCATACTTGGTCTCTTTTTTTATGCGTTTATAAGCCAATACCAGTGAGTAAACTTACAATATTCTCTCTTATTATAATATTTATTAGTATAGTATCTGCCTACTTTGCTTCTCTATCTCACACTCTGTAAATATTGTAAACATTGTGGGTGGGAATATACCAGCACTCGGAAACTACTTCTGGTGTTTACTTTCGCCTTTAATGGAGAACTATTTTGGAGGCTTCTATTTACACTCGGCAGACGATGCAACATTCCGCCAATGAAAAGCAGGGGTGCCACTAGCACGAAAAGAGACAACACAATAAGTGCCAGGGGCCCAAGACTGTTCAACTGCCTTCCAGCATACATAAGGGGAATTACCAATAGACCCCTGGCTATCTTCAAGAAGGCGCTGGACAGGCACCTGAAGTCAGTACCTGACCAGCCGGGTTGTGGTTCGTACGTCGGGTTCCGTGCTGCCATCAGTAACAGCCTGGTTGATCAGGCCCTGATCCACCATGAGGCCTGGTCACAGACCTACTTATCTTCCTTGCTTCACACCTAAGTTTCTGTGTTCCAGTTACCAATGTGAGTGAAAACGTTGGGTATGTTTCCTTACAGCTGCTGTCTCTGTTAAGTAAATAAGTTTATTCAGGTATACACAAATAGAGTTACATAGATTATCATAGAGAACCTAGGATAACCCAAAAAAGTCAGACAGAGTGACTTATTTCCATTGGGGTTCTCCTAGCAGTAAGTAGGTACCTGGGTGTTAGTCGACTGGTGCTGGTCTCATCCTGGGGGACAAGATTTAAGGATCCCACTGGAAATAAGACAGACAATCTCAATGGCGCACTGACTTTCTTGGGTTATCATGGCTGGCTAACCCTCCAGGCCCCCGCGGCCTGGTCGTGGACCGGGCCGCGGGGGCGTTAATCCCCGGAATGCCCGCCAGGTAGCCCTCCAGGTATTTTAGCTTGCTTGAAGATTGAGACACTTATGCAACATATGGGAATATTTATTCAGCAAACGTTTCGCCACACAGTGGCTTCATCAGTCCAATACAAAGTAGAAAGGCGTAAGGAGAGGAGGAGTTTGAGGTAATCAGTCCCTCAGCCTGGAATCGATGTGTTCAGTTTATCAATCTTGTAGAATGTACAGCATAGGGCCGTAGACGTGGTTTATATACTGTAGTGAGGTGAGGCGAAGCAGGAGGAGGTGGGGTCATAGTGGTATCATCCACTAGTCGAAGTAGGTCTTCGTCCTCACTACAGTATATAAGCCACGTCTACGGCCCTATGCTGTACATTCTACAAGATTGATAAACTGAACACATCGATTCCAGGCTGAGGGACTGATTACCTCAAACTCCTCCTCTCCTTACGCCTTTCTACTTTGTATTGGACTGATGAATCCTTCTTGCATATGTACTTACTAACCTGCTTACTTACTGGCTTACTTATTTACTTACAGATTTACTTACTCACCTACTTAGGTTCTTCCACGCTTGCTTGAGCGTTTACTCTACCTATTCACCTATGTACTTGCTTACTTTCCTCATAACAACTCTTGGTAAATTACCCCAAGACACTACTAAAGTCACCTTCAGACTTCACAATGAGGCAGCCATTAATAACTTCACAACAGCAGTAGCAAACATTGACTGGCACACTGAGCTAGAAATCTATACAGATATTGACGAATGTATTAATAATTTTCTAAAAAAGACCCAATACCTCTATACAAGCACTGCCCTAAAAAAACTAAACAGATGACAGCTAAGAGACTGAACAGTCCCTGGCTAACACCAGCATTCTCAAATCCATAAATACAAAAACACCAATATGAAAAACAGTACAGAATGGGTCACATAACCAGAGACCAAACAAAACGTTACTCGTCAATCCTAACCAGCCTGATAGAAGGGCAAAAAAAATTGTATTATGAGAACAGATTATCCAACTTACGAGGTGATATAAAAAGACCTGGAAAACCCTATCAGAAATTCTAGGAACAAAAAAGATATCACGAAATAGCGAAATAAATTAGCAAAATCAGATGAACCCCAACTCCCACCAACAGAAACAGCAAACAGACTCAATGATTTCTTCTCCACTATAGGACAAAACCTTGCCAATAAAATCCCAAGCTCAGATACCCCACCAATGACTACCTCACCGGCAACTACCCGAACACACTGTTCCTAGCTCCGACTAACCCATACGAAGTCTCCCTTATTATCAACACACTAAAAAAACAAGGCAGGAGATTTAAATACCTTACACCCTTTATATACAAAAAAGTGTCACAAGTGCTATCACCAATCATTGCAACACTCTTTAAACAAATCCATTGAATCCTCCACCTTCCCTACAGTACTCAAAATAGCAAGGGTCACCCCGATCCACAAAGGAGGAGACCAAACAAAAGTTGAATAACTATAGGCCAATATCCAACTTACACCCTCTCTCAAAAATCTTCGAAAAATTAATTCATAAACGAATCTACTCCTACCTTATCTCCCAAAAACATACTCAACCCCTGCCAATTTGGATTCAGCCTAAATAAAAAATACTAATGATGCTATTATACACATGCTAGAACATATATACACTGCAATAGAGAAAAAAGAAGTCCCACTGGGGATCTTCATTGACTTACGTTTAAAACTTTTGATACAGTTGACCATGACTTGCTCCACGTAAAAATTTTCACACTATGGTATAAGAAGGCACTCCCTCAACTACCTCAAGTCATACCTCAGCAACAGAAGCCAATATGTGTATGCAAATGGGGCAAAACTCCTCTGCACAACCAATTTCAGTGGTGTCCCACGGAAGTGTCCTTGGCCCTCTTCTCTTTCTCCTATACATAAATGACCCACCAAATGCTTCGCAATTACTCAAACCCCCACTATTTGCAGATGACACTACATACGTCTTCTCCCACCCTAGCCCAGTCACGCTAGCCAACACTGTAAATACCGAATTACAGAAAATATCTACCTGGATGAGAACTAACAAACTTACACTAAACATTGACAAAACCTACTTCATTCAGTTTGGTAACAGAGCTACAGATGTCCCTCTTAACATAATGATAAACGGATCACCTATCACAAAGCTAACAGAGGGAAAATTCCTAGGAATCCACCTTGATAATAGACTCAAATTTCATACACATATACAACAAATTTCCAAGAAAATTTCAAGACTGTAGGCATACTATCGAAGATACGGTACTATGCTCCACAGTCAGCCCTCCTGGCCCTATATCACTCTCTTATTTACCCCTATCTCACCTATGGAATTTGTGCATGGGGCTCAACAACAAGTAACCATCTCAGACCACTAATTACCCAACAAAAGGCTGCAGTTAGAATGATAACAAATTCTCACTATAGGCAGCACACTCCACCAATATTCAATACACTAAACCTCCTCACCATACAAAACATCCATACTTACTACTGCACCTATTACATACATAGAACACTTAACTCTGATATTAATCCTCCCCTCAAACATCTCCTTGCCAACCTCAACAGAACACATGACCATAACACAAGGCACAGATCACTCTTTGATGTTCCTCGTGTCCATCTCACACTATGTAAAAACTCAATGCACATAAAAGGCCCTAAAATCTGGAATTCATTACCTGTAAATATAAAAGAAACACTACCTGTTTATAAATTCAAGTCTCTTCTCAAAGATCACTTACTCACCCAAAACCAAATAAATACTGAATAACTGAACCTTATAAATTGTATATCTTAAATGTTTCTCACAATTATATCACATAAATGTTAAACCTAAAACCCAATCTAACTTTATTATTTTTTAAATACACTACCTAACAGAATACTCCATTCTACTGAATGTACAACAATGCATACAACCATATGACCTGTCTTTGTAATACTCACTTGTTCTTTATAGTAACCTGTTTACATTAATGTTTTATCACTGATTTCATCATTGCTTAGTTAATCTTAAGTTATTTTAAGCCAGCCCGTAATGCTATGCATAGTATAAGTGGCTTTGGCATACTGCTCTTACCTGTATTTGTTGTACTCAAATTTGTGTGCTCAAATTTTTAAATAAATAAATAAATAAATAAATCATTGAACGACTCACGTTTACCCTTCAAATCGGATGTTTTCTATAACAAATTTTGAGTCTCTTGACACCAAAGAGAACGTTAAAGCACTAACTTAAATAAATAAGTAAATATCTTTATTTCTGCAAGTACATGTACAAGCTATACAGGCCTGGCCTAGCTGACATAAATGACATTGTGAGGGAAAAGTTCAGCAGATACGAGTAGCGAGCGAGTGTATGGTAACGATAGTTTGATTGCCGGCTGCTTGTTAAGGTAGGGTCAGTCTAGCCCGCACATGTCAAAGCCAGTCATAGCATGAACCAGTTCAAGAAGACTGCCAAAAGGTGTCTGATGAATGTAGCTACAGAAAGGGAGGGGAATGATTTTCTATTTTTTTAGCTAACATACGTGTAAATTTTACCTTATTCCTAGTAATGACCCTCGTATTGTAGATAGTCTTAATGACCTTGGTGTAGTAGATAGACTTTTTAGTATGATAATAAGATGTTATCTTCATTGTAGAATAAGAAAATATTATAACCTTTATATTATAATAATAAGGTAAAAGGACCCCAATGGAAATAAGTCACTGTGTCTGACTTTTTTGGGTTATCCTAGGTTCTCTACACATATGCTGCTATGTATGATAATTCTATGTAACTGTATTTGTGTATACCTGAATAAACTTACTTACTTAGCTCCCGCTATCCCCTCCCCCCCTTTTTCCCCACCCCGAAAGGTGACGTGTGGGGCTCCGGCCAAACAGAAATCACTCGACTCACAGCTCCCAGCACAACTGTAAGTAAAAGCCTCTGCTCCTATTCTTGTGGATATTGGTTGAAAGCTTCACTTTTGACCAATAATAAACTTAGTCCTTTCAGTTTTAAGCTCCACGTGAGACTTTTAGATAATCACCACCTTTTTTAAGTATCTTGCACTTATCATGGAGAGTGATTTCTTAAGCAGTGGGTAACCTGTCTCTCCAGCTTGGAATGACAGATCGGGTCACCTACCAACCAACGAGAAGTGTTGAAGGAGACGGACTGAAACCGGTCTTGGGACGTCACCTTATAATCTACCTACCTGATTAATTGTACAGGACACTACCCCTCATCTTTGTAGTGGTAAAGAACCTGCGTTCCTGTCATCTGGACTGACTATTCAAGGCTATAGACTGTGAAGAACTAGTCGTTGGGTTGTCACTCAACACCTGTGACCCCCCCCCACATCATCAGCAACGGCTACAATTTCTACAAGACGGTGTCAACCTCAACCAGACACCATACTATAACTGTACATATTAGCATTGAATTCAAATGCCATTTTTCCATTTAATTTTTCATTTTTCTTTCAAGTAGGATACACCTTCATTTCTTAATGTTTTATCTTTGCATTACTAAATAATAAAGCGTTTATCTTTGTGAATTATTATTTCTTTTTCTATTCATTAATTTTCCTGAGGAGGAGCCAGCCTTGGTAACAACTGTCTGAAGTTATTACAGGGCTGAGTAAGCCTTCAGACATACTACTCTATAGAAAGCCGCTTGTTATGCAGAACATTTCTGGCAAATTAGGTCAGTTTTTTTCCCAGGATGCCACCCACACAAGTCGACTAACTCCCAAGTACTCGTTTTATTATGGGGAATGTAGACAACCCAATGTTTCTACCCTCGCCGGGAAATGAACACGGACACTCGCCGTGTGAAGCTAGAATTTTAGCCACCAGGCCACGGGGTACCATGGCCTGGTGGCTAAATTATATCTAATTCAAGGGTGCCCCATTAGAAATAGGTCACTTGGTGTGATCTATTTTTGTTTATATATTTTACACATATGTTACTATGCAAGACTACTGTAATCATCTGAACGTGTGTAACTGTACCTATATAAGTCACTTTGTAAGTAAGTTTATTCAGGTATACACAAAGACAGTTTCATCGATTATCATACTTAGCAGCATATCTGTAGAGAACCTGGGATAACCCATAAGTCAGAGTGACTTATTTCCATTGGGGTCCTTGTATTTCCATATTTTTGGGTTATCCTAGGTTCTCTACACATATGCTGCTATGTATGATAATCTATGTAACTGTATTTGTGTATACCTGAATAAACTTACTTACATACTTAAGTGAGGAAGTGTTTGTAAAGTTTACCCTTCACAACTATTGTTTTCTTTGATGAACTTAGTCACAGAAAATGTGAAAAACATTAACTAAATTGTATATTAAATAAGTAAATATATATTTAGTCCTCTTACACGAATATACATTTTCCAATTGTTTTATTCATTGGAATTTCAGTCTTGAAGAAAGTAACTTCAAGATTGATGGACTGAAAAATCGATTCCAGTCTGAGGTTTAGTTGAATATGTTTATTATGCACCCCATACCCATCCTGTGGGCGGTAGTCAAAAGATTACAGAGGTACATAATGAGTCCCAGGACTGGGCCCCAAAGTTATGATAGCTGAACTAGTTACAAAGGTAATGAACTCAAATAGATCTGGACACAAACATGGCAAGTTACAAAGGTAATGAATCAGCCTCACTCCTATACATGGTTACAATCATGAACAAATTACAAAGTAATGAGTAATTACCTCAAACTCTTCCTCTGTTTCCACCGATCTTCTTTGTATTGGACTGATGAACCCACTGTGTGGCGAAGCGTTTCCTCAACAAAGATTCCACACTGTTGCACAAATGTCTCAGTCTTCACACTTTAATCTGTCTGAACAAAACAATATGCAGTACGATAGGGATTTGTCCCTTATTATTAGGACATTAAATGAGGCTCCTTTGTGTTCTAGGTCCACACATTCAGTAACATTTATCTTATTATTTTGTCCTTTTTCTCATTCTTTCCACGAGGAGACAAGCTGGGTTGCTCAATGTGTAAAGTTTTATCTTCACCTCAATATTTCTAACTGTAAGAAATATTACCATGTAAAGACTAAAAGCATATCTAAGAGCTTATTTTTTTTTTCAAAACTCTCATAATTTCAAGCTTATTCTTCTTCTTGGTACTTCGAGCTTCAACATTATTTATTTTGGTGTGCAGATCTTCCTCTCGTGAACCCTGGTCACACCCCAGTTATATACCATAAGACTCAGTAGACATTTCTCATGTGGATCAAATGTTTTCATTCCAGTGCAGAAGCTACGTTTGTACTAGAGACAGTGCAAAGAGATAATTTTAAGATGTTCATTACTTTGACCTTGATATAAGGTCTTCGCCTTGACAGAAGGTGCTCAGCCACCTCTGTATTATTCTGAAAAAGCCTGCCGTGCTAGTGAAACGTCTCATCAATAAAAGATAATCAAGTGCAGCAGATGTGTTTTAATCAAATTCTTATCGTTATTGTATTCTATTAATTAGACTCAATAAGCTTGTGGGAGTCTGGATGAAGGATAAGCGAGTAACATAGCCAGAGTTTATCGACATCATCTGTTACACATGTACGGTACACAGATCAAGGCTGGACAAACTGACAAGGTACCTCAGGTATCGTCTGTAAAATATGCTCAGAATTTACAGATTAAACCTCTTCTTCAGTGTGGCTTATTTCCTTGGCGGATCTTGAAGGTCTGAAAACCTTCTGTGATAAAACATTTACCTTCCTGCAGTTAATTCATCTATAATAACACAGGAACTAGGGTTCATCAGGCCATTCTACGTAATCAACCGTAAAAAGTATTTACTCATCTTTACTTTTTCACTCAATAATGTTTCCTTCGGATTTTTGAGATATATTAAGAAAGTTTGTTGTGTATTTAAGCATACAGTTACCTTCCCGGTCCCAAGAGTCAGAGGTATCGGGCTCCATTTTTCACAACTCCACAGGTTGCACCTATGTGATACAAGCCATTCCTACACAGACTCAGTCTCGGTAATAACGTGTAAATTTATCGGTAATTTATACGGGCCTCAGTTGGTAACTTACCATCCAGGACGTGTGAACAGTTTACAATTAATATTGTGTTTTTTTTTTTCTTAAAAACAGTAGTTGCCCCCCAAAAATATGGTAAAAAATATGGTAAAAACTTTATTTAGGAAATAAACTTATGAGTTTACAAACTGCAGCATTTTTTTATACAATAGATTTGAGAGCACAACGATGTTTTGATCATGCGTATATAGTGTATTTTGGGACTTCACTTACTATTAACAATAGTTCTGATTCGGTATTACCTGTGTTAACAATAAGTTTCCAGTTGCTTAATTAGAGGCCGAACTATTCTCGAAATCCTGTGCCGATAGCTTGCAGTATCTCGCACTTAATAAATTTTGCATCACTGCATCACACTTCTGTCCAAGTATTCCCTTTACCTATTCTTAAGAGAATTTATTAAAAAGAATGATAGACGATACACACGTACTCATCTAAGCTGCAAAGGCTCGTGCGTCGTGTCTCCAAAACACATTCTTTGGTAATGTTTTGTGAGGTGGAGAGGAAGAAGGTAATCCAAGGAAAGTAATGGATTCCAGTGCTATCGTGGTCGTGGAGATTTATGAATGGCGCAGTACGTGAGACAGGCGTCGAGCATTTGTATGGGAAGCGAGTTCTTGTTTACATTATGGATGCCCCGACAGTGGGATCTGCCGCAGTTGTGCTGGGAGTGCAGAGTGAGATCTGCGGCATTAAAAGAAATAAAACTAGGTACACCAACAGAGTGCGTTGCTACCCTATTTGGCATAATAGTTACGTCGTGGGAATCGCTGCGTGTAGATATATAATGGGAACACTCTCAAAGTATAGTTATCTAAAATATAGTTACATGGTGTGAACAGCGGTATAAATAGGGAAAACTAAATTAATGGACAAACCTTCTTATACCTGTTCCCCATTCTTACCTAGCAATAAATAGGTACCTGGGAGTTAGTCGACTCTTATGGGTCACGATGACTCAAGAAGTTCGTACATCTAAGTCAGATGACCTACAGAGCCTAAGGAATCCTGACTCTTTTTAATAATCTTTGGTAATTAACCCTCCGGAGTTAATAAATAAATAAAAAAAAATCTGTGGCACCACTATTCAACATGACAGTTTCATGGTGGGAACCCCAGCAGTGTGAGGCTACTCTATTCAGTGTTTTAATTACACTGTGGGAACAAAAGCTACCTGTGTCCTTGTAATATTGTCACACTGAATGGGTTTCAGAGCCGAGGTAATGAAATCTGTCAGCTTAAGCTGGGAGACTTCATTATGGCACTAAGGATATCGTCATGTATTCCATTATGGGTCCAGAAGCTACAGCAGCTTCAAGAGTGTCGTTCCAGAAGGTAAATGGCATTCATAAAAAGACTTAATTCGGATTATTTATCCCGGAGGATTAAGTAACCCAGAATAGCTAAAAGAGCCCAGTCACTGGGGTTAATTTTCGTCTAGGTCCTCAGGTGCTCTCCTTGCTGCTGGGTATATAAAAATTATTATAGATCTGTGAAGTGCTAAACCCGTAATGGTCATTCAGCACAAGGAATGGTGGAGGCTCAAGCCTCCGCCCGCTAACGCAAGATAGAAAAGCTCTTATCGCTGATGATGTCCTCGAGACGAGAACAGAGTGAAACGTTTTTATAACTGTCTTGTGGATGTGCATAAATTTGGGCCAAGAGCTTGTTGTCTTTAATAATATTGACCTTGTACTTAACATTACGGTCAACAACAACTTCAGTATTGAAACTTTACAGAAATGACAATTCGGACCAGGTCATGCCAGGTTGGGGCCAGGTCATGCCAGGTTGGGGCCAGGTCAGGCCAGGTAAGAGTCAAGATGAAAGATTACTTGCCTTACGAAGATCTCCATCTTGTCCGTAAGTCTAAAATATAATGGTAAATATGACTTTTGTGCTGTGAGTTTATTGGTTATTTTGCTTGCAAGAATCGCTACACGGAGGTCCATCATTATTGTAGAGTCACATTTCACCTCCAGAAAGTGCTCACGATCGTTTTTATTCATACCCAACTCCGGCAATGACATCAATGCTCATTGAAAAAAAAAAATATATAACCTGGCGTTCTTGCCTCAAGGGAAGCGATTGCTAATAACCTGATGGGTCAGTGATCAGGATACTATTAGCGATCAGAGAATCAAATCTCTTTCATTCCATGTGCAGAATAACCAACAGAGGTTTAATACTTCTTGAAATATATTACAGATAAGCCTGAGAGCGTTCGTATTTCATCTCTTGTATTAAATACGAGAGCTTCCATCTGCATGAACACGGGTTGGTGAGGCGAAGTAGTTCATTGACGTACATGTTCCAAAACAATGGACCAAGCAATCTTTCCTGTGGTACGCTTGCACTGTTTGCTGGACTTTCGAGCGCTGTTATACCATGGTACACGAAATCATAGGTTGCGTAGGTTAGGTTAGGTTCGTCAGGAAACAAACATGTGTTTCCTGACTCGGGTCTTAGTCAGATGATGACCCGCCATTGGAGCTTCTGGTTATCTGATAGAGGCCTTCCGCTGGCTTACCGGTCCACCTCTTTAAAAATTTTGATTTTAGTTACGATATCGTAATAACAGGATTGTCCGTTTTGGGACTCACTTGCCATGGTTTCAAACCCCACCCGTTCAGCAATTTAATGTTAAATAGACATGAATTGGCCCACTAAAAACATTGACCTTAATTTTAACTGTTACTTTCATCAGTGAACAGATCGCTGATTAACATAACTAACATGGTTTATCTAATGCAATTACGAACATAATGTCAGGTACGAAAAAATCTTCGATCTGGTTAGATTCGAGCTGGCTTTAAATGATGTTTGTTATTTAGTTTGCATAATTAATATTTTTCTGCATTGACGAATGGTATTTAAAACTAATTTGGACACTTCACTATCACAGTTTCAAACCCACCTGCGAATTGGTAAATAATGAACTGGCCCAGGAAGACATGACATCCTCTCAATTCTTAGACGAAGCTCTTCACCTGTCAACAGAACTACAAGATCCCTATATATCAAGCACATGTTCACAGTTCAACGCAGTGAAGCCAGCTGACAAAGGAATGTAGAAGAAAATCTGTCGGATTAAGATTGGCTAGGGGTTTAAGCTTAAATTCGTAACATTTGATGACTATACTATCTGTCAGAGGTATATGTATGTTTATCTGCTGCGTTGTGTACAATGAACTTAAGGACTGTACAATATATCTTACTTAGAGCCTTGCCTCTTATGCCTTAATACAATCATATATATAAACTCGAATTGATATATTAATATATATATCGAGTATATATAGATATACTATATATATCTTAGTATCAATATTATGTATATATATCATCAATATAATATCATAGATCTATATTATATATATATATACATATATAGTATGAAGCCATGATAAATATATAGATTATATAATTATTAATGGATATATAATGGGTATTAAGCGTATAATAATAATTTAATAATATTATAACTATACTATACTGTATCAGATGAGTCATATATATTATGCATAAGATCTACGTAAACGCGTTGATGTAGAATATGCAAAACAACCCTCTGAAAGAATAGAGTATTCAAGCGCTATTCGTGATCTCTACATTATCAAGGAACAACTAACTATACTTCTATATATTATATATATATATATATATATATATATATATATATATATATATATATATATATATATATATATATATATATACATATATCCTAGGTAGTAGGTTGGTAGAAGCAACCACCCAGGGAGGTACTACCGTTCTGCCAAGTGAGTGTGAAACAAAAGCCTGTAATTGTTTTACATGATGGTAGGATTGCTGGTGTCTTTTGTCTGTCTCATAAACATGCAAGGTTTCAGGTACGTTTTGCTACTTCTGCTTACACTTAGGTCACACTATACATACATGTACAAGCATATATATATACATACACACCCCTCTGGGTTTTCTGCTATTTTCTTTCTAGTTCTTGTTCTTGTCTATTTCCTCTTATGTCTATGGGGAAGTGGAACAGAATTCTTCCTCCGTAAGCCATGCGGTTGTAAGAGGCGACTGAAATGCCGGGAGCAAGGGGCTGGTAACCCCTTCTCCTGTATATATTACTAAATTTGAAAGGAGAAACCTTCTTTTTTCCTTTTGGGCCACCCTGCCTCGGTGGGATACGGCCGGTGTGTTGAAAGAAAGAAAATTATATTCATATATATATTCAAGAATTCTTACGACAATAACAACTTACTGTTTTCCTTTCGAAAGCCACGCTGACAGTTTCTTACGTTATTTTGGGTGTCGTACGGAATCCCTCAGTCGGTTTCCAAACCCTTTGTTTATCTTGGGCTGGAGTCTTCAGTACGATCTCACGCTTTCTCTGGGGAGGAAACTAGTTGAACCGATGTCTTACATAGGTAAACTTCTCCGGTCAAGATGGCGTCATGCGCATGATCCATGGCCTGCTCATACCACATTGTATCGCAGTGGAAGAATGTCTGACCCATCATCAGGTCGAAATCTTAGTAGGGAGAGACGTATGGGCATTCCACTCGCAAATTACTTGTAATCAGGAAGCTGAAATTTGAAGCGACGCTTCGGTCAGACTTGGAACATTGACAAGTGACACAGACTTGTTAATGTGACTTGTTCAAGGTCCAAGTTTCGGTCATTTAGGTAATGGTTATAAGAACATAAAAACATAAGAAAGAAGAAGCACTACAGCAGGTCAACTGGCCCACGCTCGTCAGGTCCAACTCACACCCACCCATACCGACCTATTTTTAAAACTACGTAACGTTTTATCTTCAATAACGTTACTTGGATGTTTGTTCCACTCATCCACAACTCTATTACCAAACCAGTGATTTCCTATATCCTTCCTAAATAATATTTTTTTAACTTGATTCCATTCCTGCGAGCTCTGTCTATGTTAGATCTTTTTAAGATGCTATTTACATCCCCTTGATTTATGTAATGTTACAGCCAAAGTATTGTGACTTTATTCTCTACGAACAATAAAAACAAAGTATACTGCTCAGACTTCTTAAATTGTGAAGCTTAATTTATCCTCTGGGGTAAATAATTTGAAAGAAGTAATTTCTTCTATACCTCTTTCTCTACACACAACACTCGATTTATTCAATCCATATTATATGTGTGTGAGGCATATTAAGAACACATGAGCAAGAACACAAGAATGGAGGAACACTGCAGAAGGCCCACCGGCCCACACAAGGCAGGTCCCCAACAAAACGACCTCCACCCAAAGCCACCCAAGAACCAACTCCCGCACCCAACGACACAAATCAAACCCAGCCCACACAATATTGTGTATAATGATTGGTATTATTATATGGTTGTTATTATTTGTATTATTATTATTATTATTATTATTATTATTATTATTATTATTATTATTATTATTGCACTGAGGGAGAGGTGCTCAGCCTGTCTGGCTAAGGAGGCAATCAAGTTTGATCATAAGAAGGGTGAGCGTAGCTCCAATTTCTTGGATCAAGAGCCTTTCCCATATTGCAGAGAGTGAGAGAGAGAGAGAGAGAGAGAGAGAGAGAGAGAGAGAGAGAGAGAGAGAGAGAGAGGAGGAAGCGAGGGAGAAAAAAAAAGAAGGTTAAAGACCTTTCAAAGACAGCAATTTGCCAGAGCTATTCAGCCACTGTGCTTCTGAGTTTGGTGAAGCAGCTCAAGTTCGGAACTAAGGTGACGTTGGGAAGGAGATGGAAGGGGGGTCGAGGCATGGGGCCATAAAATGGGGGAGGGGGTGATACGTGGGTGTGGTTATCATATAATAATAATAATAATAATAATAATAATAATAATAATAATAATAATAATAATAATAATGATAATAATAATATAATAATAATTAATAATAATAATTTCAATGTAACATATGTGTGGGTGTGGGATAGTGAGTGTGGGATAGTGAGTGTGGATTACAGGTGTGTAAACAGACAAAAAAAATTAAAGTCAGATTTCTAGCAAGAAAGTGTGTTGATACGTCCGATTTTTGCTTACGAAATTTGAACACAGTTATCCTGAAAACTGGAAATAAAAGCTAAACGATGTTTCCATAATTCCAGACGATTATCAGGTCTCTTTTCCAACCATCATGGACCGAAACGTGATCTATTTTTTTTTTAATATTTAAAGAGTAGAATTATTTTTGAGTAACGCCATTCGTGTTACTTTAGCATTTAATATATATTTTTTTCATTATTTCAATGAACTTCCAAGAAATTATTTACTCTTTCCAGGCCAAGTTCCAAGGTGTGACTAGTGAATCGTAAAGGTGAATTATTAACCTCCATTGTAATTAATGTAATTGCTAAAATTATGGAAAGGTAATTGAGCCAGTAGAAATTAGTTCAATTACAGTTTCTGTGCTCAGTCTATTATTGTCAAACAATTTGAGGCTGAAAGACGTGAGTGTTTGCCTCTTAAAAATCTTAGCAAACCCGGTGTTTGCATTTCGTTCTTTATTGACTGGTAAATCTTTACTAAAACATCGATGGTGATGGATTTTTTTATGCTAGTTATTTCAGACCAACAGAGGATTTGAACCTATGCTACCTGATACTCCACTCTCGTAGAGATGTTTCCTGAACGTAAGTAGATGCTGAAATGATGTACGAGAAGAGATCAGATGATTAAAACATGTGCAGAAGTTGGGTGTCTTTATTGTTGGAACGTTTCGCCTACACAGTAGGTTTCTTCAGTCAGATACAGAGGCACCATGTGTAGTGGTGAAAGAAGATGTAATCAGTCCATCAACTTTGAAGAAACAGTATTTGAGGTGGTCAGTCCCTCAGCCTGGAGAAGAGTTCAGCTCCATTTTTAAAGCAATTAAAAACGTTTAATAATCTGCAGACACGAGCGTAATTATTTACTATGTATCTCAGACCAGCAGAGGATTCGAACCTGTGCCACCTAACACACCCGTGCTCACATATTGTTGGGCATTCTTAATATGTCTTGCAGCTTGGAGGTACAAAGCTTTATAACCCTATAGGTTCCAGAAATTAGAGCGCTAAACAATGACGAGAAACTTAAAGAATAAAATCTAATAACCTTGGAAGAGAGATGATTCAGAGGAGAAATAATAATGGCGTACAAGGTACTCAGAGGATTCAGTATAGAAGCCTAGGACAGCAGATTTGAAGTGCGAGGCACAAGAGCCAGAGGACGTGACTAAATATTGAGATTAACAATGATCCATAGAATTGTTAGAAAATGCTTCTTAAGTTTTAGGATGGTAAATAGGTGGATTAAGGCTGATAATAAAGTGTTAAAGGCAAACTTTATTCACAGCTGCCAGAGCAGTAGGTATGATTGTGCTCAGGACGCCAGGAATGAGTAAATTCTGATTAATTTTTCACGTGTAAAGAACCCCTCCAATACGTCTTACTGTTTATCACTTGTACCCGAAACACACACACACACACACACACACACACACACACACACACACACACACACACACACACACACACACACACACACACACACACACACACACATACACACACACACATACACACACACCAAGTAAGGCATCTTTCAAGACACTGTACACCGGAGTATGCAGCACCAGTTTGGAACCCGCACCTGGTCAAGCACGTTAAGAAATTAGGGAAAGTGCAAAGGTTTGTGACAAGGTTAGTTCCAGAACTATGTGGAATGTCCTATGAAGAAAGATTAAGGGAGATCAGCCTGACGACACTGGAGGACAGGAAGGTTTGGGGAGACATGATAACAACATACAAAATACTGCGTGGAATAGACAAGATGGACAGAGACAAGATGTTCCAGAGAGGGGACACAGAAACAAGGGGTCACTCTTAGAAGCTGAGGACTCAGATGAGTCACAGGGATGTTAGGAAGTATTTCTTCAGTCATAGAGTGGTCAGGAAGTGGAACAGTCTGGCGAGTGATGTAGTGGATGCAGGAACCATACATAGCTTTAAGACGAGGTATGATAAAGCTCACGGAGCAGAGAGAGAGAGAGAGAGGACCTAGTAGCGTTCAGTGAAGAGGGGGGGGCCAGGAGCTGAGTCTCGACCCCTGAAACTACAATTAGGTGAGTACAATTAGGTGAGTACACACACACACACACACACACACACACGAGATTTTTCAGTCACTATCAAAAGGTTGGACAAGGGGTCCAAATTTTAGTTTCTATAAAGAGACAGAAAAGACAATCTAAAGTACTTCTTTTCAAAGAGACTGGTAGACAGAATGGACTCAAAGAGGAGGCAGAGTGTGTGTGTTCCATTCACCGGAACTTTAATAAAATATACATAATAAATTAATTAAAGAAGAAGGAACACTGTGGGCATAGTTCTACCCTGGTAGACCCTAACAGGTCAGTGGGCAGTGTAACATACATGCGATTTAACCCTCTTGTTTAGTGTTAAGAGGTGGATCCAGGAGCTGAAGCTCCACTTTTACAAACAGTTGAGTACACATAAATATAAATTAAGGTGTACAAATATACTCACACAAACACACACACACACAGGACAGGAGAGATAGGGGGAACATGACAACGACATACAAAATACTGAGAGGAATTGACAAGGTGGACAAAGACAGGATGTTCCAGAGATGGGACACAGCAACAAGGGGACACAGTTGGAAGTTGAAGACACAGATGAATTACAGGGATGTTAGGAAGTACTTCTTTAACCACAGAGTAGCTAGGAAGTGGAATAGTTTGGGAAGCGATGTAGTGGAGGCAGGATCCATGCATAGCTTTAAGCAGAGGTATGATAAAGCTCACGGTTCAGGGAGAGTGACCTAGTAGCGACCAGTGAAGAGGCGGGGCCAGAGCTTGGACTCAACCCCTGCAACCTCAACTAGGTGAGTACACTAGAAAGTTTTCCTTGGCAGAATGGTAGAACAATGGAATGAGGTACAATGGAATGTTATAAGTGCTGCAACAACTGAAAATTAATTAGAAAATATATATGGTAGAACTGAGAAGTGGAGTGTTTCCATAGCTACATATAGCTGGGTGAAACAGTGAATTAATACACATAGTGAGTGAAACAGTGAGGTAATAGGTGAGTGAAACGGTGAATTAACAGATGGATGAAACATTGAGTTAATAGGTGGGCGAAACAGTGAGTTTATAGGTTAAACTGGTAATCACATTTCTCCCCCTCCCGAAAAACCACGAGATCAGCTGCATTCCAACCCTTTAATAGAAGATGCCTCTTCTACCATCCCAAAAGATCTCAAGGCAGAAAACAGTAACCTAAAAAAAGACTAAGTAACGATAAACAAAAGTTTATTCATAATCAAGGAAAATAACTGAATTAACTGGGCAAGCAACAGATTATATCTGGACATAATAGTTATCATGGGGACGAAATTTCTGGACCAATAACAAAAATGCTATATTACCAGCCGGGTAGCAAATAATGAGAGAGCAACAAGGATACAGAGAGACTAAAAGAACAGATTCGAACCTCCGCAGAAGATTTAATTAGTGATGAGCTTGAGACACGACACTAACCTTAAAGATATGCACAGGAATCATTAGCAATGACATCCACGGGATGTTTAAATCGAAGTATCAAGGGCAAGAGTGGAAAACATAGAAGCTAATGAAATAAATTAATTACAGAAACGTCAATGTTTTTTTTTCAGCCTCAGGGTAATCAAGAGGTAAATTTACCAGTATAATTATGTGTCAGCAGAAGGGAAAAAAAAATCTTGTGCAAAATCGAAAACTCAAGTTGAGTGTAAAATCTTGAAGAGCAAATAATATCAAGTTGAACAAATGAAGACTTAAATGAATGATGAAATTTTGTGTTTGCAAATACTATGAAAGAGAAATGAATGCATAATAGAAAGAAAAAAGTATTTCCTTGCAAACAGAGAAGTTGACTGCTAGATTAGTAGAAGAAATTTCAATATCAAGTCAAAATAAACTGAAATGTATTAAGATTGAATGATTAATTTGCACTAGAAACTAAGGCCCCACGAGCAAAGACTCTCCGTCTATAGCCACAAATATGTAATAGCTAATAGGTAATAACACATTATTAAATACATATAAATAATAAATAGGTAGCTACCATCAGTTAGTTACAAATAAGTAATTACATATAATTAATTACACTTAATTACATGGTTAATTACAAATAGGCAATTATAAATGGGTAAAAACGAATAGGTCATTTACAGACAGGTAATTTACACAGAGAGTAGCAGAGTCAACGTAACAGAGGCGCATATCACCGCCTCTAATAATATAACGATGACGGGAGCAAATGCCATTCTTCATCAGTGAATTCTCCACATACGAAACGCGACTAATTAATCAACCAATTTTACAGCTAGTGATTATAGTTTTTTCTGGGGAGGGGGGGGGGGGTTTGGCACGTTTAATGTTTACCTACAGTTGCTTTGAATGTTTCTTTGTAAACTCCCCCTTCACCTTTTCTCAGTTGGGAGAGGGGCTTGATGCTGGGGGAGGGCTCTTGATTAAAGGAACTGGAGCTACCCCTTCCCTGTTCTCACACCTGATTACTTCCCGTTTCTCCAGGCGTTGTAAGACCCCGTAAGGATTTACTCTATAACAATACAACTGCAACAACAACAACAACAGCAACAACAACAACAACAACAACAACAACAACAACAACAACAACAATAATAATAATAATAATAATAATAATAATAATAATAATAATAATAAAAACAATAATAAAAACAATAATAAAAACAATAATAATAATAATAATAATAATAATAATAATAATAATAATAATAATAATAATAATAATAATAATAATAATTAGTAATGGTAATTCTTTCAAAGGGATCACGGAGTACATACTTAATATGAGTCTAGTGGCTAACGCGACGGGCTGGAGTTTTGAGACTCTATGACCGCGGGTTCAATCCCGGCCGGGGGTATGGTTTAATATGAGTCACAGTATAACTGATAATCATTATAGTCTTTAGGGCTTCCATGGGATAAGATGAGGGATTAAGTCATCATATACATTCATCATAGCTGGACACGAGTGTTAACTTCATCTGTTAGGCTTGATATTCTAAATGAATATTTTTCCTTTGTGCTGTTTGCTCTTGTGATCGAAGCTTAATTTATTTCTGTCACGGCGGTGTAGGTTCCTGTCTAGGAACTAATTATAGCTGCCTTCCTCGTTATTAGCTTGAGCTTTGAGTTCTCTTACGATACTTATCTGAATTTATAGAACCTCCGCAGTTAATCTAATAAGATTTTTCTGTAACCTCAGCTAACTTGTGAGCCTTTCTAGCTCCTCCGGCTAGTTCCCTAAGCCATTTTTTCAACAGCCTCATTTAACTAATAAGCTTTTACTAACGCTCCCAGGTAATTTAAGACGACTTTTAAATTTTCTCAGCTAATTCATTAATACTTTTCAGAACTTACAGCTAATTCGTCAGCGAGTCTTGCAATGTCTCCAAAGCTACATACAAGATCCAAGAGATTTTGAATACCTACATCTTTCTGGGGTTTTCAATACAATAATGAGGATATATTTCATTATATAAAATAAAAGCATACATTTGGCATACTTATTTTATTTATTCTTATTGTACGTTGTTTCAATACCAGAAAAATAATTACAGTATCTGACAAAATTACTTTCGGTTATGCAGCTAAAATTCGTTTATAACAAAATTCTTATAATGAAGAATCTATTTTTAGCAAAATTCTTACGATGAAGTATCCATTTATAGCAGAATACTTATGAGGATGATGATAATGATAACGATACTCATCATCTTCATATTTTAGAAGTTACAGCATTGAAAACAACCTAATGGCATATTATCTTCAGGGTCAACATCGTGACCCTCAAGATTCAGAGAGGATAAGTAAGACTCCAATTGGGTGAGCGGGGAAGACGGGACAGGCGAAGAACAGCGTTCGAGAGGAGTGTCCTTAGTCGTGGAAAAATTGCCAAGGCTTAACCCAGCAGTTAGGCGATCGTGGGACAGATTTAAGAATCGGGAACAGCAGGTTCAGTTGCGATCGTCTTGTGGAAGTTGGATGTCTACAGATTTGACAAACTGGCAGCAAGTTACTTCTCAGGTCGGGGTAGGCAGGGGAGAACATCAGAGAGCAGCATACTGGTGGTGTCACATGATGAGATTAGGGTGACAGGTTTGTAGTAGAGCCATTCTGAACTCTTGAAGCTGCTTCTGGAGAGGTAGTAAAGTTTTGTCTTGCTTCCAAAGGTGAATCGAAGAGTCTTGAGGAATTCCTGAACTTGGGTGAGTGTGAAGTGATGAGGTTGTTAGCAGGAAAACTTGACGGTTCCTGCACCGAGGCCTTTGTAGAGTTCAGGTCATCTTCTGGCGTGTATTCAATAGCAGAGTCTACCATGGTGCTAACAGGTGAATGTAGGTCTACAGAAGCAGTAGAGAGGTGTAACATCAGGTTGGGAGGCGGTGGTCGAGGCAGCATGAGCGGTGGTGTCGGAGGTCGTGGAAGGTGCAGGATCAGCTGCTTGGGCATTAGGAGACAGGTCAGCAGGAGTGAAGTTAATGACGTTAGGAAGAATCCCGAGGATGTCAGTTGAAGGTGTGCAGTCAGGGAAAACGAAGGCAGGCATGTTATTGAGTCGGAATAGTTCATTGATGGTGGTGTTGAATGTGCCTGGGTTGGCTGCATTCGCAAGGTGCGCATACACCATGCAATACACCACCTTGGAGGGAGCCGCATCAGGAAGTGGAAAGAGGAAGGTGCAGTATAGAGATGGCTGTTGTGTAGCTTGGAGAATTTTCTTGGCATCAGACTGTAGTTTTGTTATGGCGGCATATGTCGGCGATTTGGGGCTGCTCTTCTTAGTTTCTTCTTTGATTTTCTTAGTCAGCACTTCCATCCTCATTGGGCATTTGGCTGCAAGAGTATGGTTAGTTGAGGCAGGTTGGAGTGGCATTGGTGGCGAAACAGGCTTTCAAATCGTGACCTTCTTTTCCGCAGCTGTAACAGAATTTCTTGTCTTTTATGGAGCAGTTGGTCGTTAGATAGTAAGAATAACAATTGCAGCAGGGAGAGACAGGAGCAAAATGTTTTAATTCTGTTTGTCGTGGATGAATATGGTAGTAGATGGCTAGGTCATCAAAAAGTGCTCTGGTAGCCATATCGATGTTGGAAAAGACGATTTTGATCATTGAAGGAGCATTTGGAGTCTTGGTGATGTTATTAATCGAAGCCCAAGAGTTTTGTTCCACGAGTGAGATCTTCAGGTCATCAGTCGATAGGGATGTTATAATCTTGTCCTAACGTTTGACAAAAACAGAACGTTTCGCCAGCAGGAAAGGTGAAGGAGAGACGGTGAACTGTCGGTCACTGAGTCTTCATAGCGGTGTCGTCCATCAGTTTAGAAGCTTCATGATCGTCAGTGCAGACGACGATGAAGGAGTCTTTCAAAGAGTGGATATCTGTAAATATTTTACCTGCAAGCAGGTCTTTACAGCGAGGGCAAGTTTGGTAGCCCTTGATAACTCCACTGGTTGGCTTGATCTTTACACGATACGAAAGCATCGTGAAAGTAAAGGCGATGGAGTGCAGGTTACAAATTCCCCTCCCCGACGGGGATCGAAGGGATACTTCTTGAGGTAGATCGACTGTGACTTGTCAGTAGCAAGGTCAGCAGTGGAATTAATTAATTTTCTGAAGCATTACACCGCCACACAGGATATATACACCGACAAGTGTATGTCACTCAGCGTATACGCAGTGAAAGTGTATTTTAATCTCTACTTCAGCGACCATCGTTTATTCGATAGGATTCAATTTACTAACAGACCAGCCTCTCCAGGATCTTGGATTAACTCCCATTTATATAACTGCACATTTCTGACATGGGAATTTATGAATGGTCTGCTAGAGGAAGTTGTTGTTGTTATTCCATTCATCTCCCTGGGGAGATTCGCTGAGAAATCCTGAATTCCTGGAGGCTGAGGATGCTTCTGCTGCCGGGAGAGATGTATTCTCTTTGATCTAAGCCGTGAATGATTGTACAAATACATCTGCCGGAACGTAAACACTACAGGCGTGTTGCAAGGATGTGTTGATGTAGAGTGGAGACGCGCGTGCGAGGTGTGGGTGGGGCAGCACGTGGTTGTGCCCTCCCGTAGTCGTGTAAGGGCGCAGTAGGCACGCGCGTGCGGGCGTGGGCGAGGCGAGGGGCGGAGCAGCACGTGGTCAGTGCGGATCGGGAACTGACTCGGGACGGTGGCGGTGAGGGGGCGCTCCGTGTCCGCGACATGACCAGGCGCTAGCGACCTCCTGAGAGAGTAGTGGCGAATGCACTCATAGGATTGCACGACGTTCAAAGAGAGTGACCTGCTTAATCAAAATACATGTTCACTCGTCAATGCCAGGTGGGCGTCTGTATCGAGACTAGATGAACGTGTGGGAAATATATATACACTGAATCTTCGACAAAATTGCAAACCTTTAAAACTTTCTTTTAAATTCAGCTACAGACACTGTAGAAACTGCAGTCTCCGTGATTTAGTAAGCTATGACTTCTTGTGCTTGGATTTTGAACCTTAGATAAGAGTTTTTCTTCTGTGTTGTACATGTAGATAATTAATAATGAGTGAGCACCTCACTACAAAATACTTAGGTTCAAGATAAACACCTCAGTGAAGAGGTGCGATTAGAAAATGTTAAATGAAATACTTTTACGTGTTCTCCCGGCAAGGCAGTGAGGAGTAGGGTGAGTTGTCGTGTATTAATGCTAGAACTGTCGCTATGAATAGATAAAGTAGCAAATCTGGCGACAACTAGCGATATATGACATAAAAACCGCCTCCCAATTGAGATACATAATACCACCTGATGGATGAATGTTGTTTTCTGTCCCTCGATTCATCACTATAGACACTGATAAATACTTTAATCAGGCGTAATTGCACAAGATTTATCTCAAAAATATTTTGAAAATGCTCCAGGGATTCTTGACATTCAGTCCTCAGACACGAAACTCACAGCATGCAAAATAAAGTTCAATCTGTGAGGAACCTTCATGAATACTTGATGAGAGAGAGAGAGACTTTCCAGGAGACCTCCATGAAAATACTGAGAAAGTTACCAAGGACTGTTGCTAGTGCTGCATAAGACAACGATTTTGTGAGGGCCTGAAGGACGCGACAAGATCTTCCACAACTCATTTGCTAGGCGAGTCTGCTCTGGGTGGTGTCCAACAGGGAAGGAGATGGGTGGGTTCACATCTCAGGTGGTGGTGGTGTTGGTGACCCTGTTGACTTGCCAGGGTCACTGCTTGACCCTCCACGGGTCACTGGCCAGGCAGGCTGTAGTTGCCTCTACCTTCTACCTCCGAGTTACAACCTGTAGCCTCCTCCTTAAAGAATCACGTAAGTGTGTGCTTAATTATGTAATTCCACGTCCTACTGCAAGATGCCTACTCAACACTTTTAGACTTTTTTCATAATAATTAATTTTGCAGCATAAGTAGTTCGCTTAATATCTATAAAATACAGGCAACACTCTATAAGTAACCAGAAACTTAATAAATGACAAGAAGAATTAGTGAAAGAGTTTATAAATGACCCGGAAGAGTTCGTGAATGACACGAAAGAGAGTATGCCTGACAGGTTAAGAGTTTATGAATAACAGGAAAGAATGTATGAATGACAGGAGAGAGCAAATGATTTAAAGAAAAGAGTACATGAAAAGACATAAAATGAATGACCTGAAATTATGCATGAAGGACAGGAAAGTATCTCTGAATGACAAATATCTATGAATAACGAGACAAGAGTTTATAAATTCCAACAAAGAATCCACGAATAACAACAAATTGGAAAGCGAGGAAATAATAAATAAGATTCGCCAGTAGTTTAATTTTCCGGTGCATCGAGTATATGTTGACAATGAAATCCTCGAAAGCTTAATATATCATGGCCTGGGAGGGAACACGGATTAAAACGGATATACTCAGATTAATCCGGATTCAGGAAGTGGATTCTGTATCGAAAACTGCCTAACCGAGGATTGACTTAGAGCCTATTAACGGGACTGTATTGATGCAATTAGTCTATTTAAATACGGAACACAGACTTGAGCGACCGAAAGAAACCAGGTTATAAAGGGCGCTGACGAGGGGAATATTTAATACGGTTGCTGTTCGTAATATTGTGAATGATCGTTGTGTGGTTTCTGAGGGGTTTTTGGGGGGAGTCCCCCCCAATGTTTTCAAGAACGAAACACGGGGGCCCGTGCGCCCGAAAAAAAACAATCGCATTTTTCGGCAACAAAAAATGGTCATATGTCTGGCAAAAAGAAATTGGTTATATTCCGGCAACAAAACACGGATCGTACGTTGGCAAAAAAAAACTTTGGTTTTATTTTTCACTCAACAAAACACTGATGTATGTTTTAGCAACAAAACATTGGTTACTATCTGGCAAAAAACACTGATGTTGTCGGCAGAAAAAACATTGGTTATATATTTTGAAAGCAAAACATTGGTTACTTATCTGGCAAAAAACACTGACTGAAAAACTGGCAAAAAAAAACTTTGGGGTTATATGTCTGGCAATTAAAAACATAAATATGTCTAGTACAGAACATTGGTTTTTTTATTGGAAAACAAAATTTTGGTCTTACGTCTGAAAAATTTCCCCCCCCCCCCCCATTAAAAATAAGCTGGCAACAAAACATTGGTCCAACGTCGGGGTATCAGATTATGGTCGTTCTTTGGCAACAAAACACTGTAGCCTGTTTGGAAATTTAAAATTTTTTATAGCATTTTTGGGAAAAATAAAACGATGATAGTATTTTCCGACGAAAAAAAAAAAAAATGGTTTTATTTCCGGCCGAAAACCAAATGTTTCATGGTCTGGAAACAATACTCTCATCCCGGGGGCAAAAATTTACTTGGGTTTCGAAAGGTTGGCAAAAACACTTTTTTTTATCTGGCAACAAAAACATTGGTGGGGTACTTTCGGGTTTGAAAAGAAAATTAGTTGTAAGGCCGAAAACAAAAAAATTTACTTTTTATTTTTGTGAGCCAATGAAAAAATGGTCGTACTTTCTCTTTGGTACTCCCCTAGTTGACTCACTATTTGGGGTTTTTCCCCCGGGGGTTTGAGCCCTAGCTCCTGGCCCGCTCTTAAATGGTCGCTACTAGGTCACTTCCCCCTAAACCGTGAGCTTTCATACCTTGCTAAAAATATGTTTGGATCCTGCCCCCAAATACATCGCTTCCCAAACTATTCCACTTACGAACATAAAAAAGGGGGCCCACATTTGCGGAGGCCTGTTGGCCCATACTAGGCAGGCCCTTTTACAATTCACCCCACTAAAAAAAACTTTTTTGGCCCCCCCCCCCCCCCCCCCAATTTTCAATCCCACCCAAGAAAAAAAGCTCTGTTTGTAAAAGTCCCACTAAAATTCCAACCCCTCCCACTCATGTATTTTACCCAACCAAAATTTGAAACTCCCCCAAAGTCCCGGGGGCCCTCAAACCCCAAACAGGTAGACTTTTCCCAATCATTATTCCCTTTTTCCAAAACCCCAATATTTTCCTATGCCCTTTTTAAATCTAAATTTTTCTAATTTAAACCCATTACTGCGGGTTCTCTCTTGGGAGACATCCTAAAGCCTTTTATTAATATCCCCTTTTTTAAAACCTATCTTCCACTTTTTCCCACTTCGATCAGGTCCTTCATTCTTCGTCTAACAAGTGAATGTAACTTAAGGGTCTTAAAATCTTTCTTAAAAGGGATTTTAAGCTATGTTTTAAATTTGGGTCTTTCCTTCGCTAAAAGTTTTCTAACAAATTTTATGTCCTTTCGTAATATGGAGACCAAAACCCTGGGGCTGAAAATTAGGGGGGCCCTTTAAAATGATGAAAAAAAGCTGAAAGTATGCCTCGGGGAATTTCCTGTGTTTTACCCCCCCCCCCTTTTTGTTAAAAAATCCAGTAATTATTTGCCTTTTCCCGTCGCTTAGGCATTGCTGTCTTGGTTTAAGGTTGCTCCCTTACCAAAAACCCCCAAGCCCTTTTTTCGAAATCTGTTGGCTAAGTTCTACATCATTTAATTTAAGTACTAGGGTTATGGGCACCCCCAAATCTTCAAAAACCTTGCTTTTTTTAAATTTCCCTTTGAACTGCATCTCCCCACTTTTTGCCCCAAAAATTAGAGTTTTTTAAAAACCCCCCTGAATTTTCCAAAACATTACGTTTGATTAAATTACCCTTCCTATCTTTGTGTAATCGGCGACTTGTAATCACTAGTAATTCCCTCATAAAAGATCTTTGATATATTTTTAAAAAAAACAAGGGGCCCCAAAGGGGACTAAACCCTGTGGAACGCCACTTGTTACGTTTCCCCTCAGTTTTAAAACCCCTTTTTATGGACACTCTCTGTTTCCCTGTCAGGAGCCAGATCGATCCACAGGCATTTTTCCCCCAATTTCCCCCCAGGGAGTTTCCCACTTTTTTAAAAACAGTCTATGGTGCGGAACTCTATAAAAAGGGCCCTTACTAAATCAAGTAAATAATTTCAAATTTTTTAAATCGTGGTCAACAGCTCAAAAGCTTTATGAAGAAAGTTAATAAATTAGTTAAAACAAGACCCCCCTCTCTTTGGAACTCCTTTCCCGAGTATAAATTAATCAAGCTATGTTTTCGAGATGGCTTTTTATAATCTCAGCAAATAATTGACTCTAGAAATTTTTGTTTTTCTTTGGGGTTTGGTTTTTGGGCGGTAATTTGACGGTAACGACTTGCCCCCTTTTTTTAAATTTTTGGAAAATTACATTAGCCATTTTCCACAATCAGACATTTCCCCTTTTTTGAAGGGGAAAAAATTAAAAAATTAGTTAATGGTTCACTGATTTCCCTTTTTTGCTTTCCCTTAAGAACCCTTAAAAAAAAACCTCATCGGGGCCCCGGCGACCTTTTTGGGTTTCGTCTGTCCATCTGCTTCACAACCTTTTCACTAGTGACTTTGATGTTACATAATTTATTTTCTAGCCACTTAAAAATTAATTACGGGAATATTGTTAGTGTCTTCCTGTTTTTAAAAACTGAGGGAAAATAATTATTAAAATCGGCACATTTCATTTCTTTGCCCAGTAAGGTCCCCATGTTTTTTTTAAAGGGGACCTACCCTTATCTCAAACTTTTGTTCTATAGCCGGGAAAAATTCCCTTTTGGGGTTATTTTTAGAACCCCTTTAGCAACTTTAATTTCTTTGCCCCTTTTTTACCCTTTTTTTACCCCCTTTTTTTAATCCCCCTTTTAAATGTAAATTTTTACTGTTCATAAAGATGACCCTCCCTTTTTTGATAGCCTATAAATTCCTTTTTTTTGGCCCTAGTGATTATTTGAGCCAAATTATTCATCCTTTTTGGGTCTTTCTATTTGATCTAATTTTTTTTTATAGGGGATAAAACGTTTTTTTGAGCAGCATGTATAGTTTTTAGAAAACTGTCATTTTGTTAGCTCTCTTCGTTCCCCCGTAAACCCGTTTGGTTAAGTGTTCTCTAACCCCATGAAATTTCTGCAAAAGCAAAAAAATCTGGGACTTTTTACTGGGGTTTTTTGGGCTACTATCGTATTCCTTTAAAGCTAAATTTTAATTTGGATTTGGGGTCGCTAGCCCCCCCAGTTCCTCTGAAATTTCTAAATTTTTAAAAAGGGGATTCTTGTTTCCCAAAAAACAAAAGTAAAAAGCAGGTTATTTCCACTTTTTGGGTTCTGTAAAAACTGCTTAAAAAAACATCCTGAATTTTCTAAGAAGTGTATGATTCTAAATTCCCAGTCAAAAAAATTCCAATTCCCAAAATTTACTAAAGTTAAAGTCTCCAAAAATTTTTTAAAATTATCTGCCTTTTGGCCTTAAACAATTTCCTCCCCTAGTAGTTTTCCCCTTTGGGCCCCCAAAATTTTTTTTGGGGGGACGGTATTCAGACGGTATGTCATTCCTGGGCTACTTTGTGGTTTAAAAAATAAATTTCCAACATCCCTGTGATTCATCGTGGTTTTTCAACTTCCAAAATGGGTCCCCCTTTTTGCTTTTGTCCCATCTCTGGAAATCCTGTCTTTTTTCCCCTTGTCAATTCCTCTCAGTATTTTTTTATGTCGTTAAACATGTCCCCCTATCTCTCCTTTTCCCCCAGTGTCGTCAGGTCGATTTCCTTTAAAACCCCTCCTCGTAGGACATACCCCTTAGCTCGGGACATTTGTTTCAAACCTTTTTCCCCCTTTTTTAGGGTTTTTTAAAGTTTCTTGGCTAGGTGTTTGGGGTTTCCCAAACTGGTGCCGCCCCTACTTCCCAATTTGGGGGCCCAACGTACACGGTGTACAGGGGGCCTGAACGATTCCTTATTAAGATGTTTGGAATGTGTTTGAGGTTTGCTAGGCGCCCCCCGCTGCAACGTTATTTGGTTTTATGTGCGCTTCAGGAGATTTTCTTTGGGTAATAGCACCCCAAGATCCCCTTTTTTCCCTTTAGTAATTGGTTTGAGTCTTGGCCCCCCAGACTGTAAAACCCCTCTGCGGTCTTTTTTGCCTTTACCAATTTTTCATGACTTTGCCCCTTTGGGGGGGTGCTCCAGGAGGCCAAAATTTCGGGCCAGGGGTTTCACCTGTCCAGACTCTTTTTGGTTTTGCCTGGTCTTCGATCGGATGAAATTTTTCTTTATCAACTTCGTCATCTGGGAAACAGGGGCACCTCGGAAGTCTATTCCTTTCCCTCATGTCGTTACAAATACCAGAAAAAAGTACTCGTCCTAGGACCCGAACCCTGTGGGGCCCCCCTGGTCACAGGGGCCCACTCTGGGCACTCGCCCCCCGGTTGGGGTGTGTGTATGTTGTTGTGTTTTGTGTTGTATGTGTGTGGTGTGTGTGTGTGTGTGTGTGTGTGTGTGTGTGTTGTGTGTGTGTGTGTTTGTGGGAAATGTGTGTGTGAGGGGAGAGAGGGGATTTAACTTATGCAAAGGACGTTTAATATTACATGCAGTTTTTAAAAAGGGTTTTGGGGAAATTTTGGGGATCTTGTTGTAAATCATTTTTAGGTCTTTAAAAATGATTTTTTTGTACAGAGGTACTCGTTACAAGGGTTTCCCTTTTGTTTGGTTTTAACCTTTTATGAAGTTGCCTTTCCCGTATTTCAAAATTACAAAACAAGTTGCCCCCTTTGTATTTCAACTTTTCCCCACAAGTTTGGGCCTTTCCCGATATTTCAACTTAAACCAATTGCCTTCCCGATATTTCAAAATTACAAACAAGTTGCCTTTTCCCGTTTTTTCAACTTAACACAAATTGCCTTCCTGTTATTTCAACCCTTTCACACAGTTGCCCTTTCCCGATATTTCAAAATTTTTCACAAATTGCCCTTTCCCGTATTTCAACTTACACACAAGTTGCCTTCCTGATTTTCAATTACACACCCAAATTGCCTTCCTGTTTTTTCAAATTACACACAAGTTTTCCCCTCCTGAAAATTTCAATTACACACAAATTGCTTTCCTAATATTTTTTAAACCTGAAGCTTCCCCTAAAAAATTTCAAATTTTTTAAACAAGTGGGGTGTATTGAAATAAAAAAAACAAAGAGAAAAACTATGTTTTAACCCCGTTCTACTAAGTAAACAACGGCTGGGATTTAAAATTTAAAATAGTTCCCGAAAAGGGTTTAAGTTGTAGAAAGCTCTTATCCCGATAACGTTTCCCCTCTGGGGGGAAATTTTTTCAAGTCATGGATTCCCACTGTCCCAAAAAATGGAAGGGGCTTGGGTGGGATTGGGTTTTTATATAGAGTTCGAAATTAAACCCAAAAAATTTTTTAAAAATTTTAAAGGGGTACGTAATGGTCGTCCACGTTGTTTTGAAAAAACTACAGAGTTTAACAGAGAAAACTTACGCACCCGTATGGGCCCCCAAATTTTTTTTCCTAATTCAATTTTTTTCACCGCAAAAAGTAAATGCAGGGTTTTTACTCGCGACCCCCGCCCCCCCAAAAAAGGGTTTTTTTCAGCTTAAATTTTTGTTTAATGTATTCTGCCCTTTAAAAAGTGAAAACCCTTTAGTGCCCCGTAAAAAAATTTAAACATACCCCGTTCATTCCGCCCTACTGGGGCTTTTTTTCGGTGTGACTTTTCCAAAGCCTTACTTTTTTCTAGCCAAAGGGGTGTTTTAATGTCAGCTACCGCTAAAAATTTATTTAAATAACCTCGAAAAAAACCCAAAAAGAGCTCTGAAGGTGAGATATTAGAGGAGTGCTGGGTACAAAACGACGGTGTCTCGTACCCCGTTATTGTTAGGGGGAAATGTTTTTCACGATAATTAATCCTCTGTTTTAGAAAGATGTATTTTCACTATTCCCTTTTCCACATCCCTTTAAATAAATTTTTTAAAAAAATTTTGTGACTTTGTGGAAAAAAACCCCTTTTCATAAATTTTTGAGGTTTTTGATTTGTTCCTGCTTTGGTGTATATATATGTGTATATATTATAAAATACACACACACACACACCACACACACACACACACACACACACACACACACACACACACACCAAACACACACAAAACACACACATAGGGTATATATATATAATATAATATATATATATATATATATATATATATATTTATTATATATATATATTTATAATATATATATATATCAACAACAACATTGCGACTAGCGAGGATCGAACCCATGTTTTTTAGCCGCCACTGGACCACCCAAAATCTACAAAGATTACGCCCCCAGCAGAGCTAGGTGCTGTACCGTAACCCGAGGACATACAATGGTGTGGGTACTGCTTGTGGATGCTAGTACCCCAAAGGGGGAGTAGAATGAAATTAGCTCTGAAGCTCCACACCATCGTATGTCCTCGGATCACGGTGCAACTCTTAACTCTGCTGGGTTGCTTTACTTTTCCATGTCTTAGATAAAACCTCACTACTTCAAATTTCGCAGACGCGTTATGGCCCATTCGGTTTATCGTTTGGTTTTAGTGTAATAGTAGTAGTACTAACTGTAGTAGTAGTACTGATTGTAGTAGCTGTAATAGTGCTGATTGTAGTAGCAGTAGTAATAATAGTAGTAGTACTAACTGTAGCAGTAGTAGTACTAACTGTAGCAGTAGTAGTACTAACTGTAGCAGTAGTAGTACTAACTGTAGTTTAGTAGTAGTAAAAAACTGCAGTAGTAGTAGTACTAATTGTAGTAGAAAATAATTACCTTATTGTTCAATAGGAAATTAATCACTTGTATATAAAATTTTGCTATGTCTGGACCTTCCTCATCACGTACCGACACAGATATCATATCATTCCTGGAAATTCCAGAAATGTCGGGTTACGGCGAATATAACCAGGATATAATTAATTGTGGTATAACGTTGAATCACGTAATAATATACTGACTATTCTGAATATACGCACATACTGCCACGAGTAAGGTGATATGCTAGTATACCATTATTGTGCCGTGGTTTTGACAAATATAATTATGGAACGAGAGGTTAATAAATTGGTAAGGGAGTGGAAAGGTTCGAGGATACATCATTTAAAGGTAATAGGAGCGAGAGTTAGCTCGAAATATGATGGAATGAAATGTACTTCTCATACCTCTGTAATGTATGCTGCAGTAATTATGACAGCTGATGAGAGGGGGGTGTCGTCCGAACGTTTCTGAGAACAAGCGAAGGTCTTTGAGAAGCAGGCGGACACCAGAGGAGTTTGGTAGTTACCGAAGGGAATAAGATGGTGACTCCACTCCCAGTGTTGACAGTCGCTTGATTACAGCAAGGAACCGTGCTAGGTGTGTGTGTGTGTGTGTGTGTGTGTGTGTGTGTGTGTGTGTGTGTGTGTGTGTGTGTGTGTGTGTGTACTCTCCTAGTTGTGGTTGCAAGGGTCGAGTCACAGCTCCTGTGTGTTTGTGTGTGTGTGTGTGTGTGTTTAGAATAAATTAGGCATTACCTCTCTGGATCGCAACACTTAGTTGTACGAAAAGAATCTTGTAGTTCCGTGAGCTTTCCTTCTCTATCCAATCTACCACCTCATTTTTTCGGGAACTAGATATGATCCAGGGGCCTCAAAGCCTATGGGAATACAACTGTAATGATCTGCGAGGCCCCTCTATTTGAAAAATCTCTGAAGACATGGGCAACACCGTGTCGAGGATATATGCTGGAAATAGCAAATGAACATGTACAGTCTCACACTCTCTGCTTACCATCTGTCCAGGATAGAATTATGACCCTCTGAACGTTTCTGGCGTACATTAAATCTGCATAGCTGGAACCCCATCTGCAAGAGGAAGGAGGTTGTGGTGAGGCTTCTCCTGATCGAATTAATTTCTTCGTGCCTTGTTTTCGTCCCTCTAATTTGTGGCTGATGAGTTAGAGGCCAAATTGATTTCTTGATGCACTGCTTAACATACAGAGGTGTTCAGTGCAGATAGAAGTTAGAAAAAAGGCAACACCTTCCTTGACGCCCGTGTCAAGGAAGGAATTAATGATAGCCAATAAGATATACTTGTCGAGCTCTGTCCCTCCTGAAAGCGTCATGAAGCTTTATTGAAGAAATAATTTTCTCTGTGGAGCTTCCCAGTAGGGTTGTCTGTGGTGTTTAGAAAAGCTAGTCTGTTTGATGGGATTACTAGGGTATTCCAACGAAATTTTCCTGTAATAAACATTGGATCGTGAATCTCTAGAATATCTCAAATACTCTAGAAAAATCTGCCACTCTAGCTCACAAGTTGCAGCACACTAGGATAGGAACGTAAGTTACTTTACCTATGTTATCATTTTATATTAAAAATCCCCATGTTTAACTCAGTTTTGTTCATTTCGGCGATAGCTTTCTAGGGAGGGAAAGTTTAAATGTTTTCCTGAATGTCGACTTGAGGAGGTCGTCGTAATCAAGTTTGGGCTGGGAAAGAAAGGCACACAATTCAGGAACTCTGTCATCCTGGGCAAAATGAGGCAACTTGTCAAAAGGTACAAGACATCATGAGCATCCTATCCTGTGCAGGTCAGTGCTTAGAGCTGAATATTATCATTGAAAGCGATGATTGATTCATGAGGGGCATTGTATCTACCTGCTGTAATACCTTATTCTTTAAATGATTTTACATATGGAGGAGAGTTGAGGACGACTGACTCCACCAGTTGGAGATCCGCTATCAGGAAGTCTTGTTTACCTGCCAGAGTCCCCTCATCCAGAAGCTGAATGTTAAGTTTGCGTGTCAATCTACTGAAAAGTTCTATACCCGCAAGACAAAAGATGAATGGAACCAATTTGTCCTCCCGTCGTACACCTTCCTAAGAATTGACTTCGTGATCAGTAAAGCTGTAACGATGTACTCAGATCTCAAGGCCATGTCTCTTTTTACTAGTGTGAACGCATAATTATAGTGTTAAAGTGTCTTAATTTTTTATAGTGTCTTAATTTCCTTTAGAATTCTGAGCTGCATTGACGGACCCCAAAGCCAACATGACTTAGCTGAAGAATCATAGCAGCATTTGAGCGGAT
>NC_069450.1:22245990-22267528 GCF_026875155.1 Cherax quadricarinatus
TGTTCACTATTGGTTTTGATTGGTCCCTGTTATTGTCCTGTTTAATTATCTTGCCTGTTTACGTTGCCTGTTTTGTTACACAGTCTACTCCATCAACTAAGGAACTCGCTACACGGTTGAATGGTTTAATAATTTGTATTTAAATTCGTTTAAATTTCACACCTAATTGACGCTTCCTTCGTTAAACTTTTGTTTCGTGTTTTAATTTCGTGAGTTTGTTGTGCAAATATCTATTTTTTTTCCTCTCTCCCGGAGGATTTATGTTGCCTCCGCCCCGTGGATATTTTAAAGATATGGATGTACTTTTTGGGGGGGAGGGGGGGTAGGAAACAGAGCGGCAGATGTTTCTTTTATTGCATGTGAGTGTTTGTTGATTGGTGGAGGCTACGACCTCGTCTGCTAATTGCTGTCTGGTTGGTCCATACGAGCACCAGGTGTATGGTGAGGGGATTCCTGAAAGCAGATCACGAGGTATGCGAACGTTTCTGAGATCTTAGATTATCTATGAATTCAAGAAAAGTAATAATCAACGACTGTAAAATTATAATAATAATAGTAATTATAATAATAATAATAATAATAATAATAATAATAAATATAATATACATAATAATAATAATAATAATAATAATAATTTTTTAATTTTTTTTATTTACACATCGGCCATTTCTCACCAGTAGGGAGCCAAAAAAGAAAGAAAAACTTTCACCATCATTCACTCCATCACTGTCTTGCCAAAGTCAAGCATACACTACAGTTTAAACTGCACACATTAACACCCTCCATCAGAGTGCAGGCTCTGTACTTCCAATTCTCAGGGACTCAAGTCCGACCTACGGTTTCCCTGAATCCCTTCGTAAATATTACATGCTCGTACTCCAAAAACCCTAAAAAAACATTTGTCTCCTTTCGCTTCTGATCTAACACGCACGCTTGCTTGCTGAAGTCAAGCCCATCGCACTCAAAACATTCTTTACCTCTTCCCTTCCAGCCTCTCCTAAAGCCGACCTTTACCCCGCCTTCCGCACTATAGATTGATACACCGAAGTCCTTTCCATTTTGTTCCACCATCTATATATGTCCGAAATCCACCTCAAACACCGCTCCTCTACAGCCCTCTGGGTAATAGTGTAATTTGGTAATCCCGCACATCCTTCTTAATTTCCAAACTACGAATTTCTGCATTATATTCACTCCACACTTGCCCTCAGACAGGAATCTCCACTTCCTCCAGCTTTCTCCTTGGCTTTCAATTTTCATCACCATGCTTCGCACCCTTATAAGAGCGTTGGTATAAATATACTCTCATACATCCCAATCTTTGCTACATGGACAAAGTTCTTTGTTATCCACATAATACTCATGCACCACTCACCCTTTTCCCCTCGTCAGGTCTTAGATTCAACCTCATCTTTCATAGACCCATCTGCTGACACTTCCATTCCTAAATATCGGAATAATTCACCTCCTCCATACTCTCTCACTCCTATCTGATACCAGTCTCTCTTTACCGAAGATTTTTGTTTTCCTCATACCTTACTCTTTTCCTATATTCACTTTTAATTTTCTTATTTTACATACCCTACAATCATCCACCATCCTCTGCAATTCTCATCTGATTTCCCCAAAGCCACAGTGTCATAAGCTAAGAGCAACTGTGACAACTCTACACTTTGTGTTAGATTCTTTATCTTTTAAACCCACACCTCTTGCCAACACCCAACATTCATTCTCTTACAACACCATTCTATAATATACTGAACAAACCATGGTGACTCACACAATAATAATAATAAATAATTATAATAATAATAATAATTAATAATAATAATAATAATAATATTATAATAATAATATTATACAATTATAGGAAGGAAAAGAAAAAGAAATGGAATAAAAGAATCTGTCTCTGCCATGTAGATGACTAGCAGATTTTTATACCCATCAACTTACCACAAAAAATAATGTCTCTCTCCCCCCCTACACTTTCCTTGCATGTAACGGAGAATTGTTGCCTGATGATAGGGAGAAGGTTCGCCTGATGTAAGGGGAATGAATCGCCTGATATAGGGTAAAGGGTCGACTTGATATAGGGGAAAAGGTCGCTGATGAAAAGGTAAGGAGTCCAGTTCCCCGCTATATGCATCAGGTATGTCGACCTTTCACTTTTTATGAAAAGAAATATGAACAACTACAATAAAGAAAAATTTCTCGAACGGCAATAAGTGACATATAGACAAAAAAACCATCTTCTTTTTGTATTAGTTATAATTAACCTATAAAAAAAGGACTCTTATAATAAAAAGAAATGAAATGACGAGAAATAATAATAACTATTACAGCAAACAACAACAACAACAATATAATAATAATAATAATAATAATAATAATTATAATAAATACTTAATAATAATAATAAATATATTTTATATAATATAATTATTATGAATAATTAATAATAATAATAATAATAATATTAATAATAATAATAATAAATAATTAATAATAATAATATTATTAATAAATATAATAATAATAATAATAATAATTTAATTATAATAATAATAATAATAATAATAATAATAATAATAATAATAATAATAATAATAATAATAATAAATATTAATAATTATTAATAATTAATAATAATAATTAATTAATGCTTCAAACTCTATGAGCACAGAATTAGTAATGGAATGTACTATTTGCTATGGGTCTTACTGGTGCTATGCTCGGCGACTCAAGTCTGCAGTTGGCTGCTGGACACTCATGCCAACCGTGAAGTAAGCGAACGTGTTTACTGGAGAGAGTTCGGGGTCTACGCCCCCGCGGGCCGGTGTAAGAAAATGTTGCAGGTACCACTGGTCTCAGATATTAAATAAGAGTGGATAATTTGGAACATACTGAACGGAGTCAGTCACAGAACGATGATTCAGCCTCAAAGTTAGTTGTTTATTTTACGATTTAATGCAAAGTTTCGAATATATGATAGTCGTGTTTTTTACACAACGTAATTCTGTTGATGTTATGCATTTGTAGCTAAAATTTCAAAATTGTGTCAGAAAGTACCTCAAACCGCTCTGAAATGCCAAAAAATATACAATAATACATAACGCAAATAACCGCACATAGAAGAGGGAGCTTACGACGACGTTTCGGTCGGACTTGGACATTACAAAGTCAATCTGTCGGACGAAATGTCGTCGTTAAAACTCCTTCTCTTCTATCTACGGGTTATTTGTGTATCAATAAAAAGACTTCCTCACCTCATTGCTAGCAAGATTTTAAATTCGCTTCATTAAAAGATTTGAAAATGCTTCTTCAAACCTTTAATTTCTAATCTTTACTTTCATGTGTTTCTTGGTGATATCATCAAATTTTCTATCACTACAAGATATAAAGCATTTTATTCTTAGCGCCAGTCAAGAGTCGGTGTTAACATGAAGACGGTGGACCAAATTCCAATGCTGCCAGGAATGAATGATTTGTTTAGACAAATATTAACAGTGCTTTTAAATTCGTGGGTACCTTTTTGCCTGCTTATTCTCAATAAATATTCTAGGCGCAAATATGGACGAGATAGCAGGAGAGACGAAGAAGTAGGAGGGAGCATAAGGAGGTTAGTAAGAGAGGAGACGAAGGAGCAGGAGAGAAGTTAAGAGGGGAGTACGGTAAACCATGTGAATACCTAACTTGTCAGTTGTCAAATACAGGTTCGAATCACTCAGAATTATACTGAGGAAATGAGGTTAAAATCACCAAGATCAAGACTATGAAAGCAGAAGCTAATTTTCCTGAGTCTGGAAGATTTGAACTTGACGAGACTAGAGAGACTAAGGGGACCAGGGTGAGACATAATAACGACATACCAATACTCACAGCCTTCATAAGGAAACAAAGACGCTTGGAGGATAGGAAAACGGGTTCCGAGGGCAGATTATGAAATAAACGATGGGAATCTTTGAGCTAGTTATGAGATAGGTCAGGAGGATACACTCAACATCCACATCACCCAATCTCCCCCAGTAACAAATAGGTACGCATAAATAGGTAATTTAGAAATGGCCAGAAAGGAAATTCAACATAACTCACGTTAATTTAGCATAGATTTCGCAAGGAGAAAATATATTTCAGGTGTTTATCATTGAAAGTTAATTAAGATAAGCGGCTTCCGCCTGGCTTGTGTGGGGGTACATTAACTCTGCCGTCAATTGTGGGACATAGTCAGTGCTCCACTATATTTGTGTGTTAGATTTTCACACTTAGGTAGTCTGTTGTACTCGTTTATATTGTGCTTCCTCTCTCTCGCACACACAAAATATATATGTTTATATCATACACACACACAACATGCATACATACTCACACACACAAAACACCCTTTATATATACTATATATCTTATTTTATATTTAAAATATATATATTATTTATATATATATATAAAATATATATATATATTTATATATATTTATTTATTATAAAATATATATATTATATATATATTTATATATATTATATATATTAAATATATATATATTTTATAAATTTGATATATATATATATATATATATATATATATATTTTATATATTTATATATTATTTATATATATATATATATTATATAATATATTATTATATATATTTATATATTATATATAAGGGTGTGTGTGTGTGTGTGTGTATGTATGCATGTATGTGTGTGTGTTATATATACATATATATTTGTGTGTGTGCGGAAGAGAGAGAGGAAGACAATTATAACGAGTACAACAGACGTACCTAAGGTGTGAAAATCTTACACACAAATACTAAGTGGAGCACTGACTATGTCTCAAATTGACGGCAGAGACCAGAGCAGAGTTATGTACCCACACAGCCAGGCGGAAGCCGCTTTTCCTTAATTAACTTGTCCAATGATAAACACCTGAAATTTAATTTCTCTTGCGTATTCTATGTAATTTACGTGAGTTATTGTTGAATTTCTTTCTGGCCATTTCTAAATTTACCCTATTATGCTTACCTATTTGTTACTGGGGGAAGATTGGGTGATGTTGGATGTTGAGTGTATCTCCTGACCTATCTCTTAACTAGCTTTCAAAGTTTTCCCATTCGTTTATTTCCATAATTCTGCCTTCGTGAACCCGTTTCCTATCCCTCCCAAGCGTCCTTTGTTTACACTTATGGAAGGCCTGTGAGGATTTGGTATGTCGTTTTTTATGCTATCACCCTGGTCCCCTTTGTATCTAGTCTCGTCAAGTTTCAATTCTTTCCAGACTCAGGAATTAGCTTCTGCTTCATTGTCTTGATCTTGGTGATTTTAAACTATTTCTCAGTTTAATTCGAGTGATTCGAACCTGTGATTTGACAACTGACAGTTAGGTAGTCACATGGTTTACCGTTAATTCCCTTCTTAAACTTCTCTCCTGCCCCCTCTCTTTATACCTCTCTTATGCTCCCTCCCTTTTCTTCGTCTATCCTGCTTAATCTCGTCATAATTTGCGCCTAGAATATTTATTGAGAATAAAGCAGGCAAAAAGGTACCACGAATTTAAAAGCACTGTTAATTTTGTCCTAAACAAATCATTCATTCCTGAGCCCAGCATTGGATTTGGTCACCGTCTTAATGTTAAACCGACTCTTGACTGGCGCTAAGAGATATAATGCTTTATGCTTGTAGTGAGTGAGAAAAATTTTGATGATATCACCAGAAACTCTGGAAAAGTAAAGATTAGAAATTAAGTTTGAAGAGCATTTCATATCTGGTTTAAATGAAGCGAATTTAAAATCTTGGCTAGCAATGAGTTGGAGGAAGGTGTTTTTATTGTATAACAAATACCCGTTATAGAAGAGAGTTGATTTACGATCGACATTTCGGTCCGACCAGTTTGACTTTGTAAATGGTCCAAGTCCGACCGAAAACGTGTCGTAAGATCCACTCTTCTATGTGCGGTTTATATTTGCGTAAGTTTTTTTGGATATTTTTGGCATTTTCAGAGCGTGTTTGAGGTACTTTCGGACACACTTTGAAAATTTTAGTACTTATGCAGAACATCAACAGAATTACGTTGTGTAAAAAACTCGAACTATCATATATTCGTAAACTTGCATTAAATTCGTTACATAAACAACAACTTTGAGGCTGGAATTCATTCGTTCTGTGATACTTGTTCCAGTATGTCAAATATCCACTCTTATTTAATATCTGGACCAGTGGTACCTGCTACATTTTCTTACCACGGGCCGCGGGGGGCGTTAGAACCCCCGGAACTCTCTCCAGGTAAACACGTTCGCTTACTTTCTCGGTGCATGAGTGTCCAGACACCAACTTGACAGACTTTGGTCGCCGAGCATTGCACAGTATGACCCATGAGCAATATATACTTCATTAGCTAATTCTGTTTGCTCATGAGTTTTTGTTGACTCCCCCATATATGCATGTTTATTAAAATGCATATCTGTTTATTATTACTTGATTAATTATTATTATTATAGATTATAACTATTTTTATTATTATTATTATTTTATTATTATTTATTATTATTACTTAGTATTATAAATAATTGTTTTATTAGTATTATTATTATTATTATTATTTTATTATATTATTAATTATTATTATTATTATGATTATTATTTTTTATTATTATTTTTAATTATTAATATTAATTATTATTATTATTATTTTAATTATTATTATTATTATTATTATTATTATTATTATTATTTATTATTATTATTATTATTAATTATTGTTTGTTGTGTTGTTGCTGTATGTTATTTTTATTTCGGTCATTTCATTTCTTTTTATTATTAGAGTCCTTTTTATAGGTTATTTATAACTAATAAAAAAGAAGATGGTTTTTTTGTCTATATGTCACTTATTGGTTCGAGAAATTTTCTTTATTGTAGTTGTTCATATATTTCTTTTCATAAAAGTGAAAAAGGTTCGAATACCTGATTGCACACTTATATAGCGGGGAAATGGACGCTTACCTTACATCAGGCGACCCTTTTCCCCTATATCAAGCGACCCTTTTACCCTATATCAGGCGATTCTTTCCCCTACATCAGGCGAAACTTCTCCCTACATCAGGCAACTTTCTCCTTACATGTCAAGGGGGAAAGTGGTAAGAGTGACAATTTATAGTTTTTTGTGTGTAAAAAAAAAAAAAAAAAAAAAAAAAAAAAAAAAAAAATAAAAATAAATTAAAAAAAAAAAAAAATAAAAAAATTAAAAAAAAAAAATAAAAAAAAAAAAAAATTTTAAAAAAAAAAAAACAAATAAAAAAAAAAAATTAAATAATAAAAATATAAAAAAAAAAAAAAAAAAAAAGGGTTTTAAAAAAAAAAAAAAAAAAAAAAAAAAAAAAAAAAAAAAAAAAAAATAAAAAAAAAAAATTTAAGTGATGGTTAGAAATTGCTAGTCATCTTTACATGGCAGAAGAGACAGATTCTTATTCAATTTCTTTTTCTTTTCTTTCCTAAAATTGTTTTTAGTCATTATTCATTATTTTTATTATTATTATTATTGTATTATTATTATTATATTATTATTTTTATTAGTTTTTTGTGTGATGTCACCATGGTTGTTCATGTTATTTATAGATGGAGTTGTAAGGAAGTGATGATTGGGTGTTGCAAGAGGTTGGGGGTTTAAAAGATAAAGAATCTAACACAAAGTGAGAGTTGTCCACAGTTGATATTTGCTGATGACACTGTGCTTTTGGGAAATTTCTGATGTGAAGTTGACAGAGGTTGGTGGATGAATTTGGTAGGGTATGGTAAAGAAAGAGGAGAAAATTTAAAAGTGAATATCTGGACAAGAATAAGGTATGAGGATAACAAAATATTAGGTACGAGAGGATGGGTTATCAGATTGGAGGGAGAGAGTAATGGAGGAGTGATTTGTATTCAGATATTTAGGAATGGATAGTGTCAGCAGATGGCGTCTATGAAGATGAGGTGAATCATAGCTAGAACTACGAGGGAGGGCAAAAGGGTGAGTGGTGCATTGAGGAGTATGTGGAGACAAAGAATTTGTCCCAGGAGCAAAGATGGGGATGTCATGAGAGTATAGTTATACCAACGCTCTTTATAAGGGTTCGAAGCATGGGTGATGAATTATTGTAACAAGGAGAAGCTAGGAGGAAGTGGAGAAGACATGTTATGAGGGGCAATGTGTGGTTGTGAATATTAATGCAGAGAATTCGTAGTTTGGAAATTAAGAGAGGTGCGGGATTACCAAAATATTTCCCAGAGGGCTGAGGGCGGTGGTTGAGATGGTTCGGACATATAGAGAGGGTGGAACAAAATGGATTGACTTCGAGTGTAGTAAATCTATTAGTGCGGGAAGGCGGGGTAGAGGTCGCTTAGGAGAGGCTGGAAGGAAGAGGTTATAGGAATGTTTTGATGTGCGAGGGGCTTGGACTTCCAGCAAGCATGGTGAGCGTGTTAGATAGATGCGAATGGAGACAAAGTTTGTTTTTAGGTTTTTGTGGAGTACGAGCATGGTAATATTTACGAGAGATTCAGGGGAAACCGGTTAGGGCGGACATGGAGTCCTGGAGATAGAAGTACAGAGCGACTGTGTGTGTTGATGGAGGGGTGTTAATGTTGCAGTTTTATAACTGTGTCGTAAGCCAGACCCCCCCCCCCCCCATTGGCAAGACAGTGAGGAGTGAATGAATGGTGTTGAAAGTTTTCTTTCTTTTTTTGGTCCTCTACCTTGGTGAAAATGGCCGATGTGTTAATAAAATTAAAAAAATTTTTATTTATTTATTATTATTATTTTTTTTATCTATAGTTATTATTATTATTATTATTATTATTTTTATTATTTATTACTATTATTTATTATATTTTACCAGTCGTTGTTTATGACTTTTCTTTGAATTCATAGAAATCTAAGATCTCAGGAAACGTTCGCATACTCTCGTGATCTGCTTTCAGGAATCCTCTCACAAACTGCCTGGTTGCCTCGTAGACCAACCAGACAGCAATTAGCAGAAACGGGGGTTACGAGCCTCCACCAATAAACAATCCACCTCACATGCAATAAAAAATAAATCTGCCTCTGTTTCTACCCCTGTCTCCACACCCAATAAAGTACATCCATATCTTTTAAAATATTCACGGGGGCGGAAGGCAACATTAATTCTCGGGGTGAGAGGGAAAAAAAAATAGATATTTGCCAACAAACTCACGAAATAAAAACACGCGAAAACAAAAAGTGGAAAACGAAGGAAGCAGTCAATTAGGTGTGAATTTAAACGAAATTTAATACAAATATAAAACATTCAACAGTGTTGTTAGCGGAGTTCTTTGTTGATGGAGGTTAGACTGTGTAAACAAAAAACCGGACAACAGTAAACAGGCAATATAAACAGTGAGCAATAGCAGGAACAATTAAAAACGCAATAGTGAACAGGCAATAAACAAGGAATGATAAAGAGATAATAATAAGCAGGTATCTATTCAAAGGCTATAATGAATATGCAGTAAGGAACTTGCAGTGATAATCGTTCTAACAATAAACAGGGCAACAATAAAAACAGGCTACAGGAAACAGGCTACAATAATAGGTAACAATAAACAGCAAACAATAAACAGGCAACAATAAACAGGCTACAATAAACAGGCAACAATTAAACAGGCAACAATAAACAGGCTCAATAAAAGGCTACAATAAACTGGCTACAGTAAACAGGCTACTATTAAATCAGGTAACAAATAAAACAAGCAGCGATAACAGGCGCCACAATAAAACAGGCTACTGGAAACATGGCTACAATAAATAGGTAAAACAATAAAACAGGCAACAATAAGCAGAGGCTACATAACAGGCTACAATAAACAGGCTAAAAAAACAGTTAACAGGCTTCATAAAAAGTTGAACATTAAAAAAGACAGCGATAAACCAGGCAAAGGGAATCAGGCAAACTTTTAACAGGGTATTTTTTAACAGGATATATACAACAATAAAACAGGCAATAATAAAAGCTAACAATAAAACAGACTACAATAAACAGACCTACGTTAATTCAGGCAAACAATAAACAGGCTAAATAAACAGACTACATTAAACAGACTACAGTAAACGGCAACAATAATCCAGTGCAACAATAAACAGAGTACAATAAACAGGTAGCTAAAAACAGGTTACGGGGAAACAAGGCAAAACAATTTAAAGATACAATAAACAGACTACATTAAAACAGGTAACATAAACAGGCAACAATAAACAGGGGGGGGGGGGGGGGGGGGACAGCAATTAAACAGGTAAACAATCAACAGTCAACAATAAACAGGCAACAAAAAACAGGAACACTAAAACAGGCAATTAATGAGAATTCAACATAAACAGCAATAATAAACAGAGTAAACAATAAACAGGCTACAATAAACAGGTCAATAATGAAACATTTAACAAAAAACAGGCAACAATAAACAGGCAACAAAAACAGGCAATAATCAACAGGCATAATGAACATTAAATAAATAAACAGGCTAACATTAAACACGTAACATTAAGCAGGCAACAATAAAAAGGCGGCATCAATAAACAGGCAGCAATAAACAGGTACATTAAACCAGGCAATAATGAACAGTCAACAATAAACGGCAACAATATAACAGTCAAATATAAACGGGAACATTAAACAGGCAACAATAAACAGGCAACAGTAAACACGGGAACAATAAATAGTGTGTTCCTGCGCTATGATCAAATCGCCCCCGACACTGAATCTTATATCTGGTCATAGGAAAAAAAAGGGGGGGGGGGATAGCGAAGAAGGGAAATGAATAACGGGAGAACTACGTCAAAAAAAGGGGAAAATGACCCAAGTACATGATCAAGTAAGAAAAGTGTTGGAATGCTTTTATTATGTATATATAATTCAGCTTGGAGTATGGTTGTAGGTAGTCTTTTGGGGTATATATACAAACTTGCGTGCCGCCACGGTACTGTAAGGTCGTGAAATATGACGAGTTGATGCAAGCAAGGTGTTATGGACAAGGATCGTAGATAATTTGAGTAATCTTTAGTCACGCTGTATGCAACACCTCCTTAATCTTTGTTTTAAAAATATCAGAAATATTTATATATATATATATATATATATTTATATATATACTATATTATATTATATATATATATATATATATATATATATATGTATATATAATATATATATTTATATATCTTGCATGCCTGCAGGATTCGAGCCCATAACGGCAGTTCTAAACCACGCTTGTAGCTGCGTGGATTAAGGGCGTTGGTTGGGCTGGGTACACCCGTGGAAGGAGCCTGCCGATCTGGATTTGAATCCTGCTGACTGCTATTTTCCCTTGGCATATACTACCCTTGTTTCTGCGAGAGGCATTGAGGGATATATAGATTGATAAACTGATTGCTTAGATAGACTTATAGATAGATAAAATAGATATCATATCCTGGGTTATAATTAATGCTATTTTATTTTTATCTAAATTACCTTGACTCCCCTCTGATACAATGAAATTTTACGAGGTGCGAAAGCATAATATGCATGAATCAACAGTCATCTCGTCAGAAGTGAACGATTTATGAAATTTGCATTGCACGGTGTCAAACATGGAACGGTCTGACTTCTGGTCTCAGTGATAGGACTCGAGAAGACGGCACAGGTATGTCAGAGGGGCAAACCAATACAAGCTGGAATAAGTGTCAAAAGCAATTATTAAATATAAAAATAAGACCTGATCAGGAATACAGTGCATTTACTCTACACAAAGAATGGAAATCCATCGTATTGAATCGAGTCAAAAACAAATGTTTTGTAAATAATGTAAGTAGTGTTGAATAGAAATTATTATTTAATCTGCATTAATCTCTGGGATTTACACTACAGTACTTTTAATATATAGCATAGTAAAAATGAGGAGGTACTAACGAAACGTACTTGTATATGAAGATTATTTCCTCAAGATCACGTATCAGAAAATTCAGATGGATTTTTCTGTGTCTGTGAGAGAACAACGTGAGGTAATCTTGGAGATTTAATTTTCTGATAGTGCAAAATCTGCAAATGATGCAAGCCTTCAGAGATCCGCACTTACCCCAACCACAGTTCTTTTCTCAACATCAATATCAATGCCATTTTTATGAGAGTACTGAAATCTATATCCAAATATTTCCTAAGCATTTTTTCTACTTTATAATGAACACTTGCTTCAAGGCTGGTCATATTTAGCGTACTCACGCACACAACACACACACGCCCACACACACACACACACACACACCCACACACCACACACAAACACAACACACACAACACCAACACCACACACAACATTAGACGAGGTATGACAAAGCTCAGGAAGCAGAGGAGAGAGAGGACCTTGTAGGATCAGTGAAGAGGGGCGGGGCCAGGGCTGAGTTCTCGACCCCTGCAACCAACAATTAGTGAGTAATTTACGGTGAGTTACACACACGCACACAGCATTATCACAGGTAGAAAGCTACCAAAGCACAGAGTCAAACTAAACAACTTGAATTTCACATGTAATTATACAATACTTCGGAAAAGGAAACTTGAGACGAGGGTTTAGCCCCGAACCATCTATCAGGTCACAATGAGTGAGAAAATGGGGGAAAATGGAAGCAGTACTCGCTCAGTTGTACATGATAGTTATCCAATAGAACCAACAATGTCGTCGACCGGAACTTCTCTAAGTGTTACTTATTTGCGTACTTGTTCTGCCACGGTTTTTTGTAATGTTTTCTTTTCTCCTGGTGGGGGGAATTTTGTTTGCATTATTGAGATCGACTGTTTGTGGATGGTTTGCTGTGGCAATTAAATGTATGTTCTCTTTAGAAAGTCAATGTATTATTCTCCTAGAAAAGTAATGTTTATTTCTCCTAGAAAGTAATGGATGTTATCCCTGAAAGTAAGCATGTTCTCACTAGAAAGTATTTTATGTTCTCCTAGAAAGTAATGTATGCTCTCCCTAGGAAAGTAATATTATGTTCTCCTAGAAAGTAATATATGTACTCCCTAGAAAGTAATGTATGTTATCCCTAGAAAGTAATGTATGTTCTCCCTAGAAAAGTAAAGTATATTCTCCCTAAGGAAAAGTAATGTAGTTCTCCCTAGAAAGTAATGTATGTTCTCTTGAGAGTAATGTAATGTTCTCCCTGAAGAGTAATGTATGTTCTCCTAGAAAGTAAATGTATGCTCTTAGAGAGTAAGTAATGCTATGTTCTCCATAGTGAGTATTGTAGGCTCTCTCCTAGAAAGTAATGTATGTTCCTCTAGTAGTAATGTATGTTCTCCTAGAAAGTATAGTTATGTTCTCCCCAGAAGAAAGTATGTTATGTTGTCCCATAGAATGTATTGTATGTTCTCCCTTAGATGTATGTATGTTATCCCCAGAAGTAATGTATGTTGTCCCTAGACAGTAATGGATGTTCTCCCTAGAAAAGTAATGTATGTTCCCTAGAAGTAATGTATGTTCTCTAGAAATGTAATGTATGTTCTCCAAGAAAGAAATGTATGTTCTCCCTAGAAAGTAGTGTATGTTCTCCCTAGTTAGTAATGCATGTTCTCCTAGAAAGTAATGCATGTTCTCCTAGAAAGTATAATGCATGTTCTTCCCTAGAAAGTAATGCATGTTCTCCCTAGGAGTAATGTATCGTTCTCCCTAGAAAGTATGCATTTCTCCCTAGGAAATTTAATGTTCGATTAATTATATACAGTTTAAATGGGTTGAAAAGTTGATTAAGAAAGTTTTTTTTGAACACCAAAGTGGCCGTAAAAAAAACATTGACAACAGAATGTTTTCTGTTAAGTTATGTGACTACGATTACAGTATACATCACGAATAGTATTTACGTACTAAAACTTTAAATCAAACGAACACTTACAAAGACAAATGGAATCGAAAACATCATTCTATCAACTTCAAACTTCCAAATTTATCTAGTGGTCCGGGGGGAGGGGTATGTTAATTTCGCCGTTTATTCACGTTTTAAAGTCCAAGGAGATGTGTGTATTCCGCACTCGCATATGGGGTGGTATACTGGATAAAGTCTGATCTTCTGTTCCTTGCCTATTAATTAAGGCTTTATAATCCTTTCTATATTGACTGAGTTTTTTTTTTTTGTTCCACGTCCTAATTTTCACGTCCTTGCCGATCTACAGAATGTATGTCCTCCGTCACATTTTTACATGGTATTCTTTATTTTTTTTGTGTGTATTTTTATCATTAAGTTTTCTTTGGAATGCAATGTCTTAATTCAATATATCGTCACTTCAGACGAGTTGACTGTTGATTGCATGCATATTATTGCTTTCGCACCATCGTTAAAATTTCCAGTTTGTACTGAGGGGAGTCAAGGTAATTTAGATTATAAATAATAATAGCATTAATAATTAACCTAGGATATGATATCATATTTATCTATCTATAGTCTTGTTCTATCTAGAGTTTATTCTATCTATATATCCCTCAATGCATCTCGTCAGAAACAAGGGTGTGTATATGCAAAGGAAAATAGCAGTCAGCGGTTTCAATCCAGAATCGGCAGCTATCCACGGTGTACCCAGCCCAACCTCGACGCCTTAAACCACGCAGTACAGCGTGTTTAGAACTGCCGTTATGGCTCGAAATCATGCTGGCCTGCCAGATATATATATTTATATATATATATATATATATATATATTTATATTTATTTTATATATCTATATATATTATATATATTTTTTATATATAATATATATATATATATATTCTGATATTTTTAAAAACAAGATTACCAGGAGGGTTGATTACAGCGTTGACAGAAAGATCTCCATATTATATACGTTCCTTGTCCCCTAACCACCTTGCTTGCATCAAACGCGTCATATTTCTCGACCTTACTGTACCGTGGCGGCACGGCAAGGTTTGTATACACCAAAAGACTTACTACAACCTTACTCAAAGATGGAATTATATATACTTTATAAAAGCATTTCCAACACTTTCTTACCTTTATCATGTTACTTGGGTCATTTTTTCCCCTTTTTTTGACGTATTCTCCGTTTATTCATTTCCCTTCTCGCTTCCCCCCCTTTTTTTTCCTATGGACCAGAGTTAAGATTTCTGGTCGGCCGATTTGATCATAGCGCATGGTACACATAATTTATAGTTCCCTGTTTACTGTTGCTGGTTTAATTGTTGCCTGTTTATTGTTGCCTGTTTATTGTTGACTGTTGTATGTTGCCCGTTTATTGTTGACTGTTCTTTATTGCATGGTTAATGTTACTGTTTATTGTGCCTGTTTTATTGTTGCCTCGTTCTATTGTTGCTGCTTATTGTTACGTTGTTTAATGTAGCCTTTGATTATTTAATGTTCATTATTGCCTGTTGATTATTGCCTGTTTGTTGCCTGTGTATTGTTGCCTGTTTATTGTTAAATGTTCATTATTGCTGGATTTTATTGTAGCTGTTTATTGTTACCTGTTTTTTTTACCTGTTTATTGTTGAATGCTCATATTGCCTGTTTAGTTTGCCTGTATTATTGTTGCCTGTTTATTGTTGACTCGTTGATTGTTAATGTTTTATTGATGCCTGTTTATTGTTGCCTGTTTTATTGTTACCTGTTTATTGTAGTTGTTTCATTGTAGTCTGTTTTTTGTTGCTTGTTTTACCGTAGCCTGTTTATACTACTGTTATTTACTCTGTTTTATTGTTGCTGTTTTATAGTTGCCTGTTTATGTAGTCTGTTTATTGTTGCTGTTTATTGTAGCCTGTTTATTGTTGCCTGTTTAATGTTGTCTGTTTATTGTCGTTTGTTTATTGTAGTCTGTTTATTAATTGCCTGTTATATTGTTGCCTGTTTATTATTGAATGTTTATTGTTGCCTGTTTTCTAGTGGCTGTTTATCGCTGTTGTTTATTTGTTATCTGTTTATTGAAGCCTGTTTACTGTAGCCTGTTTATTGTAGGCCTGTTTATTGTAGCCTGTTCTATTGTTGCCCTGTTTATTGATACCTATTTTTGTAGCCTGTTTCCTGTAGCCTGTTTATGTTGCCTGTGTATCGCTGTCTGTTTATTGTTAACCTGTTATTTAGCCTGTGTACTGTAGGCCTGTTTATTGTAGCCTGTTTATTGTAGGCCTGTTTATTGTTGCCTATGTTTATTGTTGCCTGTTTATTGTAGCCTGTTTATGTTGCCTGTTTATTGTTGCCTGTTTATTGTTACCTATTTATTGTAGCCTGTTTCCTGTAGCCTGTTTATTTTGACGTTGTATGTTAGGACTATTTATCACTGAATGTTCCTTTATGCATATTCATATTGCCTTTGAATAGTTACCGCTTTATTATTATCTCTTTACTCATTCCTTGTTTATTGCCTGTTCACTATTGGTTTTGATTGGTCCCTGTTATTGTCCTGTTTAATTATCTTGCCTGTTTACGTTGCCTGTTTTGTTACACAGTCTACTCCATCAACTAAGGAACTCGCTACACGGTTGAATGGTTTAATAATTTGTATTTAAATTCGTTTAAATTTCACACCTAATTGACGCTTCCTTCGTTAAACTTTTGTTTCGTGTTTTAATTTCGTGAGTTTGTTGTGCAAATATCTATTTTTTTTCCTCTCTCCCGGAGGATTTATGTTGCCTCCGCCCCGTGGATATTTTAAAGATATGGATGTACTTTTTGGGGGGGAGGGGGGGTAGGAAACAGAGCGGCAGATGTTTCTTTTATTGCATGTGAGTGTTTGTTGATTGGTGGAGGCTACGACCTCGTCTGCTAATTGCTGTCTGGTTGGTCCATACGAGCACCAGGTGTATGGTGAGGGGATTCCTGAAAGCAGATCACGAGGTATGCGAACGTTTCTGAGATCTTAGATTATCTATGAATTCAAGAAAAGTAATAATCAACGACTGTAAAATTATAATAATAATAGTAATTATAATAATAATAATAATAATAATAATAATAATAAATATAATATACATAATAATAATAATAATAATAATAATAATTTTTTAATTTTTTTTATTTACACATCGGCCATTTCTCACCAGTAGGGAGCCAAAAAAGAAAGAAAAACTTTCACCATCATTCACTCCATCACTGTCTTGCCAAAGTCAAGCATACACTACAGTTTAAACTGCACACATTAACACCCTCCATCAGAGTGCAGGCTCTGTACTTCCAATTCTCAGGGACTCAAGTCCGACCTACGGTTTCCCTGAATCCCTTCGTAAATATTACATGCTCGTACTCCAAAAACCCTAAAAAAACATTTGTCTCCTTTCGCTTCTGATCTAACACGCACGCTTGCTTGCTGAAGTCAAGCCCATACTCCTCGCTCCTTTTACCTTTAAATGATGTAATCCTCGAACCTTTCCACTCCCTTACCAATTTATTAACCTCTCGTTCCATAATTATATTTGTCAAAACCACGGCACAATAATGGTATACTAGCATATCACCTTACTCGTGGCAGTATGTGCGTATATTCAGAATAGTCAGTATATTATTACGTGATTCAACGTTATACCACAATTAATTATATCCTGGTTATATTCGCCGTAACCCGACATTTCTGGAATTTCCAGGAATGATATGATATCTGTGTCGGTACGTGATGAGGAAGGTCCAGACATAGCAAATTTTATATACAAGTGAATAATTTCCTATTGAACAATAAGGTAATTATTACTACTACAATTAGTACTACTACTACTGCAGTTAGTACTACTACTAAAACTACAGTTAGTACTACTACTGCTACAGTTAGTACTACTACTGCTACAGTTAGTACTACTACTATTATTACTACTGCTACTACAATCAGCACTATTACAGCTACTACTACAATCAGTACTACTACTACAGTTAGTACTACTACTATTACTACTAATACCAAACGATAAACCCGAATGGGCCATAACGCGTCTGCGAAATTTGAAGTAGTGAGGTTATATCTAAGACATGGAAAAGTAAAGCACCCAGCAGAGTTAAGAGTTGCACCGTGATCCGAGGACATACGATGGTGTGGGAGCTTCAGAGCTAATTTCATTCTACTCCCCGTTTGGGGTACTAGCATCCACAAGCAGTACCCACACCATTGTATGTCCTCGGATTACGGTACAGCACCTAGCTCTGCTGGGTGCGTAATCTTTGTAGGATTGGATGGTCCAGTGGTGGGCTAAAAAACATGGGTTCGATCCTCGGCTAGTCGCAATGTTGTTGTTGATATATATATATATATATATATATAATATATATATATATATATATATATTATATATAATATATAATATATATATATATATATATTATATATATATATATATATATATATATATATTTACGGCTATCTCCCCCAACCAGCGAACCAGGTTGCAAAGGGTTTTGATGATGGGGCCCCAATCGTTCAACTAGTGACCGGTTTCTAGCCATAAAAAGGGGATTGACAATCGAAAGGGTTTTTGGGGAAAACCGCTCTCCCTGTCCCCCTTGTCTTTCCCACCTAGAGCGGTTGAACCGGTTTTGCTTCTTGGGTTCTATTTTCCTTGTTAGGGGAGTGCACTTTATTTTTAATTGTAAATAGTTAAAATTTCTGTTAAAAATTTTGGGAAGGATAATTAAAAGTTAAATTTTCAATGGTTTATTTGCTCCTTTAACCGGGATAACGGTTGGGAAATCCGGGTTTTTGGGGGTGCCCGGGGTTTGTTTGTGATTGGGGGCGTCAACGGGATGAGGGGGATACATATTCGACTTTGGGGGCTTGTGGTGGGGGTGTTGCGGCCCTGCCAAACTCCTTTTAAATTTAGTAACCGCCGGGGGCCCGGCAGTACCCTGGGTGCTATCAACCCAATGTTTGTACCGGTTAGAGCATAAAAAACCTGGTGCCTCACTGCCAACCAAGCATGGAAACCTACCACCGAAGGGTCCCACGTCTACGGTTTAAAACGTATGTCCCCAGAGCGCCCCGCTTACACATAAGCTAGGCCCTGACCACCAAAGGGGCACGCTACGGGCTTTTAACAGTAGTACCGAGCGCCCTCGCTGTACCACCTAAGCGTATTACCTCCCCACCAAAGGGACACGTCTACTGGCTTAGAAATTTTATGTACCTGACGCCTCCTGTACAACCTAAGCAGTGGCCCCGACCACCAAAGGGTACACGTCTACTGGCTTCAACTTAAGTACCTGAATCCTCGGGGGAAACCACGTCTAGCAGAAATACCTGCCCCCCGAAGTACCTATCCTGGCTTTTAGAAGAACCGTCCCCGCACTCACTGATCTGTTGGCCCCTCAGTTACTTGACGGCCGCATTCAGTGATTTGCAGTAGGGTGTTCGGCACGGTGGTAAAACCCCCTTTTGGGAGGATTTATGGATACCGGGATGTCTGTGGACTCACCGTCTAGTGATCAATGGGGGCCCGGAGTCGTCAGATGCTTTTTTGGGGGACAACTGAAAAAAAGGTTGGAGTTTTTACACTGAACTGGGCCGGGGACCGTATGTGCCTGAGGGATACGATGGAGGGGAACCTGAGATATGCAGGCCCGAAGGGGAACACTGGATAAAAGGGTGTCGGGAACTGAAGAGGCCTGGTTGTATTTTCACTAACAGTGTCGTGTGACTGATTTGTGTCGTGAGAGGCAGTTGATTGTAATTTTTATTATAAAAATGTTTTTATAATTATTGTTTTAGCAAGAGATTATATATATAGGACGTATGCAAGAGTTGCCCCCTGTAAAAAGGGTTTTAATTATTTTTATAAAATGCTGATTAAAATTTTAAATTAAGTAACATGTACATTTTATTATATCATAGTTTCAAATACCTCTGACCAAAAGATAGTTTTTTTTAATATTAAAGATTAATTTATTTAATTGTGTATTTTTGTATCCCCCCAACTCTTTATTAAAAAGGAGTAAATCGTCCTCTTCTTTTAAAAAAATTTCTTTTTTGTAAAAATGGGGGCCTGTCCGGGATCTGGACTTAAGAAAGGTTGAGCTTAGGGTGAAGCTTGTTGCAGGAACTTGTTCAGTTGCTTAAAATCAGCCGCTATTGTGTGATCGTTAACAGTCGCTACTACTTGTTCAGTGTGCTCGCTTCGCTTTCGGCCAATCTTGTTTGCGTCGGCTTTGCTTTTATGCGTATTTTCAAACGTACTGGCATGCAAGGGGTGTTCTGCAAATTAACGTGTTACGGGGGTTTTTTCCTTTCCTGTCATTGGGGAAAAATTTTGCCACCAACGATCGACCCCGGTGTGGGATATACTTTGCATCCTCCTAAATTGTCCCTACAGCGTGTTGGCAAATTCTCGTTCCCTTGGGATTCCTATAAACCACTCTTTCAGCTGCGCAAAATGCGTTCACTTATTGCTGACTACTTATTGAAGAAAAAGATGGCACTCAGACCCTCCCTCTACGGGAGCTAGGGCAAAAACACTAGTTCTCGCAGGGGGAAGATGATACACCACGGGGCAAAATGGTCAGTAAGTGCACAGGGGTTTTCTCAAAAGGGTGAATCAGCTCTTTGGGACTTTACTGGCAAAATCAATCTTGAGCAAACTAGGGGAAAAAGAGCATTCGCAAGGGAAAAAATTGGGTAGGGAAAGAGAAGGGGGCAGTTTTTTGCATTCTGTAAACGATTTAGTTTACAAAAAGCAGTACCCCTTGTTCCCCCGCTTCAAAGAGGCCCACCAAGCAATTTTTTGAAAGCTTCGAAAAACCCGGGCCCAGCCTTGAGGTGGCCGGAACAGCACTGGGGGAGGTTGGTTAACGCATTATTGGGTAAGGGACAGGAATTACGTCGGATTTAAATGGCGAAATTCTCGATTATCAAATAGTGAAGACCACAGTGTTGGGGCAAAAAATTATCCCACTAAATACGTAAGACCCTTCCCAAATTGAACAGGCGGCAGCTTGGTCAATCCCCGGGGCTTTGTGGACAGCAACCAAAACTTTTCCCCGCTGGTATAAAGCAGTGGTGTCTCTAACTTTGAGGGGGCTGGGGGGCAGCTTATTCGATTTAACCGCTGGAGTCGTGGGGGCCAAGGTTCGTGTCTTTTTTGCAGGACGTGCTTTAAAACCCCTGCATTGGAGGCGGCCAGGTTGGTGATACCTTCGAAACGAACCCCCTTGTCCCGGGGGCCCTCTCTCTTTTCAACAGTCTGGGGGTGAGCAAGATCGACAACTTGGAAATGAAAATGCCAGCAGGGGGAAGACGTCTACTTTCATCCCAAAAAAGTCACCTGGTGAGCCACCTTTCTCAATATGGTCCCCCTGCGGAGAGGGAAACTATTATGGAGCACTCGACAACATAACCAGAGAGCACCAGCCAAAACCAAAACCCCTTCAACGTCTCAGGGGGTAAAAGGGAAGCCCCGCGTTTGCTTTAGTCAAAAAAGTGGGGGACATCCTTCCAATGCCCTCAAAAAACTCAACCCCATCGGGAAAAACTCTAATACCCTAGTAAACATGTCCCCCGAGAAGTAGAAAAAGGGATGGCCCCCCATTATTGCGAAAGTTTTTTTT
>NC_069450.1:22268028-22301034 GCF_026875155.1 Cherax quadricarinatus
AAAAGGGAAAAATTTTGGGAAACCACGCTGTAACAATTCTTGAGAACTGCGTATCATTCCCTAAGGGATGTTTGAAAGAGATGTTATGTAAGTATAATTACCCCTGGGGGTGTGTCAATATTTTCATAACTGAACACTGACTGGGTCCACTGGTTCCTATTTTCACGTGTTTGGCTAAAAAGCCCACATATAGCCGGGGTTTATAGTAATCTGTTTAGCTCGTACATTAATTCTCAACTGCACAGTCAATTGAACTACCATGTGTCAAAACAGACTTACCTGGGTTTGTGTATCGGACCCTAACACTTGGGTATCAGTGTCTTGATTGAAGAATAGTGTCTTTGAGAATGTCCACTTCTTCCACAGTCTAGGAATACACACACTGGTACACTATGTTCCACAATGTTTGTCTTTCATGGTAATGTCATTAAAGACGCTGTACACACTTCTTGGTAATAGGTTTATGGTTATTATGGAGATTGTCTGAGGTACCGCAATGCATGATTCTCTTCCTTTGTTCGCTCTTATAACGTGATGTATGAGTCTTTACTGCATCATTTCATATTGCAATCTAGCCTGTGGCATCTTTGTCTACCCCCAGCTTCCTGACATACAAAAGAAGCGCAGACAAAGCATATTTCCCTGCTGCCAAACTTCCACTATAAGGAAATGCAGGATGCTTAATTCTAGCTGTCTGGGCACAGATGACTATGTACATCTTTAAAATGTTAATAAAGTGGGTGCAGGATTTTCCTTAATTGTCCTGCTAAAGTAAGAAATTGATTGTCTCTCATTAAGCTACACTACTGCAACACTGGTCTCTTGCAAGGAGTCGCATGACCATGACACACGCTCGTACTGCATCTGGAATCAAAATGTTGATGCAGAGATGCAGAAGCAAGACACCTTCAGCCCCTCTGGAGGGTTGAGTCTCTCAGAGGGCTGAAAGGGGCTGATACACCTCTCCTGGAGAAAATTTCCCCAAAATGGGGGCAGCGGAGGTTCGCTGCAGGTGAACTATTCATTGCATAACATTAATTTGATTTTCTCACTCGCAACTACTGCTGCTTGTCTTATCTGAACAGCTTTAGTCTGTGGTGTTTCGGAAGAAATACTAATTTTCTTTTTGATCTCAACACTGTGTAATTCTAATGGAACTAGTTTTTTTTTATCGTTCACTTATTCGCTACACCTTTGCTCAAAGCATCAACTCTCCTGATGATTCCAATTTGCATTAGGATATATGGTCACAATTTTTCCAAGAGGTCATTATGACCTCGGTCCATCATTGTCAATAATCATTATGTCAACAGGTCTTAAGGACTTATGATTTTCAGGAACACCAGCACCATAGAAGTGTTCTCTCAATGAGGTAAGATAGTCTTCTCGCCAAATTTTCACCCAGCGTTCAATCACTTCATTAATGTGTTTGAAATTACGTCTGAGTTGCTCTGGTTCAAAATAAGTAGGATCCTCTACGATTTCTTTATTATTCATGGGAGGAACAGGTTCTACCCTTCTGCCAAGGAGCAAATGAGATGGACTTAAGACATCTAAATTGCCAAGATCGTCGGTGACACACTTAGAGATCTGTTGACTCTTATTTTCTATTTCAGTCACAACTGTACAAAATTCTTCTTGGTCGATTCTCTGACGATGAAGAGTCTTCCTTAAACAACGTTTTACAATGCCAATCATTCTTTCATAAAATCTGCCGTGCCATGGAGGTTTAGGAGGAATGTATCTCCAACGAAAATTGCGTTGATTCAGCATCTGTTGTACTTCTGGTTGATCAAAGATCTTGCTTATATAAGCAGCACCAGTAACAAAGTTCGTTACATTGTCTGAAATCATCAGTCTGGGACATTCCCTTCTGGCTGCAAACCTTCTGAATAATTTGATAAAGGTTTCAGCAGACATGTCAGTGGCTACTTCTAGATGTACTGCTCTAGTCGTAGCACAAGTGAACAAACAGATGTACACCTTGATGGGAACTTTGTCAACTGTTTTGGTTAAAATTATTGATCCAGTGCAATCTACACCTGTCACCTCAAATGGAGTGACATGACAAACTCTTTCAGAGGGATATGGAGATGGACCTGGATACTGATATACTCGCATATCGTAGTGACGACAGTCCCTACGATATGCGACATTGAGGTATCAAGTAGGATTGTAGTATATGATAAGTGTGCATTTACCCCACTTGTGGGCGTTTTGCACAATCAGTTTTGTTAGCCAATAATTCTTGGGGATCAATATTGGATGTATGGCTTCTATTAGGTAGTGAAGAATTATGAATTCTTCCTCGACATCTTATAATCTTTTCTGAATCGAGATAAAGTCCTAAAGAATTAATCATAACAGGTTTCTTTGGGGGATTTATCTTGTTTCCAGAAATTTATATTGAGTAGAGAAAACATCTCTGCATTAGTTTCACCCAGTATTTATAGGGTTCAAGATATTCATAATTAGGTTTTATTGCTTTAATGAATTTAAAGACAAGAGCTGTATTACAACCCAGGAGTCCCAAAGGCCTGCTATCCTGGGTGTAAAGAAAGCAAAATAAACACAGAAGAAAAACTTTTGATTTGTTTATCCTTCACCCAGTTTAGAACAGAAGCATGTACACTATATAAAACTATGTACAGCAATAGGTATTAGGGGCACTCCAGGGTAAGAAAGGCATAATGAAGCCACTAGAGAGCAGACTTTGCTTCAACCAGCTCTAGAAGGGGAATGACAAGGGCAGACATGTTTTGTGGTACCCCAACACCTCTGCGATTGCCAAGCCATCTTCTCATTGGCGGGAACCGGTACTGATTGAACGATGGGGCCCATCATCAATCCTTAGCACCTGGTTCGCTGTTTGGGAATAGCCTTGCAATGGGCTGTGTACATGCGCCCGAATAAAGGTTACATACTCTTTGTATGCATACCCCCACCCCGAGAGGGCTCAGAATAGCTCCCACCTCCCTTGTGACCGTGCCACCATGGCACCATAAAATTGGCCGCCTTCCTCTCAACCATCCAACTCTAGATGATTTCAGCTTATTCCGACAAAAAGCCAACCCCTAAACTTAGAGCAAGACAGCAGACAGTAGGCTCACATGGTCCAAGACATGGGCAGACCCGGGAGCCCGCACCCCCTCACCTAAAAAAAACCCACACAATGCTACAAAAAAAGAGCTTAAACTGGTCACCATAGGTCCTAACACATCCTAACGTATACAATTTTTTAGATTCTTATAAAGAGTCTGCCAACTTATTTTCTTTGCCGGCAATGTGCAATATTTTGGGGAGAATAGGGTTTCAGTCGTAGACCCTTTATCTCATGACCTCGATTGTGGTTCTTCATGGCTTTTGGGGATATACTAGAAGGTTGTGGTCACTATAGACGTGACCACCTGCGAAGTCTAGCCCACGTAAGTAAGTAAGTAAGTTTACTCAGGTAACACAATACAGTTACATAGAATTATCATACATTGCAGCCTGTTTACATGTAGAGAACCTAGGATAACCCAAAAAAGTCCAGACAGAGTGACTTATTTCCATTGCCTCCAAAGCCAGTACCAGCGCGAGGGCTTCTTTTTCAATGGTAGAGTAAGCATCTGATGGGTCTGGAACTTTGCAGAGAAGAAAGCCACATGCCGCAACTCCTCTTCCCCGTCTTGCAACAGTACTGCTCCAACCCAGGCGCGAGTCACAAGCATCACCTGTAATGAGAAAGGTTTGGAGAAGATCTGGGAGACAGAGAATGGGTGCAGTACATAATCTTTTTGCTTTCTGTAAAAGGCAAATTTTGGCATTCTGGGGTCCAACTAAAGGCACTTAATATCTGAAAATTTTTATCAGAATCTTCTGTAAAATCCTATCATTCCTAGGAACCGTTGAAGATATTTTCCATCATGTGGAACAGATTATCCTTAATGGCAAGAAATTTAGCAAAATTAGGAGCAACTTGCCACTACCTACTTCATGGCCCAGAAAAGTAACTGTGTGTGCCCTGTCCAAAGGAAGACTTAGATAAATTAATAGTTAAATTGGGACCTCTGAAAGGCCTCAAAAGAGCCTTAAGCCTAAATTAGGTGTTGATCCCATGTATCAGACACCACTACGCGGTCAACTTAGGTAAGCTGCCGTAAACCTTCAAGTCCTTTTAAAGACTGATGATAAGTTTCAGGAATGAAGAGGGGGAGATTTTTTCATTCCTAAGGGAATCTGTACATGATAATGACCTGATTTCCTTCGCCCTTATCCGTCTAAGGTACCTGATATTAACTTTAAGGAATCTAACTTGGACATCATAAGTAGCCTACCCACAAAGTCGAATTACGACGTCCATACGAGAAGAGGGTAAGCTCTGGTATTGGTGACCTCATTCACCGTACGGTATCCTGTACACATACGAAAACCCTCCATCAGCTTTTTTTACAAGGATTTTATGGTGAAGCTCATGGACTGGATGACTCCTCCACTAAACATACTCTAGCAGAAATTCTACCTCTGCTTGAATGTAGCTTCAGCTTTTTGCAGGAATTAGCTCATGTAGAGGCGAGTAGTTTAATAGGTTTAGAGTTTCCCATATCTACGTCATGATAACCTAACGTACATTTTTTTCGGCACATCTGAAAAAATATTAGGGTATGACGTAGATGCGCAGTAAACCTTGTTGCATGAGTTTTCAGATAGTCCCACCATTAAAGGGCTATGATCCATGGAAGCTTGACATTAATTTCAGAAATAGAGTGCAAAAGAGTCAGAGTCGTCCTTCAAAGACAGAGACAGAGTCAATTACTGGAACTTGATCTGGTTTACGAAAAGAATTTAATTGATTCATGTGATAAGTTCAGTTTTTGAGTCTTGTCAAGGGGAGATACCATATAATTTACATCAGATAAATTTACTTACAATTTTGCATAGGTTCCCGTCAATCTAGCTTCAAGGTGTGGCCAGGTATAGTGTTCCTATATCCAACACCTTGTCTCTTGATGGAGGAAGCAGAATTGTGCATTTAAGAAATAAGAAACATAAAACATAAGAACGAAGGAACATGCAGCAGGCCCTACTGGCCCTGCGATGCAGATCCAAGTCTCCACCGGCTTAGCCAATGCACCCAACCTAGTCAGGTCAGGTCATCCTTGAACTTAAGGGAGAACACGGGCAACCGCCCTGGTAGCACAAGCTAATCAGGTCACAACTCAACACCCACCCATACCCACTCATGTATTTTATCCAACTATTATTGTAAGCTCACAACGTCTGGCCTCTAGGACTGTACGTTGGAGGTTTTGTTCCACTCATCCCACAACGCTATTTACCAAACCATACTTTCCTATATTCCTTCTGAATCTGAAATTTTCTAACTTAAAACCATTGCCTGCGAGTCCTCTCTAGGCTAGATATTTTCAGCACACTATTTACATCCCTTTATTTATTCTGTCTTCATTTAAATACACCTCAATCATATCCCCCCTAATTCTACGTCTGTTCTAGAGAGTGCTGATTCAGGCCCTTATTCTATCCTCATAGGGAAGGTTTCTGATACATGGATCAATCTTTTGTATGAGACTTCTTACATTTTCCAGAGCTTTATATCCATTCTGTAATACAGTGACCAAAACTGTGCAGGCATAATTCAAAATGAGGCCTAACCAAGGTGTATAGAGTTGAGAACAACCTGAGTACTCCTTTTATTTATGCTTCTTGATATGAGGCCAAGATTCTATTAGCTTATTGCAAGAAACACTTATGCACTGTTGTCTTTGATTCAGATTACAGCTAACCGAACTCCTGTATCTTTTTCGCATCCGTAATATTAAGATTACATATTTTAGTTAATATGGTGGCACGGTATTGTCCTGTCCAACATTTTGAACTTTGCATTTGTCGAGTATATATTAAACTGCATCTGCCTCCTCTCCGACCACTGCATCTGTCCGATTCAAATCTCCTGAGTGCTCTAATGTCCCTCGTCAGAATGAATTCGACGGCCGATTTTGGTGTCATCGGCAAACTTGCTGATGACGCTCTTTATGCCCTCATCTATGTCGTTTTTACGTATATTGGTGAACATCAGGGGCCCAACACTGACCCCTGTGGAACACCGCTCGTGACGCTTCTCATCTGATTTCTCCCCATTTATGCAAACTCACTTCTGCCTATTTGTCAACATGCCTCTATCCAGAAAAATTTCTCCTCCTATTCCATGTGCCTTAATTTTCCTCATAGTCCTGATGTGGGACCCTGTCAAAAAGCCTTGGCTAACTGAACGATCCACGCAGCAACCTTGAAGACGGGTTGAAGTGTTGAGCTTAAAGTCTTCTCCCATCCATCCTTCTTTGAGCACCCGAAGAGGACCTCTACATTGTGGCAAAATGAGCCAAAGGGGAACTGTTCCCGGAAAGACTCCTGCACATTTTAAATTTTATTAAAAACAGCCCCAAGGAGGGGAATCACCCAGTCTGTGGGAAAATGCTTTACAAAAATTTTTCATCAGGTTTTTTAACGCCCTAATGGAATTTTTCCCAAAATTTGAGGGACTGAGGAATAGGCAGTGGATAAGTTGGATTTTTCCCTAATCTGGTTAATTAATGCCCCTAAATGCTTTTGAAAAATGAAGTTAGTCCTTTTAAAACACTTTAAAATTTGGTTTAAAACCCGCCAAAACAAAAATAAATCGGGGTTAAAAGGGTTTTGAGAATGGTTTTTTGTTTTTAATACTGCGCAGGGGAAATTGCTTCTGGATATTTAGTTAGTCTATCCAAAAAGGTAAATAAGTATGTTTTTCCAGACTTTGGGGTTGGGTTTTGGCCCTTTTCCACAACTATAATTAAATCTGCAAAAGGTTCCCATCAGCGGGAAAGGGGTTTGGGGAGTGGCCCAAGGTTTTCCCTATTGCTGACATTTCTGGGCAACATCGGATAGGGTTTCTTCATGTGGGGGAAAAAGTGGGTTAAGTGGGGTTAAGGTTTTTCGGGCAACCGGGAACCATTAGCGAGTTTACGGGGCGCGCCCACACCCCCCCCCCCCTCTCTGGGGGGGCCGGGGGCAAAAATGGGTTTCCTGGTCCGATTTGTTAGTTTCTACCTTGGAAATATTGACCTTACCTGGTTTTTGGACTAAATTTTTGGGGAAGTCACTTCGCCTCCACTTTTCTCCAAATTCAGAGGGGGATCTACCGGAGTATTACTGTTTGTTCTTTTCTAGTTTTTTGCGGGTTTTACCAGTAATGTTTTTTGGCATTTATCATTTTTTTTCTTTTTTAAATGTTATTTTATCATGCCCTAGGGGGAAACCATTTTTAATTTTTCTCTTTTTGGGCACTCTGTTCCAGGCGTGGTTTTCCCAGGATAACGCCAGATAAAGGGGCAAGACGTGGTTTAATAATATTTAAATTAAAAAATTAATTCTACAACAACCGGCCCTTTTCCCTATTCTACTTGTGCTCCATCCAAGTGGTAGGAAAATTCCAGAACATCGGATTACCATCTGCCCGGGAATAACCTACATAAATAAAAATCAGGGGAACAACCCGGGCCTTTCCTCTCCTACCCAACACAAAACCGAAGGCCAATTTTTTTTTAAAATATTTAAATTTTAATAAAATTCTAAAATCATTTTTCTTGTTTTTTTCCCAAATCTTTTTTTTTATTTTTTTTTTCCATTAGTTTTTTTTTTGTTCAGTTTTGGGAAAGGGGTTTTCCCCGACAATGGCGAAACCCTTTCCAGGATCCGGGCCTCCCAAGCAACAGGGCCGATTTTTTCAACTGGGTTTTGAAATATAACATTTAAATAGAAAAGGGGGGAGGTTTGTTGAGGGGTCAAGTCCCTTACTGGGAGTCTGGTTTACTTTTAAACCCTTGTTTGGTTCTAGGGTTCGGGTTTTTAAAATTTTCCAAATTTTTTGGACCTGGGGGAAATTTGATAATAACCCCCCCCGTGTGAACCCCTGTGTATTTTGCTTTTTGAAGGCTATTGAGCCCACAAATGTATTCTTCCAGGAGAAATATTTATTCATTTTCTACTTTGGGAAGTTTTTAATGTGTGCGGACTGTGGTCCCTCTTTTGTACAGACGTTACTGTTAGTTTTAATTGTCAGATTGAGTTGGGGTGCTTAATATTTCTTTTTACAAGAATGGAATCTTTAGATTTCTGTTGAAGCAGGAAAGGAAATGGGATTTACTGGATCAAAGGCCTTGATAGTTACATTTCTGCTAAAATGGCTATTGAAGAGAAAAAGAACAGGAAAGACTCGTCGAAGAAAAAAGAACAGGAAAAGACTAGCTCGAGAAGACGAAAAAGGAACAGGAAGACTAGCTCGGGGAATAAAAAGACTAGCTCAAGAAAAGAAAGAGAACAGGAAAGACAGCTCGGGAAGATAAAATCGAACAGGAAAGGATAGCTAGAGAATATAGAGTTCAGGCAAGAGAGGTTGCCTTCAAATGAAGGAATTGAGTTTGAACATCAGGATGGAATTAGAAGCCAAGAAGATAAAACTAACTAAGGCAGGAAATAGATGAAGGGTTTTAGAAATACCCTTCCCAAGAACCTAATATTAGGATGCCCACAAAAAATCCACCTTTCTCGACAAGATGACATGAAGCTGCATATATAACAATTTCGAGAGTACTGCTACTCTCTGTGACTGGCCAGTTAGATTCTTGGGCTACTAGGCTGGCTACTACTGTCAGTTCAGCATTAAACGTCTATTCCCACTTCTACCCTCTGATGTTATTTCTAGTTATAGCCTGCTGAAGAAAGCTATACTACAGGCTTTCAAAAAAACTACTCATCATTACAGGTCGGAGTTTAGACACAATAAAAATACTCCTCATCATAATTATCATGCAATTCTTAACAACACTTATTCAGATATTTGATTCGTGAATGATAGAGCTGAGGTTGACCACGATTTCGAATCTTTACGAGACCCTATGGTAAGAGAGCAATTCCATACTTCTGTAAACTCTGACTTACGAATATTCATAAAGAACGAAACGTCATACGCTGCAGAAATGGCACAAGCTGCTGATATATAGCGTTCGCTCATCATAACGTACCCTAAAGAGCGTAGCAGATATAAGCCTGTCGTGTTCCTAACAATCTGAGGGATCCAATCCCTCCGTAACCTAAGAATTCCACGGCTTCACAGTAAAGTGTTTCAACTGTAATGAGTGGGGTCATAGAAGGCCCGACTAGTCCAGAAAAAAAGGTGAAAATGTCTGTAAATTGTTTCCACTGAATCAAACATAAACGCACCTTTTAGTGACGTACAGTCATGGTATGAATAGTTCAACCATTCTTAGAGACACTGGATGTTTCCCTGTATTATGTTATCTCGAGTAAGCTATTCCCAAACCTAGATTCTTCACGTTATAAGTCCACTAAATTAACTGACTATTTAGGAAGAAGCGATTCTTATTTTCCAACTGTCAATGGTTTTGTTAGTGCAAATGGTTCTCATGATGGTAGATGCAGTAGTTGCCCCGATAACCTATGTTCTGTTTTGTTGGGAACATACAAGGGGCTACTTTCCCATCCTGAGAAAGGACTGTCTGGAATTTGGAGTTTTCCCAAGGAAGGGTGGAACCTAATATCTCTGTTTCTTCAACAGATAGTTTCCCAGATGAGATTCATTGGGTAACCTAAATCAGAGAGCTGATGTGTTACAAAACTCCGTAACACCTTTAGTAAGTCAGTCAACTTGAACTGGACAACGCAGACGCCATGGAAACTACTGTGGCACAATCTATACAAACAACTAGACTCGATTACGTCGTTACCGAGAGCTCAGTACAAAGGTAAAACCTATCCACCCATTAGTCATTCCAAAGGAAAGCCAATCGAGCTGTCTCATAAAAGAATTTTAGAGGGTCTTCAAAAGACTGTCCCTTCCTAGAGGAATCTCGGAAGTTAGCTTTAAATGCAAGGTGAACCCAGAGAAAGAATTTCTTACAATGTTTGAGTTAAACACGATCATTTGTACGAAGACTATAAGTGTCTGCGGACAAGACCAATGACGTTGGACGAAGCCAGTTAGTCATTTCCCGCAGATTGCCGTGAAACTATTTTAAAGATTTCTCATGAACTTGCCAGTCTCTGGCCATTTCAACATTAGGAAGACCTAAAATAAAATCAAGGACAATATTTTTGGCCTAGCGCAAGTCCTCTGACAACTATAAGTACTGCAGATCATGTCACGTATGTCAACATTCCACGCAGAAGGGTAGAACTAGGAGAGTTCCTATGGTAAAGATGCCAATTTTCTCAGTCCCTTTTGCAAGGGTTGCAGTAGATATAGTTGGTCCTATCACACCTCGCTCATCAGGTCATAAATATATTTTAACTATGATTGACTACGCGTCCAGCTTCCCAGAGGCGGTACCCTTAAAATCCATTACGTCCATAGAAGTCGCAGAAGCCTTATTTTCTATTTTTTCACGTGTAGGTATACCTCGTGAAATTCTGTCGGATAAAGGGGCTCAATTCACTTCAGAATTAATGGAACACGTTTATCAACTTGTGGGTGTTAAACCTCTTTTCACTACACCTTACCATCCGATGTGTAACGGAAGAGTGGAGCGACAACATGCCATCCTAAAGTCAATACTAAAAAAACTATGTATTCTTAAACCAACGGACTGGCATAGATTTTTACCATGTGCTCTTTTCGCAATGCGCGAGATTCCAAGTGATTCCCTTGGTTATTCCCCTTTTGAATTGCTTTATGGGAGACAAGCTCGTGGTCCACTATCTATTTTGAATGAACTTTGGTCCAAAGATATCAAACCTGAGGTTCAAAACAGCTATCAGTTTCTTTTAGATCTAAGGGAAAGGTTGGAAGAAACCGCCGATTTGGTCAGTAAAAACCTAGAGATGTCTATGGAAACGTACAAGACCTATTTTGACCATAAAAGTCTCAAGCGTACGTTTAATGTTGGTGATGAAGTTTTAGTTCTCCTACCTGACAAATCCAACAAATTGCTAATTACATGGCGCGGACCGTATAAAGTAGTGAAGGTCTGCAATAAGGTAGATTATATCTTGGATGTCAAGGGTAGAGAGAGAATGTATCACGTCAATATTTTGAAACGGTACCAGAAGAGAAGTTAATCTTTGCGTAAATGCCTTTGACGAAGATACTTCTTCTTTCAGCTTGGATACAAGTGGTGATTCGTACGAATTAGAGTTTGTATTATAGATGAACGAGTCCCTTTTTTAACAGAATCGAAAGGAACTACTGGATATCTAAACCATGATCCCTCACCAAAGTCAAAATGTCAACATTAACCACGACTTGTCAAATAAACAAAAGTCTCAAGTAAGTGCCTTAGTAAATCATTTTCTGACGTAATTCACAGAGGTACCAGGGACTTACCACCACTATTTTACACCAGATTGAATTGTCGGATCATGAACCAGTAAGGCGGAAAATTCTACCTGTTCCCGTTCCCTTACGGGAAACGTTTGATAATGAGGATGGACAAACTATTTTAACCTTAAATAACATAGAACCTTCGAAATCACTTTCTGTTCACCAGTTGTTAATGGTTAAGAAACCCGATAATTCTTACCGCCTTGCCCAAATTTCGTTATTTAAATACTATTAACTAAATGGGAAATGCAGACCCATGCCAGACATTGTGATCATGACGGGTATAAATTCCATGACTGCAAATTCCTCTCGAATTAGACATCTCACAAGCAAACCCATCAAGGTGCCGTATCACCCAGACTCGAAAACCATACACTGCTTTCCCCCTCATAGAGGTCTAAATGGCAATACCGCACAATGCCTTTCGGCTTGTTACCGCGTGTGCCACGTATATTAGGCTATGAGAATAGTTCTTTCTGATCTAAGAATGTATCCAAGTGTATTATGATAATAATTATATCATGACTAATGTCTGGGAAGACCCATCTAAATACACTAAGGCTCTGGTTTTGAAAAGACTAAGAACTCATGGCCTTACAGTTAAACCACAAAAGGCTTTTTTGGGCTATCATAAGGTACAATCCCGGGGTTCATTATATCTGAAAACATTTCCCTCACCATTTCCCTAATAAGACCAAAGCTTTTTTAAAGAAAGTACGTTCCCGCACCAAAAATTTATTAGAAGTTTCCTTGGATCGTAAACCATAAAAAATTTTGACCAAATCAAGTAGCTTAACTTCATTTTTACAGACTATTTAAAAAAAGGGTGTCAAGGAACCTCTAAGTTTTTCTGGGGAAAACCCCACCAAAGCTTCGAAAAAATTAAGGGGAATTTTCAACCCCCCCTTTCCCTAAAATTACCAGTATTAATAAAAATTTTGTCTCCAAACAAAGCCCCCCTTTTTGGACTCGGGGCTTTACTACTCAATTTTATGGGGAAACACCTTTCCCAGTATTTTTCGCCGTAAAAGCTTCTCCCCGAAAAGAAAGATATTCCACTTGGAGAAAAATGTTAGCTTTAGTTGGGGTATAAGTGATTTAAAAATATACCTAACGGAAAACCCTTTGTGCTTGAAAAGACCAAGCCACTGATGTATTTGGAAAAACTTTAAAGGGCAAATAGCAACTCTTGAGATGGGCTCTGGCTATTCAGCCCATAATTTTTAAAGTCTTTTTTAATTTCTGGCTCTAAAAAACCATTTTTCAGATTGGCTGAGCCGGGGTTGAAATTTTGTGTTTTTCCCCTGTTCGTTTGACTTATTGACTTCCGTCCTAATTTTTGGAAGGGGGTATTTTTGGGGGAAAAGTGGGTGAAGGGGTTAAGGTTTTTTTGGGGGAAACCCAGGAACCATTAGCGAGTTACTTTGCGCCGCCCCAAACCCCCCCCCTCCGGCGGGCGGGGCAAAACTTTTTCCTGGTGCCCGATTTTTTAGTTTCTACTTTGGAAATATTGACCTTACCTGGTGTACTGAATTTTGGAGAGTCATTCCCTCCACCTTTCCTAATCAGGTGGGTGATCACCGGGGTATACTGTTGTTCTTTTCTAGTGTTTGCTGGGTTACCATAATGATTTTGGCATTTATCATTCTTTTTCTTTCTTAAAAGGGTTTTATTTTCATGACATGGGTAACCAGTTTTATTTTTCTCTTATTTGTCAGCTTGTTCCTGGCGTGGTCCCGGATAGACGCCAGATAAAGGGCAAGACGTGTGTTAATAATACTTTTTTAAAATTATTCTACAACTACCGGCCCTTACCTATTTACTTTTCTCCATCCAAGTGGGAGGAGATTCCAGAACATCGGATTACCATCTGCCCAGGATAACCTACATAAATAACATCAGAGGAACTATCCAGGGCCATACCTACTCCTACCCAACTACAAGAACTGAAGGCCAATTTTTTTTTATTATATTTAAATTTTAAGTAAAATTCTAAAATCATTTTTCTTGTTTTTCCTAAATCATTTCTTTATTTATTTTTCCATTAGTTTCTTTTGTTCAGTTGGAAGGCGTTCCACTGACACTTCACATCCTGCCTTAATTTTGTGATTCTATATAATGTTTTAGTAATTCCTTGGTGACCTAATAAAGTATTTTGAGCTATATTCAATATCTGAGGTCTAAACTTTGTTAAAACTACTAACCTGTCTCACAGTTGCCGGCCCTCTATCTCCTTACCAGTCTCAGTGCAGATCAAATAGTCGTTTTTAAGTTTATACTCGACAGGATGATTCGAAAAGGATTTACGCATGGCTGCCTGAAAATCGAAATTCAGAGAAGGGTCCTTTCGCTGTTCCTTCCGGAAGGACAGTCCCTCGGGCATGGAAAAAGATGTCTGGCAATCCTGCAACCCTGGAATAGGAAGGCTTGATCTGGGTCTGTTCACATAATTTACGGGGCCCTGGCCAGTTTTCCTCGTAAAACAAATTGGCTATTCCGAGATCAGAGTCGTCCAAGGATAGGTCAGTATTCTCGCCAGACAACCCTTGGGATGTTGCTCGAGTTATCGCCAACACCGAAGAAGAATTAATCATTATGGGTTCAGGACATACACTGGTAATGTTATTACCCAGTAATAACATGGCATATTTCATAGGAAATCCTTTGGATACACCTACTGTCAAACATTCAGTATAATATTTGCACTGTTCATAGATTCTATGCAAGGGGACAGAAAAAATAGCTCCTCCGAAGGGTTCAAACAAAACGGAGGATTGTAATGAAGTTTTTTCAGAGAGGGGAAGTACTCCATCTCTTATAAGTGAGTAATATGTTGCAGTATCTCTAAAGGTTTTGACTTCAGTTGTTTGAGTCTTCCTGAAGGGAAATACGACTTTGACAATAATAAGGAGCCATCCCTTTCTCTACTTCTTTCAGGGACATGTTACTAGGGACACTACAGATTTTCCCTATGGGTTCCGGTTTTTGGGGGCAGTTGGGACGGATGTGACCTACTTTATTACAGAGGAAGCAGGCGACAGGCTTACCCTTAACTCCCTGCTGACGTTGCAACTTGTGTCGCTCTGGCTGGTGTCTCACTGGATACTGTTGTTACTGTTGTCGAGTTGCACCTTGTTGAGTGGTTTGTCTCTCACCAGGTGGACCATAAGTTGAGTAGCGTGGCTCACCAGGTAACTTAGTTGGCTGACGTAGACGTTCTCCCTCCGGCTGGTACTTCGTCCTCCAAGGTTGACGATCTCTGCTCTTGCCAGGCTGTTGAAAAGAGAGAGATGGGACCGCTTGGACAAGGAGCGGTTAGTTTCCAAGGTATCAGCCAACCTGGCTGCCTCCAATGTAGTAGTTAAGTCACGATCCTGGTCCCACAGACTCCAGAAGGTTGTCAACCAAAATAAGCTGCACTAGATCATGGAAGGTAGCAACACCACTTGCTTTATACCAGCCGGTAAAACCTTTGGTCTGCTGTCGCACAAAATCAACCAGGGATTGACCAAGCTGTCGTCTGCCTAATTTAAATGACTCTCTATACTTAGCTGGGATACATGTATATGCTCCCAAAACTGTGGTCTTCACCACTTTATAATCGGAAAAATCAGTGCCATTTAACACTGACGTAAATTCCTATGCCTTACCAAACAACGCTCTGTGAACCAATGACGCCCAATGCTGTTCCAGCCAGCTCAAGGCTTGAGCCTGATTTTCGAAACTTTCGTAAAATTGTTTTGGTTCTGCGTCATTGAAGCGGGGAACAAGCTGTACTGCTTTCTGTAAGATGAAATCATTTATAACTTGCAAAATCTGCCTTCTTTCTTTTTCCCTTTCAAACTCTTCCCTGGCAAATGCCCTCTGTCCCCTAGTCTACTCAAGATTGATTTTCGCCAATTTAAGTGCCAACGCCGCTGATTCGCCTTCGGACAACCCTGCTGCACTAGACTGACGATTTTGCTCCGTTGATGTATCATCTTTCTCCTGCGAGAACATCGGGGTTTTATTCCTGGCTCCCATAGAGGGAGGAGTCTAATGTGCCATCTCCTCTTCCTGAAGTTTATTGATTACAAGTGTACAAAGTTGTGCAGCTGTGAGAGTGCATTCATAATCAATGCCAATGGAACGAGCAATTTGCCAACAATGCTGTAGGGACAATTTAGGCAAGTTAAGTATATGCCTACATCAGACGTCTGACTCATCTAGGTGGCATACCCCAATGTATAAGTTAATTACTATGCACAGTACAATTGCAGAATACCTATACCCCAACGTAACACGTTATTTGCAGAACACACTTAGCTATGCACAATATGACTGCAGAATACGCACATACACTTGCAAGGTGGATACACAATAGCAAAGCTGACTGCGAAATCTTCACACAACAAGATTGACCGTAGTAAAGCGAGCACACCGAACAAGCTAATAGCGAGCTGTTGAACGATCATACAATAGCAAGGCTGACCATAGGAAGGCAATTGACACACAAAGTTTGTGAAGCGTTGGCAAAGCTAATGCAATGCAAGACAGCAAGGTACACGATGCTCCTGCTTCCAGCATCACCCTAGACTCAACCCATGCTCTAAGGTCCAGCTCCAGCTCCCGGACAGGCCCCCAAACTTCAACCCAGGAGTCCCAAAGGCCTGTTATCCTGGGTGTAAAGGGAGCAAAATGAACACAGCAGAAAAACTTTTGACTTGTATTATCCTTCACCAATTTAGAACAGGAGTATGTACACTATATACACTATGTACAACAATAGGCATTAGTGCACTCCACGGTAAGCAAGGTAGAATAGAGGCCACTAGAGAGCAGACCGTGCTTCAACCAGCTCTAGAATGACAATGACATACAGGTGTGTGGTACCCACGACACCTCTGCAATTGCCAAAGCCTTCTTCTCATTGGCTGGAACCTGGGTACTGATCGAACGATGGGGCCCCATCATCAACCCTTAGCACCTGGTTTGCTGGGTGGGGGAGATAGCCTTTCAATGAGGATGTGTACATGTGCTGAATAACGTTTACGTAGTCTTTGCATGCCACAAGCTGTAACTCTTCAGAGTTTACCTAATAATGAGTATTTAGACCCATCAATGACTATTTCTCTTGTGTCTGCAGTATTTACACTGATTTTTTTACTGTGTTCAAACAGGCTGTTTCTTCCGGCCCGTGAAGCCATAATTTATTATCCACAAATTTCTTGAGTGGGACACCACGTGACAACATGTCAGCTGGATTCTCTTGATTAGAGACGTGGAGAAAGAGATAATACCCCTCTGCATCTCTTTTATTTCTGCTACTCTATTCTGTACATAGATCAACTTACTCTTATTATTTCTTAACCACTGGAGAATTGCTTCATTGTCACTGCAGATCACGGTTTTTTGAATAGTGAGGTGATCAAGTACTTTGTTGAAATAGACAGCTAATTTTGTGCCTACACTGAGTGCTGTCAGTTCCAATTGTGGTACTGTTCTGACCAAGATGGTAACTACCCTGGCCTTTGAAGTAATTAGTGTACTTCCTTCAGCATTACTCATGTAAGCTACAGCGCCATAATCTCTGGTTGAAGCATCACAAAACATATGTAATGTGTACTTGTTTCTAACTTGACCTATTTTTCTGGTAAATTTAATTTGATGAAGCTGTTTGAAGTCCGTGGATATTTCATCCCATACTTGACTCATTCCTAGAGGCAAGTTCTCATTCCATCCTATTTTGAGCTTCCATTTATCTTGCACAAGCTTTTTACTTTTATGGTAATTTGTGAGATGAGTCCTAGAGGATCAAAACATTGTGATACCTCTGACTGTAAACTACGATTGGTGAGTGTATTGCATGATTTATTGTTTATCCTTTTGAGACTCAAAGTGTCTTCCTGTGTGTTCCAATTAAGTCCCAGCATATTGTTGCAATCAGGAATTTCAGCTTCAGGGAAATCTTTTTTGATAAGTTCCCTTAATTGTGTTGAAGTTGTATTCCATATCCTTAGAGGCATATTTGCTTCCTTCAAATTCAAATCCTTCTCTTTATTCACAGTACCTTGAAGATTGTCCACACAGAAACTTTTCTTTAAGATTTCTCTGAAGGGACTTTCAGATTTTTTCAAATGTGAATTTAGAGTAGCTGCTAGCAAGAATGGAGAGGATCTTGCACCAAACAATACTGACTTGAAGAGATAAGTTCTCGCAGGACTTTGAGGATCATGTGAATTTTCAGGGCACAAGAATCGAGTATAATCTCTATCTATTTCTTGTAGTCCTACTCTTAAGAAAGCGTTGGAAGTATCAGCCATGTAAGCTTATGGGTTTGTGCAAAGTTTCATAAGCACGTCTCCAAGCGTCTCAGTTAATGAGGGTCCTGTCATCAGTCAGTCATTAAGACTTGCTACATCTTTATTTGCACGTGCGCTGCAATTATGTACAACAAGTAGTGGAGTGGTTTCAGAATCTTTTCTGACTCCATGGTGAGGGAGATAATGAACTTCTCTCTTCAACTTATCTTCGACTACTTCCTCGATGAAGAATTGAGACACTTATGCAACATATGGGAATCTGTATTGAAGAAAAGTTTCGCCACACAGTGGCTTCATGAGTCTTATACAAAGCAGGAAGGTATAAGGAGACGAGGAGCTTGAGTTAATCAGTCATTCAGCCTGGAGTCAATGTGCTCAGTCCATCAATCTTGTAGAAAGTACAGCACAGAGCCGGCTTTCAAAATCATTCATCACATCTGTCAGTCACTGCATCATCATGGGATCTTGATACAAAGGATTCTTCAAAATTTTCCAATCTCAGGACGAAGACCTACTTAAACTAGTGGATGGTACCACTATGACCCCGCCTCCTCCTGCTTCACCTCACCTGACTACAGTATATAAGGCACTGCTACGGCCCTGTTGTTGTTACAGTGTGACTGGTACATGTATCACTTTATGTTGAATATTTTGTAATGTTTTCTATGTTAAAATAAATCAATAATTTGACAAATTATTAACATTCATAGCATAATACAGAGTGGATAACTGAAATAATACATGGAGTTACACTCGGCGGCCATTTTAAAAAAGAAGATGGCCGCCAACTCAATCAACAAGTTTTTGAGCCTCTGTATATAACATTTCTTCGCAATATCTACTTACTGTGAAAATTTCACATATTTGTTCAGCATTTCACATAAAATTCCGTATTTCACTGCACTATATACTGTAACTTACCACCGTTCTTTGAAACGAGCTGAAATAAGATAAAAGCTGTAATTCTGTAAACTTGTAGAGGGTAAAAAGATGTCCCATAGTTCATAGTAGTTGTATTGTTTACCTTAACAGACACGAGTTGATAGTATTATAGTGCGTCACAACAAGCACAGATAAGTAAGTTATCTTAGAGATTGTAACAGAAAGAGAATATTAGTTGTCCCACTATTTATGGCATATATTACCTAAACATTTTCGTGTTTTTCATTAAAAAATTTTGAGTTAACAGGTACATAACACTTCATAATGTTTTAAAACTGTAAATATTTTTAAATTAATACTCATTTTCTTACTCATCTAAATGAAATTTGTCCTCATTCCTTTCTTTGATGTTTCTGTGTCTGTTTTTTCTTTACTTCTTCGTAGGATGCATTCATCTTTACTTATGCCTTACTAGAGGCGGCAAGAAAGAAAAGAGAGAAAATAGACTGGGCAGTGAATTAATGACAATAGAGGTAAGAAAGGTTAAGTGGTTTGATCACTTCGTTAGAGATTTAAGGTAATAATGTTTGTCATATAGTGATAACGGAATTTGTTTTGTCCCTTATTCTTTCTGAGGGATACACTAGAAGAGCTGTGAAAATTTTGATTTTTTTCTTTCATACCAATACCAGGTCAGCAACGGAGGGATGGTATTGGTGCTGTGGACTGATGTGACACATCCTTGCTCGAAGCTACAATGGTATCACTGGGCAGGTGTTAATGTAGTTGCATGGGAGTTTCTCTTCCTTGCAATAATCTTTAGATTTATCAAGGTGCAAGTGTTTCAACGGCGTGATTTGTCACTGCTAGGGGGATGATCTGGGTCACTGTGCAGGTGCTAGTAGTTGTAGGGTTGCCGATATTCTCTGCCAAGAAGCTACAACCGTATTACGTGTTATTGTAGTTGCCGGGTTGTGGCTCTTCTCTGCCAGGAGTTACAGCTGTATCATGGTTCAGGTGTTATTGTAGTTGCAGGGTTGTGGCTCTTCTCTGCCAGGAGTTACAGCTGTATCATGGTTCAGGTGTTATTGTAGTTGCAGGGTTGTGGTTCTTCTCTGCCAAGTGTTACAGCTGTATCATGGTTCAGGTGTTATTGAAGTTGCAGGGTTGTGGTTCTTCTCTGCTTGTAACTACATCTGCATCACTGTAGCTGTAGGTATATGCTTCTCCCCTTGTTTGAAATAGAGGTGAATCAGAGCGTAGGTGTTGGTGTTGGTGGTGGACTCTGATCTTCAGCTGCTCGGAACTGCAACAATATCACAAGGTACGTAGCCACAAAACTAGCAACCTGCAATACCAAATAATAATACAAACGTCAAGGGATATTATACTCACAAGTAACAGAAATCTTTAACTTGGATGTGTTTTGTTACCCAGAATGAGTGATAATGCTCTTGGTGAGAGATACGAATTCCAACAAAAGTTTTAAAATGTTGTACATGTGTCTTTCTTACCAAATCATAACACAAGTATTTAAGTACATAAAACAATGAATTTTTCACAGGATTTGTATGAATTTCTTTCATCGGTAATACATTCACTACTGTGTATTATGTTCACTCACATCGACCAGTCTGGCCTTGGCCAAGACGAAGAAGCCACCGACGCTAAAACCTGGATAGTTGTCCAACAGGTCCAGCAAGGACGTCAACTGAAACATAAACCAGAATTATACAATAAATTATTCAAGATAAATAACAAAAAAGGCACAATACCGTGACTGGAATGATACACAAATAACCCGCACATATAAGAGAGAAGCTTACGACGACGTTTCGGTCCGACTTGGACCATTTACAAAGTCACACTAACCAGAAGTGGAGCAGCACGGCTATATATAGGCAGGAAGAGGTGGTGGTGGTGGTGGTGGTAGTAGTAGTAGAAGTAGTAGTAGTAGTAGTAGTAGTAGTAGTAATAGAGGTAGTAGTAGTGGTAGTAGTGGGGAATGAGGAGGAGGAGTCAGTCAAATACAAAGAAAGGGGAGCACTGCAAGGGATCTAGGTGCCCACAGAGGGAGAGCAAGCACACAGAGGTGGGTGAAAGGGGAAGTGGTGAAATAAATAAAGAAGGAACAGAAACACGAGACAGAAGAAAGAAAGACAACCCAGAGGAGAAAAAAGAAAGAGGAAAGGGGAAGAGGAAGAAGAAGAAAAAGAAAAAGAAAAAATGAGGATTCAGGTTAAGTCACGGGTGTTCTGAAGTTTGGAGCATTTTACAATGTAGTGGGAGAGGAAGGCATCTACAGAGACGAAGCCAGGGCTCAGATTCATACAAGGAAAGTTGTGTATTAGAGAGGATTCAACTAGTTCTGCCCCCTTCCTTCTCCCACTTCCTGAAAACCAACCCACTGGGCACTCCCTTTCCTGATCATGCCCGTCTCCTACTTCAACAGCTCATTCTTTCTACTAAATCACAGGTTGAAGATGCCTTCTTTACTTTCCGTCAACGTCAACGTGCTCTCTTTGCAGCTCTACCACAGGATCTCTGTAACCTTCTCTCTACCATTGCCTTTGACACTGCTCGCCTGAATACACAAATTCATTCTTATAAACTACAGAATAAACTTCAACGTCTCATCTCAGCTAGCCCTTGCTCTAAATTCTCCCTCACTGACTGTGTTACTAACCTGTCTTCTGTCTCACTCTCTCAGTATGAGTTTGAACTTCTTGGTTTTGGCCGCCTTTCCTTTGCCACTTCGCCTGCCCCTCGCGCTGGTATTGCCCTGATTAGCTCTTTTGATTCCTTTCGTCAATCTCGCTCCCGTAATCTTCCTGACTTGTCTACTTTTCCTGGCGCTCTCCTTCCTGCTCTTGTTAGTCTGTTTTCTAAGAATCACTACCTTCCACGCCGTTACCAACTTGCCCTTTCTTCTCTTAAATCCAACATTAACATTGTCATACTATCTTCTGACAAAGGTAATTCGGTAGTTATCCTTGATCGCGAGGATTACCTCCGTAAAGCTGATGTCTTGCTCTCTGACTCACGTACCTACACTCCTCTCGTTTCCAACCCTCTTGATCGCATCAAGAGAGCTTTCAACAAGAAACTAAGGACTCTATCCGACCTCTGTCCTCCTGACTTTGACCTTGTTCAACGGTTTCGTGTCATCTGTCCCTCTCTTCCCTATTTCTATGGCCTTCCCAAAACTCATAAACCTGATATTCCTCTTCGTCCTATCATATGATCTAGAGGTTCTGTCTCTTATTCTCTTGCTTCTTGGTTGGCCAAAACCCTCACTCCCTTGGTACTTTTTCTCCTGCCCACCTCCGTCACTCTGAAGACTTCATTGAACGGGTTCGTTCTCTCGCAACCTGTAAGATGCTTAGTCTTGACGTTGAGTCCCTCTTCACCAATGTCCCTCTTGATGATGTCCTTGATTTCCTTAGAGAGAAGGCCCTTGAAGGGTTTCTACATCTCCCTATACCTACTGATGTCTTTCTTGATCTTATCCGCCTCTGTGTGGACTCTAATTCCTTTTCCTTCCAAGGGAAATATTATTCCCAAACCTTCGGTGTCACTATGGGCTCTCCTCTCTCTCCTGTCCTTGCTAATCTTTACATGGAATACTTCGAGACTGTTCTTCTTCCTACCCTCGATGTGCAACCTTCACTCTGGCTCCGCTATGTGGATGACATCTTTGCTCTGTGACCTCATGACTCCAGTCTCTTCCAACCTTTTCTTGAAGCTCTTAACAATCTTGCCCCTTCCATTAAGTTTAAAACTGAATGGGAATCTAATTCCTTGCTTCCTTTCCTTGATGTCCATGTCCACCGCTCAGATACAGGTTTTTCCTTTTCCGTTTACCGAAAACCTATGCACAGTGGCATGTACATTCACTACTTTTCCTATCATGCTTCCCCTGTCAAGAAAAGTGTTCTTATCTCCCTCTTTCTCCGTGCCCTCCGCATCTGTGATCCTCAGTTCCTTCCTGCAGAAATTTCCACTCTTTATAATTCGTTCTCCCGTCTTGGCTACTCTTCCCATTTCATAGACTCTGCCCTCTCACGTGCTAAACGTAATTTCTTCTCTCCCAAACTCTCTACTCCTGGGAACTCTTCTATCCTCTGCCTTCCCTACATTTCCGGTCTTTCTAATCTCAACAGTTCTCTCCGTCCCTTAGACATCAAGCTTACCTTCCGCCAGACTAACACTCTTCGCACTAATCTCGTTCATACCTCTCCTCCCTCTACAGATGTTCCTGGTGTCTACTCTATTTCTTGCTCCTCCTGTCCTCTTCAATACTTCGGAGAAACTGGTCGATCTCTTTCTGACAGACTTAGGGAACACAAAAATAGTGTTAGGCTTACCGACACTAACAATGCTCTTTTCTGTCACGTCAAAGATCATAGCCATCCTATAGACTGGTCTTCTGGTAAAACTGTCTTCCATACTTCCAACTCGAACAGTCGCCATCTAGTTGAATCCTCTCTAATACACAACTTTCCTTGTATGAATCTTAGCCCTGGCTTCGTCTCTGTAGATGCCTTCCTCTCCCACTACATTGTAAAATGCTCCAAACTTCAGAACACCCGTGACTTAACCTGACTCCTCATTTTTTCTTTTTCTTTTTCTTCTTTTCCCTCTTCCCCTTTCCTCTTTCCTTTTTCTCCTCTGGGTTGTCTTTCTTTCTTCTGTCTCGTGTTTCTGTTCCTTCTTTATTTATTTCACCACTTCCCATTTCACCCACCTCTGTGCGCTTGCTCTCCCTCTGTGGGCACCTAGCTCCCTTGCAGTGCTCCCCTTTCTTTGTATTTGACTGGCTCCTCCTCCTTATTCCCCACTACTACCACTACCACTACTACTACCTCTACTACTACCTCTACTACTACTACTACCACTACTACTACTACTACTACTACTACTACCACCACCACCTCTTCCTGCCTATATATAGCCGTCCTGCTCCACTTCTGGTTAGTGTAAGCTTCTCTCTTTTATGTGCGGGTTATTTGTGAATTATTCAAGATGTTAGGAGGCATGCATATGTTCTTCATTTCAGTCAGCAACTCATACATTGTGTTCGTACACTCTTCAAGTCTGTCAACAACACCACACACACACACACACACACACACACACACACACACGCACACACACACACACACACACACACACACACACACACACACACACACACACACACACACACACACACACAGAAATAATAGGAAGACCAGAAGGGGACCCTGATTTACCCGAGGGTGTAGGGAGGCAAAAACTAAGTGTGCTAGAGAATGGAAAAAGTACAGAAAGCAAAGAACCCAGGAAAATAAGGAGATTAGGCGAAAAGCCAGATACGAGTATGCACAGATTAGAAGGGAGGCCCAACGACAGTACGAAAACAACATAGCATCGAAAGTCAAGTCTGATCTGATACTTCTATATAGCCACATTAGGAGGAAGACAACAGTCAAAGACCAGGTGACCAGGATGAGGAAAGAAGGTGGGGAACTCACAAGAAAAGATCAAGAGGTAAGTGAGAAGCTCAACACGAGATTCAAGGAAGTATTCGCAGAAGAGATAGGAAGGGCTATGGGAAGACAGCACAGAGGGAAACACAAACAGGGAATGTAACAGTAAAATGTTGGATGAAGCTGCTAAGTGAACCTGATACCTCAAAAGCGATGGAACTGGACAACATCTCCCCGTCAGTCCTTAGAGGAGCAGAGATGCTATGTGTCCCACTAACCAAAATCTTCAACACATCCCTTGAAACTAGGCTACTACCTGAGGTATGGAAGACGGCAAATGCAGTCGCCATTTTTAAGAAAGGAGACAGAAACGTGACACTAAACTACAGACCAGTGTCAATGACGTGTATAGTATGCAAAGTCATGGAGAAGATTATCAGCAGGAGAGTGATTGAGCACCTGGAATGGAACAAGATTATAACCGACAGCCAGAACGGATTCATGGAAGGCAAATCCTGTGTCACAAACCTTCTGGATTTTTATGACAAAGTAACAGAAGTAAGACACGAAAGAGGGGGAGGGAGTTGATTGCATTTTCCTGGACAGCGGGGAAGGCCTTCGACACAGTTCCGCACAAGAAACTGGCGGATCAGGCGCATGTAACAGGGAGGGCACTGAATTGGATCAGAGAATACCTGACACGGAGGCGACAACGAGTCATGGCACGTGACATGGCATCACAGTGGGCGCCCGTGACGAGCGGGGTCCCAGGGGTCAGTCCTTGGACCACTGCTGGTTTGATGACATGATGGATGGGATAGATTCAGAAGTGTCCCTGTTCGCAGATGATGTGAAGTTAATGAGGAGAATTAAATCAGATGAGAATAGGCAGGACTACAAAGAGACCTGGACAGGCTGGACACATGGTCAGCAACTGGCTTCTCGAATTCAACCCCTCCAATGCGTCTTTGAAGATTGGGGAAGGGCAAAGAACATCGGAGACAGAGCATAGGCTAGGTGGACAAAGACTGCAAACCTCCTCAAGGAGAAAGATCTTGGGGTGACCAAAACACTGAGCACTTCCCCGAAGGCACATATCAACCAGATAACTGCTGCAGCATATGGGGACCTGGCAAACCTGAGAATAGCATTCCGATACCTTAGCAAGGAATCGTTCAAGACACTGTACACTCTGTACGTCAGGCCCATACTGGAGTATGCAACACCAGTTTGGAACCCACACCTGGTCAAGCACGTCAAGAAATTAGAGAAAGTACAAAGGTTTGCAACAAGGCTAGTTCCGGAGTTCAGGGAAATGTCTTACGAAGAAAGGTATAGGGAAATCGGCCTGACGACACTGAAGGACAGGAGGGTCAGGAGAGACATGATACCGACATACAAAATACTGCGTGGAATAGATAAGGTGGACAGAGACGTTCCAGAGAGGAGACACAGAAACAATGGGTCAAAATTGGAAGCTGAAGACTCAGACGAGTCATAGGGATATTAGCAAGTATTTCTTCCGTCATAGAGACTTCAGGAAGTGGAATAGCCCAGAAAGTGATGTAGTGGAGGCAGGAACTATACATAGCTTTAAGACGAAGTATGACAAAGCTCGTGGAGCAGAGGGAGGGAGGACCTAGTAGTGATCAGTGTACAGACGGGGCCAGGAGCTGAGTCTCCAACCCTGCAACGACAACTGAGTACAATTAGGTGAGTACACACACACACACACACACAAACACACACAAACAAACAAACAAACACACACACAAACATAATCTAACACATTAGCTCATAAATCCCCCACCACACGCACATTTTTACGATAAGCTGAAGCAGCTAGAACATCCCAGCAGGATAAAAACAAAATCAGCTCTCAAAAGGGAGGACGTAAAGGGCAAGGAACCGATGATGGCTGGTCGAAAAAGGAAGAATGGGTAGAACGGCTTAAGAACAAAATGGAACAACAATGGGAGAAAAGGTTAAACGAGCTTTGCAATAACATGTTAGAGCAAATATCTGCAGAGAGCAAGAAGCGGGAATCACGAGCTGTAGTAGCTGAAGCAAAAATACAGAGAATGGAGGAAGAAATAGATGTGCTGAAGCAGGATCTAAAGATGAGGTCCGAAAGGAGCAAGATGACTGAAATGGGAACAACAGCAGGCAGCGAGGGGACTGAATGAGGGGATGGATCTAAGCAGTCTTTTGCAGCAGTAATATTAGGCCATCATGGTGTCTGTGAGATGATTAGGGAAACAACAAAGGAGATGCTTAAATCAGATCCATAGACACAGAGGGAAAAGAAATGGGAAGAGGAGAGGGAGAGGTCAATAATTATTCATGGGCTTCAGGAGGCTGTGATGAAAGAAAGAATTGGGAGAAAACAGAGATTAAGAACATCATTGCAATAACAGGAGAGAGGGAAATGTCTCAGGTAGAAAATTTTCACAGACTTGGGGGGTATTCGAGGGAAAAAAGAGACCAATCATATTGATATTCAAGACAGCTGTGGTACGGAACAGGATACTACAACAGAAACCACAGTTAGAGGACTCTCCAGATTATCAAAAAGTGTTCATAAATCGAGGTAGAACACGAAAGGAAAGGGAACAACTGAAAATGAGAGCAAGACAGAACCAGTGGAAGGAAAGAGAGACAGGACAGGCAATGACAAACAGGAAAACTCAGCATTTGGGGGAACATCAAACCCAAATGCTTACAGAAACCTCTCAACCCCTGTCACCATATATCAACCAAACACAGTAAACAGAAACGAACCTCACTCCATAGCCACCACCCCCCTAAGTACTAATTCCACAATCACAGCAGCCTCCCATAATATTGTGCCCTGCCTTCCACCCTCCCAGCCTGTACCTTCCTGTTCCATCGCCCAAAATACAGTAAGGGAAAAAGGAAGTTAAAGGAATGGTACACCAATGCAGATGGAATAACAAATAAGAGTGAAGAGTGGCAAGAACGCATCATTGATGCATCACCTGACACTAACAGAGACAAAACTTAGAGGGATGATAACAGATGCAATTTTTCCACCTGAATATCAGATTATGAGGAAAGACAGAGAGAACAGAGGAGGGGGAGGAATAGCATTGCTCATGAAAAACCAGTGTAGTTTTGAGGAGATGGGAGGAATGGAAATAAGGGAAACAGACGACTTCATTGTAGGAACACTTCAAACTGGTGGTCCAAAGGTGATGATAGCAGTGATGTATAACCAACCTCTTAACATCAGGAGAACAAGAGAAGAGTATGATGTGCGCAATAGGGTAATGGTGGATACACTAGCTGAAGTGGCCAGGAGGGTTCATATGGGTAGGACAAAATTGCTTATAATGGGGGATTCCAATCATAAAGAGATTGACTGGGGAAACCTAGAGCCACGTGGGTACCAGAAACATGGAGGGCTAAGATGTTGGAGACTGTATTGGAGAACTTCATGCATCAACATGTTAGGGATACAACCAGAGAGAGAGAGGAGAGGAAGTTGCAGCAAGGCTGGATCTCATATTCACCTTGAATAGTTCAGACATAAGGGATATCACCCATGAAAGACCCCTTGGCGCTAGGGGACTACATAGGAATGAGAAGTTTCCTGCATGAAGTGCAGTGGGAAAGAAAACTAGATGGAAAGACAGTAAATGAAATGATGGAAATAGTGACCACTAAGTGCAGGGAGGCAGAGGAAAGGTTCATACCAAAGGGCAACAGAAAAAATGGTAAGACCAGAGTGAGCCCATGGTTTAATTGGAGGTGTAAAGAGGCCAAAGCCAAGTGTGTTCGAGTGTGGAAAAGGTATAGAAAGCAAAGGGCTCAACAAAACAAGGAGCTGAGCAGAATAACCAGAAAATAATATCCCAAAGGGTAAGGAGAGAGGCCAGAGGAAATACGAGAACGACATAGCATCAAAGCCAAATCTGAACCAAAGTTGTTATACAGTCACATTAGGAGAAAAACAACAGTCAAGGACCAGGTAATCAGACTGAGGAGAGAAGGAGGGAGCTCACGAAGAGTGACCAAGAAGTATGTGATGAACTAAACAAAAGATTTAGAGAAGTACTCACAATAGAGTCAAGAATGCTTCCAGCAAACTGTGGAGGTAGGGTGCACCAGCAGGCGCTGGATACAATACACATAACCAAGGTAGAGGTGAAGAAACTGCTAGACGAACTCGATACCTCAAAGGCGGTGGGCCCAGATAACATATCTCCATGGATACTGAGAGACGGAGCAGAGGAACTGTGTGTGCCCTTAGCAGCAATCTTCAGTAAATCTATCGAAACAGGGCAGTTGCCTGAGGCGTGGAAGACAGCACATGTAGTTCCAATTTTTTTAAGAAAGGGGAGAGACAGGCAGCATTAAACTACAGACCAGTGTCACTGACTTTTATAGTATGTAAAGTCATGGAAAAGATTATCAGGAGAAAAGAGGTGGAACATATTGAAAAGATTTGGCTCGTACATGACAGTCAGCACGGCTTCAAAGATGGGAAATCCTGTGTCACAAATTTACTTGAATTCTACGATAAGGTAACAGAAGTAAGACAGGAGAGAGAGGGATGGGTAGATTGCATCTTTTTAGATTGCAAGAAGGATTTTGACACAGTAACACACAAGACACTGGTGCAAAAATTAGAGGAGCAGGCAGGAATAACGGGGAAAGTACTGCAATGGATCAGGGAATACCTGACAGGAAGGAAACAACGTGTGTTGGTACGTGCTAAAGTGTCGGAGTGGGCGAATATGTCGAGTGGGGTTCCACAATGTTCAGTCCTAGGCCCTGTGCTGTTTCTTGTATACGTGAATGACATGGTGGAAGGAATAGATTCAGAAGTGTCACTGTTCGCTGATGATGTGAAACTAATGAGGAGAATAAAAGTGGGCGAGGATCAGTTAAGATTACAAGGGGATCTGGACAAACTACAAGTATGGTCCGACAAATGGCTCCTGGAGTTTAACCCCAGTAAGTGTAAGGTCATGAAGATTGGAGAAGGACACAGAAGACCGCTGATGGAGTACAGGTTAGGAAACCAGCAGCTGCAAACAACAGTTAAAGAAAAGGATCTTGGAGTAAGCATTATAACGAACATGTAAGGCCTATACTGGAATATGCAGCGCCAGTATGGAACCCTCACTTAGTCAAACACGTCACGAAATTGGAGAAAGTCCAAAAATTTGCAACACGATTAGTCCCGGAACTGAGGGTTATGTCTTATGACTGATGGCACTAGAGGATAGGAGGAATAGAGGGGACATGACAACAACGTATAAAATACTATGAGACATTGACAAGGTGGACAAGGATTGAATGTTTCAGAGATGGGATACAGAAACACGGGGACACAATTGGAAACTGAAAACCCAGATGAGTCATGGGGATGTTAGGAAGTATTTTTTTAGTCTTAGAGTTGTCCGGAACTGGAATAATCTGGAGAGTGAAGTAGTGGAAGCAAGTTCCATAAATAGCTTTAAGAAGAGGTATGACAAATATCATGGAACAGGGAGAATGTGAATTAGTATCGACCAGTGAAGAGGCGGGGCCAAGAGCTATGACTCGACCCCTGCAACCACATATAGGTGAGTAGGTGAGTACATATAGATGAGTACACACACACACACACACACGCACACACACACACACACACACACACACAACACACACACACACCACCACACACACACACACACACACACACGCACATACCACACACACACACACACACACACACACACACACACACACACACACACACACACACAAAACACACACAAACACAAACACAAACACACACACAGACACACACACACACACACACACACACACACACACACACACACACACACACACACACACACACACACACGCACACATACAAACACACACACACACACACAAAACACACACACACACACACACACACACACACACAATACACACATACACACACATACACGCACACACAGAGAGAGGAGAGGATGAACCAGCAAGACTGGACCTTGTATTCACCTTGAGTAGTTCTGACATCGAGGATATCATGTACGAAAGGCCCCTGGGAGCTAGTGATCATGTGGTTCTGTGCTTCGACTACATAGTTGAGCTCCAAGTGGAGAGAGCAGCAGGAATAGGGTGGGAAAAAAACAATCTACAAAAGGGGGAACTACTCAGGCTTGAGGAACTTCTTTCAAGACATTCAGTGGGAGAGGGAACTGACAGGAAAACCAGTACAAGAAATGATGGACTATGTGGCAACAAAATGCAAGGAGGCAGACGAGAGGTTTGTTCCCAAGGGAAACAGAAATAATGGGAAGAACAGAACGAGTCCTTGGTTCAACCAAAGGTGTAGGGAGGCAAAAACTAGGTGTACTAGAGAATGGAAAAGGTACAGAAGACAGAGAACTCAGGAAAATAAAGAGATTAGCAGAAGAGCCAGAAACGAATATGCACAGATAAGAAGGGAGGCTCAGCGGCAATACTAAAATGACAGAGCATCGACAGTCAAGACTGACCCGAAGCTGTTGTACAGCCACATCAGGAGGAAAACAACAGTCAAGGACCAGGTAATCAGACTGAGGAAGGGTGATGGGGAATTCACAAGAAACGACCGGGAAGGTATGTCAGGAGCTCAACACAAGATTTAAAGAAGTATTTACAGTGGAAACCAGTAGGACTCCAGGAAATCAGAGCAGGGGGGTGCACCAGCAAGTGCTGGATGAGGTACATATAACCAAGGAGGAGGTGAAGAAGCTGCTATGCGAACTTGACACCTCAAAGGCGGTGGGACCAGACAACATCTCTCCATGGGTCCTTAAAGAGGGAGCAGAGACATTGTGTGTACCATTAACAAAGATCTTCAACACATCATTTGAAACTGGGCAACTCCCCGAGGTATGGAAGATGGCAAATGTAGTCCCAATTTTTAAAAAGGGAGACAGACATGAGGCACTAAACTACAGACCTGTATCACTAACGTGTATAGTATGCAAGGTCATGGAGAAGATCATCAGGAGGAGAGTGGTGGAGCACCTGGAAAGGAACAAGTGTATAATTGACAACCAGCATTGGTTTCATGGAGGGAAAATCGTGTGTCACAAACCTATTAGAGTTTTATGACAAGGTGAAAGAAGTAAGACAAGAGAGAGCGGGGTGGATCGACTGCATTTTTTTGGACTGCAAGAAGGCCTTCGACACAGTTCCTCACAAGAGGTTACTGCAAAAGCTAGAGGATCAGGCACACATAACAGGAAAGGCACTGCAATGGGTAACAACGAGTCATGGTACGTGACGAGGTGCCAAAGTGGGCGCCTGTGACAAGCGGGGTTCCACAGGGGTCAGTCCTAGGACCTGTGCTGTTCTTGGTATATGTGAATGACATAACGGAAGGGATAGATTCAGAAGTGTCCTAGTTTGCGGACGATGTGAAGTTAATGAGAAGAATCAAATCGGATGAGGATCAGGCAGGACAACAAAGAGACCTGGACAGGCTACAAGCCTGGTCCAGCAACTGGCTCCTTGAGTTTAATTCCGCCAAATGCAAAATCATGAAGATTGGGGAAGGGCAAAGAAGACCGCAGACACAATATAGTTTAGATGACCAAAGTCTGCAAACCTCACTCAAGGAAAAAGTTCTAGGGGTGAGTATAACACCGAGCATATCTCATGAGGCGCACATCAATCAGATAACTGCTGCAGCATACGGGCGCCTGGCAAACCCACGGATAGCGTCCCGATACCTCAGTAAGGAGTCGTTCAAGACTCTGTATACCATTTACGTCAGGCCCATTCTGGAGTTTGTAGCACCAGTTTGGAATCCACACCTAGTCAAGCACGTCAAGAAATTAGAGAAAGTGCAAAGGTTTGCAACAAGACTAGTCCCAGAGCTACGGGGATTGTCCTACGAAGAAAGGTTGAGGGAAATTGGCCTGACGACACTGGAGGCCAGGAGGGTCAGGGGAGACAAGATAACGACATATAAAATACTGCACGGAATAGACGAGGTGGACAAAGACGGGATGTTCCAGAGATGGGACACAGACACAAGAGGTCACAATTGGAAGTTGAAGACTCAGATGAATCAAAGAGATGTTAGGAAGTATTTCTACAGTCATAGAGCAGTCAAGCCGTGGAATAGCCTAGAAAGTCAAGTAGTAGAGGCGGGAACCATACATAGTTTTAAGGCGAGGTATGATAAAGCTCATGGAGCAGGGAGAGAGAGGACCTAGTAGCAATCAGTGAAGAGGCGGGGCCAGGAGCTATGACTCGACCCCTGCAACCACAAATAGGTGAGTACAAATAGGGGAGTACACACACACACACACACACACATACACACACACACATACACACACACACACACACACACACACACACACACACACACACACCACACACACACGCACATACACACACACGGGCCAGGAGCTCGGACTCGACCCCCGCAACCTCAACTAGGTGAGTACACACACACACACATACACATACACATCCACACACACACATACACATACACATCCACACACACTCACACACACACATACACACACACACACACATACACACACACATACACATACACACACACACACACACACACACACACACATACAAACACACACACACACATACCACACACACATACACACACACACACACACACACACACACACACACACACACACATACAAAGGACACACACACACACACCACACACACACACACACACACACACACACACACACACACACACACACACACACACATACAAACACACACACACACATACACACACACACACACACACACACACACACAACACACACACACACACACACATACAAAGACACACACACACACACACACACAACACACACAACACACACACACCACACAGAATAATAACAGATTAATAACAGAATATAACAGAATAATAACAGATTCAATCTTTCCATCCGGATATCAA
>NC_069450.1:22301534-22314034 GCF_026875155.1 Cherax quadricarinatus
TCCTTCCCCATTATTTCTGTGTGTGTGTGTGGTGTGTGTGTGTGTGTGTGTGTGTGTGTGGTGTGTGTGTGTGTGTGTGTGTTGTGTGTGTTTGTGTGTGTATGTGTGTGTGTGTGTGTGTGTGTGTGTGTGTGTGTGTGTGTGTGTGTGTTTTGTGTGTGTGTGTTGTGTGTGTGTGTGTGTGTGTGTGTGTGTGTGTGTGTGTGTGTGTGTGTGTGTGTGTGTGTGTTGTGTGTGTGTGTTTGTGTGTGTGTGTGTGTGTGTGTGTGTGTGTGTGTGTGTGTGTGTGTGTGTGTTTGTGTGTGTGTGTGTGTGTGTGTGTGTGTGTGTGTGTGTGTGTGTGTGTGTGTGTGGGGTGTGTGTGTGTGTGTGTGTGTGTTGCTGATAGACATGAAGAGTGTACAAACACAATGTATGAGTTGTGACAGAACTGAAGAACATCTGCATACGACCTAACATCTAGAATAATTTATTGTATAATTCTGGTTTATGTTTCAGTTGACGTTCCTGCTGGACCTGTTGGACAACTATCCAGGTTTTAGCGTCGGTGGCTTCTTCGTCTTGGCCAAGGCCAGACTGGTCGATGTAAAGTGAACATAATACACAGTAGTGAATGTATTACCGTTTGAAAGAAATTCATACAAACCCTTTGTGAAAAATTCATTGTTTTATGTACTTAAATACTTTGGTAAGAAAGACACATGTACAACATTTAAAACTTTTGTTGGAATTCGTATTTCTCACCAAGAGCATTATCACTCATTCTGGGTAACAAAACACATCCAAGTTAAAGATTTCGTTACTTGTGAGTATAATATTCCTTGACGTTTGTATTATTATTTGGTATTGCAGGTTTGCTAGTTTTGTGGCTACGTACCTTGTGATATTGAAGCATTTCCCGAGCAGCTGAAGATCAGAGTCCACCACCACCACCAACACCTACGCTCTGATTCACCTCTATTTCAAGGAAGATGAGAAGGATTTTCTACAGTTACAGTGATGAAGGTGTAGTTACAAGCAGAGAAGAACCACAACCCTGCAACTTCAATAACACCTGAACCATGATACAGCTGTAACTCCTGCAGAGAAGAACCACAACCCTGCAACTTCAATAACACCTGAACCATGATACAGCTGTAATACCTGGCAGAGAAGAACCACAACCCTGCAACTACAATAACACCTGAACCATGATACAGCTGTAACTCCTGGCAGAGAAGAACCACAACCCTGCAACTTCAGTAACACCTGAACCATGATACAGCTGTAACTCCTGGCAGAGAAGAGCCACAACCCGGCAACTACAATAACACTTGCACAGTCATACGGTTGTAGCTCCTTGGCAGAGAATATCGGCAACCCTGCAACTACGAGCACCTGCACAGTGACCCAGATCATCCTCCTAGCAGTGACGAATCACGCCGTTGAAACACTTGCACCTTGATAAATCTATTGATTATTGCAAGGAAGAGCAACTCCCATGCAACTACATTAACACCTGCACAGTGATACCATTGTAGCTTCGAGCAAGGATGTGTCACATCAGTTCCACAGTACCAATACCATCCCCCCGTTGCTGACCTGGTATTGGTATGAAAGAAAAAAATCTAAATTTTCACAGCTCTTCTAGTGCATCCCTCAGAAAATTATCTGTGTCCCTATTAAATATTCATTACTGGATGCATCCAATAAAAGAATAAGGGACAAAACAAAATTCCATTATCACTACATGACAAACAGTACTCCCTTAAATCTATAACGAAGTGATCAAACCACTTAACCTTTCTTACTTCTATTTTCATAAATTCTACAACTTGTCTTATCACTGCCCCAGTCTATTTTCTCTCTTTTCATTCTTGCCGCCTCTAGAAAAGCACAAGAAAAGATGATTGCATCCTACGAAGAAGTAAAGATAAAACAAACAACTGATGCATCCAAGTAAGGAATAAGGACAATAAGAAAATGAGTATTCATTTAAAAATATTTACAGTTTTAAACATTATAAAGTGTCATGTACCTGTTAGCTCAAAAAATTCAATGAAAAACACGTAAATGTAATCTTTCTTTAATGGTTTAGGTGATACATGCCATAAATAGTGGGACAACTAATATTCTCTTTCTGTTACAATCTCTAAGATAACTTACTTATCTGTGCTTGTTGTGACGCACTATAATACTATCAACTCGTGTCTGTTAAGGTAAACAATACAACTACTATGAACTATGGGACATCTTTTTACCCTCTACAAGTTTACAGAATTACAGCTTTTATCTTATTTCAGCTCGTTTCAAAGAACGGTGGTAAGTTACAGTATATATGCAGTGAAATACGGAATTTTATGTGAAATGCTGAATAAATATATGAAAGTTTCAGAGTAAGTAGGTACTGCAAAGAAATGTTAAATTTAGCGGCTTAAAAAATTATGTTGACTGAGTTGCCGGCCATCTTGTTTTTCAAATGGCCGCCCCAGCATAACTCCATGTATTATTTCAGTTGGTATAAACCTTGGTAATAAATACCGACAAGTTGGTTTAGAAAGACACGTAGGCGAGACAGGCAGAGATCTTGCAGTCCGCCTGAATGAGCATCGAAATGCCTCTAACAGAGACGATGTAAGGTACGCCTGTGTCCTCCACAGAGACTCCACGGGGCATTTGATGAACTGGAACGAGGCACAACTCGTTCTCACCGAACCAGACCTCAGACGCCGACGGTGCCTAGAAGCCTCACTAATCACCGTCACCGACACTATAGAACGCAACACTGGAAAACTACAAAATTTCAAAAACATTGGCATACATGATACTTAAGCAGCACCAACCCAACAACACAGGAGTCACGTGATTTCATCGTCTACCCGTCCTCATCATACGCAGAGGTTGTTTTGATAAGGAGCTGCCTCGTATGGGCCAGTAGGCCTTCTACAGTGTTCCTCCATTCTTATGTTCTTATGACATTCCTCAGGTCACGTGCGTCACATCTCACTCTCCGCCTATATATATAATGTCTTTCTACCTCTGTACGTTAGAAGTGATCAAGGTCCCAGGACCGAAACGTTTTCTAATAAATATGTTATAGTGTTTGCTTACGTGTCTTTCTAAACCATTATTTCAGTTATCCAGGCATCTGTATTATGCTGTGAATGTTAATAATGTGTCATATTATTAGTTTATTTTAACTTACAAAAAAATACAACATATTCAAAATATAGCAATACATGTACCAATCACACTCTGTTAACAGCAATATTTGTATAAATTTGGTTATTAACGGCATTATTGTCTTAAATTTGGTGTTCACCTTGATATTCATCTATTTTTACAATACACAATTTCTAATTGCGAAAATCAGAGTCAATTTAACTTTAACTGGAAAAATCCTCAAATTATGATCAATTCACATAATCATTTTATCTATTTATAATTCCCTAATCATGAACTCAAGTCTATACACTTTACTCAATAACTGAAGCACTTACAATTTTCATGAGCACTTTAAGAGCTCACTACATGCTCTGGCAGTTTCTTGTTGTAACATTCACACTGGCTCCAAGCCATAATCTTTGATCCACTCACAGCAACTTGGATCAGACACTCCCTGTACTGCACCCAAACTTGAGGCTCAGCTTGCCTGATATACGGTCCTCTTCAGTTGTAGCAGCAGAACATCTTGTATGAAAGTAGACAATCTAATGTTAGTTGATGTTTAACAATCCTCTGAACCCAGAGGATTTCACAGGAAGATTTGAGGTGTTCTGCAAAGATATGATAAAATTGCGGAAAAACGGGCCATTTACGTAGCAAAGTTTTATGAATAATACTAATAAAAAAAATGATTGGCCAGTAGAAATATATGAATTTCATAGACACGTAAATAAGTAACTAGTGTAAATGCATGAACAACTGCATTTATTATTATTATTTTCTTTTATTATTATTGTTATAATTATTATTAGTAGCAGTAGCAGTAGCAGTATTTTTTTTTATTATTATTATTATTATTATTATTATTAATTAACATCCCCTTTTTGGATTGTTGTACCATGCAGATAGAGTTAGTACCAGTCGTCAGCTTGTTTCTCCAGTCATCGCCTGTCTGGTTAGTTATCGACAGGACAACAATGATTTGCTTGACTCACGAAATCGTAATGACACGATTGCAAACAAACCATTCCACGGACTGGGATAGAACCCGCGATCAGAGTCTCAAAACTCCAGACCGTCGCGTTAGCCACTAGACCAGTTAGCCACAATAAGATTCGTCCAACTAGGTATATTTCTACACCATAGGAAGGTTAGCATAGGCACCACTGTGACCACAAATGCAAGTTTTTACAGACGAATCTCCAGCTAGCGTGGCTGTGACGAACTCTAGCTCAAGTCCCCTCAAAGCCGTCAACATGACTCACGAAATCGTAATGAGTTTTTGAGACTCTCTGATCGCGGATTCTATCCCCGTCGTGGTATGGTTTGTTTGCAATCGTGTCATTACGATTTCGTGAGTCATGTTGACGGCTTTGAGGGGACTTGAGCTAGAGTTCGTCACGGCCACGCTAGCTGGAGATTCGTCTGTAAAAACTTGCATTTGTGGTCACAGTGGTGCCTGTGCTAACCTTCCTATGGTGTAGAAATATACCTAGTTGGACGAATCTTATTGTGGCTAGCTGGTCCAGTGGCTAACGCTCTCAGAACCCCTCCAAGCATCTTTAAAACCCTAAAACCTCCCTCCCTCCACTCAGAACTCCTCCCCAATTCCCAGAACCCCCTTCCCTACCTCTCAGAATGTCTAACACTGCACAGATATCCTCTCCTCTCCCAAGAACCTCTCTCTCCACCTCTCAAACTCCTCCCCGCGGCCAAAACCTCTCCCTGCCTCCCAGAACTCTACCCCGCCTGGTAATTAGCCAGAGGAGACTCAACTCACGATAATTTCTGATTGAAACTAATGCCTGCCTGAAAGGGTCCGGCCACCGAGTGTAATACCTTAATTTTTAGAGATGAAGGTTTCTGATCGTGTAGCTGCCGATGCTCTTGTGCCACCAAGCAGTTTATTATCGCATTTTAGAGAGTTACCCACATTTATTTTAAACTTTGTACTTAATTTTTTTTTTCATCTAAGTATTACTGAATCGCGAAAAAAAAACTTAGAGACGCGTTTGTAAGTTTTTTAAACAAAACGCCATGTTCTGTATTTTTTGGTAAACGTCAATTTGTAACGTTTCTTTTCAAAATTATTGCTCAATTAATTTTTCAACTCCAGTTTTTAGTTCGACAGGATTACATACGCAGAGAGGTACATGTCTCTTAGTGTTTATACAATGAGAGTTTATTTTCATTACTCTTTTAGGGATTAAAGTGTCATTGACTGGTGGTGAACTGGTTACATGCAGTCTTAATGATCCTCGTGTAATCGTCTAGCTGTGAATTCAATTAGCCGCTTTCTGCTGGCCGCCTACAGTAACAGCCTGATTGAACAGGTAGATGGTTCAACACTGACGTGAGATAGTAGTTTTTTTTACTTGTAAAAGAGGAGAGTCGAGGTCCTTCTCAACTCACTGCAAAGAAGACAAGAATATATTTGTGTTTTGCTTTTCGTTCGTTGCGTACTGTTCCTGCGTCCTGCGTTATAAACACGAAGGGATGCGTCTGTCTCTGCCTTCGAAGCCATGCTTGCAGGACAGTTGACTTATTGCAACTATGCTACGAGATAGTGCAATCACGTGACAGAGGATTTACAGTAATCCATCAAGATTATCCTCTGGTAATGTTTTTACGAGATTTTACCAGCTTCAGCTGTAAAAATCCTAATATCTTTACTAATATTTATATATTTTATATATATATATATATATATATATATATTTATATATATATATATATATATATATATTTTATATATATATATATATATATATATATATATATATATTATATAAAAGGGGTCCACCTCTGGTGTAAATTGTGGGACCCATAGCCTCGGAGAAGTGGATAAAAAGGCTTCAAGGAAGAATATTTGGATTTCTTCCTGAAGCCATTTGAATATTCCACTTCCCCTACCACCCCATCTTTTAAACTATTTTTTTTACCAATAGGAATATTTTATTACATAATATGGCACAGAAGATTTAAGAGATACATTGTTGATATAAAGGTGGCATATACGGTACATGTTGTTACGTGTGTATCACCGATTATAAGGCGAAAATCTCATCCAGCTCCTCAGAGCTGGGGCGTGTGCCCAAAATGCAGCATGCATTACCCCTTTGAACAGCTGCACTGAGCCGCTGGAACAGAAAACTAGCTGCCCTGGGATCCCTAGTTACCCTGATGAGTCTTTTTCCCAGCTCCTTAAGGAAATTAGATGCACTCTTTCCCCATGAGCCAAGGGTCTCTGAGCCTATGGGAACAAACATATAATGATGGGCAAGTTCTCCATATTTTCTAGACTTTTGGGACCCCCTAAAGCTGGCAGCTGCCCCTCCTTCCTCCTTGGTGTATGGAGATAGGTATCAGCCAAGGTAGATGCACATGTTATAGTCCCACACCACCTGCTTCCCATCTGTCCAGGCTTGAAGGGTGATACCATCTGGACGCTTCTGGCTGCCGTCAGATCTGCATAGTTGGGGTGGCTCCCTTACTACTGGGCATCCAGCTGTTGTGAGGCTCCTCTTGATAATGTTATTAACCTCCTCATGTCTTGCAATCTTTCCCTCGGATTTACGGCACACAAGACCATGGTACCCGAATCGGTTGCTGATTCACTGCCACAAATACACCTGTGTTCGGCGAGAATAGGGGCGGCAAGTCGAGGGCAACACCGATGCGGATGGTCTGTGGGTCGAGGCGTGTGCCAAGGCTGGAGTTGGGAACACCCAAACAGAAAGTCCCCAGCATGAGGGGCTCTCACTCCCAGCAGGCGGGCTCTATCCTTCCCTGACACACTCTGAAGCATCGTTGAGGCTATATTTTCCACTATTGGACCATCCCAGTGCGATTGTTTGTAGTTGTTGGGGGGAGCAGGTCTGGTTTCTGAGCCCGTTAGATTATCCCAGATCATTGCTCCGTCAATGAATTTTGGTCCTGGGCTCCAATCTTGTCCCTAAGATGTTCAGGGAGAATCGCTGCTACAAGCTCTCTGGATGCAATACACGAGGACAGAAAGCAGGTAACGCAATCTGTGATGACTTGCGGACACCAATGCCTCCTAGTCTGACTGGAAGTGTAGCTTGGTTCCACTGCCCGTCTTCTAGAGTAAGGTTAAGTACTTTCGAAAAAATCTGCCTCAGAATACTGTCATATTCGTGCAGTATAGGGTTATCATATGAAGGTGCACATCTTAGGAAATATGTCAACCCTGGGCAGACTCAAGCACTTTGTGAGAAGGTACAAGGCATCGTGGGTGTCCAGATTGCCTATTCGTTGTTCCATTCTCCTTAACTCTTCCAATTTCTTCCTGAGAATTGTGTCAATGGCATTGCTTCCCAGAGGTGCTCCTAGCAAGACACTATTTGTGGGGGCAATGACTGCTGCTCCTGGTAGTTTTGATCCACTGCATTTATCACTTGTTGACTGACTGAGATGATTTCACATTTGGATGGATTCAGGATGAGACCCATTTCCTGTCCCCGTGGGCATTACCTGTGTAAGGTCATGTAGGAGGGACTCCTTTGTACCTGCTAGTGTGCCATCATCTAGGAACCAGATGTTTAGCTCGCTGGTCAATCTGACTGTGATTTCCCTAACTGCAATACAGAAGAGAAATGGTGCAAGAGGATCTCCTTGTTGGACACCTCCGATGATGTGATTTCATGCTCTCCAAAGAGAAGCATTGATTCCTTGCTATACCCAGCTGAAACAAAGGGGAAGAGACCAGGGAAATGTTCTTGTACTGCTGCTAATACCACGTCTCTTTTCAGGAGATTGAACGCATTCTTGAAATCTAATTTTTACCACTGCATTGTCCTCAGGCAGGTTGTTGATATATGCCCTTGTTGCATGAACCGCTGCTTCACTTCCTTGACAGACCCCAAAGCCAAGCTGGTTTGGTTGAAGCATCATGGCTGCCTGTGCACGAATACTTCGGACAGCAGCTTTGGATACGAGGCGGCGTAACGTGTTGCCTACTGCAATTGGCCGAATTCCTCCATCCTTCTTTTTAAGTGCACAAAGTGTTGCACCAAAAAAGAAAAATCTAATTTCATCAGGAATCAGACCAGCCAAGGAATTGTTGACGAACCTTGTGATCTCTGAGAGCAGTGTCTCTGCAATTTCCCCAATAACTGGATTAACCATTTCCTTTAAATGCTGTGACCTTATTCCAGTGTAACCCCCAGCAGAGCCAGATGGGAACGACATTATTGCTTTGTAAATGTCTGAGTCTTCCACAATCAATGGTTCCACAGTGGGGACAGAGGTGTTGGAACTGTTGGTGCCACTGGTTTGCCTGGCAGGGTGCTTTCCTCTAAGTGCTTCAGCCGTGTCAGCATCCCTGGGAGCAACTGTATCTTCACTGGTAATAATTCTGATTGCCCCACTGTGTTGCCCTCTTCAATTTTCTTGCTCACCTGGACTCTGACTTTTTCACTGTCAGTAGAGTGAGTGGGGGTTCTGCCTCTCCCTTTTTTGTGTTGACGGGGAAGGTGAATGAGATTATCAACTCTAGGAAAATCTCTTAAGGATTTAATTATCATTGAGGCTAGCCTCTTTCCCCTTCTTTCCGGCACAGCTAAGCAGACATTGCCAAAAAGTAGCAAGTTGTGCCATGCCTTGATGGTTGGTGGAGCATTTAAGATAGTGGAACCATCGTTTACTTTTTTCAGGAGGTCTGTAAGTTTCCCAGCTGCGTGTGGACGGGCTGCTTTGGGAATATGTGTGAGTGTCCTTGTACCTGTTGCTTTAATTGTTCCAAGAGATTGTCTGATGAGATAAATCTGTTGGCGTGGGTTCAGGTGCCTGAGGTGGCTCTGGATCATCACTTTCCACAGGAGGACATCCTGAACCAGGGCAACTACCGTGTTTGCGGAGGAAACCATTAGAGTTTAGACAACGAAGCTGTAAGCATGACCGACACTTGCCTCTCCTAGTATTGCCAGCCGTGCCATTTCCCTGGCTGCTTGCTTCCTCCTGGTTGGCATCCATCTGCTAGACTAGACAATAGGAGTGGAATATGACATGCTGGGTGGGGATGGGGGCGTGGAAGGTAGTGAACTTGACCGTGGTGGCCTGGTGGAGTTTGAGGGGCCGGGAGGGGAAGGGGAAAACTTCCCTTGGGAATTAGGTGGGGGAGGCGCAGGTTGAGTGGGGTTATCCCGGGAGTACAATACACATGGACTTGCACACTATATATTGTTCACACTGTCTTACAATACACACAACTTTATTTGTTTCCCATGTACACTATGAACAATGTGGGTATGGGCACTGCTGAACCAATGTGTTTTACTCACCATCTAGTTACACATCCCACCTCTTCCACCCACCCCGTGACGTGGGGGTGGATGCACTGACTGGTCACTCCCTCGTTAACATTAATTTCACATTGTTTTTCCATAACATAAGCCTTTAAATAAAATATATATATAATATATATATATATATTATATATATTATTATATATATATATATATATATATATATATATTATAATATATATATATATATATATATAATATATATATATCCATCACAGTGTGGGGGCTACAGGGAGGAGCTGCTGACCACAGGGAGGAGTACAAGATCAGCAAGTACAGGGACATAAGCCAACAGTATCAATTTGTCCCAGTGGGATCAGAGACCTTGGGATCATGGGGAAAAAATGCCACATGTTTCCTTAAAGAATTGGGTTCCAGACTCATCGACACCACCAGGGACCCAAGGGCAGCCACTTTCATGTTCCAGCAACCTCAGCGTAGCCATCAGAGGGAAAATGCTTGCTGCATACTTGGCTCGCATCCAGCCTCGGAGGAGCTGGAGGAAATTCATGATCTTTGATACATTGTGCCATTGTATTCATGTTTATGTTTTTTCTGTAAATGTATTCTGTTCATTAATAAATGTTCACATAGAATATAAAATATATATAGGGGGTGGTAGGAGAAGAAAATATTCAAACAGCTCCGGGGAGAACCTTGAGTTTTCTCTGAGGTACGTTTATTGACTTCTCTGACGATGAGGGTCCCCATTCCAGCTATAGAGGTGGTACTTCCCTATATATTATATATATATATATATATATATATATATATTATATATATATATATATATATATATATATATAATATATATATTATATATATATATATACATATATATATTATATATATAATATATATATATATATATATATATATTAATATATATATATATATATATATATATATATATTATATATATAGTATTATATATATATATTATATATATATATTATATATATATATATATATATATATATATATATATATATATATATATATATATATATATACATATATATGCCTTGGATCAAAGTCTAGCGCAAGCTGGACTCCAAGGTATTGGTCCAGTGTGGGTAGATTGGTAAAGCACTGCGTACCTTGTTCCAAGGTTCGTAGGTTCGAGTCTCCTTCAGGCAGAGATCAGTGCTTGTGTATATTTCGCCTGCTCTTGCGAATTCCTTGCATATATATAAATATATATATATATATATATATTATATATATATATATATATATATATATATATGATTGTGTGTGTGTATGCTAAGGTTGGAAGGTTTATGCATGTTTGTACGTGTGTTTTGGGAAGGCCGGCAGGTAGGGGGATGGAGGGGGTTAGGTGTCTGAGGTATGCATTACCAGAGTCTATGAAAGACACATAACCAGACGAGGGTTTCCAGACTTCTCTCAGTGGGGAATAACTCAGGTCTGATTCAGTAATATCGTGATCCATGAATCAAGTCGGTGACGACCGGAATGGAGAAATAGTGCGGGTGACCGTGGGTGAGAGTGGGAGAGTGAGAGTGAGTGTGAAAGAGTGGGAGAGTGAAAGTGCGTGTGAATGAATGAAGGGAGGGGAAAGAAAGTGGGAGAAAGGGTAGAGAAGGTGTCCAATCCTCACCTAAATCTTTGCTTAAACCTACGATACAACATACACCACATTATAACTGCCTCTAAATCGCTATACTTTACAGTGTACTATTAAACAACATTATATAACATAACTCAACCGTTAATAGCAGCTAGTGATATAAACTCACTACTCTCCAATAAAATTATATAAAGTGAGATATTTATTTAGTATTTCTGGGAATCCAGCTTTGCTAGGATCAATTCCAATCAGTCAAGATCAGTTCTACCAGGCTTTCTATCATGTTAATGTTTAGCTAAACATGCTAATCGTTATATAACCTGCTAACCTTGTGATTTATCTAATTAGGTCTGATTGCTTCTCCTACTAATTTTACGTAATAACATACCAGCATTGCAGTAGGCCTACTGGTTCATGATAGGCAGGCCTAACTCATGATGACTCGAGAAGCGAGGCTTAAGCTTTGGCTAGATAGGTTGTAATTACATCCAGTAATTGTAACTCCGTTTCCAGTGCTTCTAAGAGACAGTTTTCTGTCTGTAGGGCTCATTTGGATTCTTAATTGGCAATTGAAGTTCTGTTTCATTGTTATTGTTCTCTTACCCGCTGGAACTCTTTCACGGACTTACTTTTCCGTTTTCTGCTAAAACTCCGTGGCAGCCTTATTGCTCTCGTTCTCGGTTTGGGTGTTTTTGCTTACTTATTTTCACGCTTCCTGTTGGAGCTCTGGCAATCTAATCTTCCTCTTTCTTAGTTGAGCTTTCTTTCGGTCTTATTATTCATTTTTTGATGAGTGTTTAAACTATAAACATGTGATGAAAAAACAGACGTTAAGTTCCCATCTTTCCTAAAACCTATCCGAATCGTATTTTTTGCCACATGTAGACATGACACATGCAAACAGATGTCTGCGTTATGTTGACAGACACAGCACATGTCTGATTCATGCTGACATGACACTTGTACACACATGCCTACATCATGTACGCACTATACATGGACAAATTCGCTTGCCACATGTACACAAACGCTTGCCACCCGACTTTCAATTGCCAGTCGTTCATGTCTGAGAGGAACGTTTGTAAATTCACGATTTATATACCACATCGAAGCCCATTAAACTTTCTCCATTCGTGTTGGCTGGTGAACCTGCATTCAGCCTCAGATCTTACCCCTGTTGCCTCCCTTACGTCAACGGGATTCACATTCCATCTCTTCACTCTTGTTTTCGACATCTCAAAAAATCTAGGCTCTATTATACGCGTTTTCAAGCGAAACAGAGAGAAGACCGACTGCGTCAGGTCATATGAAGGAAGGAAACACTGTAACAGAAGCATAGGCATGGTAAGCATATGTAAAAAAATCTCAAACAGAGGATTCCTTGGGTTTTTAACAATAAATTTATTATCCCAATATCAGAGTATATTCTTGTAAGT
>NC_069450.1:22319034-22323855 GCF_026875155.1 Cherax quadricarinatus
CACACACACACACACACACACACACATACACGAACTCATACACACACACGCACACACACTCATACACATACACACACACACTCATACACACACACACACACTCATACTCACACACACACACACGCACCACACACACACACCACACTCACACACTCATACACATACACACAAACACACACACCACACACACACACACACAACACACACACACACACACCACACACACACACAACACACACACACAACACACACAAACACACACACACACACACAAACACACACACACACACACATGCACATATGTGGTAATGCTTTATTTACAGCTAGCAAAGTCAGGGTATTTCTCCAGAATGGTCTGTAATATACCACTGTGGATAAAATACTTAGCCATTTCTTGAACACTTCTGAGTGAGTTGTTTCTAAATTCACTAATTTTATCGCACTCCAGTACATAATGACGCAGGGTGTGACAATAATCCATCTGGCAAAGTTTACATTTCGTTTGGTCTACATCTGGTGGTGGTGATTTAACCTGCCAAAGATACTTGTAACCCAGCCGGAGCCGGGCGGTAGTGACATCCAAGAGTCTGCTTATTTTGTTGGATGCACCATAGACATGTGGCTCCTCCTGCATGATAGAATGATGATAGATGGACTCACTGGTGTCAATCTCCCTGAGCCTTAAGTCCATAAAATTCAGCTGAAGTTCTTTTCGTATTATTGTTCTCAAACTACTACCTGACAAGCCAAGATTGTAATCTACTCCCTCTTTGAAAGCATACAGCTTAGCCAATTTATCAGTTCTATCATGCATCTGAAGACCAATGTGAGATGGAATCCACAGCATGTGCACTCTGACTCCACTGCCCACAATCCTACCATACCTGTGTCTGGCTTCTGACACAAGCATGCCACAATTTATGCTTAATGAGTTGAGAGCATTTATGGATGACAGAGAATCAGTTACAATTAAACTGTCAATCTTTGATACATAGATGCATTTCAGTGCAAGGAGTATGGCAAACAGTTCTGTCTGAAGGGTAGAGGCCCAATTATTGATGCGTGCTCCAATTTCTTTAAGAGAGCCATCACTCTGTACGACAACAGCAGCACTACCAGCTGCACCAGTGGATTGGTGAACAGAACCATCAACGTAAATAATTTGCGAGAGTGTGTGCTGTGTGACTAAGTTATCAATACAGCTTAAGGCCTCATGTTTGGTTTCAAGGCGAAGTTTTGGCTGTGATTTAAGAAGTAGTTTGGGGGGAAATGGAGGAATGGTAGTTTGGAATGGTGTAATATTCCATGGAGCGGAGAAGTGCCGCTGTTGCCTTACTTGACATAGATCATGTATCTGATTCATGCGGAGGTCGGTTCCAGTCTTTTCGATCCATCTAGAGGAGTGTTCACCAGTGCTGAGGAAAGTTTGGAGGGCTTCTGTGCAGGGGTTTGAATGAGCTTGCCTGAGCATATTAACCCCAATTAGGATATTTCTTTCAGTAACACGATCTCTGATGCTTGGAATATCAAGTTCTTTTTGCATATTTAAAATTTTGGCAGTACGAGGGCATCCTAGGATACTGCCAAAATTTTAAATATGCAAAAAGAACTTGATATTCCAAGCATCAGAGATCGTGTTACTGAAAGAAATATCCTAATTGGGGTTAATATGCTCAGGCAAGCTCATTCTAACCCCTGCGTTATTTGCGGGTTATTTGTGTATCGTTCCAGTCAAGGTATTGTGCCTTTTTTTGTTATTTTGTTATCATATATACATACATATATATAATATATATATATATATATATATATATATATATATAATATATATATATATATATATATATATATATAATATATATATATATATATATATATATTACTGCACGAATATGACAGTATTCTGAGGCAGATTTTTACGAAAGTACTTAACCTTACTCTAGAAGACGGGCAGTGGAACCAAGCTACACTTCCAGTCAGACTAGGAGGCATTGGTGTCCGCAAGTCATCACAGATTGCGTTACCTGCTTTTCTGTCCTCGTGTATTGCATCCAGAGAGCTTGTAGCAGCGATTCTCCCTGAACATCTTAGGGACAAGGTAGGAGTCCAGGACCAAAAATTCATTGACGGAGCAATGATCTGGGATAATCTAACGGGCTCTGGAGCCAGACCTGCTCCCCCAACAACTACAAACAATCGCACTGGGATGGTCCAATAGTGGAAAATATTGCCTCAACAATGCTTCAGAGTGTGTCAGGGAAGGATAGAGCCCGCCTCCTGGCAGTGAGAGCCCCTCATGCTGGGGATTTTCTGTTGGCTGTTCCCAACTCCAGCCTTGGCACACGTCTCGACCCACAGACCATCCGCATCGGTTTGTTGCCCTTCGACTTGCCGCCCTATTCTCGCCGAACACAGGTGTATTTGTGGCAGTGAAGCAGCAGACCGATTCGGGTACCATGGTCTTGTGTGCCGTAAATCCGAGGGAAAGATTGCAAGACATGAGGGGGTTAATAACATTATCAAGAGGAGCCTCACAACAGCTGGATGCCCAGCAGAAGGGAGCCACCCCAACTATGCAGATCTGATGGCAGCCAGAAGCGTCCAGATGGTATCACCCTTCAAGCCTGGACAGATGGGAAGCAGGTGGTGTGGGACTATACATGTGCATCTACCTTGGCTGATACCTATCTCCAATACACCAGGGAGGAAGGAGGGGCAGCTGCCAGCTTCAGGGAGTCCCAAAAGTCTAGAAAATATGGAGAACTTGCCCATCATATATGTTTGTTCCCATAGGCTCAGAGACCCTTGGCTCATGGGGAAAGAGTGCATCTAAATTCCTTAAGGAGCTGGGAAAAAGACTCATCAGGGTAACTAGGGATCCCAGGGGAGCTAGTTTTCTGTTCCAGCGGCTCAGTGCGGCTGTTCAAAGGGGGAATGCCTGCTGTATTTTTTGGGGACAAAGCCCCAGCTCTGAGGAGCTGGATGAGATTTTCGCCTTATAATCGGTGATACACACGTAACAACATGTACCGTATATGCACCTTATATCAACAATGTATCTCTTAAATCTTCTGTACCATGTTATGTAATAAAATATTCCTATTGGTAAAAAAAAAAATATACTAAAAGATGGGGTGGTAGGGGAAGTGGAATATTTCAAACGGCTTCAGGAAGAAATCCAAATATTCTTCCTTGAAGTCTTTTTATGCACTTCTCCGAGGCAATGGGTCCCACAATTTACACCAGAGGTGGACCCCATCCTATATATATATATATATATATATATATATATATATATATATATATATTATATAATATATATATATTTTATATATATATATATATATATATAAAGTCATCACGATTGCAATTTGCTAATGGAAAACATTCTTGATGGCTATAATGTTGCGATTTACTTTAAATTCCCATCGTTGGCTCCAGCAAGGAGATGGTTTTTAAGTAAGCGGTCGTGGTTTCTAATCTGAATCGCGGAGTGGTGTTATTTTTTCTTTAAAAAAAAAAAAAAAAAAAAAAAAAAAAAAAATGGGTAGTTTCAAATTTAGGTTGGATAAGTACATGAGTGGGAGGGGTTGGATTTGAGTGGGACTTGCACATCGGAGCTTGTTTCTTGGGTGGCATTGAAAATTGGGTTGGGCAAATGTTTTGTTAGTGGGATGAATTGTATAGGACCTGCCTAGTATGGGCCAACAAGCCTGCTGCAGTGTTCCTCCTTTCTTATGTTCTTATGTTCTTATTCACGCAGTGTGGAGCATTAACGTTATTAATGTCGATAATATGCATTAAAGAAGAGAAGGAGAAGAAAGAAGAGGAGCAATACTCAGCATTGGAATGAGCATTATAAAGATAATCATAATAATAATAATAATAATAATAATAATAATAATAATAATAATAATTAATAATAATAATAATAACGGTAAAAGTATAATTGATATCTAGAGTCACTAAGACAGAGGAAAGATAAAAAAGATCTCCAGCAGAATACAGAGGCTAAGAACCCCAGACCCAGGAGTAAGCAGCATGCCAAGCATATCACCGGAGGACGCACCTCCGTCTAATGTACAAGAATGGTATACAATACCGACAAGATGAAATTAAGACACATGTGCAACATCTGGGTACCTTTATTGTAGACGTTTCACCATCCAGTGGCTTTATCAATACAAATTCCAGGACATAACTTGAAGACAGTAGAACTATGTACAGAAGATGAGTTAATCAGTCCCTCAACCTAGGAGTAGGTGCGGAGAGCACCTTAGTAGTGGAGATTCTCCGTCTAATAACCGGAGCCTGCTCACTCAGGTTTGACAAACGAACGAGCGGCAACAAAAGATGAATCTCAGAGGAGTAATCTGAGACCCTGTTTAAAGGATATTTTACATAGGTTTGACCAGTCATACTAAACACATCACACACACACACACAGGACACTACCAGAGTGAGAGGGGAGGATGAACCAGCAAGACTGGACCTTGTGTTCACCCTGGGCAGTTCAGACATTGAGGACATCACGTATGAAAGTCCCCTAGGAGCTAGCGACCACGTGGTTCTGTGCTTTGAATATATAGTAGAGCTGCAAGTGGAAAGAGTAACAGGAGATGAATGGGAAAAGCCTGACTGTAAAAGAGGGGACTACAAAGGGTTGAGGAACTTCCTGCACGAGGTCCCGTGGGACAGAGAACTGGCAGGAAAGCCAGTAAATGAAATGATGGAATGTGTAACAACAAAATGCAAGGAGGCAGTGGAAAGGTTTATTCCCATGGGCAACAGAAACAACGGGAAGATCGAACGAGCCCCTGG
>NC_069450.1:22324355-22334355 GCF_026875155.1 Cherax quadricarinatus
GGAATTTTTAACCCCTTAAATTTAAATCGCAAGGAACAAAGATCAACTTTATCACAGTATGACCCCTATGCAGTGGCAGAAATCCCCCTTGACTTTAACGTGAATAATAGCGTCGGAATTAACATACCCCTCCCCCCGGACCACTAGGATAAATTGAAGTTTGAAGTTGATAGAATGATGTTCGATTCCATTTGTCTTTGTACGTGTTCGTTTGATTTAAAGTTTAGTTCGTGACTATCGTGATGTATACTGTATTCGTAGTCATATATACATAACAGAAAACATTCTGTTGTCACTGTTTTTTTTACGCCACTTTGGTGTTCAAAAAACTTTCTTAATCAACTTTCAACCCATTTAATTGTATAAAATTAATCGGACATTACTTCCTAGGGAGAACATGCATTACTTTCTAGGGAGAAAATAGCATTACTTCCTAGGGAGAACATGCATTACTTTCTAGGGAGAACATGCATTACTTTCTAGGGAGAACATGCATTACTTTCTAGGGAGAACATGCATTACTTTCTAGGGAGAACATGCATTACTTTCTAGGGAGAACATGCATTACTATCTAGGGAGAACATACACTACTTTCTAGGGAGAACATACATTTCTTTCTGGGGAGAACATACATTACTTTCTAGAGAACATACATTACTTTCTAGGGAACATACATTACTTTCTAGGGACAACATACATTACTTTCTAGGGAGAACATACATTACTTTCTAGGGAGAACATACATTACTTTCTAGGGACAACATACATTACTTTCTGGGGAGAACATACATTACTTTCTAGGAGAACATACATTACTTTCTAGAGACATACATTACTTTCTAGGGAGAACATACATTACTCTCTAGAGAGCATACATTACTTTCTAGGGAGAACATACATTACTCTCTGGGGAGAACATACATTACTCTCTAGAGAACATACATTACTTTCTAGGAGAACATACATTACTTTCTAGGGAGAATATACATTACTTTCTAGGGAGAACATACATTACTTTCTAGGGAGAACATACATTACTTTCTAGGGAGAACATACATTACTTTTTAGGGAGAACATATATTACTTTCTAGGGAGAGCATACATTACTTTCTAGGGAGAACATATTTTTACTTTCTAGTGAGAACATGCATTACTTTCTGGGGAGAACATCCATTACTTTCTAGGGAGAATATACATTACTTTCTAGGGAGAATATACATTACTTTCAAAAGAGAAAACATACATTTAATTGCCACTGCAAACCATCCACAAACAGTCGATCTCAATAATGCAAAACAATCCACCAGGAGAAAGAAACATTACAAAATACCGTGGCAGGAACAAGTCGCAAATAAGTAACACTTAAGAAAGTTACGGTCGACGACATTTTGGTTCGTATTGGATAACTGATCATGTTACAACTGAGCGAGTACTGCCTTCCATTTTTCCCCATTTTCTCACTCAGTTGTGACCTGATAGATGGTTCGGGGCTAAACCCTCGTCTCAAGTTTCCTTTCCGAAGTATTGTATAATTACTTGTGAAATTCTGTTGTTTAGTTTGACTCTGTGCTTTGTGTAGCTTTCTACCTGTTGATAATGCTGTGTGCGTGTGTGTACTCACCTAATTGTACTCACCTAATTGTGGTTGCAGGGGTCGAGACTCAGCTCCTGGCCCCGCCTCTTCACTGATCGCTACTAGGTCCTCTCTCTCTCTCTGCTTCCTGAGCTTTGTCATACCTCGTCTTAAGTTATGTGTGTGTGTGTGGTGTGTGTGGTGTGTGTGTGTGTGTGTGTGTGTGTGTGTGTGTGTGTGTGTGTAGTGTGTGGTGTGTGTGTGTGTGGTGTGGGGTGTGTGGTGTGTGTGTGTGTGTGCGTGTGTACGCTAAATTTATGACCAGCCTTTGAAGCAGTGTTCATTATAAAGTAGAAAAAATGCATTTAGGAAAATATTTGGATATGAGATTCAGTACTCCATTAAAAATGGCAGTGATATGAGGTTGAGAAAAGAACTGTGTTGGGTAATGCGGATCTCTGAAGGCGTTGCATATTTTGCAGATTTCACTATCTGTAAATCCTGGATGACTCACGTTGTGCTCTCTCAGCAGAGGAAAATCCATCTGAATTTTCTGATAATTGATCGTGAGGAAATATTCTTCATATACAGTACGTTTCGTTAGTAACTCTCACTTTTACTATGCTATATATTTAAAGTACTGTAGTGTATTCCAGAGATTATGCGAGATTAAATAATATTTCTTTCAACTCTACTTACATTATTTACAAAAGCATTTGTTTGACTCGAGTCAATACGATGGATTTCCCATTCTTTGTGTTGGAGAAATGCACTGTATTCCTGATCATGTCTTATTTTATATTTATATTGCTTTTGACACTTAGTCAGCTTGTATTGGTTTGCCCTGTGACATACCTGTGCCGGCTTCTCGAGTCCTATCACTGAGACCTGAAGTCAGACTTCCTTGTCGACTGCAATGCTAAATTCATATATCGTTCACTTCTGACGAGATGACTGTTGATTCATGCATATTATTGCTTTCGCACCATCGTAAAATTTCAGTTTGTACTGAGGGGAGTCAAGGTAATTTAGATTATAAATAAAATAGCATTAATAATTAACCTAGTATATGATATCTATTTATCTATCTATAAGTCTATCTATCTATAAGTTTATCTATTTATATATCCCTCAATGCCTCTCGCAGAAACAAGGGTAAGTATATGCAAAGGAAAATAGCAGTCAGCAGGATTCAAATCCAGATCGGCAGCTCTCCACGGGTGTACCCAGCCCAACCTGACCCCTTAAACCACGCAGCTACAGCGTGGTTTAGAACTGCCGCTATGGGCTCGAATCCTGCTGGCTGCAAGATATATATATATATATATATATATATATATATATATATATATATATATTATATATATATTATATATATATATATATTATATATATATATATTATATATATATATATATATATATATATATATATTCTGATATTTTTAAAACAAGTTAAGGAGGTGTTGCATACAGCGTGACTAAAGATTACTCATATTATCTACGTTCCTTGTCCCCTAACACCTTGCTTGCATCAACGCGTCATATTTCACGACCTTACTGTACCGTGGCGGCACGCAAGGTTTGTATACACCAGAAGACTTACCTACAACCTTACTCCAAGCTGAATTATATATACTTTATAAAAGCATTCCAACACTTTCTTACTTTATCATGTTACTTGGATCATTTTTTCCCTTTTTTTTGACGTATTCTCCCGTTATTCATTTCCCTTCTCGCTTCCCCCCCTTTTTTTTCCTATGACCAGAGTTAAGATTCTGGTCGGCGATTTGATCATAGCGCAGGTACACACTAATTTATTGTTCCCTGTTTACTGTTGCCTGTTTATTGTTGCCTTTTTATTGTTGCCTGTTTATTGTTGACTGTTTATTGTTGCCCGTTTATTGTTGACTGTTCATTATTGCCTGGTTAATGTTACCTGTTTATTGCTGCCTGTTTATTGTTGCCTGTTTATTGTTGCCTGCTTATTGTTACGTGTTTAATGTAGCCTGTTTATTGTTTAATGTTCATTATTGCCTGTTGATTATTGCCTGTTTATTGTTGCCTGTTTATTGCTGAATGTTCATTATTGCCTGTTTATTGTAGCCTGTTTATTGTTACCTGTTTATTATTGCCTGTTTATTGTTGAATGCTCATTATTGCCTGTTTAGTGTTGCCTGTTTATTGTTGCCTGTTTATTGTTGACTGTTGATTGTTACCTGTTTATTGCTGCCTGTTTATTGTTGCCTGTTTATTGTTACCTGTTTATTGTAGTCTGTTTATTGTAGTCTGTTTATTGTTGCTTGTTTACTGTAGCCTGTTTATTACTACCTGTTTATTGTACTCTGTTTATTGTTGCCTGGTTTATTGTTGCCTGTTTAATGTAGTCTGTTTATTGTAGTCTGTTTATTGTAGCCTGTTTATTGTTGCCTGTTTAATGTAGTCTGTTTATTGTAGTCTGTTTATTGTAGTCTGTTTATTATTGCCTGTTTATTGTTGTCTGTTTATTATTGCCTGTTTATTGGTGTCTGTTTACTGTTGCCTGTTTATTGTTGTCTGTTTATTGTTACCTGTTTATCTCTGTCTGTTTATTGTTACCTGTTTATTGTAGCCTGTTTACTGTAGCCTGTTTATTGTAGCCTGTTTATTGTTGCCTGTTTATTGTTGCCTGTTTATTGTAGCCTGTTTATTGTTGCACTGTTTATTGTAGGACGATTATCACTGAATGTTTCATTACCTGTTTTTTCATTATTGTGCCTTTGAATAGATACTGCTTTTATTATCTCTTTATCATTCCTTGTTTATTGCCTGTTCACTATTGCGTTTTTATTGTTCCCTGCTTATTGCTCCCTGTTTATTATTGCCTGTTTACTGTTGCCTGTTTGTTACACAGTCTACCTCCATCAACAAAGGAACTCGCTACACTGTTGAATGTTTTTATATTTGTATTTAAATTCGTTTAAATTTCACACCTAATTGACTGCTTCCTTCGTTTCACTTTTGTTTTCGTGTTTTTAATTTCGTAGTTTGTTGTGCAAATATCTATTTTTTTTCCCTCTCTCCCGGAGAATTAATGTTGCCTCCGCCCCCGTGAATATTTTAAAAGATATGGATGTACTTTTTTTTGGGGGGAGAGGGGGTAGAAACAGAGGCAGATTTATTTTTATTGCATGTGGGGGGATTGTTGATTGGTGGAGGCTCGAGCCTCCGTCTGCTAATTGCTGTCTGGTATGGTCTACGAGCAACCAGGCTGTTGGTGAGGGATTCCTGAAAGCAGATCACGAGGTATGCGAACGTTTCTGAGATCATAGATTATCTATGAATTCAAGAAAAGTCATAATCAACGACTGTAAAATATAATAATAATAGTAATAATAATAATAATAATAATAATAATAATAATAATAATAATAATAATAATAATAATAATAATAATAATAATAATAATAATTTTTTAATTTTATTAACACATCGGCCATTTCTCACCAAGGTAGAGAAGCCAAAAAAAGAAAGAAAAACTTTCACCATCATTCACTCCATCACTGTCTTGCCAAAGTCATGCTTACACTACAGTTATAAAACTGCAACATTAACACCCCTCCATCAGAGTGCAGGCTCTGTACTTCCAATCTCCAGGACTCAAGTCCGCCCTACCGGTTTCCCTGAATCCCTTCGTAAATATTACCATGCTCGTACTCCAAAAACCCTAAAAAAAACATTTGTCTCCATTCGCTTCTATCAAACACGCTCACGCATGCTTGCTGGAAGTCCAAGCCCCTCGCACTCAAAACATTCTTTACCTCTTCCTTCCAGCCTCTCCTAAGCCGACCTCTACCCCGCCTTCCCCGCACTATAGATTTATACACTCGAAGTCATTCCATTTTGTTCCACCCTCTCTATATGTCCGAACCACCTCAAACACCGCTCCTCAGCCCTCTGGGTAATAGTTTTGGTAATCCCGCACCTCCTCTTAATTTCCAAACTACGAATTCTCTGCATTATATTCACACCACACATTGCCCTCAGACAGGACATCTCCACTTCCTCCAGCTTTCTCCTTGTTTCAATATTCATCACCCATGCTTCGCACCCTTATAAGAGCGTTGGTATAAATATACTCTCATACATCCCCATCTTTGCTTCCCTGGACAAAGTTCTTTGTCTCCACATACTCCTCAATGCACCACTCACCCTTTTCCCCTCGTCAGTTCTATGATTCACCTCATCTTTCATAGACCCATCTGCTGACACTTCCATTCCTAAATATCTGAATACATTCACCTCCTCCATACTCTCTCCCTCCAATCTGATATCCAGTCTCTCGTTACCTAATATTTTTGTTATCCTCATCACCTTACTCTTTCCAATATTCACTTTTAATTTTCTTCTTTTACATACCCTACCAAATTCATCCACCAACCTCTGCAATTTCTCATCAGAATTTCCCAAAAGCACAGTGTCATCAGCAAAGAGCAACTGTGACAACTCTCACTTTGTGTTAGATTCTTTATCTTTTAACCCCACACCTCTTGCCAACACCCAACATTCACTTCTCTTACAACTCCATCTATAAATATACTGAACAACCATGGTGACATCACACAATAATAATAATAATAATAATAATAATAATAATAATAATAATAATAATAATAACAATTTTAAGAAGGAAAAGAAAAAGAAATGGAATAAGAATCTGTCTCTGCCATGTAGATGACTAGCAGATTTCTAACCATCAACTTACACACAAAAAACTATAAATGTCTCTCTTACCACTTTCCCCTTGACATGTAAGGAGAAAGTTGCCTGATGTAGGGAGAAGTTTCGCCTGATGTAGGGGAAAGAATCGCCTGATATAGGGTAAAAGGGTCGCTTGATATAGGGGAAAAGGGTCGCCTGATGTAAGGTAAGCGTCCAATTCCCCGCTATATGCATCAGGTATGTCGACCTTTCACTTTTATGAAAAGAAATATGAACAACTACAATAAAGAAAATTTCTCGAACGCAATAAGTGAAATATAGACAAAAAAACCGTCTTCTTTTTATAGTATAAATAACTATAAAAACTCATATAAAAGAAATAATACCGAAGAAATAAATGACATATAAAAAAAAACAACAACATATAATAAATAATAATAAAAATAATAATAATAATAATAATAATAATAATAATAATAATAATAATAATAATAATAATAATAATAATAATAATAATAATAATAATAATAATAATAATATAATAATAATAATAATAATAATAATAATAATAATAATAATAATAATAATAATAATAATAATAATAATAATAATAATAATAATAATAATAATAATAATAATAATAATAATAATAATAATAATAATAATAAAAATTTAATAATAATAATAATAATAATAATAATAATAATAATAATAATAATAATAATAATAATAATATAATAATTAATAATAATAATATAATAATAATAATAATAATAATAATAATAATAATAATAATGCTTCAAAACTCAGTGAGCAACAGAATTAGCTAATGGTAAGTATATAGTATTGTTCATGGGTCTTACTGGTGCTATGCTCGGCGACTCAAAGTCTGCAGTTGGTGCTGGACACTCATGCACCGAGAAGTAAGAGAACGTGTTTACCTGGAGAGAGTTCCGGGGGTCAACGCCCCCGCGGCCCGGTGTAAGAAAATGTAGCAGGTACCACTGGTCTCAGATATTAAATAAGAGTGGATAATTTGGACATACTGGAACAGAGTAGTCACAGAACGAATGAATGCAGCCTCAAAGTTAGTTGTTTATGTTACGATTTAATGCAAGTTTACGAATATATGATAGTTGGTGTTTTTACACAACGTAATTCTGTTGATGTTATGCATATTGTAGCTAAAATTTCAAATGTGTCAGAAAGTACCTCAAACCGCTCTGAAATGCCAAAAATATACAATAAAACATACGCAAATAACCCGCACATAGAAGAGTGGAGCTTACGACGACGTTTCGGTCGGACTTGGACCATTTACAAAGTCAAACTGTCGGACCGAAATGTCGTCGTAAACTCCTCTCTTCTATATACGGGTTATTTGTGTATACAATAAAAACACCTTCCTCACCTCATTGCTAGCAAGATTTTAAATGTCGCTTCATTTAAACCAGATTTGAAATGCTCTTCAAACTTTAATTTCTATCTTTACTTTCATGAGTTTCTTGGTGATATCATCAAATTTTCTCACTCACTACAAGCATAAAGCATTATATCTCTTAGCGCCAGTCAAGAGTCGGTGTTAACATGAAGACGGTGACCAAATCCAATGCTGCCAGGAATGAATGATTTGTTTAGACAAAATTAACAGTGCTTTTAAATTCGTGGGTACCTTTTTGCCTGCTTTATTCTCAATAAATATTCTAGGCGCAAATATGACGAGATTAAGCAGGAGAGACGAAGAAAGAGGAGGGAGCATAAGAGAGGTAGTAAAGAGAGGGAGCAGGAGAGAAGTTAAGAGAGGGAGTACGGTAAACCATGTGACTACCTAACTGTCAGTTGTCAAATCACAGGTTCGAATCACTCTGAATTAAACTGAGAATAGGTTAAAATCACCAAGATCAAGACTATGAAAGCAGAAGCTAATTTCCTGAGTCTGGAAGATTTGAACTTGACGAGACTAGAGACTAAGGGGACCAGGGTGAGACATAATAACGACATACCAAATACTCACAGGCCTTCATAAGGTAAACAAAGACGCTTGGAGGGATAGGAAACGGGTTCACGAGGGCAGATTATGAAATAAACGAATGGGAATCTTTGAGCTAGTTAAGAGAATAGGTCAGGAGGATACACTCAACATCCACATCACCCAATCTCCCCCAGTAACAAATAGGTAAGCATAAATAGGTAAATTTAGAAATGGCCAGAAAGGAAATTCAACATAACTCACGTAAATTAGCATAGATTTCGCAAGGAGAAATAAATTTCAGGTGTTTATCATTGGACAAGTTAATTAAGATAAGCGGCTTCCGCCTGGCTTGTGTGGGTACATAACTCTGCCGTCAATGTGAGGACATAGTCAGTGCTCACTATATTTGTGTGTAAGATTTTCACACCTTAGGTACGTCTGTTGTACTCGTTATATTGTGCTTCCTCTCTCTCCGCACACACACAAATATATATATATATATATATATAATATATATATATATAATATATAAACAATATATATATATATATATATATATATATATATATATATATATAACACACAACATGATAATACACACACACACACACACCCTTATATATATATATATATATATATATATATATATATATATATATATATATATATATATATATATATATATATATATATATATATATATATATATATATATATATATATATATATATATATATTGTCTTTCTTCTAAATAAAACTTGCAGTCCAATGAGGCAAATCATTGAGTCTCAAGTCAAGAGATGCCCCACTCCTAGCTTGACTAAGGCAGCTTGTCTCAGATCCATGGGATTTGTCAGTGGAAGTCTTTGGAAAAATCTGGCTTTTACCTGATGGGAGGATCAAGCTTGGCCTCTCTGGAAAACAGTTGGCTGGGAAACAAACATTTGGTATAGACATGGGGCATTTCTGCCGCATTTCTATGTTTGAGAAACGTTTTTTTTCCCCCAACGTGAGCACCATAGGTTTGTCCCCAGTACACAAGCAGTCAAGGGAATTTTAATCCTTAGTATATTCATAGTATTCAATACCGACAAGTGGATGAAGACGACACATTTGCAACAGTTGGTATCTTTAGTAACCTCTCATTACCAACCTCTGTAATCCACTGCAGAAGGCTGCTGAGGAGGCGAAAGGTAAGGTAATCCTCAAAATAGAGATTAAAGCAAGGTCTCAGTGCATATATATACACCTCAGAGTGTATAAACCTCTGAGTTATATAATCCTCCAGCATAGATCTAACTATAATCACAAACTGCATAATATCAGAGGATTTGGTAACTTGTCGTATGCAAGTGCACCAACTCACTACACTGTAAAATACACTGATGCCCACATATGCAATTGAAAATTGTGAATGAAAGTTATACTACATCAATGGAACATTTCAGACGTCAGTATTGCTAAATATTTAACCGAACACGATACGATAAATAATCGACTAACATCTAGGTGTAATAATATTGGTAGAATTACCGACAATATGTTGGGTAAAAGGACACAAGTGCAACTAAGGTGACATTTTATTGTGGCATTAGTTGCACTTGCGTCCTTTTACCTAACATAACATCTAGGTACCTACTTACTGTCAGGTGAGCAACGACAGCAGGTACCTAACATAACATATAGGTACCTACTTACTGTCAGGTGAGCAACGACAGCAGGTGAAATAAAACCCCCATACTACTCTTCCTACCT
>NC_069450.1:22339355-22351855 GCF_026875155.1 Cherax quadricarinatus
CGTTTCTCGTCCCCGTTGGTTTACGAAGCTGATCGGAGAAGCTAAGCATTGCCGTTGATTAACACTGTTGTTTCACGCCGTTGATTTCCGCCTTTGATAAATGATTCGGCTTTTACAAAATGACGTAACATTCGTTATTTTTTCTTTAACTTGAGACCAGTGACCAGAGGGTTTTTTCCATTAAAAATTTCAATCTTAATTGACATTTTTTTTGAGAAAACATTTCGCCACGAATAGTTTCTTGAAGGGACTGAAGGAGCCACTTCTGGCGAAACGTTACCTTCAAGAAGTGCCGTTAACTCGTTGGTATCACCAAATTATTATTATTATTATTATTATTATTATTATTATTATTATTATTATTATTATTATTATTATTATTATTATTATTATTATTATCACATTTATTATTATTATTATTATTATTATTATTATTATTATTATTGTTATTATTATTATTATTATTATTATTATTATTATTATTATTATTATTATTATCACCATATTATTTACTTTCTTTATTATCTCTTTCCGTTTGTTTCTTGACCTGACAGATGCATCGTCAGCGTAGTTCCCTGTGTGATGTGTAGCCTTTGCAGAGCGCCTCACGACCCTGTCTTTGTTCTATACTGCTTTTGCCGAGTAAATAAATCAACAACCTTCGACCTTCTCTCTTAGAGTGTGACATTTGCTGCATCACTTCAATATCTAGTAACTTCTGGCTTGATAATGGATCAACACGGACCGAAATGTTTTGTTATATCTCTTAAGCCCCTACAATGGTTTTCAATTAGCTTGATGTCTTAGCTGTCTGGAGTCACGTGATGGACATGACAGATTCTCAGCTAAATTCCAGTCTGTGGTCTTCCTTTAGCGCTGGTTCAGATTTTCCTTTTGTACGATTTTTAAACCTGAAATTTACTAAATTGCCTAGCGTATATACCGTAAATTATCTCTCTATCTACCTATCTATGTACCTATTTACCTGTATATGGGGTTTTAGACGCTGTTCCTGGCCCGTCTCACGAACAGCGGCAGTCTATCCCGGGAGCAAATGGGTTCTATCATACCTAATCTTGAAACCGTGAATAGTGTCAATTTGGCGTTTGTTCTTTGTTCCCTGATAATGTGACGCTTGTTCTGAGTTACAGTGATGATGACAGTGTGACCTCGAGACAGTAACTTATTCACTACGACCAAACAAGATGACCCCTATAATGCTATTTTTGTAATGTAACGTCTAAATACGACGTCTCTGAAGTAATCTAGTTACTGTTATCTTACACAAATAACCCGCACATAGAAGAAACAGACTTAGGGAGCACAAAAGTAGTGTTAAGCTTGCAGACACCAACAATGCTCTTTTCTGTCATGTCAGAGATCGCAGTCATCCTATTGACTGGTCTTCTGCTAAAACTGTCTTCTCTACTTCTAACTTTCACAGTCGCCGTCTGGTTGAATCCTCCCTTATACACAACTTTCCTTGTATGAATCTTAGTCGTGGCTTTCCTTACCCATTACATTGTAAAATACTCCAAACTTCAGAAAGCCCGTGACTTAATCTGATTCTTTTTTCCCCTTCTCCCTCTTCCCCTATCCTCTTTCCTCTTTTTCCTTTGGGTTTTCTTTCTTCTGCCTTGGGTATTTGTTCTTTTATTATTTTTTCCCCTCTGTGTTCTTGCTCCTACCCTCTGTGGGCCCTTATCTCCCTTGTGGGCCCCTAGCTCCCTTCTCTTTCTTAGTATTTGACTGACTCCACTACTACTACTACTACTACTACTACTACTACTACTACTACTACTATTACTACTGCTACTATTACTACTACTACTTACTATTACTACTACTACCTCTCTTGTTCTCGTCAATGTATACTGGCCTATATATTCTCCCTCCTTCTCTCCTTTCTGTTAGTGTGACCTTGTAAATGGTCTAGTCGGACCGAAACGTCGTCGTTATCTCCTCTCTTCTATGTGCGGGTTATTTATGTATTGTACAAGAATGGTATACAATACCGACAAGATGGAATTGAGACACATGTGCAACATCTCGGTATCTTTATTGTAGACGTTTTGCCATCCAGTGGCTTTATCAATACAAATTCCAGGACATATGCCCTCGTCTATGCTCTCGTCTGCTACCCGTCCCATTTCCACCTGACGTTAGTATATAAGCGTCAGGCGCCTTACTTCTGCTTCAGAATCTCCACGACTGCGGTGCTCTTCGCACCTACTGCTAGGTTGGGGGACTGATTACCTCATCTTCTGTACATAGTTCTCCTGTCTTCAAGTTATGTCCTGGAATTTGTATTGATAAAGCCACTGGATGGCGAAACGTCTACAATAAAGATACCAAGATGTTGCACATGTGTCTCAATTTCATATTTGTGTATTGTTCCAGTTACGGTATGGTGTTTTTTTTTTTTTTATTTACTGTTATCTTACTGAGATGATATCACCATTGCGTCCTCTTTAGTGTCATTCACTAAGATTTTTCTTGTTGTGATACCTGTATCGTGACCTCTGCACTGTGACCTCTGCACTGTGACCTCTGCACTGTGACCTTCGTTTTGAACGCGGTTGCGACATCAGCCTCTCGGCAACACTGCACAAGCAATTAGCAGAGAGAACCATGCCACCTAGTAAGTAATTATATTTTCGTAGGAACAAATGAGCTCTTGCCTCTGCGAATATTTGTTTATTTAAGCATTAGTTCGTAGTCTGTCCTGGTGTGTGTGTGTGTAATTACTTATTTGTAGTTTGCTTTCTTGTCAACAGCAGACACATCCTACTTATCACATAAGAGCTTCCTCTACTCATAAGAATAGAAGAACACGTAAGAGTGAAGGAGCACTCACACAGATGAATAAGGAAGGGGTCGAAGTGGTACTTGGACAAAGAATTCATTTGAGCAGGAAGAAGGTTAGATGTTGCCAATTTTGGGAGAGAGGTATATGGGAGAAGACATGGGGAAGGAAGGAGGTGAGGGAGGAGAGGGAAGGAAGGCTGTATCTAAAAAAAAAATGAGCTTATCCACAGTGTGCTGGTAACATTTTCTATATTAGCTACATTGTGGGGGCAAAATCCAGCTATTTTTTCCCCCTGTCATGTACCATCACACAGGATGGGTTGCGAACATGAGGTAATGAAATCTGTCAGTCTGTGCCTGCGAGAATTCAGTATGGCAATGATTAACTCTTCAAACATTCCACTTTGGTTTCAGTAGCTTCGTTATTTCCAAAGATTTCATCGTAGCAGAGCTGGAGTTACTCTTACACGAGAAGCCCTTATGCTTTGGGTGATGGAATTTCAAGCCTTTTGTTGCATATTACTGGAAGTTTCCTTTCCAGCCCCGCTGTATTTTGTCTTCTAGCATATCTGTCTTGTCGGTGGATATTAATCCAATATTCCTCAGGCCCCTGAGTGCTGTGCTAGTAAGTCAGTACTCGCTGCTGTCATGGCTTGTCATAGAGTTAACGACTATCCCACTTTCACGTGTCCTTTGACACACGTCCTTGTCGTGCTTAGTGTCCGTACCACTGAACGTGCCATCTTATTACGAAAGACAAGTATCAAAGTTTTTCTTTAACGAATAAACAAATAATAACAGCTCTGATCTTCCCTTTGCCTCTGTTTTTCTCCATGTAAACACAACTATATCTCCGAGCTTCCTTCGCATCTGTTTGTCCTATGATTCCGACTCGCGGAATTTCTGAAGCAATAAGCTTCAACAGATGATGTTTGCCCAAGAAATATTTGCTGATCCACAAAAAAAGTGTTATTTGCTTGTTTCCTTCAGTCTTTTCTGTGCTTTCTACGATTTTCCGCTTCTCCTCTCCTTCATCCTCCGGTGGACCGTAAATCTTCAGTGACCTTTCTTTCTCCTCCTCTCGCTGCCTGTCTTCCCAAATTGTCTTGTCAGCCGACATCATTTCTCTTGTTGTCTCTCTTATTGTCCTCTGCACAGTCTGGTCACCTGTAAACATATTCACAAAGATAGTTTTTGCTACCTTTTTCATCTCTCCTCTTTCCCGTTTGCCATTTCCCTCCCATCAATCCCCCAGCATCCTTTCTCATATTTGTCATTTCCTCTTCCGTCTCTGAGATGCACTCATTCTCAACTTCTTTCTTTCTTTTCTTCATAAATCCTCTTGGAACTTTTGCTCACTTTCTCTTAGAGAAGATTGGTTACAATCACAATCCATTTTTTATATTGTTTTCCAATCTCTCTTTATTTTCTCCCATTCTACCACTCTAGCTCTCGCCTCTCCCTTCCCTATTTTTTTTCTCTTTTCTTTTCTCCCCCCTCTAGAATTCCCATCTCACCCCTCCTCTCCCTTTCTTCTTCTCTCACCCCTCCTCTCCCTTCCTTCTTCTCTCACCCCTCCTTTCACAACCCTCCCCTCTCACCCCCCTCCCCCGTCTCCCGCTTTACTGGAAATTAACCCATTTTTCACTAGCGTCGATGATTGGCTGTTGGACCTTAGCGCTTCCTGGGAAGGGGGGGAGGGGAGGTGGAGGGGGAGGTAAGGGGGTTGAGGTGGAGGCGGAGGGGGAGGTGGAGGGGGAGGGGGAGGTGGAGGGGGAGGTGGCCTTTATTTGTTGACATTTGTTGTCCAGGCTGTGAAATTTCTCCCTTTGGTTCCTCAGTCTCCCATCCTATTTCATTCTCTCTTCCTTCCCCCTCCTTCCCTTCTTATCTTAGATCCCTTCAGTCTGTCTGCCCCTTCGATTACTTATCCTTCTTCTAGTATTCTCTTTGATTCTATTCCCCGTTTCCCTCCTACTTCATCTCTCTCTTCCTTCTCTCTCTCTCTCTCTCTCCTCTATCTCTCCGTCTCTCTCTCTCTCTCTCTCTCTCTCTTCTCTCTCTCTCTCTCTCTCCTCTCTTTCCCTCCCTCCCGCTCCTACTATCTACTATTCGCTTAATCTTTTTTGTCCTACATATCTCCTTCATTCTTTAATTTGCTTTGTCTTTTTCCCTCTCCCTCTCTCTCTCTCACCTCTCCTCCATTTCCTTCATTTTTTTTCTCTCCATACTCTCCTCTCCCTCATGTAATCCCTTCCCCTTACCGTCATTTTCACTCATATTCCCTAATCTTCCTATGACTTGCATTCACGGTGCCAGGACTCATCTTCACGGTGCCAGGACTCATCTTCACGGTGCCAGGATTCATCTTCACGGTGCCAGGACTCATCTTCACGGTGCCAGGACTCATCTTCACGGTGCCAGGACTCATCTTCACGGTGCCAGGACTCATCTTCACGGTGCCTGGACTCACATTCACGGTGCCAGGACTCCATCTCACGGTGCCTGGACTCATATTCACGGTGCCAGGACTCATCTTTACGGTGCCAGGACTCATCTTCACGGTGCCAGTACTCATATTCACGGTGCCTGGACTCATATTCACGGTGCCAGGACTCATCTTTACGGTGCCAGGACTCATCTTCACGGTGCCAGGACTCATCTTCACGGTGCCAGTACTCATATTCACGGTGCCTGGACTCATATTCACGGTGCCAGGACTCATCTTCACGGTGCCAGTACTCATATTCACGGTGCCAATATGGACTCGTCTTTGTCTTTGAATACTGAGGGAAATTTTAGCTAATTTGCATATATCTGAAGTCCAGTTTAATTGGATTTTAAACTTATGTTGGTTTCTTAGATGAGAGAGAGAGAGAGAGAGAGAGAGAGAGAGATGAGAGAGGAGAGAGAGAGAGAGAGAGAGAGAGAGAGAGAGAGAGAGAGAGAGAGAGAGAGAGAGAGAGAGAGAGAGAGAGAGAGAACTTTCAAATGAGCTGATATAGGTAACAGCTCTTAGCTTGTAAATTAAGTTAGGAACCCTAACCTAACTTCGTAAAACCCTGTGCAAAGAGAGAGAGAGAGAGAGAGAGAGAGAGAGAGAGAGAGAGAGAGAGAGAGAGAGAGAGAGAGAGAGAGAGATACATTTGTTATGAGTTTATTTAAAGTCCGTCAGGGAAAAATTGCTTCCCACATCAAAGTCACTTTTCTCATTTCCAGCAGAAATTGAACATGTGACCAGCAAGACGTAACGCATAGTCTTAACGTATTAGGTATTATAATCCCCTACGGTCTTCCTCCCCAAACACTACCGAACCCTTTTCCCCAACCTTTATCCTCCTTAGGCTTGATGATGGCCCAGGTGGGACCGAAACGTCGTCTTAAGCTTCATCTAGTAAGTGAGGGTGTTTGGTGAATTGTTCCAGTAATGTATACCTGGAGAGGGCTACCCGGAGAGGTTTCGGAGGTGAACGCCCCCGTGGCCCGGTCTGCAGGTATTCCCTTTCCCTGTTATGTTGTCTTCCACTATCCCTTCCAGTCACTGTCACAAAATTGTATTTTGAGATCTGGCCTATCCCTCTAAGGCTAATAATGTTGTGTAAACATATAGGATAGAGGAGCTTTGTGGTGTTATGACTTACTGTGGCACACCGTGGAAGTGGGATCTCTGGGACCCCCGGAGCCCCCTGGGACCCCTTTGGACCCCCTGGGACCCCTATGGGACCCCATGGGACCCCATGGGACCCTCTGGGTCTCCTGGGTCCCCTGGGACCCCTGGAACGCCTGGGGCCCCTGAATCCCCTGGGACCTCTGGAACCCCGTGGGGCCCGTGGGACTCCCTGGGACCCTGTGCTTATGAGAGTAGTGTGTTACACATGCCTCAGCCTCCCTTCCAACGATCTGTTCCCCATCCCTTCTCTACCTTTTCCAGCACCTTCACCCCTCCCACATTCCCTCCTCCCTCCCACCCTCCCTGGAACCTCCGTCATGGAGGCAGCTGCTGTAAATGTCCTCCGAAACGAAAAAAAAAACTCATAAAAAATTTGGAAAAAAAGGCAATATAAAATTTGGCCGGTGTTACCAGCAGGTGTTATAACCGGGGAGCGGCACCCCCTTCAGGGTCCCTGGCCGTCCCTTCCTTCAGTGTCTCTCACCGTCCCTGCCTTCAGTGTCTCTCTCCGTCCCTTCCTTCAGTGTCTCTCCCCGTCCCTTCCTTCAGTGTCTCTCACCGTCCCTTCCTTCAGTGTCTCTCTCCGTCCCTTCCTTCAGTGTCTCTCACCGTCCCTTCCTTCAGTGTCTCTCTCCGTCCCTTCCTTCAGCGTCTCTCACCGTCCCTTCCTTCAGTGTTTCTCTCCGTCCCTGCCTTCAGTGTTTCTCTCCGTCCCTGCCTTCAGTGTCTCTCACCGTCCCTTCCTTCAGTGTCTCTCTCCGTCCCTGCCTTCAGTGTCTCTCTCCGTCCCTTCCTTCATTGTCTCTCCCGTCCCTTCCTTCAGTGTCTCTCACCGTCCCTTCCTTCAGTGTCTCTCAGTGTCTCTCACCGTCCCTTCCTTCAGTGTCTCTCTCCGTCCCTTCCTTCAGTGTCTCTCACCGTCCCTTCCTTCAGTGTCTCTCTCCGTCCCTTCTTCAGCGTCTCTCACCGTCCTTCCTTCAGTGTCTCTTTTCCGTCCCTGCCTTCAGTGTCTCTCTCCGTCCCTTCCTTCAGTGTCTCTCACCGTCCCTGCCTTCAGTGTCTCTCTCCGTCCCTTCTTCAGTGTCTCTCCCCGTCCCTTCCTTCAGTGTCTCTCACGTCCTTCCTTCAGTGTCTCTCTCCGTCCCTTCCTTCAGTGTCTCTCACCGTCCTTCCTTCAGTGTCTCTCTCCGTCCCTTCCTTCAGTGTCTCTCACCGTCCCTTCTTCAGTGTCTCTCTCCGTCCTTCCTTCAGCGTCTCTCACCGTCCCTTCCTTCAGTGTCTCTCTCCGTCCCTTCCTTCAGTGTCTCTCACCGTCCCTTCCTTCAGTGTCTCTCTCCGTCCCTTCCTTCAGTGTCTCTCACCGTCCCTTCCTTCAGTGTCTCTCTCCGTCCCTTCCTTCAGCGTCTCTCACCGTCCCTTCCTTCAGTGTCTCACCGTCCCTTCTTCAGTGTCTCTCACCGTCCTGCCTTCAGTGTCTCTCACCGTCCCTTCCTTCAGTGTCTCTCCCGTCCCTTCCTTCAGTGTCTCTCTCCGTCCCTGCCTTCAGTGTCTCTCTCCGTCCCTTCCTTCATTGTCTCTCCCCGTCCCTTCCTTCAGTGTCTCTCACCGTCCCTTCCTTCAGTGTCTCTCAGTGTCTCTCACCGTCCCTTCCTTCAGTGTCTCTCTCCGTCCCTTCCTTCAGTGTCTCTCACCGTCCCTTCCTTCAGTGTCTCTCTCCGTCCCTTCCTTCAGCGTCTCTCACCGTCCCTTCCTTCAGTGTCTCTCTCCGTCCCTGCCTTCAGTGTCTCTCTCCGTCCCTTCCTTCAGTGTCTCTCACCGTCCCTGCCTTCAGTGTCTCTCTCCGTCCCTTCCTTCAGTGTCTCTCCCCGTCCCTTCCTTCAGTGTCTCTCACCGTCCCTTCCTTCAGTGTCTCTCTCCGTCCCTTCCTTCAGTGTCTCTCACGTCCCTTCCTTCAGTGTCTCTCTCCGTCCCTTCCTTCAGTGTCTCTCACCGTCCCTTCCTTCAGTGTCTCTCTCCGTCCCTTCCTTCAGCGTCTCTCACCGTCCCTTCCTTCAGTGTCTCTCTCCGTCCCTTCCTTCAGTGTCTCTCACCGTCCCTTCCTTCAGTGTCTCTCTCCGTCCCTTCTTCAGTGTCTCTCACCGTCCCTTCCTTCAGTGTCTCTCTCCGTCCCTTCCTTCAGCGTCTCTCACCGTCCCTTCCTTCAGTGTCTCACCGTCCCTTCCTTCAGTGTCTCTCACCGTCCCTGCCTTCAGTGTCTCTCACCGTCCCTTCCTTCAGTGTCTCTCCCGTCCTTCCTTCAGTGTTTCTCACCGTCCCTTCCTTCAGTGTCTCTCACCGTCCCTTCCTTCAGTGTCTCTCACCGTCCCTTCCTTCAGTGTCTCTCCGTCCCTTCCTTCAGTGTCTCTCCCGTCCCTTTCTTCAGTGTCTCTCACCGTCCCTTCCTTCAGTGTCTCTCACCGTCCCTGTCTTCAGTGTCTCTCACCGTCCCTTCCTTCAGTGTCTCTCACCGTCCCTTCCTTCAGTGTCTCTCACCGTCCCTTCCTTCAGTGTCTCTCCGTCCCTTCCTTCAGTGTCTCTCCCCGTCCCTTTCTTCAGTGTCTCTCACCGTCCCTTCCTTCAGTGTCTCTCACCGTCCCTGTCTTCAGTGTCTCTCTCCGTCCCTTCCTTCAGTGTCTTCCCGTCCCTTCCTTCAGTGTCTCTCCCCGTCCCTTCCTTCAGTGTCTCTCACCGTCCCTTCCTTCAGTGTCTCTCACCGTCCCTTCCTTCAGTGTCTCTCACCGTCCCTTCCTTCAGTGTCTCTCTCCGTCCCTTCCTTCAGTGTCTCTCACAGTCCCTTCCTTTAGTGTCCTTCACCGTTCCTTCCTTGTTTCTTCATCGTCCCTTCCGCCTACTGTTCGTTGCGTCCACCTTTCCCCCTCAGTGTTCAACAGGTTTCATCAGCCGAAAAAATCCCCCTGGGGAAACTAGACGCTAAAAACATCTTCATCTCCAAATTTTTCCCTTTCCCCTCCCCATCCCCACCCCAAATAGAGACTAGGGGGCATGGTTTGAAGAAAGGGAAATAGAAGGGAGAGAAAAGGGAGGTAGGGGGGATAGGATATAGAAGTCGAGAGGGAGGACTATGTAGGAGGGGGGAGGGATATGTAAAAGGCAGGAAGGTTGGATATATGTTGGCAGGGAGGGTAGGTATCGATAGGCAGGGAGGTGGAATATGATGCAGGGGGGTAAGTATATGATGGGCGGGAGGGTGGATAATGAAAGGCAGGGAGGGTAGAATATATGATAAAAGGGGAGGGTAGGATTTGATAGACGGGGAGGGTAGGATATATATGCGGGGGGGTAGGGTGTTGAAAAAAAGGAAGGATAGGGAGTAAAATGGGTTGTGGGTGGGAGGCAGGGAAAAAAGTGAGCGACAAAAAGCCATCCAAAAAAGGGAAAGGATAGAAAAGTTGAGGAGAATGAGAGGAATAATAATGGAAAGCAAAAATTGAAAGGGGTAGGGAAAGGGGAAAGACTGAAGTTGGGTTGGTTGGGATCAAAGGGAAATGATCGGTGCACAATGGAATTGATGAAACGTTGATTGCTGGGAATACTTCAAAACAAGGATGGGGCAGATGAACAAAACCCAAAGGGTAAAAAGGGGATGGGGGATGGACGAACCAATTTTATAAATTGGGGATAGTGAGAGGATGATGGATGAGTGAAAAAGAGTGCGGAAAAGATCAGTCTATTAAAAAAAACATGTTGAAAAAATGATGGCATGGAAAAAACCCAATGGTGGTTTAAGAGCTAGAAACCCCACCCAATTGAAACTGAGGGAAGTGTGATGTCTTCGGGTTTAAAAAAGAGATAATGTCAACTTGGGCGAATGAATTGTCCAAACGAGACTCTAGGGGGGAGAGAAAATTTCAGCATCTATTCGTAAGTTTGGACGACGTTAAGGGGAAATTTTCTCCTGGTAAGGGAATTTCAAAAACAAAGGACCCTTCTTGGGGGGGCCCCTTGGGGGGAATTTTTCGTTACGGAAAGGGGGAAAATGGACGGCCCCCCCCTTCCCTTTTGCTTTCCAATAGTTAATAAAGGCCCATCTACTTTGGGATAGAAAAAACAACCCGTTGTCGTAGGAATAGATAAAAAGGGGACTTATCTTTATTTGGGTGATAAAAGAACCTCTATCTTGGAAATATAAAAAAAAAGGGATGTTATTTTTTTAAGAAAATCGACCTATATTCTTTGAGACTGCTGAAAGGATTTTTTGTTCTTTAAAGGAAAATGCAAAGAATGAAAAATGATGGGAAAGTTTTTAAAAATACTGTAATTTAATGGAATAAAAAAAAATGTCTTCATTAGACTTTAAAACAGTTTTTTTAAAACAAGTTACCCGTAAGAGTTACCTCTTCCCTTTGGAAGTGAGGAAAAGAATATTCACGACATTGGTGAACTGGAAATTCACCAGTTATATGGAATGGGCAAAATGGATGATTTTTTATGTGGAAAGGTTTAAATGTAACCACCACCCCCAGAAAAAGTGAGGGGGGGCCACTTATTCTGTAAACAATAAAAAGATGGGGAAAAGGGGGGGGGTTTGAAGGCGCGAAGACCCAAATTTGTTTTTCAAGGGGGATGAGGGGTGGTTTTAGGGGAGGATGAAGGGGGAAAAATCTTCATTAAGGTGTGTACAAAGGGGATCCGTCTCCCCGGGCAGGGAGGTAAACCCCTGACATCTGGGGGTTAAAAAAGTGGAGTAGGCTTTTAGACGTGACTCGGTTTTACCAAAGGGAAAAAAGAGTCCCCAGGGAAAGAAGATACCCAGATTTAGTTCCGAGCTGTATATCTTATGTATTTTAACCAGAAGGCAAACTCCATACAACATATCCTACCCCACCACCCAAAGACTCGTGTCTCCCAACACCACAATAATCTCCCATCAGTAAACTCACCCAACCCCACGACCCCCTTACCCACCTCAGTAACGCAATTGCACAGGAGGCTCCCTCTTTTTCGATCAAAAAACCCGTAACCAACAGTAAAGCGAGTGTTTTAGGGGGATAATACAAGAATGGAAGATCAATTGAAAATAAATAATTAACGTTTTTAGAAACTGTAATCAAAGGTATAGAGCCTAGCGCTAGGTTTCTGGCACCAGGTGTCTGGCGCCTAATGTCTGGTGTTTAGTGTCAAGTGTCTGGTGATAGTGTCTGATGTCTGGTGTCTAGTGTCAGGTATTTACTGCCTGGTGTCTGATGCCAGGGGTCTGATGCGGGCTGGGTCTAGGGTCTGGTGGTCTGGGTCTAGTTTGGTGTGGCAAATGACTGATGATTTATGATTTTCCAGGAAGAGACTGAATGGAAATTTTTCCAACTCAGAAGAAGTGACACTGATTGATTTCCAGAGCTCCTGGAAATTTTACAAAATTCATCGGCTGATTTAATTTTATATAACATTTATTTTTGTGAAGTGGAGGTGCAAACTCAATGACGCCTTAAATACGGATGAAGGATCATGATCAGGGGACTTGAGCTGCTCTCTCATTCCTTAAATCGTAACAGATATCCATTCATCAGGAGCTGTTGTAAAGCCTGTAGCCATTCAACCACGAGGTTTGGTAATGGTTCGTGCCGCTCATACAACCGTGTCACAGTATGCTACGGTTAAATATATATATATATATATATAAAATATAATATTATATATATATATATATATAAATATATCAATATATATATATTTGTATATATATATATCAACAATATTATAATGTTAATTATGTCTATAATAGTAATATCATATATAATATATTTTATATATATATAATATATATTATATATATTATATATATATATATATATATATATATATATATATATATATATATATATATATATATACATTTTATATATATTAAATGTTCTACCTCACTTGTAAGGAAAAAGTTAGGCCCCAGAAATAGCTCACCATACAGTCCCCAAGCCAGCTCTCCCTGCCTCCCTTCCTTCCTTCTTTCCCTCATTCCTTCCTTCCT
>NC_069450.1:22356855-22379355 GCF_026875155.1 Cherax quadricarinatus
TCGGGATCCTGCCTTTAGAGTGTCTGCTTGTTGGGTGTGTTCACGAGGGTGGTGTGGGTGGGCATGAGGGTGGTGTGGGTAGGCATGAGGGTGGGGAAAAGGCGGTATCCTACTCGGAGAGTGAAAATGTCTGACACTGAACGTGTCTGTTGATTGACTTAGATTACGACTACACGTTTTGAAAGAGTGGGATGGGGGTTGGGCGAGGAGGTGGGTAGGGTTGGGGTTGGGTGATGAGGTGGGTAGGGTTGGGGTTGGGTGAGGAGGTGGGTAGGGTTTGGGTGGTGGGCCGAGAGGTGGGTGTGGTGGTGGGTGAAGAATGGGTGGCGTGGAGGATAGTTTACTCTCCAGAGGGGAGAGAGAGAGAGAGAGAGAGAGAGAGAGAGAGAGAGAGAGAGAGAGAGAGAGAGAGAGAGAGAGAGAGAGAGAGATGAGAGACAGAGAATGGAATAGAAGAAATGATAGAATGGAAGTATGCTAGCAAGAAGGAAGAATTGGAAGGCTGGAGAGAAATACAACAAAAGCTTTAACAAAACACAAGAGAAAAAAAATGACCATTAAAACAAGGAACCTCAAAAAAATAAAAAAAAAAATAGCCGTCAGAGCATCACATAAATTACCAATAATCATAATATAAATATAAATTAACACCGGCCTACACAACATAAGTTAGACCCATTTAAGTAAAGTAGTGCGGGATGCCCACCTAAAATCAACAGCAGATTATGTTAAAAAGTCCAATATAATGTAGCATAACGACTCTCAGAGCTCATAGTCATCATATTCATCACATTCACTGTGAATGATGAACGTGAGAATGATGACTGTTCAAGTTGTCAGGGGGGAAAAAACACGAGAATAAAAGCCTTTCAAATATAATTCTGCGTATTGAACTCGTTTGCAAGAGATAAAAGAGTATTTTTTTCCCTCGTTGACTGTTGTTGATGGATTTCCAGTTAATAGTTTATACTAGCTTCCCAGTCAGCTTTTGTTCGGCTTCAACAACGTCAGTTCCTTGGTGCAAAAGACCATTAATTTTAACTGAGGCACACACACACATGCATGAAAAATTATTTATGTCAGGAACCATGAGAACAGCTCTGCTCCTGTGGCTACTAACAGTTAATTGCAAATGGGATTCGAACTCAAGGACTAGCCAGTCCTAAACCTAGCAGGGCAGTACTCTAACCACAGTACCTACGTATATTTGTATACGTTAGGAATTTAGCATTGACCCGTTACGTGAGATATTTATTCTCAGTGAGGAATAATATATAGAAACTAGAACACTAGTTCCATAGGTGAGAGAGCTGACTTACGAGGTAACGCTAATAGAACTAAATGGGTATTTACCCATAGAAATTGACAGGACAAACAGGGTCACACCGTTTGAAAGACTCCTTAACGCTCTCAGAACTCCTCCAAGCATCTTTAAAACCCTAAAACCTCCCTCCCTCCACTCAGAACTCCTCTCCAATTCCCAGAACCCCCTTCCCTACCTCTCAGAATGTCTAACACTGCCCAGATATCCTCTCCACTCCCAAGAACCTCTCTCTCCACCTCTCAAACTCCTCCCCGCGGCCAAAACCTCTCCCTGCCTCGCAGAACTCTACCCCGCCTGGTAATTAGCCAGAGGAGATTCAACTCACGATAATTTCTGATTGAAACTAATGCCTGCCTGAAAGGGTCCGGCCAGCGAGTGTGATCCCTTAATTTTTAGAGATGAAGGTTTCTGATCGTGTAGCTGCCGATGCTCTTGTGCAACCAAGCAATTTATTATCGCATTTTAGAGAATTACCCACATTTATTTTACACTTTGTACTTAATTTTTTTTTCATCTAAGTATTACTGAATAGCAAAAAAAAACTTACAGACGCGTTTGTAAGTTTTTTAAACATGTTCTGTATTTTTTGGTAAACGTCAATTTGTAACGTCTCTTTTAAAAATTATTGTTCAATTAATTTTTCAACTCCAGTTTTTAGTTCGACAGGATTACATACGCAGAGAAGTATATGTCTCTTAGTGTTTATACACTGAGAGTTTATTTTCATTACTCTTTTAGGGATTAAAGTGTCATTGACTGGTGGTGAACTGGTTACATGCAGCCTTAATGATCCTCGTGTAATCGCCTAGCTGTGAATTCAACTAGCCGCTTTCTGCTGGCCGCCTGCAGTAACAGCCTGATTGAACAGGTAGATGGTTCAACACTGACGTGAGATAGTCGAGGTCCTTCTCCACTCACTGCAAAGAAGACAAGAATATATTTATGTTTTGCTTTCTCGTTCGTTGCGTACTGTTTCTGCGTCCTGCTTCATGAACACGAAGGGATGCTCTGTCTCTGCCTTCGAAGCCATGCTTGCGGGCCCCCAGTTGATTTATGCAACTATGCTACAGATAGTGCAATCAGGTAAACAGTTAGAGATTAAACAATAATCCATCAAGTTTAAATCCTCTGGTAATGTTTTGCGAGATTTTACCCGCTTCAGCTGTAAAAATTACTTATATGTTTAAAATATTTACTAATGATCTTTATTTATCATATAATACACACACAAAACAACACACACACACAACAACACACACACACACACCCCACACACAAAACCCAAACACACACACACACACCACACACCACACACGCACACCCACACACACACACACACCATACACAACACACACACACCACACACACACACACACAACACCACAACACACCCCACCCACAACACACATTTTATATAATAATAATTTATATTTATATATATATATTATATATTATATTATATATATTATTAGTAGGTTGGTAGACAGAAACCACCCGGGTGCGTGAGTTACTTAGCACAGGGGTCAGTGGTGGAGTGTATTAGCCAGTGGTGACGTGTATTTAGCTCTGGGGAAGACCTGTTGTGTGCTCTTGAGGGGTGACCTGAATTTGAGTGCTGACCTTGTATTAACTCTGTGAAGAAGTGTCTTGTTTGCTCCGTGGATGAACAAGATGCCTCCATCGAGCAACTTACCACCCACTTAAGGAGATGAAGCAGCGAGATGGAGATCGGCGATTGCCCGAGGAAAACAAGAGAATTCGTAGTTCCTCCTGTTTCGAGTCCTCGGTCAGAAGGGATCGTGGTCAGTGCTGACAGCGGGGACGACGAAGTTGACGATCAAGAGACGATGGAAAGCCCAGAAACGATGAAAAGAAAGAGACTGCTGTGAAACTCCCGGAACCCCACGCTTTCCCTCGGTCTACCCGACGAATTGGTCTACTACGGGTCGTCAGACGAACGACAAGAAGGTAAGATATGTGTTGGGGGATACCCAGGTTTAGATCCCATGGATAGGGCATTCTGCTTGAAGGACGGTAGGAAGACAAAGGGTATGCTTTCCTGGGGCTGGATGGGGGACATGTTAGCGGCTTGACAACATCTTGAACGGTAATGGGATCAATCCTATTATTTGCCTCGTGCTGGAGGCAATGATTTTGGAAAACGTAGAAGGGGAGGATTTAGTTGAAGTTCAGACAGCTATAGACTGATTGGTGAAAGGGGGCGCCCTGTTATTGTGGCATTTTGCAAGAAGAGGTGTTGGTAATGAATGGTTGCAGAGCAATTGGTATTAATTGTTGGTGATAAACACTGTAAGGATAAATGAAAGACTTTTCATGACAAGGGGACAACTTCTATGGCGAATGAATCTATCCCAAAGGGATGGGGTTCACTTATTCCAGGGCAGGTGTGGGTTTTTGCTAACCCCAGTGAGGGGGTTGTTAGGACTTAACTGGTATTTTTTTTAGCGGTAGGGGGTTGAAAGGATTAATAATGATTTAGGAAATATTGATTTATGCTCTGATATTAAGAATTTAATAGTAACTGTCTGGATTAAACTCTGGTATTGATAATTCAGAAATTGTGTAAACAAAGATGAATAGGAAAAAATGTGCAAAAGGGAAAAAACATTGTGGTATTTTTGGCTAACAGTCGAAGTGAAAGAAATAAAATTAATGAAAACAAACGTTTGGTAGCATTGGGGAACTTTGATATCATTGCATAACTGAAACGTGGTATGATTTAAAGAGTCGGGATAGGGACTGCTGAGTGTAATATTCAGGGATTTAAGTTATTCAATGTGGATAGATGTAATGGAAGGGGGGAGGAGTTGCATTGTATGTTCGAGAAAATATTAATTGTTGCATAAAAAAAAAGGGATAAAAAAAGATGGAGCAGTAAAAGAGTCAGTTTGGGTAGAGTTCGTGGGGGGTCAAGAAAAAACTAATTCTAGGTGTAATATACCGACCTCCAGGCTTGGATCACGATAGAGGGAGACTTCTTTGGGACGAAATGTTAGGGCTTCTGGACACAGTAACGTAGTCATAGTAGGGGACTTTAACTTTAGCCAAATTGCTGGAATTCTTTGACAGGTAAACTAGAGTCCAGTGACTTCATGGAAACAGTTCAGGACTGTTTTCTGAAACAGAGTGTTTAAATGAACCTACCCGGGGTAATAATTTGCTAGACCTTGTCTTGTCAAATAAGGAAACACTAGTTTAATAATCTGGAGATCACTGAAGAGCTTGGCGCAAGTGATCACAAATCCATCACCTTTAGCATTAATTGGGATGCAAGAATAATGATAATACAGTAAAAAAACCCCGATTTTCGTTCTGCGATTATAATGGACTTAGGGAAAATCTGTCTAATCTTGCTTGGGGATATCTAGCTAATGATTTTATTGACGATAATCATACTTATGATATGAAGGGATTGCTTTTATGTTGTTTTCTTAATAATGTACACAGTGCCAGAGTATATACATTCCCCAGAGAGAAATTTGGTCTAATAATAACGATCCCAAATGGGTTAACAGGAGGTTAAAGCATCTATTAGGGGAGAAAAGGGGAAATTTATAGGCGCATTAGAAGAGGAGAGGTTAACCTTACTGACCAATATGTTCAGCTTAAAAGAGAAGTAAAAAAAGGCGATTAGAAAGGCTAAACGTGACTATGAAATTAGAGTCGCTAATGAATCAAAGGGCTAATCCAAAGGGGTTCTTTCAAGTGTATAGGACGAAGGTGAAGGAAAAAGTAGGACCTTGAAATCTGGGAATGGACAGTGATGGATAATGAAACTGGAAATTGTGTTCCTTATTAATGACTATTTTTGTCCAAATTTTTACACAGGAAGATGTAAAAAGAGATTCCAATAATTAACAATTATTTAGTTCCTGATGAATTTAAGTTAACTAATATTACTGTCACGAGGGACATGGTTATTAAACAGTAGACAAAACTGAAAAAAAAATAAGTCCCCGGGACCCGATGAGTTGTTTTCAAGGGTACTTAAAGGGAAAGCAAGATGGAGCTTAGTCCAGCATTAACGAGTGTATTCAATGCGTCCATCCTTACCAGTGTTGTGCCAGAGATGTGGAAGATGGGTAATGTTTGGGTTCCTATATTCAAATCAGGGGGTAAGTCCCCTCCTTCAAATTACCGTCCAAAAAGCCTGACATTATAGTGGGCAAGTTATTAGAATCAATTATAGCTGACATATCAGAAGTCACCTTGAAGAGCATAACTTTATAAATGAATCTCAGCATGGATTCACGAGAGGTCGTTCCTGCCTGACAAACTTACTGACGTTCTTCAATGAACATTTGAGGCATTGACAGTGATAAGGAATATGATATTGTTTATTTGGATTTTAGTAAAGCCTTCGACAGGGTACCTCACAAGAGACTCTTAAGAAAAAGTGGCAGCTCATGGTATAGGAGGTAAAGTTCTAGCATGGATTGAGGCATGGCTTACCAATAGAAAACAGAGAGTTACCATTAATGGAGTGAAATCTGAATGGGGATTAGTCACTAGTGGCGTTCCACAAGGATCAGTTTTAGGGCCTCTCTTGTTCATAATTTACATTAATGACCTTGATGAAGGGATTACTAGTGACATGAGTAAGTTTGCTGATGATACAAAGATAGGCCGTATAATTCACTCTGAGGAGGATATCAATGAACTCCAGGACGATTTGAACAAATTAATGTCTTGGTCAGAGAAATGGCAGATGAAGTTTAATGTGGATAATCTAGGTGAAGTAGAGCTTGGTCATACAGAATGTGAAAAAGACTTGGGAGTCATGGTAAGCAAAAAATCTAAAGCCAAGACGCGTGCCTCAGTGTGCGCAACAAGGCCAACAGATTACTTGGATTTATCTCAAGAAGTATAAGTAACAGAAGTCCAAAAGTTATTTTACAGCTCTATACATCACTAGTGAGGCCTCATTTAGATTTTTGCTGCTCAGTTTTGGTCCCCTTACTACAGGATGGACATAGACTCATTAGAGAACATACAGAGAAGAATGACTAAAATATTTACTGTGTAAGGAACCCCCCGTATGAAGATAGACTTAAAGCCTTAAATCTCCACTCTCTGGAGAGGCGTAGAATGAGGGGGGGGATATCATTGAAGTGTATAAGTGGATTTACGGGCATAAACAAGGGAGAAAATCAATAAAGTACCCTTTGGGTGTCGAACCAGGTAAGAACCAGGGAAAAATGGATTTAAGTTGGATAAATTTAGATTTAGAAAAGGACATAGGTAAGTTTCTGGTTTCTAACAGAGTTTTTAGATGCGTGGAACCCGTCTTCCCAGTGGGGTGATAGAGGCTAGGACCTTAGGTAGCTTTAAGAAGAGACTGGACAAATATATGAGCGGGAGGGGCTGGGTTTGATTGGTGTTGGGGGGTGCAGGAGTTGTTTCTTGAGTAGCTTTAGGTAGATGCGTTTTGATAAGGACCTGCCTCGTATGGGCCAGTAGGCCTTCTGCAGTGTTCCTACATTCTTATGTTTTTATGTTCTTATGGAAGTACTACCGTCCTGCCAGATGACTGTGGAACAGAAACCTGTAACTGTTTTGCATGATGGTAGGATTCCTGGTTTCTTTTTCTGTCTCATAAACACGCTAGATAACAGGGATATCTTGCTACTCCTACTTACACTTTGGTCACACTTCACAGACACGCACATGCATATATATATATACATACATCTAGGTTTTTCTCCTTTTTCTAAATAGCTCTTGTTCCTCTTTATTTCTTCTATTGTCCATGGGGAAGTGGAAAAGAATCTTTCCTCCGTAAGCTATGCGTGTCGTATGAGGCGACTAAAATGCCGGGAGCAATGGGCTAGTAACCCCTTCTCCTGTAGACATTTACTAAAAAAGAGAAGAAGAAAAACTTTATAAAACTGGGATGCTTAAATGTGCGTGGATGTAGTGCGGATGACAAGAAACAGATGATTGCTGATGTTATGAATGAAAAGAAGTTGGATGTCCTGGCCCTAAGCGAAACAAAGCTGAAGGGGGTAGGGAGTTTCGGTGGGGGGAAATAAATGGGATTAAATCTGGAGTATCTGAGAGTTAGAGCAAAGGAAGGGGTAGCAGTAATGTTGAATGATCAGTTATGGAAGGAGAAAAGAGAATATGAATGTGTAAATTCAAGAATTATGTGGATTAAAGTAAAGGTTGGATGCGAGAAGTGGGTCATAATAAGCGTGTATGCACCTGGAAGAAGAGAGGAATGCAGAGGAGAGAGAGAGATTTTGGGAAATGTTAAGTGAATGTATAAGAGCCTTTGAACCAAGTGAGAGAGTAATTGTGGTAGGGGACCTGAATGCTAAAGTAGGAGAAACTTTAGAGAGGGTGTGGTAGGTAAGTTTGGGTGCCAGGTGTAAATGATAATGGGGGCCCTTTGATTGAACTTTGTATAGAAAGGGGTTTAGTTATAGGTAATACATATTTTAAGAAAAAGAGGATAAATAAGTATACAAGATATGATGTAGGGCGAAATGACAGTAGTTTGTTGGATTATGTATTGGTAGATAAAAGACTGTTGAGTAGACTTCAGGATGTACATGTTTATAGAGGGGCCACAGATATATCAGATCACTTTCTAGTTGTAGCTACACTGAGAGTAAAAGGTAGATGGGATACAAGGAGAATAGAAGCATCAGGGAAGAGAGAGGTGAAGGTTTATAAACTAAAAGAGGAGGCAGTTAGGGAAATATATAAACAGCTATTGGAGGATAGATGGGCTAATGAGAGCATAGGCAATGGGGTCGAAGAGGTATGGGGTAGGTTTAAAAATGTAGTGTTAGAGTGTTCAGCAAAAGTTTGTGGTTACAGGAAAGTGGTTGTGCGGGAGGGAAGAGGAAGAGATTGGTGGAATGATGATGTGAAGAGAGTAGTAAGGGAGAAAAGTTAGCATATGAGAAGTTTTTACAAAGTAGAAGTGATGCAAGGAGGGAAGAGTATATGGAGAAAAAGAGAGAGGTTAAGAGAGTGGTGAAGCAATGTAAAAAGAGAGCAAATGAGAGAGTGGGTGAGATTTTATATCAACAAATTTTGTTGAAAATAAGAAAAAGTTTTGGAGTGAGATTAACAAGTTAAGAAAGCCTAGAGAAAAAAATGGATTTGTCAGTTAAAAATAGGAGAGGGAGTTATTAAATGGAAAGTTAGAGGTATTGGGAAGATGGAGGGAATATTTTGAGGAATTGTTAAATGTTGATGAAGATAGGGAAGCTGTGTATTTCGTGTATAGGGCAAAGGAGGAATAACATCTTGTAGGAGTGAGGAAGAGCCATTTGTGAGTGTGGGGGAAGTTCGTGAGGCAGTAGGTAAAATGAAAGGGGTAAGGCAGCCGGGATGATGGGATAAAGATAGAAATGTTAAAAGCAGCTGGGGATATATTTTTGGAGTGGTTGGTGCAATTATTTAATAAATGTATGGAAGAGGGTAAGGGACCTAGGGATTGGCAGAGAGCATGCATAGTTCCTTTGTTATAAAGGCAAAGGGGATAAAAGAGAATACAAAAAAATTTTAGGGGGATAAGTTGTTGAGTATACCTGGCAAAGTGTATGGTAGAGTTATTATTGAAAAAATTAAGAGTAAGACGGAGAATAGGATAGCAGATGAACAAGGAGGCTTTAGGAAAGGTAGGGGGTGTGTGGACCAGGGTGTTTACAGTGAAACATATAAGTGAACAATATTTAGATAAGGCTAAAGAGGTCTTTGTGGCATTTTATGGATTTGGAAAAGCCGTATGACAGGGTGGATAGGGGGGCAATGTGGCAGATGTTGCAGGGGTATGGTGTAGGAGGAGGTTACTGAAAGCAGGAAGAGTTTTTACGAGGATAGTGAGCTCAAGTTAGAGTATGTAGGAAAGAGGAAATTATTTCCCAGAAAAATGGGCCTTAGAAAAGGATGTGGATGTCACCTGGTTTTTTAAATATATTTCAGAGGGGTTTGTAAAGAAGTAAATGCGGGGGGTTTGGGGCAAGAGGCGTGGAGTCAAAAGTAAAGAATCCACAAAGGGGGAGTTGTCACAGTTCCCTTTTCTAAAGGGACTGTGCTTTGGGAATTCTAAAGGAAGTTGCAGAGATTGGTGGAAAAAATTGGTGGGGGTTTTTGGCAAAGAAAAAATTGAAAGTAAATACAGGAAAGAAAGGTTATGGGAAACAAAAAAGAAGGTGATGAAAGATTGGATATCAGATTGGGGGGAGAAGTATGGAGGGGGGTAATTTTTAAAATTTTTGGGAGTGGACGTGTCACGGGGGGTTATGAAAGATGAGGTGAATCAAGTTGATGAGGGAAAAGAGGATTTTTGCACTTAGGAGTCTGTGGAGACAAAGAACTTTGTCCTTGGAGGCAAAGGGGGAATAAAAGGAGTATAGTTTTACCAACGCTCTTATATGGGTGTGAAATGGTGATGAATGTTCAGCGAGGAGAAGGGGAGGCGTGGAGATGTATTCTGAGAAAATGTGTGGTGTAAATTAATGCGAAAAATCGTATTTTGGAATTAAGGAGGTGGGGTTACAAAATGTTGTCCAGGGGGCTGAGGAAGGGTTGTTGAGGTGGTTCGGACATGGGGAAGGAAAGGGAGCGAAACAGAATAACTTCAGATGTATCAGTTGTAGTGGAAGGAAAGGGGGGATTAGGGGTGGCCTAAAAAGGTTGGAGGGGGGGGAAAGGGAATTTTTGTGTGCGAGGGGCTTGGACTTCCGCGGCATGCTGAGCGTGTTTGATAGGATGAATGGAGACAAAGGGTTTTTTAAAATTTGACGTGCTGTTGGAGTGTGAGCAAAGAAACATTTATAAAGGGGTTCGGGGAAAACCCGGGCAGGCCGGATTGATCCTGGGTGGGAAGTCAGGCCTGCACCTGAAGGAGAGGGTTTAATTTTTTGCATTTAAAAAAACTGAGTGTAAAGCAACCTTCTGGCAAGACGTATGGAGGAATGATGGTGAAAGTTTTTTTTTTTTGGGGGCCCCCTCCCTGGGGGGAATGGGCCAGGTGTTAATAAAAAAAATATATATATTTTATATATATATATTTATATATTTTTTAAAAAATATATATATTTATATAAAATATATATATATATTATAAAATTATATTATTTAATACTTATATAATATATATTTTATTAATATTTATATATTATATAATATATATATATATATAATATATTTATTATAATATATTAATATATTTTAAAAATATATATATAGGGTCAGTCGTCACGGGGGTCACGCCCCTGTGTTTTGGGGGATTAGTGGGAGGGTTTACAAAATGGCTTGCTTCTGCAGTGTTTTAAAAATTGGGGTTTGGAGAGTTGAAGGAGGAGGTCTTGCTTCCCCAGGAGGAGATTGGAGGCTGAAGGTCCACCTAATGGGTCTGGGAGAGATGTGATGGGGAGTTTGGGGAATGAGGCTTCATACGGGGGTGCGTCGTCTTGCTGTGAGGGGCGTAGTTGGGGAGGCAGCAAGGGGCTCCCAGCGTGAGGTGCAGCCCGCACCGCTTCAAGTGGGAGTAGTTCACGTAATGGAAAGGCGCATAGGAAAGGAAAAGAAAAGATTTAAGATATGAAGGGGAAATCGCTTCTCTGTTCTTCAGGAGAATGTACTTCAGTGGCCAAAAAAAGGGTTAAGGGTCCTGCCCCTGCTAAGGGGGTAAGCGCATTCTTGGGGTTTGGTGACTCTAGGAAAGTTCATTGACCGGCTTTTGTAAAGGAATAAAAAGATGAGAGATAGAGTGTGTTCCTGGGTGGTGTGGGGACATTTCAAAGGCTGGATAAATCATGTCAGGTTAAGGGGGAGTAACCCCATTATCTGTCCAGTGCTGTGGAAAATGATTTGGGGAAGGGTAGGAGAGAAGAGGCTAGTAAGTACAGGCCCCAGCTAAGATTTCATTAAGTCAAAGGGGGGACCCCAATAAAAGTAGATCTTGCCTGAAGGGGAGTAGGAAATGAAGGGTTTGTCTGGGCAATTGGTGTAATTGCGGCTAGACGATCTGCAAGGAATTGCAATCCCTTTCATTGAAAAATTGGAAAAAATTTTTTGGCAAAATGATATGTATGAAAGGGATGGGGTACACTCTCTGGGGCGGGGGTGGTAGCATTTGCAGACCGGTTTGGAAGGCCATTGGTGAAATCCCTATGATTTTAAATGGGGGAAGATGAGGTATGGGTGTGTGTGGAAAAAGCGGTTGCAACATTTGGGGTTGGAAAAGTAAATGTAAAAAAGGTTTCACATGAATTTTAAAAATTTAAAGAAAATTTGATAGGTCAGCAAAAAAAGGGGGGAAAGCAAAGGCAGCAAGGGACTACTCCCTTAAGGTTTTTATACTAAAACAGGGGTGTAAGAAAAAGATAGATGAGCTAAAATTAATTGCAAGTGCAGGAAAAATAGATATTATTGCTATAACAGAGACCTGGCTCAAACTGAAAGATTGAGAATGCCCTTGAATGTCACTACAAGGCTATAAATTATTCCCCACTGACAGGCAACAGGAAAGGTGGTGGAGTAGCGATGTATGTAAGCAATTTAAAATTTTGGGGTTTTGACAAGTTTTTAAATTAGAAGCTCAGCCCCTGAAAACTGTTTGGATACAGCTTCTCGAGGGCCCAGAAAAAAATAATTTTGGGTGTGTTTACAGGGCCCCCCAATCTTATAGGGAGTGCAGTAAACTTTATGGGACGAAAAATTTGTAAGGCTTAATACGAAAAGTTGTGCAAAGGGGGATTTCAATATAGACAGATTTACTGGGGCAATTTACAGGAAATTTAGAGCAGGTGACTTTCTTGATCGATCCCTTTTTTTTTTAAAAAAAGTTTTTGACAAGCCAAAAAGGGAAAAAAATCCTTTACTTGGGTTTTTTCCAGTAGGGAAACATAATTAATATCTTGAGGGTTTTTGTGAGCTTGGGGAAAGTGCCAAATCACTCAGTTTTAATTTATCATGGGAAATTTCCCCCCAAAAATGGCAAAAAGTCTCCGTCCCCCGACTTTCGCTTGGGTTTTTCATAGGCTGAAAAATTCTTAGGTGGGCTGAACTGGGTGACCCGACTAAGGGCAGGTAGTGGTGATGGTTTTCCGATATGATGCTTTCCAGGGGATATTTAGCTGCTCGTAAATTATGTTCCAAAAAGGGAAAACAGTCAAACAAAAATGATCCTAAAAAGGATGAAAAATAGATTTAAAAAACGATTGGGCAAAGAGAGGCTATATGGCAAATCCCAAAAAGGGGAGGGGCAATTGAGAAAACGATAAAATTCAGTTAAAAAGAGAAATAAAAAAGGGAATTAGAAAAGCAAAAAGAGATTATGAGGTTAAATTGCAAGGAAAAAAAGACTAAACCCAAAAGGATTTTTTAGTATACAGAAGTAAGTCAGGGACAGATGGGCCCACTCAAAAGTTCCTCGGGTCAGCCACTGCAGTGATAAGGGGAAAAGTGTTTGAATTTTTAACACATACTTCCTCTCGTTTTTCACAGGGGATACCCCGCGATATTCCAGTAATAAAAATTATGAGACAGGACGATAATAAACTGTGCACTATTAGGTCCAAGTGCATTCCTTAGGCAAATAGATAAATTAAAACCTAAAAATCCCCAGCCCCGTGAACTGTATCAAGGGTCTAAAGGAATGTAAAAAGGGGCTTAGCACACCTTTGGTAATCTTTTCAACATTCACTACAAAATGGCAGGTGCCAGAAAGTGGAAAAAAGGCAAATTGATCCTTTTCAAAACAGGTGACAGGTCCTTACTTCGAACTATAGACCTAAACCTAACCTCATGTGGGAAATTTAGGAATCAAAAATTGCCCAGGATTCTAGCACCCCTTTAAAAGCATAAATTAATCAAAGAATTAGCATGGTTTTTCAAAGGGGGTTCCTGCCTTACGAATTTATTAACTTTTTTCACTAAGGTTTTGAGGGGGTAGATCATGGAATGAATATGATATTGTGTATATGGATTCATAAGGTTTTTACGGGTCCCACACAGGACTATTGAGGGGAAAATTTTAAAACCATGGAATAGGAGGAGAAATTTTTTTTGGGTAGGGGCATGGTTGCAAAAAAGGCAGCAAGAGTCGCATAAATGGGGAAAATCAGAGTGGGGGGAAAATGTCAAGCGGTGTTCCACAGGGGCAGTGGGGGCCCCCCGCTTTACAATTACATAAAGACATAGATGAGGGCATAAAGAGCGACTCGGCAAGTTTGCCGATGCACCAAAATAGGCCCTCGAATTCATTCTGACGAGGACATTCGAGCACTCCAGGAGGATTTTAAAAGTGATGCAGTGGTCGGGGAAGTGGCAGATGCATTTAAAAGACAAATGCAAAGTTCTAAAAAAGTTGGACAGGACAATAACCATGCCAATATAAACTAAAAAATGTAGATCTTAATTTTAAGGATTTCGAAAAAATTTAGGGTTCTGGTGCTAAACGAACCAAGACAAAAAGTGCATAAGGTCGCAATAAACTAAAAAAACTTGGCTTATATCAAGAAACATAAATAATAGGAGTCCTCAGGTTTTTTTAACCTATAATCCTTGGGTTTGGGCCCCATTTAGATTATGGCCCAAATTTTTTGGTCACCTTTTTACAGAAGGATATAAAAATTTTCTGGGGAAAAAGTACAAAGGAGGATGACAAGTTGATCCCAGATCGAAACCCCCCTATGAGGATAGATAAGGGCCCTGAAATCTGCACTTCTAGAAAAACGTAGAATTTGGGGGGATATATTTAGGGTTAAAATGGAAACAGGAATAAATAAAGGGGGAGTAAAAAGTTGCGAAAATATCTGCCTAGACAGGACTCGCAGCAAGGTTTTAAGTTGGAAAAATTCAGATTCGGAAGGATATAGGAAAGTATGGTTTGGTAATAGATTTGGATAAAATGGAACAATCCCAAGCCCTTTAATAGGGGCCAGAACGTTGTGTGCTTTAAAAATGGGTTTGGGAAAAATACATGATGATGTGGGTGGGTTGGTTAGATGATAGCTTTGCTCCCAGGTCGGTTCCGTTTTCCCTTTCCCTTAATCAATGTGCCCTGACCTGACTAGGTTGGGTGCATTGGCTTAACCCGGTAGGAGACTTGGACCTGCCTCGCATGGGCCAGTAGGCTTCTGCAGTTTCCCTTCGTTCTTTTTTCTTATGTTTTTATGTGTATTAAGTGTGGGTGTGGGATTGTGTGTGTGGGGGTTGGGGGGAAGGGTTGCATGTTTGTACGTTTTGTTTGGGAAGGCCGGCAGGTGGGGGATGGGGGGGGTTAGGTGTCTGAGGTAAGCATTACCGGAGTCTAAAAAGACACAAAAACCAGACGGGGTTCCAGACTTTCTCATGGGGAATAACTCAGGTCTGACTCAGTATATCGTAACCCATGAAAACGGTGACGCCCGGGAATGGAGAAATAGTGGGGGTGCAGGGGGGTGAGAGTGGGAGAGTGAGACTGGGGGGAAAAAGAGGGGGAGAGAAAAAAGGCGTGTGAAGAATGGAGGGGGGGGAAAAAAAGTGGGAAAAGGGTAGAGAAAATGCCCAAACCCTCACCAAAATTTTTGTTTAAAACCCTACGATGCAACTACACCACTTTAAAAACGCCTCAAATCGCTATACTTTACAGTGTACTATTAAACAACATTATAAATTTAAATCAACCCTTAATAGCAGCTATGATTAAACTCACACTCCAACAAAATTATTAAAGGAGATATTTTTTTAGTATTTCTGGGGGAAAGCAGCTTAGCGAGGATCACTCCCAAACAGTCAGATCAGTTCTACCAGGCTTTTATCAGTTAAGTTTGTAAACATGTTAAACATTATAAACCTGCTAACCTTTGATTTATCTGATTAGGTTGATTGCTTCTTATAATTTTCGTAATAACATTCCCCCATTGCAGTGGCCTATGGGTCATGATAGGCAGGTCTAACTCAGATGATCGGAAACGAGGCTTAATGCTTTTTGCTAGTGGGGTAATTACACCCATAATTCTAACCCCGTTTTCCAGTGCCTTTTAAGAACAGTTTTTTGTTTTTGTAGGGCTCTTTGGATTCTTTTTGGATTTAAGTCTGTTTTATTGTTATTGTTTCTTACCCGCTGGAACTCGTTCACGGACTATTTTTCCGTTTTCTCTAAAACTTTGTGGAGCCTTATTTCTTTTGTTCTTGGGTTTTGGGTGTTTCAGCTAACTTATTTTCACGCTTCCTGTAGGAGCTCTGGCAATCTAATTTTCCTCTTTCTTAGTTGAGCTTTCTTTCGGTCTTATTATTCATTTTTTGATGAGTGTTTAAACTATAAACATGTGATGAAAAAACAGACGTTAAGTTCCCATCTTTCCTAAAACCTATCCGAATCGTATTTTTGCCACATGTAGACATGACACATGCAAACAGATGTCTGCGTTATGTTGACAGACACAGCACATGTCTGATTCATGCTGACATGACACTTGTACACACACGCCTACATCATGTACGCACTATACATGGATAAATTTGCTTGCCACATGTACACAAACGCTTGCCACCCGACTTTCAATTGCCAGTCGCTCATGTCTGAGAGGAACGTTTGTAAATTCACGATTTATATACCACACCGAAGTCCATTAAACTTTCTCCATTCGTGTTGGCTGGTGAACCTGCATACAGCCTCAGATCTTACCCTTGTTGGCCTCCCTTACGTCAACGGGATTCATATTCCATCTCTTTCACTCTTATTTTCGACATCTCAAAAAATCTAGGCTTTATTATACGCATTTTCAAGCGAAACAGAGAGAAGACCGACTGCGTCAGGTCATATGAAGGAAGGAAATACTGTAACAGAAGCATAGGCATGGTAAGCGTATGTAAAAAAAAATCTCAACAGAGGATTCCTTAGGATTTTTAACAATAAATTTATTATCCCAATATCAGAGTATATTCTTGTAAGCATGCTTGATCTATTCGGCAAGAAGTGCCTTGCAATTTAAACCAAAATCGCAAGTTTTACTTATTCGGCACATATATATATATATATATATATATATAATATATATATATATATATATATATTATATATATATATATATATAATATATATATATATATATATATACAATTGTTCCTAGAACATCCGCATCCTCTAACACTACAGGACAATAGGCACCCAGTGTCACCGGGCGCTTCAGTCAACTAGGTAATTAAAGTTTTCCACTAAGGCGAGTTTCAGCAGGTCCTTGTAATCGTTTCAGTACGTTTTCGGGCAAAATTTATTCTACAGTGACCTTCAAAAGTTCGGCCCCAACCAGTAATGGAAATATAGACAATGGCAACAGGAAACCGTGTGTTGGTGGATTCGCTTTTCCCTGTATGTGAATAGGAAACAATATTCAATTTATGATATTTTACTCAGAAGACGTTTCTTCCACCAGATGGATAAAGTCCCTAGTGGACGAAACGTCTTTTTAATAAAATGCCATAAGCCTCACACTGTGTCTTTTTTTAAACTATTGTGAACTATTGCCACAATTTCCCTTGTTAGTTTTGTTTGTTACCTACTCGAAATTAGAGGTGACCAACAGGTGGGCCGCGACACCATTCAAATTTTTTTTTTTTGCTGATTTTATTCCAGCTTTGTTTAAAAATAATTGTCGCTTGCTCCTCCAGTTTGATTATTGTCACTGTTGTGAAATTCGGAACAACACGATTTTAAAAAACCAGGATTTCACTTTACACGCAGAAATTCGTTTCCCTACTATTCCCATGATGTGATGGCATGTGAAATTTTAGCATTGTTTTGATTTCCTGCTGCAGGAGACAGAGTATTTGTGTGATGGCCGTGTTATAGCGTCATGTTGGTGAAAACTCACCTCATTACTTTTTTCATTTAATCTGAAATTTGCAAAGCTTGGACACCCTTGAGGTCTTTGCCTACTTCCAAAGTTTCTATTTGGCCGTTCGCCAAATGGCCAAATTGACAAAACTCATATATATATAATATATATAATATATATAAATATATAAATATATTATTTATAATATATGTATTATATATTATATATATATATATATATTATATATTTATAATATAAATATTATTTATATTAATTTATAAAATATTAAATATATATAATATTATATTTATAATATATATATATATTATTATATATAATTATATATAATATAATGCTCTTCCACAAACCTTTGCAGGTTTTGTTCTCTTACACTACATTCGCCCTGTCATCCGTCTCCTCACAACTGCTCTCTCTCTCTCTCTCTCTCTCTCTACTCGCTGAACATGGAAAAAACTCACCTAAACCACAAAAGCTGAAACAGCAGTAACAGCTCCAGAAACAAATGCTCAGTCCTCTACCACATAACGGGCCCTGAAGCCTGTTTACAATAATTTACTCGACCGGACACGGTTACAGGGTTGAACCGAATTTTTTTTTTTTTTGGTGGGTCATCCACATACGTGCGAAGTGTATCTCACAAAAAATAATTGTTTTGAATTTTTGCGTTAACTGATGATCCATTCAGTACTAATTCTGCCGGGAGCTGGAAGCTGGAGTTCCACTGGTCTAAAGAGAATTTACTTATTATTATTATTTTTATTATTATTATTATTTATTTTTTATTTTATTATTATTATTATTATTATTAATTATTATATTATTATTATTTATTATTATTATTATTGTCATATTATTATTATTATTATTTTTTATTATTATTATTATTTTTAAATATTATATTATTATTATTATTATTATTATTATTATTATTATTATTATTATTATGATTATTTTTTATTATGATTATTATTATTATTATTATTATTATTATTGTTATTATTATTATTATTATTATTATTATTATTATTATTATTTATTATTATTATTATTATTATTATTATTATTATTATTATTATTATTATTATTGTGATTGTATGGAGAATTCTTTATAACTCTTTTTGGCTTGTTAGTTAAAGTCTCTTGGCTGCAAAAGATTAAGGCTACATATCACATGTAAAAAACCAGTCGGGGATAATTTAATCCCTAACAGTGTGATTAAAGTTAATTCCCTCTGTTTGTACACTGAGAGATATGCGCGTTTCTGTGTATATACACTGAGAGATATGTGCCTTTCTGTGTATATACACTGAGAGATATGTGCCTTTCTGTGTATATACACTGAGAGATATGTGCCTTTCTGTGTATATACACTGAGAGATATGTGCCTTTCTGTGTATATACACTGAGAGATATGCATAAAGAAAGGGCATATGAAGATACTTAGATGTTGCACATGCATCTTATTCATTAACTTTTGGGGTAACATTACTCGACCTTACTCGAACTTACTCGACCTTACTCTTTTCCTCTCCTCTTCTCTACATCTTCATCACTACCCTCATACAGTGGACCTCACTCCTCCTTCCCTCTTCTTTATTTTTCTTACACTTTTTCCTGTCATCAAACCTAAACACAGTTACTTACTTCACCTTTCTTCCTTCCCCAACACTACTGAATTAAGCAGATCTTTAAAAGTGTCCAGTAACTCAAACAAATTATCTGAAAATATCCCGTGTCAGTGTTAAATGTTGAATAATTTTCTTCTGACAACCCTAAATAGCCGGATAATTAAATATAAAAATGCTTCTTCTCGGTGAAGCTCACATATTGTGAGCTGAAATAAAGATGGAGTTACCAGAGGCTAAAATCGTTTGATTTGTTAAGTGCAAAAATTGGTGGAGGCTCCATCCTCCGTTCGCTAATCGCAACTGGCTGTTGCTGATCCATATTTCAACGTAAATACGAGAAAAGGGTCAAAGAAAACACTTAATAAATTTAAGTTCTGGAATTTTATTATTATTTTTTTTTTTTTTTTGGTGAATAGAAATATGTAAGTTTTGGTCATTTGACTGAGGCTTTTAGCTGGCTTACTGTTTCCAGCTGGTGTTTTATTCGTCAGGAAATAGGACAAGAGTTTTCTGATACGCGTTTAAATGAAACAACAATCTGTTAAATACTTACTCATCAGCTGGCCTGCCCCAACTACATTTTACACCCAACTTCAGAACCAGAGGTTCACGACATAGTAACCACTGTAGAACCAGAGGTTCACGACATAGTAACCACTGTAGAACCAGAGGTTCACGACATAGTTTAAACCCCTGTAGAACCAGAGGTTCACGACATAGTAACCACTGTAGAACCAGAGGTTCACGACATAGTAACCACTGTAGAACTAAGAGGTTCACGACATAGTAACCACTGTAGAAACCAGAGGGTTTACGACATAGTAACCACTGTAGAACCAGAGGTTCACGACATAGTAACCACTGTAGAACCAGAGGTTCACGACATAGTAACCACTGTAGAACCAGAGGTTCACGACATAGTAACCACTGTAGAACCAGAGGTTCACGACATAGTAACCACTGTAGAACCAGAGGTTCACGACATAGTAACCACTGTAGACCAGAGGTTCACGACATAGTAAACCACTGTAGAACCGGAGGTTCACGACATAGTAACCACTGTAGAACCAGAGGTTCACGACATAGTAACCACTGTAGAACCAGAGGTTCACGACATAGTAACCACTGTAGAACCAGAGGTTTTACGACATAGTAACCCCTGTAGAACCAGAGGTTCACGACATAGTAAAACCCCTGTAGAACCAGAGGGTTTACGACATAGTAACCACTGTAGAACCAGAGGTTCACGACATAGTAACCACGTAGAACCAGAGGTTCACGACATAGTAACCACTGTAGAACCCAAAGGGTTTACGACATAGTAACCACTGTAGAACCAGAGGTTCACGACTTGTAACCACTGTAGAACCAGAGGTTCACGACCAAGTAACCACTGTAGAACCAGAGGTTTACGACATAGTAACCACTGTAGAACCAGAGGTTCACGACATAGTAACCACTGTAGAACCAGAGGTTCACGACATAGTAACCACTGTAGAACCAGAGGTTCACGACATAGTAACCACTGTAGAACCAGAGGTTCACGACATAGTAACCACTGTAGAACCAGAGGTTCACGACATAGTAATAACCTAAGATACGATGCAGCTTGCAGCCCTGATAACCATGCATTAGGGTATATTACTGGCACTCTGAAGGATGTCATCCCAGTGCCACATAGATGGGACATAACGCAGAAGCTACTCTTATGACGCATGTTGACGAAAGATGATTGTGTTCAGCTTCTTAAGACAAGAAATAAGATATGACTTAGAATAATCTTAATCTAGAAAAAACATTTAATAAAAAAACTATAATAGCCAAGAAACCTATAATAAACAAAATGATGGTTTTAAAATAAATTAATAATGATTTAAGGCCAGTGAAGAATAAATACTCTTGATTTAAGTAAGAGTTAATTAATCGTATATCAATTTATAAATTGGCTGGAAAGAGTGCGTTCCAATTAATCAGTGATTTATTTACATTGCTTCCACGTTAAAATCTTTCAGAAACAAAGAATATAGTTTGGGCTCAAAGTTATGTTTTTCTATGATTTTCTTTGTGCATCTTTGATTACTTTTGTGTGTCAAACACAAAGTTCAGCCAAACTTCAGCTTCCCCTCATCTCCCCTCACACTAGTGATCCCACTCCACCTTCCCCTCATCTCCCCTCACACTAGTGATCCCACTCCACCTTCCCCTCATCTCCCCTCACACTAGTGATCCCACTCCACCTTCCCCTCATCTCCCCTCACACTAGTGATCCCACTCCACCTTCCCCTACTCCCTCACACTAATGATTTCCCACTCCACCCCCTTTCCCCTCAACTCCCCTCACACTAGTGATCCCACTCCACCTTCCCCTCATCTCCCTCACACTAATGATCCCACTCCACCTTCCCTCAACTCCCCTCACACTAGTGATCCCATTCCACCCTTCCCCTCACTCCCCTCACACTAGTGATCCCACTCCACCTTCCCCTCATTCCCCTCACACTAGTGATCCCACTCCCCCTTCCCCTCATCTCCCCCCACACTAATGATCCCACTCCACCTTCCCCTCATCTCCCCTCACAAATAGTGATCCCACTCCACCTTCCCCTCATCTCCCTCACACTAGTGATCCCACTCCACCTTCCCCTCATCTCCCCTCACACTAGTGATCCCCCTCCACCTTCCCCTCATCTCCCCCTACACTTAGTGATCCCAACCCACCTTCCCCCATCCCCCCCTCACACTAGTGTCCCACCCACCTTCCCCTCATCTCCCCTCACACTAGTGATCCACTCCACCTTCCCTCATCTCCCCTCACACTAGTGATCCCACTCCACCTTCCCCTCAAACTCCCCTACACTAGTGATCCCACTCCCCTTCCCCTCATCTCCCCTCACACTAGTGATCCCACTCCATCTTCCCCTCATTTTCCCCCCACACTGTGATCCCACTCCACCTTCCCCTCATCTCCCCTCACACTAGTGATCCCACTCCACCTTCCCCTCATCTCCCCTCACACTAGTGATCCCACTCCACCTTCCCCTCATCTCCCCTCACACTAGTGATCCCACTCCACCTTCCCCTCATCTCCCCCCACACTAGTGATCCCACTCCACCCTTTCCCCCCATCTCCCTCACACTATGATCCCACTCCATCTTCCCCTCATCTCCCCTCACACTATGATCCCACTCCACCTTCCCCCCATCTCCCCTCACACTAGTGATCCCACTCCACCTTCCCCTCATCTCCCCTCACACTAGTGATCCCACTCCACCTTCCCCTCATCTCCCCTCACACTAGTGATCCCACTCCACCTTCCCCTCATCTCCCCTCACACTAGTGATCCCACTCCACCTTCCCCTCATACTCCCCCACACTAGTGATCCCACTCCAACCTTCCCCCCCATCTCCCCTCACACTAGTGATCCCCACTCCACCTTCCCCTCATCTCCCCTCACACTAGTGATCCCACTCCACCTTCCCCTCTCTCCTTTTACCAACACGTAAACAATACCTCCCCGCTTCGCTTCCTCTTTCTACTTACTTTCTATCTACTCTCTCCATTATCCATTATTTTTCCTTTCGTTTACTTTCCCTTTCCATCTACATTTTTTCTTCTACCCATTCTCTAAGCAATCTCCATTTACTCTTATTCCCACTTCTTCACATTTTCTTCCTCTATCAATCCCATCCTCAGACTACTCTTTTTCTAACACTATGTTT
>NC_069450.1:22384355-22396855 GCF_026875155.1 Cherax quadricarinatus
GTACATGTATACAAATTTATTCAAGTGTAAACTAATGTATAAAAATACATGTATATATTTTTAAATCTTCGTAGCTATTTATAAATATGTACAGAGTTATATAAATGCTGGAACACACATTCAAATACATGCAATTGTAAGTCCTCATTTATTAATGGAAACGTTTCGCCACTCGAGACTTCATCAGTCCAATAGGGGCTGATGAAGCCTCGAGTGGCTTCTCAGTCCCATTGGCGCTGATAAACCACTCGAGGTGAAATGTTTTCCGCAGCTGTAGGTCTAGAGACAGTTCAAGGAGGAGCAAGCAAGGTAAGTGTCAAGTCTGAAGTAACATACTTATTTTTAAATACCTATCCAGCATTATTTTTGTTTTTAAATGGAGAAAAATATTGTATATTAGATATTCTTCTTATATCTGACTCTTCTATTTATAATTGTTAGTTTTCAAATACGGTGAGAGAAACTGTATCAGTATTCTAGAATATGACGAGACAACGAGTAAAAATTTCACCAGAGTTTCTAGATTATAATGAAACAACGTCTTATAATCAGTCAGCAAGACTTTCTCAGCTTCAAAAATAATTCTGAGACTGTATAAGACACGCGGGATTATTGTTATTTTTGTTTAATATCCCAATGCTCCAAACTTTACTGATCTGCCAATAAAGACTTAGATTCTGCTTAAGATTTTACTAACTCCTTTTCTTCAAATAATTTACTGATCTTACTCTTGATTTCTTTTAATTTGTTTTCAGTAAACTTATGATTTTCCTAGAAATTTCGCTATTTCCTTCGTTAATTGTTCAATTTGATATCCAATTTTTCTTTATCTTAATCATTTGATACCCTCATCACCTTACTCTTTCTATGTTCACTTTCAACTTTCTACCTTTACACACACTCCCAAACTCATCCACTAACCTTTACAATTTTTCTTTAGAATCTCCCATAAGCACAGTATCATCAGCAAAAAGTAAGTGTGTCACTTACCATTTTGTATTTAATTCCCCATAATTTAATCCCACCCCTCTCCCGAACACCCTAGCATTTACTTCTTTTACAACCCCATCTATAAATATATTAAACAACCATGGTGACATTACACATCCCTGTCTAAGACCTACTTTTACCGGGAAGTATTCTCCCTCTCTTCTACACACCCTAACCTGAGCCTCACTATCCTCATAAAAACTCTTTACAGCATTTAGTAACTTACGATCTATTCCATATACTTGCAACATCTGCCACATTGCTTCCCTATCCACTCTATCATATGCATTTTCTAAATCCATAAATGCAATAAAAACTTCCCTACCTTTACCTAAATACTGTTCACATATATGCTTCAATGTAAGCACTTGATCTACACATACCCTACCCACTCTAAAACCTCCTTACTCATCCGCAATTCTACATTCTGTCTTACTTCTAATTCTTTCAATAATAACCCTACCGTACACTTTTCCTGGTATACTCAGTAAACTTATTCCTCTATAATTTTTACAATCTCTTTTGTCCCCTTCCCTTTATATAAAGGGACTATACACGCTCTCCGCCAATCCCTAGGTACCTTCCCCTCTTTCATACATTTATTAAACAAAAGTACCAACCACTCCAACACTATATCCCCCCCTGCTTTTAACATTTCTGCCACGATCCCATCAGTTCCAGCTGCTTTACCCCCTTTCATTCTACGTAATGCCTCACGTACCTCCCCCACACTTACATTCTGCTCTTCTTCACTCCTAAAAGATGGTATACCTCCCTGGCCAGTGCATGAAATTACCGCCTCCCTTTCTTCGTCGACATTTAAAAGTTCTTCAAAATATTCTCGCCATCTACCCAATACCTCCATCTCCTCATCTACTAACTCCCCTACTCTTTTTTTAACTGACAAATCCATTTGTTCCCTAGACTTTCTTAACTTGTTTAACTCACTCCAAAAATTTTTCTTATTTTCATTAAAATTTCTTGGCAGTGCCTCTCCCACTCTTTCATCTGCTCTCCTTTTGCACTCTCACCACTCTCTTCACCTTTCTTTTGCTCTCCATGTACTCTACTCTTCTTATAACAATTCTGCTTTGTAAATACCTCTCATAAGCTACCTTTTTCTCTTTTATCACACCCTTTACTTCATCATTCCACCAATAAGATCACAGTAAACAGATGATTTCAGAATATACAAAACAACCTCTGTGACAGAATAGAAAAATTCCAAAGGCTTTCGTGACTAGTCACATGTTCCTTGATAATGTGAGTAGTCATGAAAGCGCTTAAATTTCTCTATTCTTTCAGAGTGGTTGTTTGCATATATATATATATATATATATAATATATATATATATATATATATATATATATATATATATATATATAATATATATATATATATATATATATATATATATATATATATATATATATATATATATATATATATATATATATATATATATATATATATATATATATAATATATATCCTGTCCTGATATTTTTACAATTCCTGGATAATGTGAGGAATCACGAAATCACCTGGAAATTCAATATTTATTCCCAGTGGTTATTATGCATATTGCTCTATAACCTATTTTTTGTGATCTTATTGCATATAATAAATACATTACTGAAGAACACATTACTGAAGATGTAAGTAACTAAAAGGTAATAGCTAGGACCATAATTTTTAAAGAGGTGGACCGGAAGCCAGCGGAAGGCCTCGGTCAGATGACCAAAAACTCCAACGGCGGGTCATTTGTTTCCTGACGAACCTAACCTAAGTGAAGATAGGACACCACGAACATAAATGTAGCTTAAAAATACGCCATTACAATTATCCACTGTCGATATCACTTCAGAATATCAAGAACTGAAGTGGACCCAAGAGTGACCCCTGTAGCACGCCACTTGTAATGTTCACCATGTATTGTGTATTTTCATTGAAAACTAAGCATTGCCTCCTGATGACCAGCTTCCAGGCCATCGTATTGCAGATTCGCTAACACCACGTTGATGAAAAGAACATAAGAAAGGAGGAACACTGCAGGAGGCCTGTTGGCCCATACCAGGCAGGTACATATGAGTCACTTAAGTATCACTACGGATACCTACGTAATGTACATGTATTATATTAAACACCTTGTCGATACTATATACCATTAATATTAAAACATTCCTCTTTATTTTTTAAACGATAACTCTGATGGAAATTTCGATGCCGAAAAATGCATCTAAAGTACCGCCTTTAATGAGAATATTTTAAATATCATATAAAGAGAAATAGTGGTACTAAAATTAACAATTTATTAGATAAACTAAAGGTTAGAGGTAACTATATTAAATACTGCATCGTTCATTAATTATTTTTTTTAGCGAGTCCCTTATTACGTTCAATGTTACGAATTTTTATAAACATAAAATAATTTTCGGTAAGCGATTTTTATTCATTTTTAACGTTTTGAAGTCTAGCAAGTTTATCAAAATATGTAATTTCTGATCTGATAGCCCACACTGGTTTACCGCTTCATATATATATAAATAAATGAAAAAATATATCTTAAACGTATAAGAGGAAATTTAAAAAGGACTTAATTTTAAATGAGTTCTTGCTAACTGACCAATTTTACGTATTCGGCAACGACATATATATATATATATATATATATATATATATATATATATATATATATATATATATATATATATATATATATTATATATATAATATATATATTATATATATATATATATATATATATATATAATATATATTATATATATATATATATATATATATATATATATAATATATATATATATGTATTATATATATATATAATATATATATTATATATATATATATATATATATAATATATATAATATATATAATATATATTATTACTTTTGTTGTCTCCAGTATTTAAGCCTCATCTGTATTCGACTGAAGAAGTCTGCTGAGGAGGCGAAACGTATAGAGTTGCACATATGTCTTACTCATCGTTGTTTTTCCCTCAGCATCGATCAGTGTTTACGACACTGTAATTCAAGCCTCTGGTTAACTTGCTGAGATAATGATATCGTTTGTACAAATTTTCTGAGCAGTGAATCATTCGTCTGAGCTTCCACAGTAAATATTCAGAGTTTGTGTTAATTACGTGATTTGTAAATATATTGGCTTAGAAGAGATTTCTTTTTTAAGTCTCAGTTTCGCATTTATTTTCTGCGGCTTTGGTGAGTTTTTCATTTTTCTTTGATAAAAGCAAAGAAAAATGAAGAACTTAGAAAAATAGCACAAAACTTACAAAACTAGCACAAAACTTACAAAACTAGCACAAACCTTACAAAACTAGCACAAAAACCCTTTCAAAACTAGCACAAAACTTACAAAAACTAGCACAAAACTTGCAAAACTAGCACAAAATTTACAAAACTAGCACAAAAATTACAAAAAATAGCAAAACCCAAAACTAGCACAAAACTTGCAAAACTAAACAAAACTTTTCAAAACTAGCACAAAACTTGCAAAACTAACACAAAACTTACAAAACTAGCACAAAACTTGCAAAACTAACACAAAACTTACAAAACTAGCACAAAACTTACAAAACTAGCACAAAACTTACAAAACTAACACAAACTTTCACAAAACTTAAAACTAAAACAAACTTACAAAACTAACACAAAACTTACAAAACTAGAACAAAATTTACAAAATAACACAAAACTTGCAAAACTAACAAAAAGAAAAACTTTGCAAACACACACAAACACACAACACACAACACACAAACATACACAAAACACAAACTACACAAACACAAACACACAAAACACAAAACACACACACACACGCAAACACACAAAACACAAAACACACCACAAACAAAACAAAACACACAACACAAACGCAAAAACACATACACAAACAACACACTGCAAACTACACACACAAAAGAGAACATTCAAAATACACAAACTGCAAACAACAAAACTTCAACACACACACACACACACTCACACACACACACACACACACACACAACAGACACACACACCCAACCGCACAGATCCTAGGAACACACACAACACACAGAGGAGGGCACTGCTCATAAAACACCAATGGCGGATTGAGAAATGGAAGGCATGGACATGAATGAGAAAGAGACTACATTGTAGGTACAATCAGTCCGGAGAACATAAAGTAGCATTGGAGTGAAATTTAACCCACCACAGAACTGCAGAGGCCAAGAGAGGAGTACGAAGAAAACAACAGGGGGAGGTGGACACACTGGTGAGGTGGCAAGAAAGCTCACTCGGCAGAGCAAAAACTATGGTAATTGGGGGATTTCAACCACAGGGGGATCGATGGGAAAAAACCCGGAGCCAATGGGGGGGCCCGAAACTGGAGAGCAAAAATGATGGATGTGGACTTAAAAACCCATGCACAACATGTCAGGGACACAACGAGAGGAGGGGAGGAGAGCCAGCAAGACTGGATCTTGTGTTCCCCTGACAGTTCAACATCGGGACTCATTTACGAGGGGCCCCTTGGAGCTAGCGCATGTTTTTTGAGTTTTGACTATATAGTGAGTTACAAGTGGAGAAGGGAAAGGAACTGAAGGGGACAGGCCAAACTACAAAAGGGGGGGACTACACGGGTATAAAAAACTTCCTGCAGGAGGTTCAGGGGGACAGAAAAATGGTGGGAAAAATCATAAACGAGATGATGGAATATGTGGCAACAAAGTGCAAGGAGGCAGAGGAAAGTTTTTTTCCCCAAAGGGAAACAGAAATAATAGGAAGACCAAGCGATCCTTGGTTTACCCGAAGGTGTAGGGAGGCAAAAGCAAAGTGCAACAGAAAAATGGAAAGGGTACGGGAGGCTAGGCCCCAGGAAAAAAAGGAGTTTAGTAAAAAGAGCCAAAAACGAGTATGCACAGAAAAGGAGGGAGGCCCAGAGACAGTATAAAAAACGACATGCACGAAAGTAAATCTGACCCAAACTGCTGTAAGCCCTTTAGGAAAAAAGACAACAGTCAAGGACCAGGTGATAAGGCTGGGAAAAGAAGGGGGGAACTCAAAGAAACGATCAAGAGGTATGTGAGGACTCAACACGAGATTTAAAGGAAGTATTTACAGTAGAGACAGGAAAGGGACCGGGGGGGACAGACCAGATGGGGACACCAACAAGGAATACACCAAAAAGTGTTGGACAATACATACGAGGGGAGGAGGTAAAGAAACTGCTAAGGGACATCGATACCTCAAAGGCAATGGGAGGACAACATCTCCCCTGGGCCCTTTAGGAGGAGAGATTGTTGTGGTCCCACTTACCACAATCTTCAACACACCCCGGGAAACGGGGCAACTACCTGGGGTATGGAAACACAAATGGTTCCCATTTTCAAAAAGGAACAGAAAAGAGGCAAAAAAACTATAGACCTGTGTCAGACGTGTTATTTTTGCAAAATTATGGAGGATTATCGGAGGAGAGTGGTGGACACCCGGAACGGAACAGGAGTATAAATCCCAAAAGCACGGATTCCCGGGAAAGGGAAATCCGTGTCACAAAAATTTCTGGAGTTTTATGATAAAAAAACAGAAGTAAGACAAGAGAGGAGGGGTGGGTTGATTGATCTTTTGGACTGAAGAAGGCCTTTACACAGTTCCTCACAAGAGATGTGCAGAACTAGAGCATCAGGCCATATAAAGGAAGGGCACTGCAATGGATCAGAGAATACCTGACAGGGAGGCAACAAAGAGTCATGGTACGTAATGACGTATCCAGTGGGCCCTGTGACGAGCGGGGTCCCACAGGGGTCGGTCTTAGGACCAGTGCTATTTTTTGGGATATGTAACGACTGACGGAAGGGTTAGACTAGAAGTGTCCCTGTTTGCAATGATGTGAAGTTAATGAGGGAATTAAATTGATGAGGACCAGGCAGGACTTCAAAGAGACCCGGCAGACTGGACACCCGGTCCAGCAAATGGCTTTCGAATTTAATCCTGCCAAATGCAAAGTCTGAAGTTTGGGGAAAAGGGCCAGAAGACCGCGACAGAGTAAGGCTAGGTGGAAAAGACGCAAAACCCCCCCAAGGAGAAAAATCTTGGGGTGAGTATAAAACCCGGCATGTCCCGGGAAACACACATCAACAGATAACTGCTGCGCTATGGGGCCCGGCAAAACCCGAGAACAGCTTCCGTACCCTTTGCAAGGGAAACATTAAAAACACTGAACCGTGTATTTTAGGCCCATACGGGGGTATGCAGCACCTTTTTGGAACCCGCACTTGATAAAGCACGTCAAAAAACTAGAGAAAGTAAAAAGGTTTGCAACAAGGTTAGTTCCAAGAAGGGGAATGTCCTATAAAGAAAGATTAAGGGAAATGGGCCCTTTTGCCCACACGGGAGGACAGAGGGTCAGGGAACATGTAACGACATATAAAAACTGGTGGAATGACAAGGTGGAAAAGGGACAGGATGTTCCGGGGAGGGGACACAAAAAACAAAGGCCAAAATTTGGAATTGAAGACACAAATGATCAGAGAATAGTAGGAAGTATTTCTTCAGTCATAGATTGAAAAGGCAGGGGAAATACCCAAAAAGCTAGGGGGCAGGAACCCAAAACCATTTTAAACAGGTTTGATAAAGCTCATGGGCGGGAGAGAGAGGGCCAAAAACCCGGGAAGAGGGGGCCAGGAGCTGGACTCGCCCCCTGAAACCCACAAATGGTGAGTACAAATGGTGGTACCCACAACACACACACACACACAACACACACGCACATGCACACCACAATATATCACACACACTAATACACACACACAACACACACCACACACGCACACACACACACACCCACACACACACACCACACACACCAACACACAAACACACACACAAACACACTCATACACACACACCTACACACCATACACACCCGCACAACAAAAACAAAACACACACACACACACACACAACACACACACACACACACAACACACACAAAAAACAACACAACACACACACAACACAACTGAAGTCGTCCCCGGTAAGTCCCAGGGGGTTGGGGGTCGGGTCAAAAAGTTTGGGAACCAAAGGGGCCCACTGAGACTCTATATACAACCCCACAACCCACCTACCTTTCAGTCATAATAAACCCAAAATAATTTCACACAAAATTACACACAAAACACACACACACATACACACACACCACCACACACACACACACACACACCCACACACACACCCCACACACCGTTCACCCTCCCCCCCCCCCACTCCTCCCCACACCACAGTTCCCCCATCCCCTCCCCCCCCCACACTCGACATCACACTACTAACATAACATACAAAAAGAATGGGTTTTACCCTCTGAGGCAATCGGGATAAAAAAAAAAGGGGGTTTTCCAGAGAGCAACAAGAAAAACCAAGGGGCAGGGGGAGGAAGCTGCAAAGGAAGATTGGGCAGCAGAGTCATAAAAAAGGGGTATGAATGGGAAAAGAAACTAAAGAATTAGCATGGAATGGAAGAAGGATAGACATGGGGAAACAGGGAATGGGAGGTGCATGTCAAACAGAGAGCTGGATACAGAGTTAAAAAAGGAACAAAAATCTGAAACAGCCTAAAGAACTAAAGAACATTTTGGGATTGACAACAGAGACTGCTACCTCAGCCACAAATAAGGGGACAGTAGGGAAAGAAGGAGCACAACTGCATGGAGAAGCTCTATCAGAGGAGACTAGTAAATGAAAGAGCTAAGCTTTATGTGGAGGCCCTAACAGACAACAACAGAGCCCAAGGAAAGACGAGAAAGGAAAATGACAGGCCACTGAGCCCAAGTACATTAGCCAGTGAAACTGAAGAAAGAAAAGCTGCAGTGGAGGAAACCAAATTAAATGAGGGGATACACAGGGATATGCAGTGGGAGAATGAAAGGGTGAGGTCAGTCTTTGTGTATGGGCTCCAGGAAGTTGAAGGGGAAACATATGAAGCAAGAAAACAAGGGTAAAAAAAAGCAATTGAAAGCATCATGAAAACAATAGGAGAAGACGACATGACCCAGCTGGAAAATTTTCGGAGAATAGGGGGGTTTGTAAAAAAAAGAACCTGGCCAGTGAAAGTGACCTTCAAGGCAGAAGTGACTCGGAACAGGATCCTGCAGGAGAAAGCACGATTAAGGGACATGCTGGCATACAGGAAGGTGTATCTCGACCACGACAGAACACAAGAAGAAAGGCAGAAACTGAGAGAGATGGTACAAAGGCAAAAGGAGGAAGGAAAGGGGATGGAAAAGACAGACAGGAGATCCAAGACCCAGGAAGAAGATCAAATACAGCCTCCCTCACAACTTCCTATAGAAGCCTCCCAACCAGGTCAACCCCAGTGCAACCAAACACTCTAAATCAAAACACCCATGCCACATCCAATGCCCCCACCTACTACATTACAAACTCCACCCCCACAGCACAATAACCCATAGTTCCTTACCAGGTCTCCCACTTCCCCAACCCCAATACACCTCCCAGACCACAATCTTAGAAAAGAAGTTGAAGGTGTGGTATACAAATGCAAAAGGGAAAATAACAAACAAGTATGAGGAGTGGGCACGAAAAATCAAGGAGAATCCCCAGACATAATAGCACTCACAGAAACAAAACTCACCAGATAATAACAGATTCAATCTTTCCACCCGGGAATCAAATCCTCAGGAAAGACAGAGAGAGGAGAGGGGAGGAGGAGTTGCACTGCTCATTAAAAACCAGTGGGGTTTTAGAAAATGGAAGGAATGGATGGAGGGCGGGCCGAAAGGGACAAAATATTATAGGAATAATCCAAAAGCTGAGGAGCCAAAGTTGATAAGCAGGAAATGTAAAACCCCACCACAGACGCAGAGGCCCAAAGGGAAAAAGGGAAAATTGAGAGGGGGCCCCAAACAGGGGCAAATGGATCGGAAACCTACCCACCCAGGAGAGCACCCCATGGGGGAGAAAGACAGAGCTGATTTTGTTTTATGTTAAATCAATCAAAGGGAAAGGCCTGGGACCTGGACATGGGGTCCCGAAACATAGGAGCTCAAGTGAGGATGGGTATTTGGAAAAACCAACTAAAAAAGTTGGGAACTACTCCAGGAGAGGAAATTCCCAAAAACATTTGTCATGAGAGGGAACACAGGATCCAGTAGAAAGGTGGGACAAATTGAAAAATGGGGGCGATAAAGGGGTTTGTCCCAAGGGAAACGGGAATAATGGGAAAAACAAAACTTTCAAAAAAATTTAGGGAGGTTTTAAAACTAGGGGAAGAAGAAGGAAAAAGGGTAAAAGAAGACAGAGAACTCAGGAAAATAAAGAGATTAGCCGAAGACCCAGAAACGAATATGCACAGATAAGAAGGGAGGCTCAGAGACAATATGAAAATGACATAGCTTAAAAGTAAAGACTGACCCGAAGCTGTTGTACAGCCACATCAGGAGGAAAACAACAGTCAAGGACCGGGTAATCAGACTGAGGAAGGGTGAGGGGGGAATTCACAAGAAACGACCGAGGGTATGTCGGGAGCTCAACACAAGATTTTAAAGAGGAAACCAGTAGGACTTTCCCGGAAATCAGAACAGGGGGGCAAAACCAGCAAGTGCTGGATGAGGGACATTAACCAAGGAGGAGGTGAAGAAGCTGCTATGCAAACTTGACACCTCAAAGGCGGTGGGCCAGACAAATCTTCCCATGGGTCCCTTTAAAAAGGGAGCAAGATATTGTGTGAGCCATTAACAAAGATCTTCAACACATCATTTGAAACTGGGCAACTCCCTGAGGTATGGAAAAGGCAAATGTAGTCCCAATTTTAAAAAGGGAGACAGACATGAGGCACTAAACTACAGACCTGTATCACTAACGTGTATAGTATGCAAGGTCATGGAGAAGAATCACAGGAGGAGAGTGGTGGAGCACCTGGAAAGAAACAAGTGTATAATTGACAATCAGCACGGTTTCAGGAAGGAAAATCCTGTGTCACAAACCTACTAGAGTTTTATGACAAGGTGACAGAAGTAAGACAAGAGAGAGAGGGGTGGATCGACTGCATATTTTTGGACTGCAAGAAGGCCTTCGACACAGTTCTTCCACAAGAGGTTACTGAAAAAGCTAGAGGATCAGGCACACATAACAGGAAAGGCACTGCAATGGATCAGCGAATACCTGACAGGGAGGCAACAACGAGTCATGGTACGCGACGAGGTGTCAGAGTGGGCGCCTGTGACAAGCGGGGTTCCACAGGGGTCAGTCCCTAGGACCTGTGCTGTTCTTGGTATATGTGAACGACATAACGGAAGGGATAGACTCAGAAGTGCCCTTGTTTGCAGATGATGCGAAGTTAATGAGAAGAATCAAATAGGATAAGGATCAGGCAGGACTACAAAGAGACCTGGACAGGCTACAAGCCTGGTCCAGCAACTGGCTCCTTGAATTTAACCCTGCCAAATGCAAAGTCATGAAGATTGGGGAAGGGCAAAAAAGACCGCAGACACAATATAGTTTAGATGGCCAAAGACTGCAAACCTCACTCAAGGAAAAAGATCTTGGGGTGAGTATAACACCGAGCATATCTCCTGAGGCGCACATGAATCAGATAACTGCTGCAGCATACGGGCGCCTGGCAAACCTACGGATAGCGTTCCGATACCTCAGTAAGGATTCGTTTAAGACTCTGTATACCATTTACGTCAGGCCCATACTGGAGTATGCAGCACCAGTTTGGAACCCACACCTAGTCAAGCACGTCAAGAAATTAGAGAAAGTGCAAAGGTTTGCAACAAGACTAGTCCCACAGCTACGGGGATTGTCCTACGAAGAAAGGTTGAGGGAAGTCGGCCTGAAGACACTGGAGGACAGGAGGGTCAGGGGAGACATGATAACGACATATAAAATACTGCGCGGAATAGAAAAGGTGGACAAAGACGGGATGTTCCAGAGAAGGGACACAGACACAAGAGGTTACAATTGGACGTTGAAGACTCAGATGAATCAAAGGGATGTTAGGAAGTATTTCTTCAGTCATAGAGTAGTCAGGCCGTGGAATAGCCTAGAAAGTGACGTAGTGGAGGCGGGAACCATACATAGTTTTAAGGCGAGGTATGATAGAGCTCATGGGGCAGGGAGAGAGAGGACCTAGTAGCAATCAGCGAAGAGGCGGGGCCAGGAGCTGTGACTCGACCCCTACAACCACAAATAGGTGAGTACAAATAGGTGAGTACACAGTGAAGTTGATGAGAAGAATTCATTCGGACGAAGACCAGGCAGAACTACAAAGGGATCTGGACAGGCTGCAGACCTGGTCCAGAAATTGGCTCCTGGAGTTCAGCCCCACCAAGTGCAAAGTCATGAAGATTGGGGAAGGGCAAAGAAGACCACAGACGGAGTACAGTCTAGGGGGTCAGAGACTACAAACCTCACTCAAGGAAAAAGATCTTGGGGTGAGTATAACACCAGGCACATCTCCTGA
>NC_069450.1:22399355-22409355 GCF_026875155.1 Cherax quadricarinatus
ATGTACTCACCTATTTGTACTCACCTATTTGTGGTTGCAGGGGTCGAGTCCTAGCTCCTGGACCCGCCTCTTCACCGGTTGCTACTAGACCCTCTCTCTCCCCGCTCCATGAGCTTTATCAAACCTCGTCTTAAAACTGTGTATGGTTCCTGCCTCCACTACGTCATTTTCTAGGCTATTCCACTGCCTTACAACTCTATGACTGAAGAAATACTTCCTACTATCTCTCTGACTCATTTGTGTCTTCAACTTCCAATTGTGGCCTCTTGTTTCTGTGTCCCCTCCCTGGAACATCCTGTCCTTGTCCACCTTGTCTATTCCACGCAGTATTTTATATGTCGTTATCATGTCTCCCCTGACCCTCCTGTCCTCCAGTGTCGTCAGGCCGATTTCCCTTAATCTTTCTTCATAGGACATTCCCCTTAGCTCTGGAACTAACCTTGTTGCAAACCTTTGTACTTTCTCTAGTTTCTTGACGTGCTTTATCAAGTGCGGGTTCCAAACAGGTGCTGCATACTCCAGTATGGGTGTGTGTGTGCGTGTGTGTGTGCGGGGGGGGTAGGGGTGTGTCTATATGCTCTACAGTTTTCTCCCTAAATTTATATTATGAAAAAAAAAATAAAACCCTTACCAAATTGATACCAGTAATTACTATATCTATGTTCCCCAGAAAGCATTGTTAGGTCTACTGAATTACCGTAGGTAAATGTTGTTACTTCAGCTGATTGGTTAGTTACTTGGGTTTAATCCTATCGATTACTCAAGGACTCATTAAAGCTGTAAATCACATACTCACTTCCAGCCAAGAAAATGAATGATACCCATCAGAAACCTTGGGTATCTTCAATTAAATCCCAAGTGTTGCATATGTGTCTTACCTATGGACGTTTCAGTATTGTGTCCCATTAACATAATACCACCAGTCAAGAATATTTTAATTCCCAACATAGGGATTAAGTTTCTCATTGCATATTCCCTGAGAGATATTCACTTTCCGGTGTGTATATCCTGGCGTACTTCCGGTACTTGTCGACAAAACCCACTCGCTGCCTCTTATTTGTTTTTTTGTTTTTTTTGGGGTAAATTTACCGCGAAGAAAGAAACAATTTAAGCTCTCGAGCGTAAGTACATGAGCTTGTCTTGAATTTATAAGTGTGGAAAAAACAAAAGTTTTGGCACTTACAAGGGAAAAATATAGCGCAATATTGCATAAAGTACTTGTAAGTTGCACAAAGCCACTTTGGGATATTTAACTTGGATGGCAGGTGTAGGAGTGGAAGATAGAGGATGTGGGGGGTGGGAGAGTGTGGGTGTGGGAGCAGAAGACAGTGGGTTTGAGGTGGGAGTTGGCTGAAGTTTGGGGAGGGAGGGAGGAAAGGCTTAATGTATTAGATAGTGCTGATGTAGTAAGGAAAAGTAGCTTTCTCAGAGGCTGTGGAAGAGAGAGAGAGAGAGAGAGAGAGAGAGAGAGAGAGAGAGAGAGAGAGAGAGAGAGAGAGAGAGCATTCTACCTCACATAAATACTTCTTTACAAGGGTGCTTTAAGCTAGACGGATGGACTCCATTAGCATACTCCTGGGATGCAGTATAACGAAGGGACAAAGATATTTCAAGAAGTGTACCTGCTTGCCTCGTATCTTACATAAAGGATACTAATGACACATGGGCCTGAAATATCCCACAAAACACCCACATATCGCAGCATAAAGATATGATTATCTTTAATTGGGTCGTTAATTTATTTTACAGCTCGGTCCCCCAGCTAGGATAAGCTGCCCACTCACACTTCAAGACCTGTAACTAGTTGTGTCAGGGGTAATTTTTTAGAGCGAACTCGCTAACTAGGCCTTGTTCTTGAAGACATGACGCTCTTCACTCTGTTAGCGTTGTTAGTGTCGTTATGTTAGAGTCTGATGATGCTCCACGCAGAGTGTAACGTTAGCCCAGTAAATATTTTTCTCTGAAATGAGTATTTTTTACTTCAGTACATGGATGAAATGGGTATGTAAATAGATACAGAGAGAGAGACAGAGAATGGAAAAACAAGGAAGACTACGAGGAGGAATTGTACACAGAATCAAGAAAGAATAAATAAAATAAAACGAGATTTAGAACCGTGAACAAGCGTGGAGGAGAAGGAAATGAGAAAGGAAACAAGATAAGAACTACAAGAGTTGGCCAGCAGGGAATAAGGAAATCAAAAAGGATATGAGACGAGATTTAAGAGTGGAAAGATTTTACTCTCCAAAAAACGAAGAGTTAAACGAGGAAATCAACCGGAAGGAAACTCCCCAAACGATTATAAAACGTGACGGTGCCGACAAAAATGTCAGTCAAGAAATTGATAAATATTAAGAAAAAATGAAGATGGAAGAAAAATATGGGTGACCCTATTAGAACGAGGGAAGAGAGAAAGAGAAAAAAAGAGCAGAGAAGGGAAAAGAAATAGCGTATGTGTGTGAGAGAGAAAGGGAGGGAGGATTCTGGGAAAGGTCAGATGGGGAATAAATAAGATAAATAGTTGTGTTCCGAACCATTTATTAACATAAATAAAGTTGAACATGGCAAACACTGTTTACGTGTGTCTGTATGTCTGGCTGTCTAATTTCATTTCACGGGAAGAGCTCCAGTTTCTGATTTCTGTCTCTTTAGCCACTAAAAACATGATATGAGGAATCATCTGCAACCATTTTAAAAATTCGTGATCTGCAATTATATATATCAGATAAAGAAATAAACTTGTATATATATATATATATATATATATATATATATATATATATATATATATATATATAATATATATATATATATATATATATATATATATATATATTACTTTCATAGTTCCTTGACAATGTGAGTAGTCACGAAAGCACTTGGAATTTGACTACTCTTTCACAGTGGTTGTTTTGCATATTTTAAAATCACCTGTTTACTGTGATCTTATTGCATATATGTATATATATATATATATAATAAATTATATATATAATATATATATATATATATATATATATATTATATATATATAATATATAATATTATATATATATATATATACATGTGTGAGTGTGTGTGTGAGTAAAGGAAATAATCTTTCATTCTTCACTCTTGTCGTAAAATTCACTCACTGTCATCACTCTAGCAAAGACATCCGCTCACTATCATCACTATAAAGTTTCTTACATTTATTCAGCTCGTTCTAGATGACAGTTTCTGGTTGTTCCCCTTCGCAGTGATTCCTCCCCTCTCAAGCTGGCTCAATCCATTTTACTGTCTCTCGTTATTCGGGAATTCCTTTGTTCACGCACATATGTAACCTATTCCTCAGGATTTTGCGTACCAGGAGACAAGGGAAAGAAATTAGTCATATGATGAGCCGTTCAGTGGACGTTTTGGTCATTTTTCCGAGTCCTTTTTCTCTAACTTCCTGTTACACTCCGTAAAAAATTATTAAATATGGCATAGTAAGATATTCTGCTGCTCATATTTGAGCAATCCACGTCTGTGTAATGGTGTGTGGAAGCATTTTTTGTATCTTACGAAAGCCAAATCATCTTACGAAAGCCAAATCATCTTACGAAAGCCAAATCATCTTACGAAAGCCAAATCGTCCCACACTCTTTCTTGTCAGATTTCCTTCAAAGCAGAGTAAGTTTCTGTGTTTCTGGAGCATGATTTTAGAGTTAAAAATCCGTGAATATTCACGATTGATTATACATGAGTGGAATACATGGGTAATTATGAATGAGTTATTACACATAAATGATTATACAAAGGGCATTTAGCTCACTAATACTTTGTAAGTGAAAAGCTTAGGAAGAAGCTATCATTAAGAAGATTAAATATATTCATTATCGGTTTCAGTAATTTTTAATGAAAAGTGTGTGTGTGTGTGTGTGTGTGTACTCACCTAGTTGTACTCACCTAGTTGAGGTTGCGGGGGTCGAGTCCGAGCTCCTGGCCCCGCCTCTTCACTGGTCGCTACTAGGTCACTCTCCCAGAACCGTGAGCTTTATCATACCTCTGCTTAAAGCTATGTATGGATCCTGCCTCCACTACATCGCTTCCCAAACTATTCCACTTCCTGACTACTCTGTGGCTGAAGAAATACTTCCTAACATCCCTGTGATTCATCTGTGTCTTCAACTTCCAACTGTGTCCCCTTGTTACTGCGTCCCATCTCTGGAACATCCTGTCTTTATCTACCTTGTCAATTCCTCTCAGTATTTTGTACGTCGTTATCATGTCCTCCCTACCTCTCCTGTCCTCCAGTGTCGTCAATGTGTGTGTGTGTGTGTGTGTGTGTGTGTGTGTGTGTGTGTGTGTGTTGTGTGTGTGTGTGTGCGCTCACCCAATTGTACTCACCTAGTTGTGGTTGCAGGGGTCGAGACTCAGCTCCTGGCCCCGCCTCTTCACTGAGTGCTACTAGGTCCTCTCTCTCTCCCCCTGCTCCATGAGCTTTATCATACCTCGACTTAAAACTATGTATGGTTCCTGCCTCCACTACTAGACTATTCCACTTCCTGACAACTCTATGACTAAAGAAATACTTCCGAACATCTCTTTGACTCATCTGAGTCTTTATCTTCCAATTGTGACCCCTTGTTTCTGTGTCCCTTCTCTGGAACATCCTGTCTCTGTCCACCTTGTCTATTCCACGCAGTATTTTGTATGTCGTTATCATGTCTCCCCTGACCCTTCTCTCCTCCAGTGTCGTCAGACCGATTTCCCTTAACCTTTCTTTATAGGGTATTCCCCTTAGCTCTGAAACTAGCCTTGTTGCAAACCTTTGCACTTTCTCTAATTTCTTGACGTGTTTGATCAGGTGTGGGTTCCAAACTGGTGCTGCATACCCCAGTATCGGCCTGACGTACACAGTGTACAGTGTCTTGAACGATTCCTTACTGAGGTATCGGAACGTGTATGTGTTTAAACTGGAGCGTAAATCTTAGTAAACCAGTAATCCAACTGATATTTCACGTAAGTTCTCCAGACTCAGTGTTTGTGTGATAAAAAAGTATAATAACCACACTGACCAAAGTCTTCCCCGGCCATGCGTCTTGAGCCAAAATCAACAACGAGAAAGAGAGTAGGGAAAGTCGGATGGAGAAGGGGGTAGAAGAGGAATGGGAAAGAGTTGTGGTTAAGGGAGTAAGAGGCAGGGGGGAAAATAGAACGAAAGAGTGGAAGAGGCGAAGGGAAAGTAGGTTGGAATACGGAAAGGAGCAAAGCTAGGAAAGAGATGGAAGAGGAATAGGAAGGTAAAGGAAGAAATGTACGAAAAGGTAGAGGGGATGTAGGAGTACCATTGGTATTTCATCCCGGCGTGGCACCTGAGCCTTGAGTTCAGTGACGTGAGTTGACTTATCAAATACATGGTTGACGAATAGTCAATAAGGCACAAGACTGCCAGTGATAAACATGAAAATACCGTGAAGCGTGTAGCTATAACAGTGATATCGTAATTCCCTCTCCTCCTCCAAATCCTTCTTGTTCTTGTTCTTGCTCTTGTTCTTGTTCTTCTTCTTCTTCTTCTTCTTCTTCTTCCTCTTTCAATATTATTCTTCTTATAATACAACTACTACTACTACTGTAGATGAATGGTTCAAAGAACCGACATGTTGTTAAATTAGACACATGTGCAACTCTTGGGTATCTTTATTGAGGAAACGTTTCGCCACACAGTGGCTTCATCAGTCCATACAAAGGATAAACTTGAAGAACAGGAGGAGAATGAGGTAATCAGTCCCTCAGCCTTGAATCGATGTGGTCAGTCCATCAATCTAGAATAGAATACGGCATATGAGCGGAGAAGCAGCTTATAAACCGTATGGCAGGAGAGGTGCATCTACTCAAGGCTGAGGGACTGATTACCTCATTCTCCTCCTCTTCTTCAAGTTTATCCTTTGTATGGACTGATGAAGCCACTGTGTGGCGAAACGTTTCCTCAATAAAGATTCCCAAGAGTTGCACATGTGTCTAATTTAACAACATGTCTGTTCTTTGAACCATTCATCTACAATCCTGTCAGACACTGCAACTTCTTGGGATCTTAATACTTGGGAATTCTTCACTTGCCTAACCCTTGGGCACGACCTACTTCCACATTGGACAAATGTGACACCACCTACGACTGCTGCACCTCTCCTGCCATACGGTTTATAAGCTCCTTCTCCGCTCATATGCCGTATTTATTTCTAGATTGATGGACTGACCACATCGACTCAAGGCTGAGGGACTGATTACCTCATTCTCCTCCTGTTCTTCAAGTTTATCCTTTGTATGGACTGATGAAGCCACTGTGTGGCGAAACGTTTCCTCAATAATGATACCCAAGAGTTGCACATGTGTCTAATTTACCTCTACTACTATTGCTACAACTGCTACTGCTACTACTACTACTACTACTACTACTAATAATAATAATAATAATAATAATAATAATAATAATAATAATAATAATAATAATAATAATAATAATAATAATAATAATAATAATAATAACAATAATAAAATAAATTATTATAATATAATAATAATAATCATCATCATAATAATAATAATAATAATAAAATAAATTATTGTAATATAATAATAATAATAATAATAATTAATTATTAGTATTATAATTTGGCGTTCATGCTGTTGCAAAATTTTAATAAAACAGTTAATCAGCTTTACCATCTCATTAATTAACAAAATCGAGAGCCAGAAATAGAGATAATTCTCATTTACTTTATTGAGGAGCCTTAGTAGCATCTTCAGGCCATCTTCAGAGTGCTGAAGAACGTGCTTCCCTTTACTGGCTCATCATAGTGTCTTCCCTGCTCTCTCTCTCTCCCTCTCTTTCTTTCTCTCTCTCTCACTTGCACCTTTAACTAGCGGGTGGTGTTGACAGAGCCTTTAGGACATCATACTCAGTAAAAACCGATTAATCAAGATTGCCGATACTGATTTATATGTCAGAAAATGATGCATTATACAGTTACCAGTAAGGTTTAGGTGAGTGAGAATATAATGAAATGTTGCCTAGTATACTCGCTGCCTTAGTCAACTACTCACTAAACCAATACTGAACCCAAATTAGGTTAGGTAAGGTTCGCCAGGAAAGAGGACAAGTGTTTCCTGACGCGAGTCGTAGGTGATGACCCCCCATTGGAGCTTTTGGTCATCTAACCGAGACCTTCCGCTGGCTTACCGGTCCACCCCTTTAAAAATTATGGTTATAGTTTTAACTCTTTAGTATATGGAACCCAGACTTAATCCACGTAGACCGTCATATACAGTCAAAAGATGGGGTAATCTGAAGTCAACAGATTTCTGATGTTTGTCCAGTGACTGCACCAGGACGGTAACATGACAACGAGGAAGCAGTGTTAGTAATAGTAGTAGTAGTAGAAATAGTAGTAGCAGCAGTAGTAGTAATAGTAGTAGTAGTAGTAGTAGTAGTAGTAGTAAGTGGTAGTAGTAGTAGTAGTAGTAGTAGTAGTAGTAGTAGTAGTAGTAGTAGTAGCAGTAGTAATTGTGGTGTTGGTAACGAGAAGTACACACAAGTACACACAGTGACATTGGAGAAACACCGGTAGTTAATATAGTAACAGTACTAATTAAGTAGAATTAATTGACTTTTATCTAGTTTCATCTCTCCTGTATATTGCATGCAATTTTCCATTAGGTTATGGTATATTTTTTCCCCTGTATTTTATGCCGGTCGTTGCAGGAGGGTAGGAAGAGAGTCTTCTGCTTTTCTATCATCGACTCATACGCTTAGAAAGATCTGAAGATAGAGGTATCTGCTATCTGTCCTTCCCACATACTCCCATCTCAGCCCAATGTATAGATATTTCCTTCCTCCCTTCCCACCTCTCACGGTTTTCCTTTTCCACTCAGGTAACTTCCTTTCTCCTCCATTTACCTTTCTAAGGAACCATTGAAGTAGCATGGGAATTTGTAGCCCTTTAAATATTCATTTCCTTGAAAAAACAGTCTTCAAGGTTTTCAAAGGAGAGAGCAGCAGTACTTCCTATAAAGTTTGTAAACGCTGCATCAACTTCTCAAAACTGTGGCTAAAAGTTGTGATGAGTGGCTTGAGAGAGAGAGAGAGAGAGAGAGAGAGAGAGAGAGAGAGAGAGAGAGAGAGAGAGAGAGAGAGAGAGAGAGAGAGAGAGAGAGAGAGAGAGAGAGAAAGAAGCAGAGAGGGAGTTAGGAAGGGACAGAGGTAGTAAACAAAGCTATATCCAGGGAACGACGGAGGGATAGAGTGAGAGAGTGAGAGAGAGAGACAGAGAGTGAGAGAAAGGGAGTGAGTGAGAGAGGGATACCTATAAAGGTTTACAGCTAGCGTGGGTAGTCAACCTTGCCAGTTCCAACAGCCATTACACATAATTAGGACACCTTACCTGTATTCTCTCTACCTGTCTCAAGAACCCACACCAATTTGTAATTTCTCCTGAGGTTAATGTCAATAAAAGAACCATTACTGTGAGTTCTTCTCGCCATTTAGGTCCGTTTATACTTGTACTCTTATTCATAAAGTAAATTGCCAGTAATATATTAAAATTGCCTTTGTTCACTTGTTTTACAAATTTGTAGATTGTATTTCATGGTGGGTTAACACCTCTGGGTTATTCATCTCGAGGAGGAGTGGAGGCTCGATCCTCTGTTTCGTTTTAATATCTTAAACTTATTTCGTTTGGGAGGACACAAAGGTAATATATATATATATATATATATATATATATATATATATATATATATATATATATATATATATAATATATATATATATATATATATATATATAAATATTTATATATATATATATATATTATATATATATATATATAATATATATATATATATATATATATATATATATATATATATGTCGTGCCGAATATGTAAAACTGGTCAGTTAGCAAGAACTCATTTAAAATTAAGTCCTTTCCAAAATTTTCTCTTATACGTTTAAAGATACATTTCTTTCATTAATGTTAATGTAAACAAATTTAATTTTGCTCCAAAAGAATCTTAGAAAACTTACCTAACCTTATTATAACAAGAGCAATTTATTTTAGCCTAACCCAACTAAATATCTTTTAGATTTGTTTACAATAATTTAATACTAAACAAACACAGTGAAATATATTTTTTTTCGCTAGGTTCAGAATGATTTTGGCGAAATTATTGCATACACAAATTTTCACTTGTCCTATATGGCAAGATGAACATTGCTATTTAAGCCAAGATCGCAAACTGTGCCTATTCGGCACGACATATATATATATATATATATATATATATATATATATATATATATATATATATATATATATATATATATATATATATGTCGTGCCGAATAAGTAAAACTGGTCAATTAGCAAGAACTCATTTAAAATTAAGTCTTTTCTAAAATTTTCTCTTATACGTTTAAAGATATATTTTTTTCATTGATGTTAATGTATAAACTTTTAATTTTGCTCCAAAAGAATCTTAGAAAACTTACCTAACTTTATTATAACAAGAACAATTTATTTTAGCTTAACCCAACTAAATATATTTAGATTTGTTTACAATAATTTAATACTAAACAAACACAGTGAAATATATATTTTTCGTTAGGTTCAGAATGATTTTGGCGAAATTATTGCATACACAAATTTTCGCTTGTCCTATATGGCAAGATGAACATTGCTATTTAAGCCAAGATCGCAAATTGTGCCTATTCGGCACGACATATATATATATATATATATATATATATATATATATATATATATATATATATATTATATAATATATATATATATATATATATATATATATATATATATATAATATATATATATATATATATAATATATATATATATATAAATATATAAATATATATATATATATATATATATATATTTATATATTTATATATATATATATATATGTCGTGCCGAATAAGTAAAACTGGTCAATTAGCAAGAACTCATTTAAAATTA
>NC_069450.1:22414355-22416855 GCF_026875155.1 Cherax quadricarinatus
TTCAGTTAAATACAGAGGAAAATGAATTGTAGGCAGCTGGAGTACTGGAGAGGTAAAGATGTAATCGTTTTTAACGTTAAATAACTAGGTGATTTAATGGGAGTACATGACCTCAGCTTCACTAGAGCAATTAATGACCGAGAAATTCTCACGGCTTTAGCACAAAAGCATCTGTGTACCTGGCCTGCTAAATAAACTAGCTGAGACAGACTATTTCACGTGGTCGCAATATCCACCATAAAGATTGCCGCCTTACAGCTGTGAGCATACGTCACTCTGGAGACTTATTCCTAACAGCTCCTATTTCAGCATTGGGCACACATTTCGACCCACGAACCCTACGCATGGTAGTGACTATCCGAAATGCTACCCCATTTCACACTGAATACCGGTGTATTTATGGCACAATTGAAGCTGGTCAGTATGAAGTCTGGTTAAACTGTGTAAGTCCCAAGGGTTACCATGCAAGATACAACGAAGGCAATTACACCATCTAGAGAAGATTCACTACTGCTGAGTGTGTGAGAGGAAATCTGATCCCTAATATCTCACATTACCAGAAAACCTGCTGATTACCCTGATAGGTATCACAATCTATCGCTGGAAGAATGGCATGCTCCTGGTGTGGGACTGTACTTGTGTGTCTTTTCTAGCTGACAACTATATCAGTTTCAGTGTTGGCAACAGGGCGGTGCTGTTGATCATCGGGAGAACTCGAAAATCAGAGAATATGGAATACGCAAATGGTACCACTTTATCTCAGTAGGATCATAGACCACAGGACCCTAGATCACAGAACTAGGTTTTAGGCTTATCGACACTACTGTTAACTCTATGGTTCCCCACCCATTATTAGCTCCCCATCTCAGTTTAACGATCTTGAGGGAGAAATGCTTGATATATATATATATATAATATATATATATATATATATATATATATATATATATATATATATATATATATATATATATATATATATATATATATATATATATATATATATAATATATAGGATGGGGTCCACCATTTTATTGCATAATATGGTACAAAAAGTTTAAGAGATACATTGTTGACATAAAAATGGCATATACAGTACATGAGATGTGAGAGATACATGTCTAGTACATATTGTTAAGTGATTATAATGCGAAAATCTCATCCAGCTATTCAGAGCTGGGGCCTGTGCCCAAAATACAGCAGGCATTACCCCCTCTGAACAGCCACACTGAGTCGCTGGAACAGAAAACTAGCTGTCCTGGGATCCGTAGTTACCCTGATGAGTCTTTTGCCTAGCTCCTTAAGAAACTTAGATGCACTCTTTCCCCATAAGCCAAGGGTCTCTGAGCCCATGGGAACAAACATATATATATATATATATATATATATATATATATATATATATATATATATATATATATATATATATATATATATATATATATATATATATATATATATGTATATATATATATATATATATATATATATATATATATATATATATATATATATATATATATATATATATATATATATATATATATATATATTATGTTTTTTATTTATAGTGTTAGTTTGGTATGTCATTCTTGATGCTACTATTGTTACTCTTACTATTTTTACTGTCTTCGATTATCGCCAACAACATTCAGGTTTCTCCAGACACTGTAAGTACCGGAAGGCTTAATACTCGTCAATCATTTAATGAGTCGAGTGCAGCATTTCTCAACGTCGGAGCCGCTGAATGCTGAACACCTGTCTAAAGAACACGCGCCGGGACACCACAATACCTTTGAGGATTCCATTATCAGAATGAGAGAACTCGGGGATTGTATTATTGAAGAACACGGGATAGGAAAAAAAATACTTGCTTGTAAGAGGGTGTTTGTTGCCTGAATGATTCGTGGTGGTGCCAGCATATGTTGTGTGTATGTGTGTGTGGGGGGGGGGACTTGCGTGATTCATAACTTAGTTATTATTGATAATGTTCAGTTATTTTCCATAATCCCTTTTACAACACTGGTGTTCCTAGGATCGCTGGTGATTTCTATTTAATAAATATTTAAATTTTATCAATATTAATCGAGTCAAGCTCTTCCGCTGAATTTTGGTGCAGGAGACAGAGAGAGAGAGAGAGAGAGAGAGAGAGAGAGAGAGGGAGAGAGAGAGAGAGAGAGAGAGAGAGAGAGAGAGAGAGAGAGAGAGAGAGAGAGAGAGAGAGAGAGAGAGAGAGAAGAGAAAGGGAGACAGACAAACAGACAGACAGACAGACAGACAGACAGACAGACAGACAGACAGACAGACAGATGGACAGACAGACAGACAGACAGACAGACAGACATTCAGACAGACAGACAGACAGACAGACAGACAGACAGACAGACAGACAGACAGACAGACGGACGGACGGACAGACGGTCGAACAGACAGACAGACAGACAGACGGACAGACAGACAGACAGACAGACAGACAGACAGACAGACAGATAGACAGACA
>NC_069450.1:22421855-22459355 GCF_026875155.1 Cherax quadricarinatus
GGCCGAAGAAAAATAAATTTTTGGGAGTGTTTACAGGGCCCCAAAACTTGATAGGGGGTGCATAAACTTCATGGGACGAAAATTCGTAAGGCATTCATACGAAAATTTGTGCTAATGGGAGATTTCAACTATAGACAATTGACTGGAGCAATTTGACAGGAAATTTAGAGTCGGGTGACTTTCTTGATACGATCCAGGATTGTTTTTTTAAAACAGTTTGTGACAGAGCCAACTAGGGGAAATAACCTCCTTGACTTGGTTCTTGCCAGTGGGGAAAACACTAATTAATAATCTTGAGGTTAATGATGAACTTGGGGAGAGTGATCACAAATCACTCAGTTTTAATATATCATGAATTCCCCTAATAATGGCAATCAAGTCTCGTCCCTGACTTTCGCTTGGCTGATTTCATAGGACTGAAAAATTACTTAGGGGGGCTGAACGGGAAAATGACCTGTTTTAAGGGTCAGGTAGGTGGTGATGGTTGCCGATATGATGCTTTCCAGGGCAAAAGTTCTAGCTGCTCAGTCAAATTATGTTCCAAATAGGGGAAAACAGATAACAAAATGATCCTAAATGGATGAACAATAGATTAAAAAAATCTGATTGGTCAAAAGAGGCATATATAGGCAAATCAAAAGAGGAGAGGGGCAATTAAGGGAAAACGATATATTCAGTTAAAGAGAGAAATAAAAAAGGGAATTAGAAAAGCAAAAAGAGATTATGAGGTTAAAGTTGCAAGAGAATCGAAGACTAACCCAAAAGGATTCTTTCAGGTATACAAAGTAAGATCAGGGACAAGATAGGCCCACTCAAAAGTTCCTCGGTTTACTACTGACAGTGATAAGGAAATGTGTAGAATTTTTAACACATACTTCCTCTCAGTTTTTACACAGGAGGATACCAGCGATATTCCAGTAATGATAAATTATGTAGAACAGGACCCATAATAACTGTGCAACTATAGGGTCACAAGGGACATGGCCTTAGGCAAATAGATAAATTAAAACCTAACAAATCCCCAGGCCCTGATGGAACTGTATGCAAGGGTTCTAAAGGAATGTAAAAGAGGAGCTTAGCACACCTTTGGCTAATCTTTTCAAATATCACTACAAACTGGCATGGTGCCAGATAAGGGGAAAATGGCAAATGTGATACCTATTTTCCAAAACAGGGGGACAGGTCCTTAGCTTCGAACTATAGACCAAAAAGCCAAAACCTCCATAGTGGGAAATTTATGGAATCAATAATTGCCGAGGCAGTTCGTAGCCACCTTGAAAAGCATAAATTAATCACGAATCTCAGCATGGTTTTACAAAGGGGCATTCCTGCCTTACGAATTTATTAACTTTTTTCACTAAGGTATTTGAGGAGGTAGATCATGGTAATGAATATGATTTTTGTGTATATGGACTTCAGTAAGGCTTTTGAACAGGGTCCCCAAAATCAGAGCCCTATTGAGGAAAATTAAAGCACATGGAATAGGAGGAAAATTTTTTCCTGGATAAGGCATGGTTGACAAATAGGCAGCAGAGAGTTTGCATAATGGGGAGAAATCAGAGTGGGGTAGCGTCACGAGCGGTGTTCCACAGGGGTCAGTGTTGGGCCCCCTGCTGTTCACAATCTACATAAACGACATAGATGGGGCATAAAGAGCGACATCGGCAAGTTTGCCGATGACACCAAAATAGGCCGTCGAATTCATTCTGACGAGGACATTCGAGCACTCCAGGAAGTTTTGAATAGACTGATGCAGTGGTCGGAGAAGTGGCAGATGCAGTTTAATATAGACAAATGCAAAGTTCTAAATGTTGGACAGGACAATAACCATCCCAACATATAAACTAAATAATGTAGATCTTAATATACGGATTGCGAAAAAGATTTAGGAGTTCGGGTTAGCAGTATCTGAAACCAAGACAACAGTGCATAAGTGTTCGCAATAAAGCAAATAGAATCCTTGGCTTATATCAAGAAGCATAAATAATAGGAGTCCTCAGGTTGTTCTTCAACTCTATACATCCTTGGTTAGGCCTCATTTAGATTATGCTGCACAGTTTTGGTCCCGTTTTACAGAATGGATTTAAATTCTCTGGAAAATGTACAAAGGAGGATGACAAAGATGATCCCATGTACAAAAACCCTTTCCCTATGAGGATAGACTGGGGGCCCCTGAAACTGCACTCTCTAAAAAGGGACGTTTGAATTAGGGGGGATATGATTGAGGTGTATAAAAGGAAGACAGGAATAAATAAAGGGATGTAAATAGTGTGCTGAAAAAAATCTAGCCTAGACAGGACTCGCAGCAATGGTTTTAAGTTGGAAAAAATTCAGATTCAGGAAGGATATAGGAAAGTACTGGTTTGGGGAATAGAGTTGTGGATGAGTGGAACAAACTCCCAAGTACCGTTTTTAGAGGCCAGAACGTTGTGTAGCTTTAAAAATAGGTTGGATAAATACATGAGTAGATGTGGGTGGGTGAGTTAGACCTGATAGCTTGTGCTGACAGGTCGGTTGCGTTTTTCCTCCCTTAAGTCAGTGTGACCTGACCTGTCTAGGTTGGGTGCATTGGCTTAAGCCGGTAGGAGACTTGGACCTGCCTCGCATGGGCCAGTAGGCCTTCTGCAGTGTTCCTTCGTTCTTATGTTCTTATGTTCTTATAATAATTGAGAGGAACACTTTCAACCTTTCAAAACATCTCCTAATGAGCGAAACATCGTAATGTATTGACACGTTTCACATGCGTCTAATTTATACATCCGTCTTTATAAGAACATAAGAAAGAAGGAACACTGCAACAGGCCTACTGACCCATGCGGAGCAGGTCCATGTCCCCCCCCCCGGATTAGACCAATGACCCACCCAGTCTGATCATCTCCACTCAAGGATGGAGCATTGAACCAGACCCAGCAGCACATGCTAGTCAGGTCCAACTCACACCCACCCACACCCACTCATGTATTTATCTAACCTATTTTTAAAACTACACAACGTTTTAGCCTGAATAACTGTACTCGGGAGTTTGTTCCACTCATCCACAACTCTATTACCAAACCAGTGCTTTCCTATATCCTTTCTGAATCTGAATTTTTCCAACTTGAAACCATTGCTGCGAGTCCTGTCTTGGCTGGAAATTTTCAGCACGTTATTTACATCCCCTTTATTTGTGTGATAAAGATGTAATGAGAGTTTTGCACAAGTGTCTCGATTCGCCCAGGACTCAACCCGGTTGCTCCTGTTGTGATAAACCAAACAGCTTGTTTTGTCCTCTTTTTTATGAGATGTGAAATGGCTTTTTTTAGTTAAAAGTCAAAATAAGTTTTGATATTCGTTTTTTTTTTTTGATAACAGGATGGAAAAGTTTTAAAAGTTGCGTCAAGATTCTTGTAATATAAACGAGAATAAACTTGGGATTCGAGCGTAGAAGACGGAATGAGGAAAAGATTTAAGAATAGCAAATATTCTTTTTTTTTGAGATGGGTGTTGTGGGGTTGGTGGTTGTGGTAGTAGTTGTGGTAGTGCTAATTTGTTGTACCACAAGTAAAATCAATATCAATATTCCTATTTCCGTGAAAAAAATTTCATTCGTGTTTTTCACTCCCTAAATGGGACTTCACCATCAGTTTCGCAACGCCCATTGTGGGCTATAGGGAGAAGGACATGAGGTGGAGAGCCTTCTGCTTTTTCCTCCTCAACTTATGTGATCAGATAACCATAGCAGAAGTTTAGATAGTAAAGGAGGGTTTTTCTTTTGTTTCTTTCTTGCCTTGTTCTTCTTTCTTCTCTCCCTCTCTCCTGTCTTGCCCCCTGTGATATCCCCTTCCCTATGTATCCTCCCTTCCGCCTTTCCTACCATTCTTTATCTGGCCCTCTCCCCCGTTGCTCTTTCACTGAGGAAGTGAGAGCGTGCTTTACGGCTCTCTACGGCTGGCGTGAGGCAGTCTCCCCTCTCTTCCCCTCTATACATCTATCCCCTTTTTTTCCCCTCTCTTCATCTTCCCCTTCAGCTTTTTCTTCCTCTCTTCCTCTTCCCTCTTTTCATCGGCCTCCCTGTCTTCTGCTCCACATAATATCTTTCCCCTCTGTCACTTTATCCTTCTTCTCCCCCTCTACAATTCATCTCTTTTCTGCCTCTCTCCCTATTTTCTTTCCGTCGGTATTCATTCTCTCCCTACCTCTTCTACCTTCATTCTCTTGCTCTTCCGATTCCCTCTACCCTATATCTTCCTTCATTCTCTACCTTCCTGTTTCCCGGTATCTTCTCTTCACTATTTCTTAAAACTTAACAAATATATCACATATTTTCTCGTTATTGTCTCTTTCTTCTATATATATATATATTTTATATTTTCTTATTTTTTTGTTCCATATATTCTTCGTTTTATTGTTATTATTAATGCTCCCATTTTAAGTCCTTCCTTTTTCTTTTTTAATCTTCGTTCGTTTCTCCAATTTCCACATATTTATTCTCTCTCAGCTGTCGCTTCAAATCTTTTTATCTCCTCCGATTCTCATCTATATCTTAGCTATGTTGGAATAGGCAACAAGTAGACAGAATAAGACACATTATGTAGGATTTTTTTTTTAATGTTAACGTGTCATTGTCGGAGGAATTTCCTAACGATCACATCCCAAAGCAAATCTTATATAGCATAATGTGAAGTCAGGATAAACAAACGAGATGGTTTAGAAAGACACGTAAGCAAACACTATAACATATTTATTAGAAAACGTTTCGGTCCTGGGACCTTGATCACTTCTAACATACAGAGGTAGAAAGACATTATATATATAGGCGGAGAGTGAGATGTGACGCACGTGACCTGAGGAATGTCATAAGAACATAAGAATGGAGGAACACTGTAGAAGGCCTACTGGCCCATGCGAGGCAGGTCCTTATCAAAACCACCTCTGCCTATGATGAGGACGGGTAGACGATGAAATCATGTGACTCCTGTGTTGTTGGGTTGGTGCTGCTTAAGTATCATGTATGCCAATGTTTTTGATAACACAATGAAATTCCAGAGGCATCGGAGCACCTCACGCAAACTTGCCGGACTTTTGACTAAATAACTTGTTCAAAAAGCTAGATACTGTCAGACACATCTCGTTCCCCTACTCAATAACTTCAACATGAAGAATAAGAAAATGGCAAGTCAGGACGCCACCTCCCTCTTTCCATGGGTCCAATTTATTGCCGCATCACCTCCAATCTTCATCGTTCAATGTTTCCACTGCTTGTTCAAGACTTCATAAATCTACTTGTGATTTCTGTTCAGATCATGACAGGCGAGAACTTAAAACACGTCCCCTATAGGAAGCCAACTAAGAGAGACGATCTAACTCAACGTTATTCCTACAACAATCTCCATTAACGTATTTTTTTCTTGCTCTCATAATTTGAAGCAAAAAATTTATACACCCCTTCCCTCCTCACACATTTCTTATACCTAGCATGGCCCTGTAAGCTTACTACAATTTTCCTCTTTGTTACCATCAAGATCTTGAAAGAAATCGCCTGAACTTTTAAACCTAATGCTTCGGCAAAGAAAACAGTGGGTATACAGTATACTATGGGCGGATGTGATCCTCCAAAGATCACGCATCCAGCAGCACTAAATGTTTTTCTCGTGATCTGAAGACACTCGTGGCACTGGTATCTCAAGGATTAATTTCAGCCTCCTCCTGTTTGAATACCCGCCTCAACAAGTAGTCTATATATTAATGAAATCACGAAACAAGTGATGTTGAATAACTGATTTCATTGCTATATAGACTGCTTGTTGAGGCAGGTATTCAAACAGGAGGAGGCTGAAATTAATCCTTGAGATACCGGTGCCACGAGTGTCCTCGGATCACGAGAAAAACATCTAGCTTTGCTGGATGCGTGATCTTTGTAGGATCGCTGGCTCAGTGGTAAGGTGACAGCACGTTGTGTTGTCTCTTGAGGCGGGACAATGTGTCGTGGGGTCGAGCCCTGGCCTTCCGCAGTTTGGTAAATGATTTAAAATAGCTTGTTTCGTGATTTCATTGATATATATATATAATATATATATATATATATAGATATATATATATTTATATATATATATATATATAATAATTATATATATAATATATATATTATTATGTATATATATATATATATATATATTTTATAAAATATATAAATATATATATATATATATATATATATATATATATATATATATATATATATATATATCTTTATAAATATATATATATATTATATATAATATATATATATATATATATATATATATATATATTATATATATATATATATATATATATATATATATATATATACGTATATTATAGCTGGACTGGGGACCCTCATCCTCAGAGAAGACAATAAACGTACCTCAGGGAAAACTCAAGGTTCTCCCCGGAGCTGTTTGAATATTTTTTCTCCTACCACCCCCTATATATTTTATATTCTATGTGAACATTTATTAATAAGCAGAATACATTTACAGAAAAAACAAACATGAATACAATGGCACAATGTATCAAAGATCATGAATTTCCTCCAGCTCCTCCGAGGCTGGATGCGAGCCAAGTATGCAGCAAGCATTTCCCTTCTGGATGGCTACGCTGAGGCGCTGGAACATGAAAGAGGCTGCCCTTGGGTCCCTGGTGGTGTCGATGAGTCTGGAACCCAATTCTTTAAGGAAACGTGTGGCATTTTCCCCCATGATCCCAAGGTCTCTGATCCCACTGGGACAAATTCATACTGTTGGCTTATGTCCCTGTACTTGGTGATCTTGTACTCCTCCCTGTGGTCAGCAGCTCCTCCCCGTCGCCCCACACTGTGATGGATATAGGTGTCAGCCAGTGTGGACACACAGGTATAGTCCCATGCTAAGAGCTTGCCATTCCTCCAAGGATAGATGGTGATCCCGTCAGGGCGGTTTGCTGAGTTGTGGGTATTGTTGGCTGCTAGTGATCAGGGCTCCCTCTCGGCTGGGCATCCAGCTGTAGCAAGGGTTCTCTTAATGATGTCGTTGACTTCAATGTGTCTTGCATGCCAGCCCTTGGTTTTGGAACAGTTAAGACCATATAGACCGTATTGGTCTGCTTGCGATTCGCCGCAAATACACGTATATTCTATGTGAATTGGGGCAGCAAGGTGCAGAGCCACTGCAATAGGGAGGGTCTTAGGGTCGAGACGCGTTCCCATTGCCGATATGGGAACTGTTTGGAGGAATTCCCCGGAGTGATGTGCGCTCACAGCCTGGAGACGGGCAATCTCCCTATCTGATGTTGCAGCCCTGAGCATGTTGGCAAGCACCTTTTCAGCGATCGGGAAATCCCAGCTTGACTGTTTGTGGGCCATTGCTGCACTAGGGTTTGGTGCTGGAGCAGCAAGAGTCTCCCATTCAGTGATGGCATTGGCATAGCTAGGGTCTTCTATTCCTGCTGAGTCGCTGAGGGTATCAGAAAGAATTTGTCTTATCAACTCGTTTAATGCTATGGAAGAGGATAGGAAAGCTGGTAGGGCAATCTGAGAGGATCTGCGTACTCCTAGCCCTCCAAGCCTGACCGGAAATAAGGCTTGCAGCCACTGTCCATCTTCAAGGGAAAGATTCAATACACTCTCTAGTATGGTCTTAAGGAGAGAGTCATATTCCTTGAGTTTTGGACTGCTGAAGGCTGGGGACCATCTCAGAAAGTAGGTAAGTTTTGGGATTGACAGGCACCTGGTGAGTAGGTAGAAGGCATATTATTTACAAATCTAAAAGATTTTTTACCCCAAGTCATCATAATACACAATGAAAACGAACCGTCACCAAGAACCAGAGGTCACAATGAAATACACACCAGCTGAAGGCCTAAGAGAGTCTGGTGTGATGAAATACCTTCCTAGAGAACTTAATTGAACTCTCCCTCCATAATTCCCCCTGACAAGGCAAGATTCCACAGCACACCTGTCACGTTCACCTATTAGTAAAATAGGTACCTGAGGATTAGTCGATTGGTTTGTGTCGCATCCTAGGGACAAAACTGACCTAATTTGCGCGAAATGCTTTGCATAACAAGGGGCTTTCTATACAGTAGTATATCACTGATGTCAGCTATGGTTTGCATACTTTGTACATGTCACTGATGTTAGCAATGGTCTGTATACCTTGTACATGTACTAGTAGAAAAAAAGATATTATTATTATTGTTATTATCATGATTTTTATTATTTTTGTTTTTATTATTGGGCAGCTCTGGTTATCGTGCTGAGAGCTGGCAATAATAAATACAGGCTCATGGTTGGTCTTGCATATGCTGAGTAAATACGTACGTACTCGGCGCACGCAACTGTGGTGCTGGTGGTGCTGGTGCTGGTGGTGCTGGTGGTGCTGGTGCTGGTGGTGCTGGCGATTCTGTGGTGATGCTGAGGAGTTAATAACACTCCCAGTGTATGCTAAATCATCATCAACAATTCCTCTTCTTTATCACTGTCTTGCACCTTTTCCTCTCCCTTTCTTGCGAGATGTCTTCCGCCTTCAAGGAGCCTGGAGAGACCTCTTCATCATCTCTTTCCTTCTGTCCTCTCTCTCTTCCTCCGTTAATGGTCTTACGACACCTGGAGGAGAGTTAGGGGAGAAACTCCTTCTTCCATAGCTCAAACTACATCATTTTGCCTCCGATCCTCTGAGAGAGAAACAGAGACACAGAGAGAGATAGAAAGTGAGGGATAACATTATTCCACTTACTATTGTTATATATTCTCTCTCTCTCTCTCTCTCTCTCTCTCTCTCTCTCTCTTCCCTCCTCCTCTTCTCTCTCTCTCTCTCTCTCCTCTCTCTCTACTCTCCCCTCTCTCTCTCTTCCCTCTCATCTCTCTCTCTCTCTCTCTCTCTCCTCTCTCCCCTCTCTCTCTCTCATCTCTCTCCTCCTCTCTCTCCCTCTCTCCTCCTCCTCTCCCTTCTCTCTCTCTCCTCTCTCTCTCTCTCCTCTCTCTCCCCTCTCCTCTCTCTCCTCTCTCTCTCTCTCTCTCTCTCTCTCTCTCTCTCTCTCTCTCTCTCTCTCTTCACTCTCTCTCTCTCTCTCTCCTCTCTCTCTCTCTCCTTCTCTCTTCTCTCCTCTCTCTCTCACCCTCTTTATCTCTTTCTTCTAATTTCCTGCCTCTCCTCCTCCGTCCCTTCTTCCCTCCCTTCCTTCCTTCCTTCAAAGATATCTTCTAGAATTTATTCTCAGTTTCTTCCCGGCTTTCCAAAAAGCCCCCATCACCCAACATGAAATTACGCGAAACTTCCTCTTAATATTAAAAACACCATGCGAGCACAAGGGAGGTAAAACAATGGGGTTTTACTCCCCCTCCTTTCAGCCTCTTCCTCCTCAACTCTCTTTCATCCTCTTCCTTCTTCTTTTTCTCCTCCTCCTTCTCCTCCTATCCGCCTGTGTTCTTGGTAATTGTAAGTTCCCAAAATCCAATCGAAAATTTTGCTGTTGCTAGCTTAGGTTTCAGGCTAAGGTGTTTCATGCCGAGATTTCTGGCTTATGTTAAAACCTTGGGTTTCTAGCCAGTCACGGCCAGAGACTTATGAGTTGTTTATGGAAACAAAAAAAAAACATATCAGAACATTATATTGGTGAATAAATATTTTATAAGATATATGCAAAGCAAGCACTGTTAAAAAAAATTAGGGAACTTCCAAGGGCTTTCGTGATTTCTCACATTACCAAGGATCTGTAAAAATAATTGAACAGCAGAAGGTTTATAAGGTTGAGATATCACCTATTTCTTTGGGGAGTGTTTAGTGACCAGCCCTGAAGGATAGTTCGCCATGTCTCCTCTCCACATTTGAAAATCGATGTCTCTCTTGGACTCCATAGCGTGGCCAACTTTTATGACGTATATTTCGTGGGCAAAATTTTATAGGCTGTATAATAGCCCTCTGAGTATTCCCTGTGGCCAGTCTCTATCATCCGTGAGGCCAACTACGACCGTCACACGTGTGGCCATGGCCCACCCTTCACAGTTTTTAATGGCCAACAGTATGTAAGTAGTATGGCCGCCTTTCCGGCCATTATCAAACACAAATCCAACGGCGCCTTTTACAATGGTTACTCTGTTGTACATATTCCAGTGTAGCCATGATTTCACGCTCTGAAAATAGCGCTTTGTTTGCAATGCTTGCACAGTTGGCGCAGTTTTATGGGTTTTCTGGGCGTAAAGAGCCGAGTTTCACGCCGCGATCTTGGGAGATGAGGAACTGTATCCTCATTGTTTATCCTCATGATGACGAGAGCGAATCAGGAAGAGGAAGAAGGGAGGAAGAAGACAAAGTAGAAGAACTATGTAAGGAGGGGTCAAAGCTAGAGAAAAATATACCAGGATGAAAGAGAAGCTAAGGGGAGTTTTGGAGAGAAACGTAATAACTGAGAAGAAAGAAGAGGAAGTGAAGGAAGAAGAGGGAGAAGAGGTTGACAAACAGGATGCATGAAAGAAGGATTTTGTACAGATGTGTAAAATAAGGGAAACAAATTGGAGATACAGAGGAAAAGGAGAATAAATTACCTATTGCATAGCAGAACAAGCAAAAGAATGGAGGGGGAGAAGAAATGTAAGATTTAATGAGAAAAATAAGAAAATAGAAAGGATGAAAGTGGAAATTTAGAGCAATAAAAAGAGAACAGACAGACATACAAACATCCAAAGAGAGAGTCAGAGAGAGAGTCACAGAGTCACTTAGAGGGGAGTGAGGGGTAGGTGCCCAGGGGAAGAGGGGAAATATTCAGCCTTTAGTATGACCGAGAGAGGGTAGGGAGGGAGGAAAATGAGGCACCAAACATAGACGGATGGAGGGGAAGTACCGAAGGGGAGTGGAGAGAGAGAGAGAGAGAGAGAGAGGAGGGATGAAATAAGGAATCATACATGGATTGGATGGAAGATGAATACGGAATGGGGTGTAGAGAGTGAAGATGATGATGGTCGGAATATAATAATATATAATAATAATAACAGCAAGAACAAAAGCAACAGCAAAAATAATAATAACAATAAAATAATGATAGCAATATTAATACCAATAATAATAATAATAATAATAATAATAATAATAATAATAATAATAATAATAATAATAATAATAATAATAATAATCAATTTTGGGGTGGAAGGAATGTAGTCTTGTCAATGAGATCTGGTGTGGTCTTGAGGGCATGGCCTTATTTGGTCTAAACAATTTCTTAAAAATATCTATACGCACAGATGCAAAACTCTAAGGTCTCGACACGCCACATTTGACTATGTACGTTGACCAAAATCAAGCGAGACCTCGTGGAAACGTTGATCGATGAACTAGGCAACCAAATGAGAGGAAGAAACCAAGGAAAATGTTATTAATAAGCACTTACTCTTCCACTCACTGGCCAGTGTAATGCTTGTCCTTTATAACCAAGAGAGGCTGTATTGCAAGGAAACCATAATTAATGTATAGCCAATAAAAGCGTATTGAACACTTTTCACTTCTCAAATATAACCCATGTGGAGATAGAAACTCGGAAGATGAATTTGTCTGTATATTTCGAATCCCTACAGGGGTTCTGTTCTACAGATCTGCTGAAGAGGACCCCAGTAGTTGGTCGAAATACAGAGATAATTCATCTTCCTAGTTTCTGTCTCCATATGGGTTATTGATAAATTAGACACAAGTGCAACTCTTGGGTATCTTTATTGAGGAAACGTTTCGCCACACAGTGGCTTCATCAGTTCATACATAGGAGAAACTTGAAGAACAGGAGGAGAATGAGGTAATCAGTCCCTCAACCTTGAGTCGATGTGTTCAGTCCATGGTTCTCTGAACCATTCATCTACAAATATGGGTTATTGATGAACATAATAATAGATACAGTGATACATTATAATGGTACAGTGGTAAGACAGGCCAGGAATTCCAATTCACAGAGGTAATATAAGAGAGATGTAAGGTATAATTTATCCAGTGAAATACTAGAAATCACGGGATCTATATGTATAGAATCTATATGTACGTTGCGGTCAAAAATGGACCGCAGAGTACATGTAGATTCGTCTCTAAAGTGCAGGTAACTTGTGAATAATGTAGGGAGCGAAAGAAGCCAAATTTAAAAACATGTATAATGTCTTAGAGGCGTGAGTGTTGTCTCAGTCGGCCAAGTAAAAAAACCACTTCATAACTCTTCATTATCAAGATGCGTTCCGTGTTCAAGGGAAGGCACCTTGTTGCCTTATGAAAAGCTCTTGAACCAAGGAATTGGAGCTACAAACATCTTCATGTATGTCAAACAAAATCATCTTCCATCTTGCAGGGGATGAGCAAGCTTAGAGTTTGCTCAAAAACTCTCTAAAGAGAAGTGGTAAAGAGGACACTAGAGGCAGTGAAGGTCACTAGAGGGCTTGTTCAAGCCCACTCGTGGATGAAATGTTGTGTTTACCAAACTTGTCGACGTTTCACCTCCAATATGCACATTAACATCAACTGCACGTATGTTTTAATAGCACATACAAACCCCTTCTTTCAAGCCCATCGTGAACTGTGCTCACCTATATGTTGTTTTATGAGTCGAGGCACAGCTACTGGCTAGGCCTGGTGTATTATTGTGTCTTTTCCTGCAGCCTTTGGAGAGTTTGTATAACGTTTTATGTAAATCACTAACTTTACCAAGAGTACGAGGGCGGGGGATAACCTTTTTCTGAAAAGAGAGACGGAGGGAGAAGAGAAGAGAGGGTGGAGGGATGCTGTGGGGGAGGAAGAGAGAGAGGGAAGGAAGGACTGAGGATGGAATGATGCACAGCGTGGAAAAATGCTCGTATAGGGAGGTAACGATGGAAATTAATGGAGAGAAAAAAAAAGAGGGAATAAACAGTCATAAAGGGGACGGAAAAAAGGAAAGGAAGAGGGAATATAGAAAAAGAAATAATGGAGAAGAAAAGGGAGAGGAGGGAAGCTAAGGAAGATGAAAAGGAGAGAAAATGATGACAGAAAGAGAAAGGAAAAGATGGAAATGGAAAAGAGGCTCAGAAGAGAGAATAAATAGATTAGGGAAGAGGGGAAGAATAGAGAGAAAAGAATATAGAGGGAAGGAGGAAAGAGGGCTAAGAAATAGGAAAGCAGGGCTAAACAAGAAGGGAAGAAAGGGGAATCTTGTGAACGACACGTGAGTGGTATTGATATAGCTGCCTAAGGCTGTACTCTCCTAATTGTGGTTGCAGGGGTCGATTCAGAGCTCCAGTGTGTGTATACCTGGAGTATACCTGGAGAGGGTTTCGAGGGTCAACACCCCCGCGGCCCGGTCTGTAACCAGGTTCCAATAGATTCTTTGATACGAAAGTATAGTTTATATGTACACACACACACACACACACACCACACACACACACACACACACACACACACAGCACACACACACACACACACACACACACACACACACACACACAACACACACACACACACACACACACACACACACACCACACACACACACACACACACACACACACACATACACACACACACACACACACAATGCATTTATTATTCTTTATATCTTCTTTGTTATCCTTTTTACAGATTTTATTATACAATATGCCTTCTTTATGGTTTATTATGCATTTTTTTTATTCCTTACAAAGCTTTCATTATTCCTCCTGCCTTGGTTACTATTCCTTTTGCATTCTTTAATATTCCCATGTTCATTATTATTCTTTATGTAATCCTTATTATTAATTACTCCTCTATCATTTTCTGTGCAATTACCACTAATTACTCTTTCACTAGCATTGTTTAGTCTTGATTCTGTTTCAATTATAAAAGTGGGTCGCCATCTAGGAAACCTCGCCGGGCTACCTCCACAAGTACCTTAGTTGGGTCCCTCTAAAGGCATGAGTAAAATCAGTGTTGGTTTGACTTGTTGCAGCTGGACGAGCGAAGTAGTGATGGTTTTCATCAGTGATCTGCTTTTACAAATGTTGTTATGCCGTTACAAAGTGTTGTGCCGTTTACAAATGATGTTGTGCCGTTTACAAATGATGTTGTGCCGTTTACAAATGATGTTGTGCCGTTTACAAATGATGTTGTGCCGTTTACAAATGATGTTGTGCCGTTTACAAATAGTGAGGCTTTATTGATGAATGTTGCTGTGGGATTTGTAAATGTTTTTTTTTTTTTTTTTTGCTGCTGTATGGTTTCTAAATATATGTGGAGGAAGGGGGATTTACAAATGTTAAAGCTTAAGTTATTCAAACGTTGCTTGATTTACGTACTTTTTTTTACGAATGTTTTTAATGTGATATAGAAGTTTTAATTGCTTGAGTTACAACTCGTATTGTCTAATTTACAGATATTTTCCCGGGAGTTACGAATGTAACTCCCGAATGTATATATAATATATATATAATATATATATATATATATATATATATATATATATATATAATATATATATATATATATATATTATATATATATATATATATATATATATATATATATATATGTCGTGCCGAATATGTAAAACTGGTCAATTAGCAAGAACTCATTTAAAATTAAGTCCTTTCTAAAATTTTCTCTTATATGTTTAAAGATATATTTTTTTCATTAATGTTAATGTAAAAATTTTTAATTTTGCACCAAAAGAATCTTAAAAAACTTACCTAACCTTATTATAACAAGAACAATTTATTTTAGCCTAACCCAACTAAATATATTTTAGATTTGTTTACAATAATTTAATACTAAACAGACACAGTGAAATATATTTTTTTCGTTAGATTCAGAATGATTTTGGCGAAATTATTGCATACACAAATTTTCACTTGTCCTATATGGCAAGATGAGCGTTGCTATTTAAGTCAAGATCGCAAGTTCTGCCTATTCGGCACGACATATATAATTTATATATATATATATATATATATATATATATATATATATATATATATATATATATATATATATATATATATATATATATATATATATATATATATATATATATATATATATATATATATATATTATATATAAAGTCATCACGATTGCAATTTGCTAATGGAAAACATTCTTGATGGTTATAATGTTGCGATTTACTTTAAATTCCCATCGTTGGCTCCAGCACGGAGATGGTTTTTAAGTAAGCGGTTGTGGTTTTTAATCTGAATCGCGGAGTGGTGTTATTCACGCAGTGTGGAGCATTAACGTTATTAATGTCGATAATATGCATTAAAGAAGAGGAGAAGAAAGAAGAGGAGGAATACTCAGCAGTGGAATGAGGATTATAAAGATAATAATCATAATTATAATAATAATAATAATAATAATAATAATAATAATAATAATAATAATAATAATAATAATAACGGTAAAAGTATAATTGATATCTAGAGTCACTAAGACAGAGGAAAAATAAAAAAGATCTCCAGCAGAATACAGAGGCTATGAACCACAGACCCAGGAGTAAGCAGTATGCCAAGCATATCACCGGAGGACGCACCTCCGTCTAATGAACAATAATGGTATACAATACCGACAAGATGAAATTAAGACATATGTGCAACATCTGGGTATCTTTATTGTAGACGTTTCGCCATCCAGTGGCTTTATCAATACAAATTCCAGGACATAACTTGAAGACAGTAGAACTATGTACAGAAGATGAGGTAATCAGTCCCTCAACCTTGGAGTAGGTGCGGAGAGCACCGTAGTAGTGGAGATTCTCCGTCTAATAACCGGGGCCTGCTCACTCAGGTTTGACAAACGAACGAGCGGCAAAAAAAGATGAATCTCAGAGGAGTAATCTGAGACCCTGTTTAAAGGGTATTTTACATAGGTTTGACCAGTCATACTAAACACACACACACACACACACACACACACACACACACACACACACACACACACACACACACACACACACACACACACACACACACACACACACACACATACACACACACACACACACAGAGTCGCCCTCTCATTGCCAGGACAAACACACACTCGAAGCATTTTTTCTTTCTGCGCGAGGCTTCTCATTTGGTCCTTCCCTCCTGCTGACGCCGCCTTCGTAACACTGTTAAGAAAAAGGAGAGAAATAGAAAGAGGATAACGGGGAGGAAGAGAAAGAGGAGGAGGAGGAAGCCGAGGAGGACGAGAAGAGGAAGAGGAGGAGGAGAAGGAAGAGGAAGAGGAGGAGGAGGAGGAGGAGGAGAAGTAAGAAGGCGCTCTGGGAGTATCAACCAACACCTTGGTAAAAGGTAAGGGAGGGAGATGGGAGGTAAGAGGGTTAGGGGGGGATAGGGGAGGAGAGAGAGAGAGAGAGAGAGAGAGAGAGAGAGAGAGAGAGAGAGAGAGAGAGAGAGAGAGAGAGAGAGAGAGAGAGAGAAACAGGGACAGAAAGAGAAGACAATACAGAAAAGTAATAGAAAGGAAAAAGAGATGTCTATGTATCGAGAGTGATATCGGGATAAACACTAAGAGAAAGATATTGTGTTTATGTTATCCTGTGCGTCCAAGGCTATATTTTCTTTCAATATCTTTCTTACACCTTGCAGTGCTGGAGGTCACCTTCACCTTGTGGTGGTGGGAAGAGTTTCCTGGATTATGGGTGGGTGACTACTGCCACCCAAACACTGGTCGAGGTCCGCATTCTCTTTGGTTTAAACGAGAAGACGGTCTCTGACACACGTTCAGTGGAGTGTTGAATTCATATGACCTGCTCAGCAAATGACAGAATTTTTCACCCAAAAGAAGGGGTCAAGGGGTAACAAATATATTTCTACGTACCCGGAAGGAATATCGATGACGTACGAGGAGAGGGTAGCAACCATGACGCCAATATTTAATAAAAGGGCGAAAGGGAATATGAGATATTGTATTAACGACATGTGTTAAATGTTTTAAAAAAACGATAAGTTGAAGATTGAGACACTTATGCAACATATGGGAATCTTTAATGAGGAAACGTTTCGCTACACAGTGGCTTCATCACTCCAATACAAAGCCACTGTGTGGTGAAACGTTTCTTCATTAAAGATTCCCGTATGTTGCAAAGGTGTCTCACTCTTCATTAACGACATGTAAAATGAAGAAACAAATTGCAGAAGGACCTTTTAATGAGAATAACGTTTTGCTACTTGATAAAACTCTATACAGAGCCAAACAATGCTCCAATTAATGCTGGCTTTGTATATTGTCTTCATTCAAGGAGACACAAATAAAGCTATGAATCTGTGGAACATTTAAAGGCGTAAGGTGAGATTTACAAGAAAGACAAATGGAATTAAAATATTTGTTGATTAACCAAAGCAACACTGAATTGCCCACTGCAACGCAGCATTCATCCAGAAATGAAAGACCGTAGCTTACAATTTTTATTAATATGTGCAATAAAGCAACAGAGGTTAAACATGAAAGAGAAGTGTGGGTGGATTCCAGATTCCTAGATCGTCTGAAAGCCTTTGATACTGTGCAACGTAAACTACGTCCGAAGTTACAGAATGGTATTTTCATGGATACACACACTTACATAAGACTGTTACTGTTAGGAATGAAGTATATGGATGGAAGATTGTAAATAGTGGAGTCCCACCAGGATCACTGCAGGGTCATCTGCTGTTCCTGTTACATATCTGACAACTTGAATAAGTCCTTATATATCGCTGTTTGTACATGATGCCCTTGTAATGAGGCACCTACAAGCGGAAGAGTACAAATGAAGACTGCAGAATGATCCGTGCAGGTTTCATGATTGGTAAGATAGCCACTTTGGCCTAGAGAGAGAGATTTCGTTCGGATTTTTAACCCCGGAGGGTTAGCCACCCAGGATAACCCAAGAAAGTCAGTGCGTCATCGAGGACTGTCTAACTTATTTCCATTGGGGTCCTTAATCTTGTCCCCCAGGATGCGACCCACACCAGTCGACTAACACCCAGGTACCTATTTGCTGCTAGGTGAACAGGACAACAGGTGTAAGGAAACGTGTCGAAACGTTTCCACCCGCCGGGAATCGAACCCGGGCCCTCCGTGTGTGAAGCGGGAGCTTTAGCCACCAGGCCACCGGGCCACCCCTAAGAGTGGTAAATTCGTAAAACGAGCTAGGAAACAATGCCACGACAGCAGTGTAACGAAAACACTCCATTCTTGGATTCGAAAGTTATCCAACGAAATATCACGCCAGTTCATAGTCAATTAGGAGAGACCAATACACACGCATACACACACACACTCACACACACACACACACACACACACACACACACACACACACACACACAACACACACACAACACACAACACACACACACACACACACACACACACACACACACACATACATACACATCACACACACACACACACACACACACACACACACACACACACACACACACACACACACACACACACACACACACACACACACACACACACACACACACACACACACACACACACACACACACACACACACACACACACACACACACACACACACACACACACACACACACACACACACACACAGAACCTTTACGACAGTTCCAGGTATTTGCAGTGTTTTCTACCCCCTTGGGCTTTCCTGTGAGCATAAGGCTTTTCTATGCCGCAATGCGCGAGCTTGAGGTAAGACAAGACCTGCCTGAGACTCCCCCACCAGCGTCTACACAGAAGATTTTTATATTGTGAGTTAAAGAGGACGTAGCTTCAATATTGTGAGTGTTCTTGCCGTTATTTCGCCAATTATTCTCTGTTAGTGTACCTGTTATCTTCTGTTATTGTATCTGTTGCTGCACTTTTTATAGTGTACCTGTGTGTTTCTGTTATTAATACAGGTTATTGTGTCCTATTGTGCCTGTTGTTTGCTGTTGTTGTATGTGTTTCGTCATTTTTTTGTCATATCACTTCTTGTCTTCTGTTATTGCACCCGTTAACATCTGTTATTGCTCTTACCTTCTTTTATGTTACCACGAATATAATTACTATGCATTGCTGATGTCAGTTATTTTAATGTTAGGTTATACGTTAATATTGCATAAATCTAAAATTTCTTTAAATTAATAATACCAACAACAGCAATAACAGTAACAATAATAATAGTGTAATAATAATAATAATAATAATAATAATAATAATAATAATAATAATAATAATAATAATAATAATAATATAATAATAATAATATAAATAATATAATAATAATAATAATAATAATAAATAATAATAATAATAATAATAATTATTATTATTATTATTATTATTATTATTATTATATTATTAATAGTAGTAACAAGAGTGGTAATGATAGTAGTAGTAGCAATAGCAGTGCTATTATAGTACTGTTATTACTGCTACGGTCAGCGAGGTAACGTTTCGCACAAATGCACATGTTATGAACACGTTTTATATATGTTTTAATTATGTTTCATACATGTTTTGTGCTCGTCTTGCTCATTTTATGTATGTTTTATATATGTTTTGTGCATTTTTGAGTTTTTTTATTTTTTTCAACATGTGGCTGGAGAGAGGATGTAGGGATGGGGATGGGAAAGAGAAAAAGGGGAGATGGGAAGAAGCATTTTGAAAGGGAAAGATTGGAGGCAGGAGAAGCAGGAGAAGAAGAACTCACGGCTCATAGTGACAGAAATGCGATAACAGGACAAGCTGTCCAGACCATGCGGAAATGGTTGAGTCATTATTGTGGTGGTGGTGGTGATGGTGGTGGTGATGGTGATGGTGATGGTGTTGGCGGTGGTATTGGCGGTGGTGGTGGTGATAATGGTGGTGGTGTTGCTGGTGATGGTGGTCGTGGTGGTGATGGTGCTGATGATGATGGTGGTGGTGGTGATGCTGGTGATGATAGTGGTGGTGTTTGTGGTTGTGATGGTGGTGGGGGTGTCCAGGTCGTTTTGGTTCCCCACCCATTTTTTTTTTACATTTCACACAGTCATCTCACCCCTTCTTCCAACACACCTCCCTCACGCACTCTCCCTCTCCTCCAATCACCCCTCCTTAACACACCCTACCTTGAGCTGAAGGAAAGGTAGTGCTTCCTTTCCTTTAGTGGACAAATTGGTTAGGAGTTGGTTGTTGGGGTTGTGAAGGAAACGTTGAGGGGAAACATGGGGGAGGGGGGAGGGATAACATGAAGGAGTTAAGGATTAACGTGAAGGAGAGAGACATGAATAAACAGAAGGGATTCATGTGTATTTTTCCTCTTGATTGTGATTGAGGGTGTGGTGGTAGATGTAATTGTGGTGGAGGTGTGTGGTGGTAGAACTGTTGAGGAGGGTGTGGTGGTAGACGTAACTGTGGTGGAGGGTTTGGTAGTAGATATAATTATGGTGGAGGGTGTGGTGATAGATGTAATTGTGGTGGAGGGTATAATGGTAGATGTAATTGTGGTGGAGGTGTGTAGTGGTAGAAGTAATTATGATGGAGGGTGTGGTGGTAGAAGTAATTGTGATATAGCTATTAAATGAGCCGAGGAGGACGGGTGTTTGTGTGGTAGTGCTACTGATAGAATTAAAAGCAATGATGGGACATCTGATGGTGAAAACGAAAATTTAGGTAATATTTTTAGTACTTACGGAATTATTGTGTGGTTCTGGCAAGCACCGAGAGCCTCGACCTGGACAATACAGCTCACTTAGCACTCTATTACGGGGCATTTATTCTGCATCCGACTCACGCCATGTAAAACTACCAGACTGGAAGCCATCTCAGCCAACTGGAAGCACAGCCAGCCAAAGCCATCTAGCGTGAATCGATACACTAGACACTAGTATGAGGAAGTCTGAGGTTACAAAGTGAGGATGAGTTGCTTAGGGCACTTTTGGGTATCGCTGAAAATAGGATAGACAAATATATAAGCGATAATAGTAGGATGCATAAATAACCGGACATAGGAGAGAAGAGCTTGCAAAAAGTACTTAGGTTCATGGTAGTCGTGATTGTGGTAGTCGTCAGGGAGATGATGAGAGTAATGAGGGTTTTGCTAGTTGTCATAATGAGGATAATGGATATGTCGCTGTGATGGTGGTAGTGATGGTGGTAGTGGTGGTGGCGGTAGTATGGTGGTGGTAGAGGTGGTGTTGAATAAGGAGGTAGCAGCAGTGGTAATTGGTAAGGGTAATGGAGCAGATCTAACGTACAGGAGGAACCAGCTGGAGATTTAATGAGACAGAAGATCTAAACTACCCTATTCCAACTGACTGCGTGATTGGTAGAACAGTGACTGGAAACCCTGTATTAGCTGTTTCAGAAAGACAGTGTTCTCTTGTAATCAACAAGAGGTGCAAGCAACAGTGCCGTCAACTGTGCTGTAATATGCAATCCCTTTTTCCCTCTAAACAAAATAAGGATGATGAACCCTTGTTGCAATGCTTGACGGGGTGTTTATTGCCTCGCTGAAGTCTCCCAGCTTAGGCTGGTGGATTTCAACACCATGTATGAGCTCCAATCTTGCGTTATGTGATACGTCAGGAAAATATAGATTTTCCCACTATTCTATATGGGACCATATAGAATAGCGAAATAGAATAGTGAAAAGAAATAGAATAGTGAAAAGAATAGAGAAATTCCGATTGCTTTCGTGACTTCTCACATTATCAAGGAGCTATAAAAATAAAAGGTTAACAAGAAGGCATATAAAGACGAGACTACACCTCGCTGCCACCCCCAACAACACCTGGCACCGAGGTATATTCCCGGGCTTATATGCCTTCCTGTTAACCTTTTACTTTTAGAGACACAGTCAACCAAACAACCAACGCAGAACCAGAGTCTTCATGGAGACAGAGGCAAAGGAGCAGGAAAAAGCATCAGACATAAGTATGAGGAAAGGCAGGCGGGACGCTACAATCACCTCTCCTTCATCGTTCGTGCACCGCGAATCCGCCTTTCCTCGTCTCCTAGAACGATTACGACTTTATATACACAAACGTCTTGCTCCAACCACCCTGGCTGAAAATGAACAGAGATGTGATGAGTGAGATTATGTTTGCTGCTGAGAGAGAGAGGAGGAGGAGAGAGGAGAGAGAGAGAGAGAGAGAAGAGAGAGGAGAGAGAGAGAGAGAGAGAGAGAGAGAGGAGAGAGAGAGAGAGAGAGAGAGAGAGAGAGAGAGAGAGAGAGAGAGAGAGAGAGAGAGAGAGAGAAAGTGTTGTGGTCTACATGGGTACGCAAAGAACAGTTCGCCGTATAGTTTACAAGTGGGTTAGGTGCAGTAAACAGTACACAAGTGTACATGTTAAGACTATATCATCATACGGCTCAGCTTACAGCCACCAGGAGAAAGAAAGGTTAACACACCATCATAAAGCACTGAAAATGTGCATTGTAATTTGATCGGGAAAAATGGACACTAATGCGCAATTTCCCTAATTTCTTTGCTAACGTTTTCCTCATATATTCCTTTTCTGATTCATACAATTAATTTAGCAGGTGTTACTTTCAGTCTCTCCAATTGGCCTTAATTTACATTTTGTTTAAAATATACTAACAGTGAAAAGAAAACTAAATGTTCGTAAGTTTATGTCTGGTATTCGATTTATTGTCAGTGAGGGCTAGAGGCCTTTTTTTAACATTTTCATTGTAAGAATATTTTGTGGGAACATTTCGTGCAAATACAAGAGAGCAGCCTGCAAATGAGGTGCTCTTATCTGCGCAGATAGAATCTGGAGCAGTAAGAGGAACAGTCGCTTATTGTTCCTGGCAGATAACCTCTATAGAATCCCAAATGTGTTTTTCGTCTCATGTTACTCCTCTCTCCCTCTCTCTCTCTCTTTCTCTCTCTCCTCTCTCTCTTCTCTCTCTCTCTCTCACACACACACAGTAACCTACCTCCTGTTATCTTCAGTAAATTGTACAATGGCCGATAGGACGCCTTGCTAGAGCATCGATTTGTTTTGCTTCCAAAACGGTGTATAGTGAGTATTTCAGAACCAAGTAGCCAAGGAGAGGAGATGATGGGGAAATAGGATGGTAGTCAGCTAACCATGTATCCAAGATGAGAATTGGCTATGTGAAGGAGGGATGAGAAAGACGGAGGGAGGGAGAGGGAGATAAAAGGAGGATGATATAGACAGATTGGGATACAGTATTATAATATATTATAATATAAAATATATATAATAGTAGTTGGTAGCAGCAACCGCCCAGGAGTACTACGTCCGCAAGTGAGTGTTTAAAAAGAAAGCCGTAATTGTTTTAAAATGATGGTAGGATTTGCTGGTGTCCTTTTTTTTCTGTCTCATAAAATGCAAAATTTAGGTACGTCTTGCTATTTACTTACACTTAGGTTAAAACTAACATACATGTACAAGTCATATGTATCACACCCCTCTGGGTTTTCTTCTATTTTCTTACTAGCTCTTGTTCTTGTTTATTTCCTTTATCTCCTTTGGGGAGTGGAAAAGATTCTTTCCTCCGTAAGCTATGTGTTGTAAAGAGGCGACTAAAATGCAGGAGCAAGGGGAGTAAAACCCTTCTCCCGTATATAATACAAATGTGAAAGGAGGGGAAGAAAAACTTTTGTTTTCCTTTTGGGCCACCCCGCTCGGTGGGTACGGGCTGGTGTGTTTGAAAAAAGAAAATTATATTATATATATAATAATATATATAAATAATATATAATATATATATTATATTTTATTGTAATATATTATATAAAATTATTATATTTAATATATATTTATATATATATATATAATATATATTGTTATATATATTATTATATATTTATATAATTTTTTTTTAAATTATATATATAAAGTGAGTGTCACGAAAGCGCTTTGGGAAATTTCCCCCATCTTTTAGATGGTTGTTTTGCTTTCGAATTCACCCGTTTTGTGCTTATTGCTATTATAATAATATATATATAAATTTTTATAATTTTTTTATATTTTATATTTATATATATATAAAATATTTTATATATAATATATATATATAACAATTATTTATTATATATATATTATATATATTAAAATATATATATTATATTTAATATATATATTATTATATATATTATATATAAAAATTGTATATATATTTTAAAATATATTATATATATATATATATATATATTAATGTGTGGTTGTGGTGTTGGTGTGTGTGGTGTGTGTGTGTGTGTGTGTGGTGTTGTTGGTGTGTGTGGGAGTTGCGTGATTGTGGAGGAGGAGAGAGAATGACTGAATGAATGAATGAAAATGGTATAGGAAGGAAAAGGGAGAAAGGTAGAACCAGAGAGAAAGAAAGGGGGGAGGGAAGGCAGAGAAAGAGATCACAATAGAGAAGGAAGATAACAGACAAAAAAATGAGCCCTATCTCCTAAAAAAAAAAGAAGTTACAATCACATCTTCCACAAAAGAATTAAAAAGCGAGTGTTATGCTTTAATCCTCTTAAAGGGGATCGAGAAGCAGGCAAGCACCGTATGATCCTCTCTCAGTAGCCTCGTCAACCATTGTTATAATAGTGTAATCCTTTTAAGAGTATTGAGTAATTCTGACGATACAATTCTTCCTTAAACCTGCTTATTTAGCATTCAATTCTGATTAATTTTTAAAAAATAAACTTTGTGTACCTCTTATTAAAGATTGTTTTTTTCATTTGGGATTTTTAATTAGCGGTTTTGTATGTAATTTAGCCAGGGGCTGATAATTAAGTCGGGTTAATTTTGATAAATGTTTCCCATGGTATTTGTGAGAAATTACGAAATTATTTCTCTGTATCATATGTCATGAGAAATATTAATGTATTGATGATTTTATCAAAGATTTTTATATTTCTGTCCGTCTGCTGGCATGGATAGTATGTATACATGTATATACTGTATGTAATTATGTTTATATATATATGCATGCATGTATGTATTTATGTTTGTATATATGAATGCATGTATGTGTGTACGAATGTATGGATGAATGTACGTATCTATACCTGCATGTATGTAGGTACATATATACACATACAAGCATATATATGTATTTGCTTACGTATGTATATATAGGTTTATCTGTGTCTGTATACATATGTCTGTGTCTATGAGTATCTGTCTGTGTATGTACATTTCTCTGTGTCTGTTAATATCTATCAGTGTATGTCTATCTGTGTTTCTATGCATCTGTCTGTGTCTAGGTGTATATTTCTTTGCCTGTGAGTAGGGCTTTACTCACGTCTGTTTTTCAGTTATTCTGCTAGAGCTGAGCTCCAGCTCTTTGGCACATATTTTATATTCAGTGATTTATCTATTTCTGGTTCTGTCTATCCACGCATGTGACTATGTGAAGATAGAGAAGTATAGCTGCGTATATCTGTGTATAACTGTATGTTTCTATATAAATTTCGACTGTTAAGATTATCTCTTAATTCTCCTATTCTTTCACACTAATTTCTCCAAACACAAATCTACCATTTACGAACCACACAAAATTCGCTGCTAAACATTCCCTGCACGAAATACTATTTCTCAATTTTTTCTCTACATGACACATCAGCTCTAAATCACGGCACGAGATAACACAAATCAACCATACCTCTAACACACCAATACACCATCACTCCCCCCCCTACATACAAAACAATTTTCCACATACGAAGCTTGCACATCAACACACACAAACACACACACAGACACACACACACACACACACACACACACACACACACACACACACACACACACACAATACACACACACACACACCACAACACACACCACACACACACACACACACACACACACACACAGAACGCAGAGGCCAAGAGAGGATATGAATTAGAGCACAGAGCAAATGGTGGACACACTTTATTTTTTTTTTTTTGGGGCCTATGGGGATGTGGCAAGAAGGCTCACTCCTAGAGCAAAGTTGCTGTTAAGGGATTTCACCACAGGGAGATTGACTGGGAAAACCTGGAGCCACATGGGCCCGAAACATGAGACCAGGATGTTGGACGTGAGTGCTGGAAAAACCTCATGCACCAACATGTTAAGGACACTACCAGAGCGAGAGGGGAGGATGAACCCGCAAGATTGGACCGTGTTGTTCACCTGGGCAGCTCAGACATAGAGGGACATCAAGTATGAGAGTCCCTAGGATGCTACGACCGCACGGTGGGTTTTCTGTGCTTTTGAATACATAGTAAAAGCAAGTGGAGAGAATAACAGGAGTAGAATGAGGGAAAAGCCTGACTAATAAAAGAGGGGACTACATAGGGTTGAAGAACTTCATGCGGGAGGTCCAGTGGACAGAGAACTTGCAGGAAAGCCAGTAAATAGAAATGATGGAATATGTAGCAACAAAATGCAAGGAGGCAGTGGAAAGGTTTCATTCCCAAGGGCAAACAGTAACAACGGAAGACCAAACAAGCCCCTGGTTTACCCGACGGTGTAAGGGAGGCAAAAACAAAGTGCAATAGAGAATGGAAAAAGTACAGAAAGGCAGATAACACACGAAAAATATGGAGATCATCGCAGAGCCAGGAATGAGTACGCACAGTAAGGAGGAGGCCCAGCGACAGTATGAAAATGACATAGCATCGAGAATCAAGACTGACCCGAAACTGTTGTATAGCCACATCAGGAGGAAGACAACAGTCAAAGACCAGGTGATCAGATTAAGGACAGAAGGTGGAGAACTCACAAGAAATGATCAGGAGGTATGTGAGGAGCTGAACAGGAGATTTAAGGAAGTTTTTACAGTAGAGAACAGGAAGGGCTGTGGGAAGACAGCACAGAAGGGAACATCAAGAGGGAAATATACCAACAAGTGTTGGATGACATACGAACAATTTGAGGAGGAGGTGAAGAAGCTCTTAAGTGCCCTTGACACCTCAAAGGCGATGGGACCGGACAACATCTCCCCATGGGTCCTTAGAGAAGGAGCAGAGATGCTGTGTGTGCCTCTAACCACAATCTTCAACACATCCCTTGAAACTGGGCAACTACTGAGAAATGGAAGACAGCTAATGTAGTCCCCATATTTAAAAAAGGAAACAGAAACGAGGCACTAAACTACAGACCTGTGTCTCTGACATGTATTGTGTGCAAAGTCATGGAGAAGATTATCAGGAGGAGAGTGGTCGAACACCTGGAAAGGAACAAGATTATAAATGAAAACCAGCATGGGTTCATGGAAGGCAAATCTTGTATCACAAACCTCCTGGAGTTTTATGACAAGGTAACAGAAGTAAGACACGAGAGAGAGGGTTGGTAGATTGCGTTTTCCTAGACTGCAGGAAGGCCTTTGACACAGTTCCCCACAAGAGATTAGTGCAGAAGCTGGAGGATCAGGCACACATAAAAGGAAGGGCACTGCAATGGATAAGGGAATACCTGACAGGGGGCAGCAAACGAGTCATGGTACGTGAAGAGGTATCACAGTGGGCGCCTGTTACGAGGGGGGGGGTCCCACAGGGGTCAGTTCTAGGACCAGTGCTATTTTTGATATATGTGAACGACATGATGGAAGGAATAGACTCTGAAGTGTCCCTGTTCGCAGATGACGTGAAGTTGATGAGAAGAATTAAATCGGACGAGGATGAGGCAGGACTGCAAAGAGACCTGGAGAGGCTGGACATGTGGTCCAGTAACTGGCTCCTCGAATTCAATCCAGCCAAATGCAAAGTCATGAAGATTGGGGAGGGGCAAAGAAGACCGCAGACAGAATATAGGCTAGGTGGACAAAGACTACAGACCTCACTCAGGAGAAAAGACCTTGGGGTGACCATAACACCGAGTACATCACCGGAGGCACACATCAACCAAATAACCGCTGCAGCATACGGGCGCCTGGCAAACCTGAGAATAGCGTTCCGATACCTCAATAAGGAATCGTTCAAGACACTGTACACTGTGTATGTTAGGCCCATACTGGAGTATGCAGCACCAGTCTGGAACCCACACCTGGTCAAGCACGTCAAGAAGTTAGAGAAAGTACAAAGGTTTGCAACAAGGCTAGTCCCAGAGCTCAAGGGAATGTCGTACGAGGAAAGGTTAAGGGAAACGGACTGACGACACTGGAGGACAGAAGGGTCAGGGGAGACATGATAACGACATACAAGATACTGCGGGGAATAGACAAGGTGGACAGAGATAGGATGTTCCAGAGAGGGGACACAGGGACAAGGGGTCACAACTGGAAGCTGAAGACTCAGACGAGTCACAGGGACGTTAGGAAGTATTTCTTCAGTCATAGAGTTGTCAGCAAGTGGAATAGCCTAGCAAGTGAAGTAGTGGAGGCAGGAACCATACATAGTTTTAAGAAGAGGTATGACAAAGCTCAGGAAGCAGAGAGAGAGAGGATCCAGTAGCGATCAGTGAAGAGGCGGGGCCAGGAGCTGAGTCTCGACCCCTGCAACCACAATTAGGTGAGTACAATTAGGTGAGTACACACACGCACACACGATTTCATTAGTATACAAAATACAAATCCCACAATATTCCTCACACACAAAAACACAAGCATACAATATTACTCACGAACAAAAATCAAACCCACAATCTCTCCATGGGCAAAACAGAAACCCACAAATCAGAGAAATCCCACGCTTAGGAGAGGAAGCTTATGATGACGTTTCGCCCCTCTCGTTTCGGACAATATTACGACTTTTTATTCTTGACAAAACCGAGTCTCCCACCCCCCACACACACAAATCACAAATCAACAATTTCAACACGCAAAACACAAACCCACAATACCTCCCCCACCCCGCAATAAAAAATTCTCAGCAATAGCGGCCTTATGGACGCCTGTTAGTCTTTGCCTATGAAGCAAAACGAAGAAATATGTAACATATAAAAGCCGTCAGAAATTTTTACGGTCTTTCGAAAATGCAAAATTCTTGAAAAATCATGCATGTAGCTCGAGGCGGTGGGTAAAGGGAAGTTCGGACAGGGGAAAGGGAGAGCGGGAGGGAAAGGGAGTGAAGGAAGGGGGAGGATGAGAAGGGGAAAGGGTCACTGAAGCCTTTTTTTTTTTATCCTTCGGGACAGGTACAAGAAATAAAAGGAGAATAAGTGGGAAATGAAGTGGAGGAAGGAAGTTCAGTGGGAAGAAAAGGATAAAGGAGCACTAATGAAAGTATGAAGAGGTGAAGAATGAAAAGAAGTGTTAGAAAAGGTAAGAAAAGGTATGAAAACTAGGAGAAAAGGAATGAAAGAAGAACGTTAAGAAGAAGAGGAAATTGAGAATGAAATGATGAACGACGAGGGACGAGAATTTAAAAAAAAAAAATAAAAAACAAAAGCATGAAATCTTTCAGAACTCCATCAACAAGACGCATCACTAAAACAACGATAGAAAGTAAAAGATAAATGAAAATAAACATAACAATAACTCACTCTTTTTCAATCGACCAAAAAAAAATCAAAATTTTTCATAAGCATAAAATAAGCCGAAAATAATTCAATGAGCTTTCATATAATACAGTCTAAACACAATATATATAATATATATTATTATATATATATATATATATATATATAATATATATATATATATATATATATATATATATATATATATATATATATATATATATATATAATATATATATATATATATATATATTCTTTCTTTCAACACACCGGCTGTATCCCACCGAGGCAGGGTGGCCCAAAAGGAAAAACGAAAGTTTCTCCTTTTACATTTAGTAATATATACAGGAGAAGGGGTTACCAGCCCCTTGCTCCCGGCATTTGAGTCGCCTCTTACAACACGCATGGCTTACGGAGGAAGAATTCTGTTCCACTTCCCCATGGAGATAGGAAGAAATAAACAAGAACAAGAACTAGAAAGAAAATAGAAGAAAACGTAGAGGGGTGTGTATATATATGCTTGTACATGTACGTGTAGTGTGACCTAAGTGTAAGTAGAAGTAGCAAGACGTACCTGAAATCTTGCATGTGTATGAGACAAAAAAAAGACACCAGCAATCCTACCATCGTGTAAAACAATTACAGGCTTCCGTCTGACACTCACTTGGCAGGGCGGTAGTACCTCCCTGGGCGGTTGCTGTCTACCAACCTACTACCTAGGATATAATATATATATAATATATATATATATATATATATATATATATATATATATACAAACACTGATCTCTGGCTGAAGGAGACTCGAACCTAGGAACCTTGGAACAAGGTACGCAGTGCTTTACCAATCTACCCACACTGGACCAATACCTTGGAGTCCAGCTTGCGCTAGACTTTGATCCAAGGCAGCCAGCTTTCAGGGAGAAGGCTTACAGCTTTTCATCTCATCCCCTGCATGCATCAGCCTTACTAGAGATATTAACAAAGTCTAGCGCAAGCTGGACTCCAAGGTATTGGTCCAGTGTGGGTAGATTGGTAAAGCACTGCGTACCTTGTTCCAAGGTCCGTAGGTTCGAGTCTCCTTCAGCCAGAGATCAGTGTTTGTGTATATTTCGCCTGCTCTTGCGAATTCCTTGAATATATATATATATAATATATATATATATTATATATATATATATATATATTTATATATATATATATATATATATATATATATATATATATATATATATATATATATATATATATTATTTTATTATTAGGCAACAGTTCTCAAATCTCCGTCAAAACCCTTTCGAAAAACTGTCGGAAGCTATCAAACCCTCTTCAGAAATCGATCAAAGCCAGTCTAATCGCCCTATGATATAAACTAAAAAAAAACAGCAGTGGCGAAAAAGCCTAACTTAGTAGCCTTGATTGTGTCGTCCAACCCTACCCACGGTACCCATCCCATCCCACCTTTATCCCACACCCGAGCCCACTCCCACAACACCCACCCCCACCCAACCCACCCCTCCCACCCCTCCAACCCTACTGGCAAAAACAAATTAGTTAATCACGGGGTAACTAAAATTTCCATGCGTGTAATTTTGGGATGATACCATGATGGTGTTTTTCCCCAGGTCTGCGCTGGCCAGCCAATATTCCCTCCTCCTGTGCTGGAGCCCAGGTGCTAGAGTGTCAGTTATGAGTGCCAGGTTTTAGAGGGAGGTTTGAGTGGGAGGTATGAGTGCCAGGTTTTAGTGAGAGGTTCAAGCTGAGTGGCAGATGTGAGTTCCCAGGTTATGGTGGAAAGTATGAGTGGCAGGTATTAGAGGGAGGTTTCAGTGAGAGGTATGAGCGACAGATAATAGTAGGAAGTATGAGTGGCAGGTATTAGTGATAGGTTATAGAGGGAGGTTGTAGTCAGAGGAATTAGTGGTAGATTTTAGAGGAAAGTTTTAGTAGAAGGTATGAGTGGCAGGTATTAGAAACAGGTATTAATAAGAGATATTTCTGAGTGTGTATTTGTGGAAGATAAGAGTGGAGTTTTTTGAGAAGTTATTGGGAAATATAAGCATTAGTAAGAGGTATTAGTGGGTTGTATTTCTGGAAGTATGAGTGTGAGGTATTAGTGGGAGGATTTTCAGGGAAATTACTGTCTAATGTTGGAGTGGAAGGTATTAATGGAAGGCATAAAAATTAAATTTTAGTGAGAGGTATTAGTATGTATCAGTGGAATATGTTAGTGGGAGATATGTGTGTGGAAAGTATGAGTGGAGGTATTAGCGAGAGGTATTAATGAGAGTAACAATACTATGGTGGATGGAATTCTGAATAACTGGATGGAACTATTACGGAGGAATATAGAACTAGGAAAATATAGAACTAGGAAAATATAGAACTAGGAAATACATAACTTTCTGATATATACCTGGAGATTATATATTACTGTAGGATATATAGCTGGAGACTATATTACTGCAGGTTATATACCTGGAGACTATATATTACTGCAGTATATACCTGAAGGAAGTGTACTACTGTGGGATATATGCCTTGGAAGAAATACTGTAATATACGGAAAAAATATTTATTTAAGTAATACATTAAAATGATGTAAGATGATATTACATCCCTCGAGTAATATCAGCTTCCCTAGGAAGTTGATATTACTCGAGGGGAATATATTACCAGGTTAAATATTACTTTTTGATAAGTGGATAAGAAAGAGTATATTTCGCTGGTACTAAAGCAAAGGATGGATCATCCATCACTAAACCCATACAGGTTTAGTTCTTCATGTAATAATAATAATAATAATAATAGTTATTATTATTATTATTACTAATTATTAGTAATAATTATTATTATTACTAATTATAATAATAAAATGGGGCCATATATATTGGAAATATTAATTGGTGTTAATATTCCTTGGGAAAAAAATATTACTGAGAATGAAATCTTGTCGTGCGAGAGAAAGTTTTATTGTGTAACAGCAGAGGTAATATTTTCACTGTTGCAACAATATTATATTTCGATGCATGTGGATACGAGTGTTGGGACTCACCGTGCGAAACTGAACGCATCATGGTACAAAAGTTATTCTTTTATTTCTTTTATTCGAGTGATTTTGTGTGAAAGTGTTTGAGGCTATGTGTGAGAGTGGGTGAGATATTGTGCGATAATCAGGTAATAAATGCTTCATTTCTGTGCAAGAACAAAAAGAGTCTTTGCCAAAATATGAGGTCAGTGATCCGTCGTCTCCTCCTGTAGAGGGAGCGTCTCTCTCTTCGTCTCTCTCTAATCTACATCTTTCCTTATTTTTTTAAGGGTATGAGTATGAGGTGGTGGTGATAGTGGTGGCGGTAGTGGTGGAAGCTGGTGCGGAAAGTTCACGTGCGTGCGACGGCAGACATCAAGCTTAGAGTGATTTTATGCAGCACTGGTCGAGTTAATGAGGTTGGCTCCAGCTAATGCAGACCGACGCGGAAGCGTGGAAAAATTATGTGGGATTCGAGATTGAGGAAAGTGATCTGAGCTGTTATCGTGCGAAAGCCGAGGACAGATTAAGACGCTAGATGAGTAGTTAGGTGCGAGAACGTCATTACTTTCATTATTATTATTATTATTATTATTATTATTATTATTATTATTATTATTATTATTATTATTATTATTATTATATTATTGTTTGTATTATTATTTTTATTATTATCATTATTATTATTATTATTATTATTATTATTATTATTATTATTATTATTATATATTATTATTATTATTATTTATTAATTATTACTTCCATCATCATCATTATTATTATTATTATTATTCTTGTTATTTATATTATTACTATAGTCACGTGAAGCGCTAAAACCCATAGGTGGGTCATACCTATGGGTTCAGTGCATTCATTCACTGAATATGAGCGCAGAAAGCTACAGAAATCCTCGTGCGAAAATTTCAAGGCTTATGTATATACATAATATAATATATATATATATATATATATATATATATATATATATATATATATATATATATATATATATATATATATATATATGTCGTGCCGAATAGGCAGAACTTGCGATCTTGGCTTAAATAGCAACGCTCATCTTGCCACATAGGACAAGTGAAAATTTGTGTATGCAATAATTTCGCCAAAATCATTCTTAACCTAATGAAAAAAATATATTTCACTGTGTTTGTTTAGTATTAAATTACTGTAAACAAATCTAAAATATATTTAGTTGGGTTAGGCTAAAATAAATTGTTCTTGTTATAATAAGGTTAGGTAAGTTTTCTAAGATTCTTTTGTAGCAAAATTAAAAATTTTTACATTATCATTAATGAAAAAAATATATCTTTAAACGTATAAGATAAAATTTTAGAAAGGACTTAATTTTAAAGGAGTTCTTTGCTTTACTGACCAGTTTTACATATTCGGCACGATATATATATATATATATATATATATATATATATATATAATATATATATATATATATATATATATTATATATTATATATATATATATATATTATATATATACATACATATATATAATATATATATATATATATATATATAAATATATATATATATATATATATATATATATATATATATATATATATATATATATATATATATATATATAAAGGTATAGTAGGATATAGCGTAGAAAGGTGCAGTGCAGAAAGGTGTGGTGCGAAAAAGTTTAGGGGACCACAGTCCTTGTGCAAAAGTGAAGGAGTTTGGTTGGAGAGTTTCTCCGTGAAAAAAAAGTTAGAAATAGATTAAAGGTGCGGCAGTTGAGGCGTCAATTTAGTGAATTCTCCGTGCGAAAGTAAAGAAACCGAAAAAAAGGAATGAAGAGTGCTCGAGTTGGGTAAATAGATTGCATATTCCTATTTGATTTTTGGTCTAGAGAAGCTTTAGTTTCAAGTGTGTGTGTGGTGCGCTAGTGTGGTGTACTAATGTGGTGTGCTAGTGTGGTGCGCTAGCGTGGTGTACTAATGTGGTGTGCTAGTGTGGTGCGCTAGTGTGGTGTACTAATGTGGTGTGCTAGTGTGGTGCGCTAGCGTGGTGTACTAGTGTGGTGGACTAGTGTGGTGCGCTAGTGTGGTGCGCTAGTGTGGTGTACTAGTGTGGTGGACTAATGTGGTGTGCTAGTGTGGTGTACTAGTGTGGTGTACTAGTGTGGTGGACTAGTGTGGTGTGCTAGTGTGGTGTACTAGTGTGGTGTACTAGTGTGATGTCTAATGTGGGGACTAGTGTGGTGACTAGTTTGGTGACTAGTGTGGTGTACTAGTGTGGTGTATAGTGTTGTGACTAGTATGGTGGACTAGTGTGGTGTCTAGTGTGGTGGACTGTGTGGTGGACTAGTGTGGTGTACTAGTGTGATGTGCTAGTGTGCTGTGCTGTGTGGTGGTACTAGTGTGGTGTACTAGTGTGGTGGACTAGTGTGGTGTACTAGTGTGGTGGACTAGTGTGGTGTACTAGTGTGGTGGACTAGTGTGGTGTACTAGTGTGGTGGTACTAGTGTGGTGGACTAGTGTGATGTGACTAATGTGGAGGACTAGTGTGGTGTATAGTGTGTGTGAACTAGTGTGGTGTACTAGTGTGGTGTGTAGTGTTGTGGACTAGTTGGTGTGACTAGTGTGGTGTGCTAGTGTGGTGTGACTAGTGTGGTGTGACTAGTGTGGTGACTAGTGTGAATGTGTGCGTGCTGTGGTGACTAGTGTGGTGTGCTAGTGTGGTGGACTAGTGTGGTGTGCTAGTGTGGTGTACTAGTGTGGTTGACTAGTGTTGGTTTGCTAGTGTGGTGTAGTAGTGTGGTGTACTAATGGGGTGTGTGCTAGTGTGGTGTACTAGTGTGGTGTACTAATGTGGTGTACTAATGTGGTGGACTAGTGTGGTGGACTAGTGTGGTGTGCTAGTGTGGTGTGCTAGTGTGGTGGACTAGTGTGGTGTGCTAATGTGGTGGACTAGTGTGGTGTACTAATGTGGTGGACTATTGTGGTGGACTAGTGTGGTGGACTTGTGAGGTGGACTAGTGTGTTGGATTAGTGTGGAGAACTAGTGTGGTGGACTAGTGTGGTGGACTAGTGTGGTGGACTAGTGGGATGTGCTAGTGTGGTGGACTAGTGTGTTGGACTAGTGTGGTGTACTAGTGTGGTGGACTAGTGTGGTGGACTAGTGTGATGTGCTAATGTGGAGGACTAGTGTGGTGGATTAGTGTGGTGAACTAGTGTGGTGTACTTGTGTGGTGTGATAGTGTTGTGGACTAGTATGGTGGACTAGTGTGGTGTGCTAGTGTGGTGGACTAGTGTGGTGGACTAGTGTGGTGGACTAGTGTGATGTGCTAGCGTGCTGTGCTAGTGTGGTGTGCTAGTGTGGTGGACTAGTGTGGTGTGCTAGTGTGGTGTACTAGTGTGGTTGACTAGTGTGGTTTGCTAGTGTGGTGTAGTAGTGTGGTGTACTAATGTGATGTGCTAGTGTGGTGTACTAGTGTGGTGTACTAATGTGGTGTACTAATGTGGTGGACTAGTGTGGTGGACTAGTGTGGTGTGCTAGTGTGGTGTGCTAGTGTGGTGGACTAGTGTGGTGTGCTAATGTGGTGGACTAGTGTGGTGTACTAATGTGGTGGACTATTGTGGTGGACTAGTGTGGTGGACTTGTGAGGTGGACTAGTGTGTTGGATTAGTGTGGAGAACTAGTGTGGTGGACTAGTGTGGTGGACTAGTGGGATGTGCTAGTGTGGTGGACTAGTGTGTTGGATTAGTGTGGTGAACTAGTATGGTGGACTAGTGTGGTGGACTAGTGTGATGTGCTAGTGTGATGTGCTAGTGTGGTGAGCTAGTGTGGTGAGCTAGTGTGGTGGACTAGTGTGGTGTGCTAGTGTGCTGGACTAGTGTGGTGTGCTAGAGTTTTGAGCTAGTGTGGTGGTCTAGTGTGGTGAACTAGTGTGGTGATCTAATGTGGTGAGCTAGTGTGGTTTGCTAGTGTGGTGGGCTAGTGTGGTGTACTAGTGTGGTGGGCTAATGTTTTGGGCTAGTGTGGTGGGCTGGTGTGGTGGGCTAGTGTGGTGTGCCAGTGTGGTGTACTAGTGTGGCATGCTAGTGTTGTGGGCTAGTGTGGTGTGCTAGTGTGGTGGGTTAGTATGGTGGACTAGTCTGCTATGCTAGTGTGGTGGGCTGGCGTGGTGGGCTAGTGTGGTGTGCCAGTGTGATGGGCTAGTGTGGTGTGCCAGTGTGGTGGGCTAGTGTGGTGTGCTTGTGTTGTGGGTTAGTATGGTGGACTAGTGTGCTATGCTAGTGTGGTGGGCTAGTGTGGTGGGCTAGTGAGTGTGGTGTGCTAGTGTGGTGGATTAGTGTCGTGTGCTAGTGGTGGGTTTCAAGTGAGTCAGCATTGGGCCAGTAATGCACTTTAGGCATTCAAGGAGTAATGTTATTCAGTACTCAAGAAGGCAATATGTAAGACACTTGTACAGACACATGGCATCTTTATACTGACTGACTGGTAATCAGTCCCTCAGCCTAGACAAAAGTATTCTCCCAATGTAGTCTTGATGAATTCATAACACCGTTTCACTGAACTAATAAAATCCTCTTCTTGGCGAGACGTTTTCAGAAAATATCCCGGTGACAGGTTAAATAACAGTCAGATCAATGGAGTGGATCAACATGTAACTAACATACACATCATTAGAAAGTTTCCAAGATTTCCTCAATGATAAAATATCCCAGCAGCCTTTCGTGTGCTTTCAGAACCCGGCCTGAGTACTCTTACTCTCACTCTTCTCCATTAGTGCATTAACTGTTAGCAAGGTGGATCCATACATCATACTGTTGAGACTAGTGAAGAAAAGACACGCATCACAGGCTTTTATTCAGACAATGCTTCACTCCGTGTAAGGTATTATTATCAACTCAATCAAGCTCCACTCAAAGCAAAACATTGTCCCAATAAAAGTTTCTTCTACAACGCCTGTCTTTTGTTAATTGCATGTTATTGCAAGTGACGAAAATTGTTTTGCCAGTATACTGTTTTTGATGCATAGTCACTCTCTAAATAGTCTACTTGGCTGCTGTATTGAAAATAGTCCGAGTCTCATGAAAGGAGAACGTAGCTATCAGTTTGCACGAAATGGGTGAGGACCAGTAGGGGGCCAGAACATTTGTA
>NC_069450.1:22464355-22491855 GCF_026875155.1 Cherax quadricarinatus
ACACAGCAACAAGGAGTCACAGTTGGAACTTGAAAACCCAGATAAGTCACAGGGATGTAAAGAAGTATTTCTTCGGCCACAGATGTGTCAGGAAGTAGGACAATCTGTAAAGTGATGAAGTGGAGGCAGGATCCACACAGCTTTAAGAAAACGTTCGAAAAATCTGATGGAGAAGGGAAAGAGTAGACCTAGTAGCCACCAGCGAAGAGGCGGGGCAAGGAGCTGAAACTCAACCCCTGTAACCACAAATAGGTGAGTACGCACTCACAAGAGACGAAGTCTGATTTATCCCTGTTGGAAGATGCAAAAGACAAACTGCAGAACTAGTCAGCCAATTGGCTTCTGCAGTTCAACCCCAAGATGGCAGCCACCTGGATATCTGAATTACAAGGTATAATCCTCCCAGCATCTTATTACTCATGAAAGTAAAGGTTGACTGTATATACTACATAAAAAACTCATGTTACCCATAATAATGTGAATAATCTTCAAAATTCAACATTGAATATTTTTATATTGAATATTATAATAAGTTTAGATATTATTAATCAGTAAGTCAGTATTCTTGGATGATCGCTCAACACCAAGGCAATATTCTTGGATTTCTCAAATCCCTCAAAGGTGAAAGAGCGGCCCCTGAGGATTATCATTCCAGAGTTCCCACTCTCAGGCCGCTGGTTTATATTTTTATTTAGTTTCAGAATCAGCTAGAAACAACTGTTTTATGCTATACGGTCATCCATGTGTGCAAGGGACTCTTTACCTTATTGCGTCGTCAAATAAAGACGGGACTCCCGAAACCCTGACTCTTCTGTGTCTTCATAAGTGAAGACAGCCAATCACATTAATTATACTAGTTGTTATTATTATTATTATTATTATTATTATTATTATTTTAATTTTATTATTATTAGTAGTAGTAGTAGTAGTAGTATCAGTATTGTTATTTTTATTATTTTATTATTATTTTATTATTATTATTATTATTATTATTATTATTATTATTATTATTATTATTATTATTATTATTATTATTATTATTATTATTATTATTATTATTATTAACTGTTGGATAAAGAAGGGTAACACGTGTAAAGTGATTTACGTCCCGTCCAGCCTGGGAATCGAATCCTGTTCCTTTTGGTTTTGCCAGACGATCTGCCACTGAGCTAAAGATCATGTGCTGCACTGGAGCAAATTCGGTATAAACTTCCTTGAGTGGCATATCCAGCACTATGGTGGAATTTTCGTACAAGACACTGTAGAAAGGCTCATGTTAATTTTAACAATCTTGATCTATCGTTGTTGTAATAATCTTGAACTATCGTTATTGTAACGATCTTGATCTTTCGCTATAGTGACAAGCTTGAGCTATCGTGGTGGAATTGTGTTTGCTGTTGTACTGGTATCGTCGAAGCGAGTGCAGCTTGGATGGAATTGCTTGGCAATATCGTAAGTGTATTTACATTATTTACTAAGCGTGAGCTAAGAAAAGATTCTAATACTCATTCTATCCCTTGGAGACGAGCAAGCTGAAAATGTATATATAAAAATGAAGGTGAGAGACCCCACGTAATGTGTATGTATAAACGCTATGGACGGTGGAAAAACAAAACTGTGCTGGGGAAGGACACATTTTCAATTTTTTTAAAAAAATTTTCGGATGGCAGATAAAATTCTGGACTGGGTTACCTCACTGATGAAGACGAAAAGGGCTGCCAAAACACATTGCACGAATCGACTCCATGCAACATTTTGCAATGAAGAAACAAAATTTATCTTCAATTAGCAACTCCAATTTAAACCGGATTAAATCCCAGTTTCACGAAAATTTGAAAGCCCTACTAAAGGGTTTCTTGGACTTTAATTTTTTGGGAAAGTTCAACGTTCACTCGTTTTAAATTTAATTAATGCTGCCCGGGGTATATAAGAATTTCAAATAAAAATTTTAAACGCGTTTGGGTGAGAGACCATTTCATAGTTTAATTTGAGTAAGTGATTAGTAATTAAAATAATCTACTCCTCCTCTTAAGGGAAATTAACAAAAACCTCCCCGCGAAAAAAATTGATTTTAAAAAAATTAACCAAACTGCGGCAACCAGGCCTCAAAACCTTTTGTCCCCCCCTCCAAACAGCACAAAAAACGCATCACCAACCACGGACCCAAGATCCTACAAGAAACCAAAAAACCACAGCACGAGGCAAAAAGGGGTTTTTCCCTTTGGTCCGGGGAAGCCGGGCAGTCGTATCTCAAAAAATAAAATTTCACCCAAAAAACATCCTTCTGAAAAACCCCCATAAACCCAAGCATCAAAATTTTAATGAAATCACGAAACAAGTGCCCCTTGGGTTTTGGGGGGAAAAAAAAAAGGCAAAAAACACACTTTTCTAAAAAATCTTTTGTGTTTTGGTTCTTGTAGGATCCTGCCCCGTGGAAAGGTGATCCCGTCTTGTCCCGTCTGTAGAGGGGGTACGGGTTTGGGTAGGGTCGAGGCATGTTTTCCCGGCGTTGGGTTAAGGGATAAATGAAATAAATATAAAAATATTATATATAAATATATATATATAAAAATATAAAAAAAGCAAAGGGGAACGGGAATCTTGCTACCCCCTACTTACCTTTGGCCCACACTTAAACAGAAAAAGCACATCATATTATAAATACATACATCTAGTTTTTTCCCCTTTTTTCCTAAATAGCTCTTGTTTTTTTTTTATTTTTTCTATTGTCCATGGGGAAGTGGAAAAGAATTTTTCCTCCGTAACCCATGCGGGGTCGTATGGGGGCACAAAAAAGGGCCGGAGCAATGGGCAAAAAACCCCTTCTCCTGTAAAACAATTACAAAAAAAAGAGAAGAAAAAAAATTTTATAAAACTGGGTTTTTTTAAATGTGCTGGAGTAGTGCGGGGGAAAAGAAACAAAAGATTGCGGGATTTTTATTTTAAAAGAATTTGGATGTCCGGCCCTAACAAAAACAAAGCTGAAGGGGGTGGGGAATTTTTCAGGGGGGGGAAAAAAAGGGTATTAAATCGGGGGTATCTGAAATTTTAAGAAAAAAGGGAAAGGGGTACAAAAATTTTTAAAATTTGATCATTTTATGGAAGGGGGAAAAAGAATATGATGTGAAAAATTCAAAAATTAAATGTATTAAAGAAAAGGGTTTTGGATGCAAAAAGTGGGTCATAAAAAGGGCGTGTATGCACCTGGAGAAGAGGGGAATGCAGGGGAGAGAGAGAGTTTTTGGGGAGATTTTAAGGAATGTAAAAACCCCTTTTGAACCAAGTGAGAAGAAAATGTGGTGGGGGACTTAATCAAAATTTGGAAAACTTTTAGAGGGGGGTTTTGGTGGGTTAATTTGGGTTTCCAGGTGAAAAATGATAAGGGGACCCCTTTTGTTTTGAACTTTGTATAAAAAGGGGGTTTATTATAGGAAATTTACATATTTTAAGAAAAAGGGGAAAATAAGTAACACGATATGAAAAAGGGCAAATGACAGTAGTTTTTTGGGTTTAAAGTTTTGGTTTGAAAAAAGACTTTTGGAGTAGACTTCAGGATGTACATTTTATAGGGGGGCCACGATATTTCAATCATTTTTTCTGTTGAGCTCACTGAGGTAAAAGGAAATTTTGGGATAAAAGGGAGAATAGAAGCACGGGAAGAGAGAGGTGAAGGTTTATAAACTAAAAAAAGGAGAAAGTTAGGGTAGATATAAACAGCTATTGGGGGTTTGAGGGGGAAAATTAAAAGCATACAAGGGGGTCAAAGGGGGTTTAGGGGGGTATTTTAAAAAAATTTTGGTTGAGTTTTTGGGCAGAAGTTTGGGTTTAAACGGAAATTGGGCAGGGGGAAAAGGAGCGATTGGGGGAATGATGATTAAAGAGAAGAAAAGGGAAAAAAAGGGTTGCAAATGAGAATTTTTACAAATTAGAAGGGGAATGCAAGGAGGGAAGAAAATAGGGAAGAAAAAAGAGAAAAATTTAAAAGAGAGTGGTGAAGCAATGAAAAAAAGAGAGCAAATGAGAGAGGGGTGAGAGTTATCAAAAAAATTTTGTTGAAAAAAAGGGAAAAAGTTTTTGGATTTGAAAATAACAATTTAAAAAAAGCCTAGAAAACAAAGGGTTTTTGTCATTTAAAAAATAGGAGAGGAAAAGTTATTAAATGGAGATTAGGGGAAATTGGGAAAAAGGGAAGGAAAATTTTGAAAAAATTGTTAAATTTGATAAGATGGGGAAAGCTGTGATTTCGTTTTATAGGGCAAGGAGGAATAACATCTTGTAGGATTTAGGAAGACCCAAATTTTGATTTGTGGGGGAAGTTCTGAGGCAGTAGGAAAAATTTAAAGGGGGTAAGGCGGGCCGGATTGGATAAAGATAGAAATTTTTAAAAGCAGGGGGGAAAATTTTGTTTTGGAGGGGTTGGGCAATTATTTAATAAATGAGGGAAGAGGGAAGGTCCCCTAGGTTTGGGAAAGAGAGCATGCATTTTCCTTGTAAAAAAGGGAAAAAGGGGGGATAAAAGAAGTAAAAAAAATTTATGGGGGGATAAGTCTTTTTAGTGACCTGGTAAAGTGTATGGTAATTTTAAAAATTGAAAAATTAAGAGTAAGCCCAGAAAGGAAGAAAGATAAAAAGGGAGGCTTTGGGAAAAGGTAGGGGGTGTGGGCCCGGGGTTTTTAAACAGTGAAACTATAAAAAAACATTTTTTAGAAAAGGGTTTAAAGAGGTTTTTTGTGGCTTTTTAGGGTTTTTTGGAAAAAGGGCTATGACAGGGGTTAGGGGGCAATGTGGCAATGTTCAAGTTTAGGGTGAGGGGGAAAGGTTACTGAAAGAAAGGAAGATTTTTTACGAGGATAGGGGGGCCTCAAGAAAGAGTTTGGGAAAAGGGGGAAATTTTTTTCCCCCATAAAATGGGCCCTTTAGACAAATGTGTGTTTCCCACCTTGTTGTTTAATATATTTATAGATGGGGTAAGAGAAGTAAAGCAGGCCCTTGGCAAAGGCGGGGGGTTAAAAAGATACAAAAAAATTCAAACACAAAGGGGGAAAGTTGCCCACCGCTCTTTGCTGATGACATTGTGCTCGGGGAGATTCGAAGAGAATTGCAGAAAATTGGTGATAAATTTGGAAAGGGGTGGGGCAAAAGAAGAAAATTAAAGGTAATACAAAAAGTAAGGTTATGAGGATAAAAAAAAGATTGGGTGATGAAAGATTAAAATATCAGATTGGGGAAGGGGTATGGAGGAGGTGAACGTTTTCCAGAAAAATTGGGAGGGGAACGTGCCCACCCGGAGGGCCCTATGAAAGATGGGGTAAAACATAGAATTGATGAGGAAAAAGGGGTGAGTGGTGCACTTAGGGAGTCTGTGGAGACAAAGAACTTTGCCCTTTGGGAGGAAAAGGAAGGGAATTATGAGATATAGTTTTCCCAAAAAGCTTTTAAAATGGTTTGAAGCGGGGTGGAATGTTCAGCAGGAGAAGGCGGGAGGCAGGGGGAATGTCATGTCTGAGGGCAATGTGGGTGTAATTTTAATGCGGGAAAATTTTCGTATTTGGGAAGTTAGGAGGGGGTGGGGGATTCCCAAAAACGTTTTTTTCCAGAGGCTGGGGAAGGGTTTTGTTGGGGTGGTTCGGAAAATGTAAAAAAAAGGACGAAACAGAATGACTTAAAAGAGTGGTATCAACCTTTAGGGGAAAGGAAGGCGGGGGGGGTCGGCCTGGGAAAGGGTTGGGGGGAGGGGGAAAAAAAGGTTTTTGTGTGCGAGGGGCTTGGATTTCCAGCACATGCGTGAGCGGTTTGATGGGTTTGAATGGAGACAAATGGTTTTTTAAAACTTGACGGGGCGTTTGGGGTGGGGAGCAAAGTAACATTTTTGAAAGGGATTCAGGGAAACCCCAGGGCCCGGGCAGAGTCCTGGGGATGGGAAATAAAATTTCCTGCAAATCTGAAAGGGGGGTGGGTTAAAAGTTTTCCGTTTTTTAAAAAATGAATTTAAAAACACCCCCTTCTGGCAAAACAGTGATTTGGGGTGAAGAGGTGAAAAATTTTTTTTTTTTCGGGCCACCCTGCCCTTTTGGGAACGGCCGGGTGATAAAAAAAAAATATAATAAAAAATATATATATAAAAATTTTAAAAATATATTATAAATATATAATTTATATATATTAGTAATTATATTTATAAAAAAATATATATATATATATGTCTGCCGAATAGTAAAAAGGGTTTAATTAGCAAGAACCCATTTTAAAATTAAGTCCTTTCTTTTAAAATTTTCCCCTTTTACTTTAAAGATTTTTTTTTTTTTCAAATTAAATTTGATCAAAAATTTAAAGATTTTGCACCAAAAAAATCTTTGAAAACTTACCTAACCTAATTATAACAAGAACAATTTATTTTTACCTAACCCAAAATAAAAAAATTTTTTGATTTGTTTAAAAAAATTTAATACTAAAAAAAACTCAGTGAAATAAATTTTTTTCATTAGGTTTAGAATGTTTTTGGGGAAATTATTTCAAAACCCCAAAATTTTCTCTTTTCTTAAATAGCAAAAATGAGCGTTGCTATTTAAGCCAAGATCGCAAGTTCGGGCCCATTCGGCACGCCCTATATATAATATTATAATAAAAATATCTTATATTATTAAAATAAAATATATAAATTATAAATTTAAAATTTTATATAATTTAAAAATATATAAATATATATATATATATATAAAAAAATTATATATTATATATATATATAATATATATAAATATAAAAAATTAAATATATAAAATAAATATATATATACTATATAAAAATTAATATATAATATTAAATATAAAATATATATATATAATATAAATATAAATATATTTTTAATTTATTTTTTACTATATCATTCCAAAAAAAAAAAACAGGGACCCCCAAAAGCTTTTTTTAGAACCTTTTCCAAAAACATGAATTTTAAAAAAAAGAGGAGGACTTCCCCCCAGAAACCACACCCGCCATCGTGTGGGGAGAGGCCTTTTAGAAAAAAAAGGGGAAACAAGGGGGAGAAAAAAAAAAGAGAGAGGGGAAAAGGGAAAGTCAGGGTTTTCTTTAAAGAAAAGCCCACATAAAAAACTCAACATTTCCAAAGACCCCCTTTTTGAAGGGTTTTGATATCAAAAAAATTTAATTCATAGGGGTCGTCGTCGGGTTAGTTAAAGAAAGAAGAAGTACTAAAGGGAAAAAAATTTTTAAAGAAATTTAAAGGGGGTTTTTAAATTTATAAAAAATACACAGAAACAAAATTTTTATAAGGGGGAAAAAAATTCCCTCACAATTAATGGGGAAAGTTTTTTCCAGATTTTAAAACGAGAAGGCAAGGATTGTAGTTTTTGGAAAAAAAAGATATGTCCACAAACCTTTCTAACTTGGGGAAAATATCCAAGTAAAATTTGGAAATGAAACACATAATTTCGAAACAGGGAAACCAAAAGGGGTGAGAAAAAAGGGAACCCACCTGTAAAAATGCTGTTTCCTGACCCTTTCTGATAACTAAAAAAAATCAAAAAAAATTTTAGCTGCTTTCCCCAAACTATTATTAGGAACTATTCAAAGACCCCTTTTTAAAAAATGAAATGTTGGGAAAAAGTTCACAATTTAAACCCCCAATTCGGGGATAATTTTTAAGACTCGTTTATCTGCCATCATCCCAAAGGTAAAGGGGCACGAGAGAAATATGGCGGAAAGTCCCAAAGCAGATAAAGAAAGGGAAAAAAATAGCCAGAAGGAGGGAGGAAGAGGGGAGGATACAGCGGGAAAAACAGGAAAAATTACTCCGAGGAGAGTTTAAAAAAGGAAATGCAGCCAAAAAGGGGGTAAGAAAACGGGGGATACAGCCAAGCTTAAATCAAGTTACAGTCTGCGAAGATTGAAACATTTGCGAAATTCCCGTGAAAGGCAAATATCAACAGAAACAACTCTGAACAAAATTCCCCGTTTGAAATATTGGGGTATAGGGCGTTAAAAAAAAACAACAGGGGCAGATTTCAAGAATGGGAAAAAAAAATTTTTACTTTTTTTAGAGGAAGCTCAAATGTAACACTCGAAGACAAGCAAATTAAAACCAGATAAAAATATAAAAAAAGATCGGGGGCCAAAGACTAAAAGTTTTCCCCGGGTGACAGAGAGGCTTTAGGAACAAAAGGGGGAAGATCTTAAAAGCGAGATACTGAGCTGAGACTGTGGCCCCCAAAATCTTAAAGGGGCAGACAAAAGAAAATTATGAGGTTTAGGGATCATGGAAGGGAAAAGGGCGAGGGTTTAAAAAGTACTTTACGTGGAATTGGAACCCTTTCGTACACGTGGGAAAATATTCAAGTCACACCTCCAAAAGTTTTAAATTTTCTTTCTATTTTTCACAAATCAAGGGGGGAAATTTAAACCAGTAGGGGCAGCAGGTTTTATTCCCTGACTCCTAGCAGGGTAACGACCCAATGACAGCAGTCAAACCCTCCCCCAATTCTCCGGGGTGCCCCGGGTTTTTTTTCTTACTTAGGGAGCCACCACCCAAATTTTCCCCAAAATCCACATTAAAGGGCCAGGGGGGAAGAGCCCGGGAAGGGGAGATTCAAATTTTATTGGTTTGGTTTAAATTTTTGTAACAGAAAGAGGGAGGGGATAATCGCCGCCAGCAAAGTGGGAGAAGAATACACTGGGGCATAATAGGAGAAATATACCCTATAGGTTGAAGCGTGTATAAATAATATATATATAAAATATAAAATAAATAAAATATATATATATAAAAATTTTATATATATAAATATATATATATACATATATAGATAAAAATATAAAATATAAATATATAAATAAATTTATAAAATATATATATATATATTTTAAAATTTATATAAATATATATATATATAAAATATATTAAAATTAATTTTTCGTTCCGAATAGGCAGAACTTGCGGGTCTTTGGGTTAAAAAGCAAAGCTCATTTGCCATATAAGAAACCCCAAACGAAAATTTGTGTATGAAAAAATTTCGCCAAAACCCTTCGAACCTAACCCAAAAAAATATATTTTACTCTGTTTTTTTTAATAATTTAAAATTTTTGTAAGCAAATCTAAAAAATATTTTGGGTTTGGGTTTTGGCCCAAAAAAAATTGCTCTTGTTATAATAAGGTTAATAATTTTTTTAAATTCCTTTTTTTCCAAAAATTTTAAATTTTTAAAATTAACATTTAAAAAAAAAAAAATTTTTAAAAAGAAAAATGAGAAAAATTTTAGAAAGGAATTAATTTTTAAAAGAATCTTGGGTAAAATTTCCATTTTACATATTCGCACTATATATATTATATATATAATATAAAATATTATAAATATATATAATATAAATATATATAAATATATATATATATAATATATAAAATATATATATATATAAATCCAGAATACTTGTTAAAAAGAAGTAAAAAAACACCCAATACCATGATGGTATTTTGCTCTACCATAATGAATCAAAACTTCCCTTTTTTTCTGTTTACTCGTAAGACGAGATAAAAACTTTGGAGTCCCCCCTTAGTTAAAGTTTCAATGTTAGGGGGAAGGGGCCGGGATTATGTAGGCTACGTGTAAAAATTTTTTAAACTGGGGTCCCCTCAGTTTTTGCCCAAAGCAGTAAACCTCATTGATCCAAAAAAACAGGGGTTTTTTTTTTTCCCCCGGGGGGGGGCCTAGGTGGGTATGGTGAATAAAAAGGCAGATTGGGCCCCGACTCGGGAAAAATGCACAGATAACCCCTGTGGGAAACCCAAAAGTCGCATGTGCGGTTATTTATGTATGGGCATATGATGAACTGCTGCTTGGAGCTTTTGGCCGGAAAGATGCCTTCATCTGGCTTTTTCCCGGCTCAACCAGTACAAAAATTAAATATTTCCCCCCCCCCCCATTAGAGCTATCTTAGATGCGGAGGGGGAATTTTAAGGGGCACACTGTGGGGGGGGAGGAAAGGGAAAAATTTTCCCTGGGGGGGAATGTCCAGAAAATGAAAATCAAACGCCGACACTCTTTTCTCTCCACCCTTTCCCCTCCTCCACCCTTTGTTTCCCCTTTTCTCCTTCACTCCATCACCTCCATCCTCAAAACCCTCCCTTTTATCTTTCCCGGTTTAACTTCCAACAACCCTTTCCTTTTTTACTTTCCGATGGATAGGGGTCCATTCCCCCCCCTCAATCTCCTCTCTCTCTCTCTCTCTCTCTCTCTCTCTCTCTCCTCTCTCTCTCCTCTCTCTCTCTCTCTCTCTCTCTCCTTCACCACCTCTTCCATCGTCCTGTCAACCTCCACTTTAACCTGAGCGATTCAACAGATGACTTTTGACCCTTTCATTTCTCTTTCATTTCTCCTTTCTCTTATCTTTTCTTCCCCTCTCCCCTGTCCTCCTATATTCTCCCCTTCTTCTCCCCCTCCTCACCCTTTCATCCCTTCTAATCCACTCTTCTCCATTTTTTATCCCTCTCCTATCCTTCTGTCCCTTTCCCAACCTCAGAAATGGTCACCACTCAGAAGACTGAATGCTCAGAGACCTGATCGCTGGTTAGTGGACGGAGGATCGAGCCCACACACAAATTTATAATTGCATTAAATACGAATTTTCTCCTACCATCTCAGTTCCCCTCATAATGTGTCCCCTCGTCTTCCTGAGAGACTGCCAATCAAAACCCTTACTCCCCTCTCCCCTCTCCAGTGTCCCCTCATATCAGCACGTCTTCTCTTCCTCTCCCTTTCCCCTCCTATTCTCTCTCCTCTCTCGTTTCCCATTCCATTAGGGATCACCAGTGTCCTGAATGGACAGACACCGAGTTATTATTAGCGGACGGAGGACCGAGCCTCCAGTACTTAATACTGCAACAGCTCTTTAATAACATCCTATCACCTTTTCCTCTCTCCTATTTCTCACCTTTTTTTTTTTTTTACCCCCTAACAAACTCTAAATTTTCCATTTTCATTCAATTTTCCTTCTGAAAAAGGAAGTTGCAATAGAAAAATGTAATTTATGTAATGATGGTAGTAATTATTTATAATTACATGCAGTTATGTCAGTAATTAGTTACTTTGAAGAAATTACTATTAGACACGTGACTGTAAATATGGAAAAAACCACATTGAAAATAGGAAATAAAACCTGAACGATTTCAGGTTTTCCAATTTTCATTCTGGTATTTTTTTCCTATTAGTTACTTATAATTAATCTAAAATTATTGGTTAACAGGACTCTAAATGAGGAGTTAGGGATATTTGCTATTTAGAGTGACATGTAAACTGCCGTATCTGGGCGCCTCTGGCAAGATAGTGATAGTGTGAATGATGGTGAAATTTTTTTCTTTTTCCGGTCACCCTGCCACGGTGGGAGACAGGCAGCTTGTTAAAACAATATTATCATGTTTTAGACCCATGGACTGCACGACATTTCCTTAAACATGTTCTTCAAGAACCATTTAATCCATGAAATAGAGATTAAAGGTTAAGTGGTTGGTTAATGGGGTTTGAAGCATATCGACTACATGAGGGTCATCAAGGCCCCACCTAACCTTTACACCACCAGCTAAGAATACTTTAATCCCTAAAGTAGGGATTACAATAAACTGTTAGCGTATGCACTGTGAGAAGCATACCACTTAGTGTATATTCTGTGGATGAAAGTCAACTCCTCTCGTTAAGATACTGTATATAATATATATATATATATATATATATATATATATATATATATATATATATATATATATATATATATATATATATATATATATATATATATATATATATATATATATATATATTTATATATATATATATATATTATAACGATGTAATAATACTAATAATACTTAATAATAATAATAATAACAATAATAATAATAATAATGATACTACTACTACTACTACTACTACTAATAATAATAATAATAATAATAATAATAATAATAATAATAATAATAATAATACTGCTACTACTAATACTAATAATAATAAAATAATAATAATAATAATAAAATATAATAATAATAATAATAATAATAATAATAATAATAATAACAATGATAAGAATATTAATTATGATACTACTACTACTACTACTACTACTACTACTACTACTACTACTACTACTAATAATAATAATAATAATAATAATAATAATAATAATAATAATAATAATAATAATAATAATAATAATAATAATAATAATAATAATAATAATATTGTTGAATATTCCACGGTCACATACTCGACTTACATGGATAGTAATATATTTATAAAGAGTTGGACGTGTGATATTTAAACTAAAATAAATCATTCTGTGTTCAAGCCATTTCGTACAAGCACAGTGGTAAAGGCACACTGGTGATAAAAACCAAACTTTTAGCAACGAAACTTTATTGTGGGACGTTTCACCCACTGGAGGTTTCCATTACTTTGACGTTCCGCCCACTGGTGGCTTTTATTACTGTGATGTTTGACTCACTGATGGCTTTTCTTTCTATGATGTATCTCCTACTGGGGCTTTTGTTATCTCGATGTTTCGCTCACTAGGGAGGGGATTCTATCAAGTACATCCGAATGCATGATGATCTCTTCCATATAGGGGTTTGGAGGGCGGGCTGCAAGGGGAAAATCAGGGACCGCCTGATCTTTTTAAGTGTTGCGGGTAGTTAGGGAAAAATCAAGTAAAACCGATCGAGGGGAGGGATGGGGTCAGGTATAGGGGGGCAAGGGGGCAGGTCGTGGTATTTGTTCATACTTGGCCAAATTTAAATGTGCATTGAGTAAAGACAAAAGTTGCATCACTTTTGTTTTGGAGTGTTGGTGAGGTGGCAGCCTCAAGATACCTGGTAAATGTCCCAGTGAGCGAAACGTGCTGTTAATCAAAGGTTTGTTTGCTGTAAGTTTATTTTTGCCACCATCTGTGGGCCAAATTTATATGATTACTGTGGGTGGAATATTCCAATATGGGAATTCGGGAATTTTTTTTTTTAGGAATAATTGCAACTGTTGCTGCAAGATTCTCCGCTCAGGTTATGGCAATGGAAGATGTCTTGAAGAAATTGTTGGAATATATGTTAATATTTGGTAATGAATGTTAATCAAATTTCACACACACACACATACGAACACACACACACACACACACACACACACACACATACGAACACACACACAACACACCACACACATACACGACACACACACTCGACCCTTGCAACCACAATTACGTGAGTACACAGGACCTCCACTACTACCACACTACCACCACTGTCACTATAGCCTAGCCGCCGCCACATACCACTACCACCTCAACCACCACTATTACCCCTCTCAAGCGCCACCACCACCATTTTCACCATCCATCAGCCACCAGCTACAACCACCATTTTCACTATTCACCAGCCTCCACCGTCCACCACCATCACCACACCACCACCTCACATCACCACCATACCTCACCATCCACCACCATCACTACCCTCACCATCCACCACCATCACCTGTACCCCTCACTATCCACCACCATCACTACCCCTCACCATTCGCCACCACCACTACCCCTCACTATCCACCACCACCACCACCACTACCCCTCACCATCCACCACCACCACTACCCCTCACATCCACCACCACCACTACCCTTCACCATCCACCACAACTACCCATCACCAGCCACCACCTCCACCACCACCACCCCCACCACCACTACCCCTCACCATCCACCACCATCACTATCCCTCACCATCCACCACCACCACCACTACCCCTCACCATCCACCACCACTACCCATCACCATCCACCACCTCCACCACCACCACCACCACCACCACTACCCTCACCATCCACCACCACCACCGCTACTCCTCACCATCCACCACCACTGCCCCTCACCATCCACTACCACCACTACCCCTCATACATCCACCATCTCTACCCTCATCATCCACCACTACCCCTCACCATCCACCACCTAATACCCCTCACCATCCACCACCACCACTACCCCTCACCATCCACCACCATCATCACTACCCCTCACCATCCACCGACCACAACTCACACCACAATAGACCCATCTCCGGGGTAAGAGAGAACTCCAGCAACTTCGTCACGAGGGCCACTTGCAGACTCTCCTCCTGGACAAAACTTCCTGGAATTGCAAATCTGCCAAAGGTGCAGTTTTTCACCGACCTGAGTGCAGCATCCAACTACAAGAGGAATGTGAAATATCCAAAGGTGTTTCGAGAGTTTTCTTGTAGCGTTGCGGCCACTCTGGCAACGTTTGATGCTGAATTTAGTTATCCTTCTGTGAGTCAGTTGAAAGTAGAAGAATCTTGCTTGCGTGCATTCACAGAGCTGTATCTGTGGGGGTCGAGTCTCAGCTCCTGAACCGTTTTAATACGTTTGCCCCCAAAAAAAAATTTTTTCAAAAACCCCATTTCTTAACCCTTTAAAACTAAAATATTTTAAAAATTCTTTTAAAAAAACCCCTCTTTCCCAAAAAAAAAAAACCCCTCCCTTTAATTTTTAAAATTTTTTCTTTTTTTAAAAATTTCCCCCCCCCAAAAAAAATTTTAAAAAATTTTTTCCAAACAAAAAAAACCCCCCTAAACCCAAACCCCACAAAAAACCCCAAAAAACCCCAAACCCAAAATTTTCCCCCCCCAACCCTCAAATTTTCCCCCCAAGAAATTTTTTCCCCTTTTAAAAATAAATTTTTCCCCCCCCAAAAACCCCTCTAAAAAAAAATTTTTAATCCCCCAACATCCCCCATTTCCACCCAAAAAAACCGCACCCAACCCCCAAAAACCCCGGGAAACCCCCCAAAAAACCCCAAAAACCCCGGAGCCCCCCCCGGAGGGGGGAAAAAGGGGGCCCCGGGGGCAAAAAAGGGGTTTTTTAAAACCCAAAAAGGGAATGGGAAAAGGGATTGGGGAATTTAAAGGGGGGTTTCCCGGGGAAATAACCTTTTGGGGGAAAATTGGGGGGGAAATTTGGGGTTTGGTTTTGGGGGGAAAAAAGGGGGGAATTTGGGGCGAATGAAAAAAATTTTTTTGGGTTTTCTGGGGAAATTTCCTGGAAACCCTTTCAAGCGGTTTTGGGGGAAAAAAATTTTTTTGGGGGGAAGGGGGCCCTAAAGGGGGGCGGGGGGGGGGGGGTTTCCCCCCCGGGAAAAAAGGGGAGCCAAAGGAAAGGGGGGGAAAAAAAAACCCCCTAAAAATTTTTAAAAAAAACCCCAAAAAAAAGAAAAATTTTGGGGGGAAAGGGGGAAAAGGGGGCCAAGGGCCCCCCGGGGTAGGGTTATGGGCTTAAAAAAATTTTTTGGTTAAAGGGGAAAATGGTTTTTGGGTTTGGAAAAACCCTTTGTTTTGGGGGGGGTTTTTGAAAAGGTGGGCGGGGGGGTTGGAAAATTTTTTGGGGGGGGGGCCGGGGGGTTTGGGGGGACCCCCCCCTTGGTTTTGGGTTTTTGGGGGTTTTACCCCGGGTTTTTTGGGTATGGGGGGGTTTCCCTGACCAAAAGGGGGGTAAAAAAAAAAAAACGGAAAAAGGGGGGAACCCCCGGAAATTTATCGGGCGGGTAAAATTTGGGGGGGGGGGGAAAAGGGTTTTTGGGGTTTTAAAAATGGGAACCTGGGGGTCAATTGGCCGGAAAAAGGAAAGTAGGGGGGCCCATTTAATTAAAACCCAAACCAAAAATTTAAATTTTCCCTTTTTTTTAAAATTAAAATTTTCCCCTATTTTTTTTAAATTGGGGGGGGGTTGGTCTGGAGAAATTTTTGGAGAGGGCCCCCCTTTTTTGGGGTTTGGGGGGCCCCCCCCCAAAACAGTGGGGGGAAAAAACCGGGGGGGGAAAAAAATTTGGGGTGGGGGGGTTTTAGAATTTTTTTTTTTTAAAAAAAAAAAAAACCCACGGAGGGAGGGGGTAAAATGTAAGGGGGTTAATTTTTTTTAAAAAAAAGAAAGGGGGCCAAGTTTTTTAAAAGGGGGATTTGAAAAAAAAAAATACCCCCCCCCCCCAAAAAAAAAATGAAAAAAAAAAAAAAAAACCCCCAAAAAAAACCCGATTTTTAAAAAAAATTTTCTTTTTTTTCCCCCTTTGATAATTTTTAAAAAAAAATCCCCCAAGGGGGGGGAAAGGGGGGGGAAAGTTGGGGGGGGGAAAAACCCAAAAAGGGGGAACCTTTTTAAAGGAAAGCCAGGGGGGGGAAAATTTTGGGGGGGGGGTTTTTGGGGGGCCAAAAAGGGGGGGGGTTTTTTAAAAAAAAAAAAGGGGGCTTTTTTTTTTTAAGTTTTTTTTTGGGGGAATTTTTTTTTTGGATTGGGGGTTTTAAAAGGGGATGGGGGGGTTTTAAAAAGAAAAGGGGGGTTTTCATTTCTTTTTTTCCCCCCCAAAAAAAAAAACCCCAAAAAAAACCCAAAAACAAAAAAAAATTTTTTTTTTTCAAATTTTAAAAAAAAATTTTTTTAAAAGGGTTTGGGTTGAAAAGTGGGCCCCCCAAAATTTTTTAAAAATGGGGGGTTTTGGGGGTTTTTAAAATTTTTGGGTTTTTTTAAAAAAGGGAAAGGGGGGGGGGTTTTTTTTTTTTTGGAATTTTTTAAAAATTTTTTAAAAAAGGGTTTTGGGAAAATTTTGGGGGGTTTTTGGGGTTTTTTTTTTAAAAATTATTAAAATTGCGGAAAAAAATTAAAATTTTTTTTTAAAAGGGGGTTAAATTAAACATTTTTTAAATGGGGTTTTCCCCATTGTTAAAAAGGGAAATTGATAGTAAGTGTAAAAAGGGAAAAGGGGGAAAAAGGGTAAAAAAAAAGGGGGGAAAAGAAAAAAGAAAAAAGGGAGGGAAACCGAAATCTTAAAAAAGTGGGGATTTAATGTAAATTTTAAAAAAAAAAAAAAAAAAAAAAAAAAAAAAAAAAAACAATACAAAGAAAAGACGAAAAAAAAGGGGAAAAAAAAGAAGACAGAGGCCAGAAAGACAGAAAAGAAGAAGAAGAAGGGTAAAAATAAAACCCAAAAATTTAAAACCTGAAAAAAAAAAAAAGAAGAAAACAAACAAAAAAACCACAACAACAAAAAAAAAAAACCAAAACCGGCGAAAGTTTTTTAAAAAAAAAGAAAATTAAAACCACTAACGTCAAAAAAAAATTTTACCTTCGAAAACGTACAAAAAAAAAAAAACCCCCCAAAAAAAAACATCTTTGGTGGGAAGAAATTTTTTTAAAAAAAAAAAACCAAAAATTTTTGGGCCCCTACAAAAAAAAAATTTTTCCCTTTCGAAAATTATATTTAAAAAAAAATTTTAAAAGGAAAATTTTTTAAAAAATTAATTTATAAAAAAAAATAAAAAAAAAATTTTATATATTAATTTTATTTTAAAATATTTTAAATTTAAAAAATTTTAAAATTAATTTTAATTTATTAATATATAATTATATAAATATTTTGGGTTTTTTAAAAATTTTTTAAAAAATTTTAAAAATAAATTTATTAAAAAATATAAAATGGGGGGGGGGGGGGGTTGGGGGGGGTGGTGTTTGGGGTGTGATTGGGTTGAAAAAAAAAAAGGAAAGGTGGGAAGAAAGAGAAAAGTGAGAGAAAAAGGAAGGGGAGAAAAAGGGAAAAGGAGGAAGGGGGGGGGAAGGGGAAAATAAAAAAGGGTGGTGATGGGAAAGGGGGGTTAATTTTTTTAAAATTGGAGGAGAGGAGGAGAATGGGAAAAAGATGGGGAGTTTTTAAAAAAATTTTTAAAATTTTTTTTTTTAATTTTTTTAAATTTTATTTTTTTTTTTTATTAATTTTTTAAATAATTTTTTTTTATTTTTTTTATTATTTTTTTTTATTTTATTTTTTAAAATAATTATTTTTTTTTTAAATTATTATTATTTTTAAAAAAAAATTTATTTTTAAATATATCCTTAGGGGTTATTATTAAAATTAAAATTTACTAATTATTTAACAAGAAAAAAAAAATTTTTTTAAAAAATGGCAAATTTTTAACAAAAAATTTTTAAAAACCCCCTTTTTTTTTACTCAAAAATTTTTTTAAAAAACTTAAAAATTTTTATAAAAAAAAAAATTTTCAAAAAAAATAAAATTTCCTTCTAGGCCCCCACTAACATTATTAATTTTTTTTTTTTTAAAATAACAAAAAAAAAAAAATTTTTTTTTTTTTTGGGGGGGTTGGGTGGGGGGGGGGGGTTTGTGTGGGGGTTGTGTTGTGTGTGTTGTGTGTGTGTGGTTTTGTGGGTTTCCAAAAATTTTTAAAATTTTTGGGAAATTTAATAAACTTGTAATTCCCCCCAGGAAAAAATTCCCCTTTTAACCCCAAAAAAAAAAAAATTTTAAAAAAAAATTACACCCTTTTAAAAATTTAATAAATTTTTTTTACCTTAAAAAATAGTTTTTAATTAAGAAAAAAATTAACATTCGTTTAAAAAATTATCGTATTACTAATTTACTGGTATACTGCGGTTTGCTGAATAAAATGAATAAATTTGTGGCTGTTAAAAATTTAATGAACAATTTTGTTCTGAACGAAAACTTGACATTTAAAAAAAGAGTTTTCAATGTTTATCGCATATTTTTTTTTCAGTTCTGAAGAGAAATTTACGAGCAGTTATTGATGTGTTTTTTTATGCTAGTATTTAAAGTCGGGCAGCCTTGGGGGGGCGGGGGGGCCCCCCCTTTGGCCCCCCCCCTTTTATTCTTTTCAAACAGGTTTTTTAAAATTTAAATTCGGAACAATTGATGAATAAAACATTGTAATTTGAAACTTTAGGGAGAGAATAAAAATTCCCGGGTTTTGCTATAGCTTTTTATCGCCCAGTTTTAGCAGTAGATCTTTGCATGTCGTAGTAGTAGTGATTTATTTTTTAAAAAATTAGTACAAATAAAAGGGGCAGAACCCGGAAAAAGGAATCTTTTGTTATTGGGGTTATTTGTCAAAAGAAAAAAAAAAAAAAGATCATCTGTCCCCAGTTTGTCGTAAGTTGAAATGTTTATGGCGCACTCAAAGGTGATTATATTGAAGCACTTAAAGTTTGGGGGTTGGATTTCCTTGACCAGGGGCGGGCAGCAACGCCGTTAGTTGTTTTTTCTGTACTAATTCTCTAAGTTTCTTTGAAGAAGAAACCGCTTCTGTTCAAAATGAATTAAAGGACTCAAGAGAAATTTAGTTAAAAGCTAATGTAGAGTGAAAATGTTTTTAAATGATAGATTTTTGATGTTTTTTCCTTTTAAAAAATTATTGAAAAATTTTTGTATTGGTGTTGATGTAAAATGGTAAATCAAATCTTCACAAGGAACATTAATAGGAAAACTAACTACGTTATCTCCCTTTGGGAACCTAAACAGAGTCCATGGAAAACACTCGTTTCAATACCACCTTCGGGGAAACCAAGCGGGATACATCACTAGGAACACTCTTATCATTTCCACCTTCGGGGAACCCAAGCAGGGATACATCCTAGGATAACCCTCGTTTCATACCCCTTTTTGGGAACCTAGCGGGTACTCACTGGAAAAAATACGTTATCTACACCTTTGGGAACCAAGAGGGTACATCATGGATAACACTACGTTTTCATCCCCCTTCGGGAACCTAACAGGATACATCACAGGAAACACACGTTTTAAAACCACCTTGGGAACCAAAGGGGGGAAAATTATGGATAACACCGTTATCAATACCCCTTGAACCTAAAAGGGAACACACTAGAAAAAAAGACAAAGTTAAACATACCCTTTAAAAAAATAGGGCTTTTCATGTTTTTGGCCCCTGTCAAAGAACCTGAATATGATACCCTTGGGGTTCCCCACAAAAGGTAACCAAAGAGAAGTAAAAAGGAAAACCCACGTTGAAAAAAGTTTTTTTTAAAGACAGTTTAACAAACAAAAAATTTTTCCGCCTGTTTTTAAGTTATGAGGACTCTCCCCCAAAAAAAAAGCGAAACAACAAGACCAAAACCCCAATGCAAAGAGAGGAGAGGGAAAAAAGTTTAACCCCCGCAGGAAACAAGAGGAAGGAAAAGGGGAAAAAAATAAGGGCTTCCGGCCCAGTTAAATATGAGGACTTTGAAGCCGAAGAAAAAAAAAGAAAAAAGGGAAAAGCAAAAAAACAAAAAACACAACAGAAACAAGGAAAAAGGGAAAAATTCCCCCCAAATGAAAATAGAGCCAACATTTTATTATGAAGGTACTTGGAAATTTCGAATGAAAAAAAAAGAAATAAAATAAAGGCAGGGTCATACCCAAAAGAAAACGAAAAGTCCTTATAAGAAACCAGGAAAAGGGGGAAAAAAAATACATCGCCTAACGGAAAAGCGGAAAAAAATTTAAATTCCCCGTGCAAAGAGATTATTTCCCTTGGGAGGACTTTTCAAACTGAAGGAAAAAAGGGGAACTATTCCAGTAAAAAGGGTTTAGAATAAACCTCTATGAGGAAAACCAAAGGTTTTCGAGTTATAAAAAAACCCCCAAAGAAAGGTCATGAGGAGGGAAAAAAAAAAAGACCTTTTAAACCTTTTAACCTCTAAGTCTTACCCAATAAATTGTGCTTTAAAAGATTTAACCCCAAGGCAAGAATCTCTTACAAAATTTAACTGTTAAAAAACTCCAAAACTTTTTTCAAATAAAACCCTTTTAAAATACCAAAATGCCCCGGACTACAAAATGATCTAAATCTACAAACCCCCAAAACCTAAATTCCTAATCTTCCAGGGGAAAGTAAAGAAGGAAACACCGAACAAATTTAGGGCCCCTTAAAAATCTTTTCAATCTTTGATAAAACTTTTAAAAGATCAAAAAAAACACTGGTTTAATGAAAGTTCTATGCAAAAAAATTTTTTTTTTTTCATGAGGAGTAAAAAGCAAATAATTTTTAAAAAAAACAAATCTGGGTTTTTTTTTTTTCCCCCCCCCCTTTAAACATTTACCCCCCTTTTTCCTTCCCCTTTCCAAAACTTTGGGGTAAAAAAAAAAAATTGGCCTTATCCTTTCAAAAATTTAACGATTTTGGGAAAAGGAAAAAAAGGACGGGTGGAAACGGGGGTTTTCGGGGAAAAAAAAGGGGGAAAAGGAAAAAGAACCCCTTTCCCCCGGGTTTTTATTCCGAAAATAAAAGGGTGGGGGGAGTGGAAGACATGTTTACGGAAAGGTCGCCGACAAATAATTTAAAACGTAAATTTTTTCCCGTGTCCTTCTCAAATGCGTTTTCTGAGGTTTTCTGTGTTACCGCTTTAAAAAGTGCGCGTTAACCCGGACTGCAACGTCGGGGTTTGCACATAAGTCGTACAGCTGGACTCCCTCCTGGGGAAAAGCTTTTTCCCAAGGGAAATCGAGTTCAATCTGTTTCCCATTCCCAAGCGCTGTGGATTATTTTGCGGACCCCACGACAGGGGCAGTCGTCGGGTGAGGATCCCGTTTTCAGCAGACTTCCTTCAAGGAAGAGAAGGCCTTTTAAACCCATAACGGAGTTTTTAAATCCCCTTTCCCTTTGATCAAAATGATTCAACCTTTTTCCCTTGTATTACATCCCTTTTATTTTGTGCTTCCTCCTTAACAACAACAACAAACGGAGCAGCAGCAAAAAACAAAACAACAACACAACAACAACAAAAAAACAAACAACAACAACAAATAAAAAAAAAAAAAATAAAAATTTAAAAAAATAATAATAATAATAATAAAAATAAAAATAATAATAATAATTAAAAATAATAAAAAAAAAAACAAAAACATTTGGGTTTTGAGCCCCCCCCAGGTTTGGGGATTTTTTGGGCGGGAATTTCCGGTTCGTAGTGTGTCCCAACTCGGCAGCAGGGGGGGGGGGGTTTTGTTTCCCAGGTGGGTCCGGCCGTCTTTTCCTTTCCCTGTGCGGGCTGTTCAGTAACCGCCCGCGCTTGCCCAGCTGTGCTCCAGGCCAGTGAAAGGGCTCTGATCCAGGCCATGGGGGTACTCTTTTTCTTCCCTTTGTTTAAAACCCGACGCCTTCTGTTTCCCCAGGGGAGTTGGGCCCAAGGCGGGAGGATTTTTGATGGTAATTACACAGTTGTCTGGGTTTTAGTTCCGTTTTAAAATTTGTTTTAGTTTTATTTTGGAATGGTAGATTCAGATCTGAACTTAGTTTGGCTCCCAAAACCCCTGGGGTTTTTTTCCGAGAAAAGAACTCCCAAAGGGGAATATTTTACCCAAAAAAAAAAGCCATGCATGATGGAGTGAATGTGATGAAAGGGTTTTTTTTTTTGGGGGCACCCGCCTTGGTGGGAACCCGATGTGTTAAAATTAAAAAAAAAGCCAGCACGGGATAGTACAGATGTAATTTAAGTCCATGGTAACATTTCATACCATTTTCAAATATCAATAAAAAATGAGTTTTTGGTCGGCTCTGCGGACGTGCCCCCTCGTAAGAGCCAACTGAACACAGGATAAAAAAAATGAACTGTGATATAAAAAACGTCCGCGCTTTTGGAAATTTTGTTGTGTTCGTTATCCACTTTCACGTGGTTTTTTTACGTATTTTAACCACGCGTTTTTTGGATTTTTTCCATATATTATAAATTTAAATTAAGGGATCAGATCCCTCATTTTTATGCTCACCTTAACTATATCCATAAAAAAAATTTTTTTTATTTAATTTAAAAAGGGTTTTAACTTTAAACCAAAAATTTTAAATTCCAAAAAAAAAAAAAAATTCTAAAAAATAAAGTATTTAATGTTTAAAAATTTTAACAATTTTTTCAACCCCCAAATAAAAAAACAAAAGGGAAAAAACCCCCCCCTGGGCTTTGGCTCAACACAAAAACCGGCAAAAAGGCTACCTGGGGCCCAAAGGTACCCCAACCCAAACCCCGGAACAACACGGAAACCGGATGCGGGTACCCGGAAACCGGGGGGGCCCAACAACCAACTTAAAAAAACAACCAACCCCCCCCCAACCGGCGGGGGGGAACCTTTTTAAACCCAAAAATTAATTAATTACCCCCACAAAATTTTTCCCACGGTTTCCCAAACTCTAGAACAAAAAACTTTAAAGTTTTAGGGCCATATCACGTTGTAAGGGTGGAAAAAGATGGTTTTTGGTGAGGGGGCGTTTGACAGTGTGATTTTAGCGGCTGTCTCATAAACAAGCAATTTATGTGGGTCGTGTTTTTCTTTTTCTCTCTTCTCTTTTTCTCTCTTTTTTTTCTTCTCTCTCTCTCTCCTCTCTTCTCTCTCTCTCTCTTTTTTCTCTCCTCTTTTCTTTTTTTTTTTCTTTTTTTCTCCTCTGTCTCCCCCTCTCCTCTCTTTTCTCTTAAAACCCCCCCCCCTTTTTACATACGCGCACCCCCGGGCCCACTGTTTCTGCAAAACTTTAGTCACAAAAATCTCCTCGCCACCTGAGGGTTTTTTTAAAGCCCGCTGGACTATCGATGGGACTGTCTCTTCCATTTCCCCGCCGGGTCCCCCAAGAAGAGCCCAGGGTGTAAATAAGGAAAAAAACTCAAGGGGAAGGAGACAATTTTTCGGGGGGTTTTTCCTCCACGGAACAAGGGGAACTCTACCAGTGCTTGGGGGAATAACTGGGGTGGGAAATAGGTGGGACGGTCGTGGGGTTTTGGGTTGGGGGAGGAGTTGTTTGGGGTGAGGCGTGGGATAGAAATGCGAGTGTGGGAATGTGGGTTGAGGGAGGGGAAGGTTAATTAAGATGGTAAGATGGAGTGTAAGTAGAGTGGGGGTATAGAGATGTATGTGGGGAGGGTATGTATGTAGGAAGGAAAAATTTGGGGTGGGTTTTGGGAAAAAATGATAAATGTGGGGGGGGGGGGAGGGGAAAACGTTGACTTTTCACATAAAACAAATTTTTAAACAAATTACGGTGATAAAGACGACGGCCTCAACAAAAACAACAAAAAGTAACAACAACGGGACCCCCTCAACAACAAACAGCAAAACAGGGAGCAGCAAATCAAAACAGCGGGAAAGGCAAACAGGACCCCGGGGGGCCCCCGAGGAAGAATAAATAACATGAAAAACAAAAGGGAGGAGGTTGGGGGTGGGGGCCCATAAAGAAACGGATCCGATCTGAGTTAGAAAAATTTGGGTAGTACAAGGGGGATTGTGTGCCGGAAGACCGTGGGTTTTATCTTCTTAGTGTCCCCATCTCTCACACCTTTTTTCCCCTGCCCATTCCCGACGAGGGGGTTAAGGGGAACGGGAAAGTGTTGCCCCGTAATCCGGGGGAAAATTCCAAGGATTTGGGGATTTTTGGGAGGGTGAAGATCGGGAGGAGGAGGGGGGTGGAGCATGGCGATAGAAAATTAATGAAATTACCCCTTCGTTGAGCACGATTACCCAAAAAATTGCTCGAATATTTAATGCTAGACTTTTTTCGTTGTCGTAAATGCAAATGCTAGGATGGAGGGAGAAGGAAGGAAAGGGGGGAAGAAGGGAAAGGGGAAGGGGGGAGAAAAAAAGCTGAGGGGGGGGAGAAAAAGAAGAACGAAGAAGAGAGACGAAATGAGTTAGGAGAGGGGGGGAGGGGGGGGCGAGAATCAAAAGGTTTGATATAGGGAATGGAAAGTTAGAAAAAATGGGAAATTCAGGAAAGTTAAAAAGAAAGAAGGTAAAGAAGTTGAAAGGGTAGGGTTAGAGGAGGGGGGAAGCAATGGATGAAGGAAGAAAAGGAGCGAGGAAAGGGGGGACAGAAGTGAGGGGTGGAGGGCTCTAGGGGAAAGGGGAGAAAAAAAGAAAAAGAGGAAAGGGGGGGAATTTAGGAAAAAAGAAGGTAGAAATGGGGGAAGAGAGGTAGAGATGGAAAAGGGGGAAGGGGGGAAGTAAGGGTGGTAAGAGGGAGGGAAGAAAGGAGGTTTTATCTAACCATACATCACAATACAGGATCATCCAATCAAAACTTACTGCTCATTTTTTTTTAGTCAGAAGCCACAGCAATCTGGCTCTGAGGTGCCGGGTGCTTATGTTTACCGCGCGGCATCAGGCCCTGGCTGAGGAAGATGAGAGAGGGGGAAATGAGAGAGGCTGAGGCAGATGAGGAGTGGGAGATGAGAGAGGCTGAAGGAAATGTTGATGCAGGCTGAGGCAGATGAGGAGAGTGAAACAGAAGATACTGTGGGAGACATGATGTAGATGAGAATTGGCAGATGAGAGAGGCTGGGAGAGGTGAGGAAAGTGAGATGAGAGAGGCACCTGCACATCTACATAACAATATCTAAGCATCAAACCATCTTGAAAAAAATGAATAAATTTATTATTCAGGGTGCAAAAAAGAATTACACGAAATTTCGAGTGAGCTTAGATATATAAATCAAAAGAGGAAAGCGGGAGGAAGGCCGTGGCAAGGGTTCCACTGACGGGTTTAGAGGAATTCAAGAATTTGTAGAGAATTCTTATACGTGATCCTTCTTGTCTCTCTCTCTCTCTCTCTCTCTCTCTCTCTCTCTCTCTCTCTCTCTCTCTCTCTCTCTCTCTGTCTCTCTCTCTCTCACCATCACCTGTCTCGTAACATAATGTAACAGCCTCGTGTATAATACTCTCATCAAATATCAATTATTTTTTTTCTCTCTCACTCATACCACCAAAAACTTAAACAATTGCTGGTGACCATAACTTCAAAACCCAGCAACATCTCGCCTTATGTCCAGATTCACGTTTCGGAGAATATAACTTTCTGACATAACTTTCGTGCGCATAAAAGATGTGACCGAAACGAGGGTATTTTATTTGGCTCTTGTTTGGTACACAGTATCACTTGTTCGTGTCAGTTAAGGAGCGACGGTTGGGGAAACCGGTTTCCCGTGTGACTATGTTGTTATATCCGGGTTGCCTATTAAGATGTGCCTATGGCGTAAATAGGTATCTTGATAATGGACCTCCCTTAAATTAAAGTAGGTATTTTCACCCATATTTCGAGGCGTGTTAAGGTTAAATCCGCATATGTATGATGGATGAATAACTGCAATGGCGAATGGTTGAGTATGTGTGTATGACGGATGAATGATTGACCAATAAACGTGACTGAATGAGAAGTGAATGAAGAATAATCATGAGTGTATGACAGGTGGATGAGAAATAATCATGAGTGTATGACACGTGAATGAGCAATGATCATGAGTGTATGACACGTGAATGAGCAATGATCATGAGTGTATGACAGGTGGATGAGAAATAATCATGAGTGTATGACACGTGAATGAGCAATGATCATGAGTGTATGACAAGTGAATGAGAAATAATAATGAGTGTATGACAGGTGAATGAGGAATGATCATGAGTGTATGACAAGTGAATGAGAAATAATCATGAGTGTATGACACGTGAATGAGCAATGATCATGAGTGTATGACAAGTGAATGAGAAATAATCATGAGTGTATGACAGGTGAATGAGAAATGAGCATGAGTGTATGACAGATGAATAACTAAATACGGAATATTCATATAATGATGAATTCTCATTTATTTCTCATAACTTTTCATTTACGTTTTAACTCCAAGATAAAGATAATTTTCTGTGGTCCAATAAATACTCAAAATAGCCAACAACAAAAAAAAACTGTGAGTAATGGCAGAAGATACATTTAATTCCGCTCTGGTGTCAGAACTCTTCTCCCTCTACAATAAGCTGACAGGTGTGCTGCCAGAACCGACGAGCGTGCTGACAGAGTCGAGTAACGTCCTGTCAGAGTTGATAAACGTGCTGACAGAGCCGACAAGCGTGCTGACAGAGCCGAGTAACGTCCTGTCAGAGTTGACAAACGTGCTGACAGATCCGACAAGCGTGCTGACAGAGCCGAGTAACGTCCTGTCAGAGTTGACAAACGTTACTGACAGATCAGACAAGCGTGCTGACAGATCCGACGAGCGTGCTGACAGAGCTGACAGCTTACCATCATCCTGAGTGACACTTGAGTGTGTGGATTTGTTTATCATAGATCATACTGGGAATAATACACAAAAAAATCGCACATAGGAGAGACAGGAGCTTATGACAACGTTTCGGTCCGACTTGGACCGAAACGGGTTATTTGCGTATTGTTCCAGTCATGGTATTGTGCCTTTTTGGTCTTCAACAAATGAGGAATTTTGATAATTGATTTTTTTTAAGTTTTGCTTAAATTTAAGCAACAAATTTTATTTTCTTCGTTATTGTAACTTCTTGCAATCAATGAAAAAAAAATTAAACAACTTTTCCCCTCAAGAGAGGGGAAAGAGGTACTGTGGAGGAGAGAGGGGAGGGGAGGGGAGGGGAGGGGAGGTAGGGAGAGTGTGAGTGGGAAGTTGGAGTGGGGAGAGGGAGGAGACAAAACAAGGGGAAGAGGAATGTTAGTGGAGGAGGAGGAGGAGGAGGAGGAGGGAGGTGGGGGTGAGGGGAGTAATGAAGGGGATGGGTGGGGGAGGATTGGGGATGGTGGGGGAGAGTTAATGCAAGGCGCCACGTATTTCCGGTTCACTAACCTGGGCAATTAATTTTCTTCTGG